>OZ004706.1:106766453-107966453 GCA_963924515.1 Vespertilio murinus | reverse complement strand
GGCAGCTAGGCAGTTGCCATCCGAGGCTTGCCTGTGCCTTGGGCTGACCCTGGGCAGTTGGGGTCTGAGGGGATTGGGTGACTCTGGAGGCAGGTGCGCGGAGCTAAGGGGATTGGGCATTGCCATCTTTTGGCTGTGGGTGCCGCCTTTGTTGAGGGCATGGCAGTCAATTAGCCTATTCCCTCCTTATTGGCTGTGGGCACCACCATCTTTGTGAGGGTGTGATGGTCAATTAGCATATTCCCTCTTTATTAGATAGAATAGCTGCCAGAACAACAAAGCTGTCCATTTTGAATGAGATATGCAGTGCAGAAGCATAAATAAACTTGTTTCCTTCATGGCTTCCCATTGAATTTAATAAGCATTTATTTTGTATGTATCAGGCAAATAGTACTCTTACAAATAGTATCAGGCTAATCTATGAACACCTATCACTAAATGGTGCCATTGTGATATAATAGAGAGCTCCTCTTTGAATAATTGCTTATGGTTTCCTTATTGGTGAGGAAAAACAATTATTCCAGAATGTCAATATATCTAAGGAAGGAAAATAATTCTTATTCTCCTTAAAGTAGAATTAAGAACTGCTCTTTTGTTGTGGAAATTGTTCAAATCTATCCTATGAATTGAATGTTTCTTATTTGTATCTTACAAATGTGCTTTAGCAATGTATTAGATTCTTGGTCCAGAAATGAATTTTCAAACCTTTTCTAAACAAAGGGAAATGAATAGTTTTAAATAGACTTTGAAAAGAATAGTCCACATTGGACTACTTTCATATACAAGACATTATACTGAATATTATAAGAAACATAATTTTGACCCAAATAGAAAAATAGTCTTAAAAACTAAATTTAAAATTTTATATAAAGTCTATCACTTTATGTGTTCCCCTGGATGTGTTCCCCTGGAGGAAAGCAGTAGTATAGTATTCCTAGGCTATTATTCCAACAAATATATATATATATTTCCTAGCCTAGGAATATATATATATATATATTATTCCTATATTATTCCTATAACATTTGTTGGAATAGCCTAGGAATACTATACTACTGCCATATATATATATATATATATATATATATATATATATATATATACTGATTCATAAATAGCAAAACTGACATTGTGACAATTTTTTTTAAATGCCTGGCAATGGGTTTTATGTATGAATTTATCTTAAATTTTCAAATTTCCATTTTCTATTCATTTTAATTGTACTCTTTCTAAAAGAGAATACCTATAAAGAAACTTGAAATTGCATTCTCAAATTTCTCCAAAATAACAATTATCATAAAAAAATTAAGTAGGTAACCATCAGATATAAGTTGGAAATGAATGACCAAAGTGGGCAAGTATAACTACCCTATAAAGAGCTTTATTTGATATTTATTTAATAAGCACCAGAAGATAATTTTTTGGTGGAACTAAAACAATTTTACCCAGAGAAACATATTAGCAAATTCTTGAAACTAATCTTTAGTCCTGGCAATGTCTTTTTTAAATACCAATACTAGATTTTTATGTTTGATTTAACTTTATTTTTCCTCTATGGTGGAGGGATAATCCTCACCAGAGGTTATTTTTTCCATTGATTTTTAGAGAGAATGGGTTGGGGGAAGGAGGACAGAAAGGAAGGAAGGAAGGAAGAAAGATGGATAGGTTGCCTCCCACTTTGCCTGGATGGAGCCTGCAATCCAGGTACCTGTCTTGACTAGGAATAGAGCTGATGCTCTAACCACCGAGCATAACCAGTCAGTGCTAGATTTAACTTCCTTAAACTCAAATTTCATGAACCTGATAGATTTTCTTTTTAATCTAGAATGCAGAGAAACAGGAAGTTGATATGTTGAAAAGAATTTTGCTCTTTAAGTGAAGAAAAATCGATTCTAGTATGCCTTCCTGGACCAGTCACTCTCTGTGCATTCTATCAGAACTGTTGCATTAATCCTAAAATCCTGGGTTTCCAACCATCTCACATATTTTGAAATTCTTCTGGTAAAGACAATAAAACAAAATAAAATTTATAATTTGTCAAAATCAAATGATCAGAAAATATGAAGAAATGAGAAAAAGATTTCAAAAGGTGGTTGAAGATAATCTAAGATGCAAAAACGGTTGTTATGTGCACAGATTTGTTACAAAGCCCTAAGTACTACTTGACCTATGATCTATACTTATAAAAGCCTAAGCAACCATTAAGACAGGACAACTGGCTGGTACCTATGATGTGCACCAGCCACCAGGGGGCAGATGCTCAATGCAGGAGCTGCTCTCTGGTGGTCAGTGTGCTTCCACAGCAAACCTAGAGTGGATGCACAATCTCCTGTGGTCCCTTCCCCTAGCTGACCTGCCCTGTTTCCCTGATAGGTACTGGGTGAGACAGCCCTGATTGGCCCCTAGCACTGGCCAGGCTGAGGGACCCTACCAGTGCACTAATTCGCGTACAAGGCCTCTAGTTATTAAATAACACCAAATATTATTTCAGCTGAAACTTGTTTGGCTCAGTAGATAGAGAGAGCATCAGCCTGTGGACGGAAAGGTCCCTGGTTTGATTTCGGTCAAGGGCATGTACTGTGGTTGTGGGCACATCCCCAGTAGGGGGTGTGCAAGAGGCAGCTGACCGATGATGCTCTCTCATTGATATTTCTAACTCTATCCCTCTCTCTTCCTCACTGGTGAAAAATCAATAAAATATATTTAAAAAAAAGAAAAAAGAAAGAAAGGTCCCAAGTTCGATTCCAGTCAAGGGCATGTACCTTGGTTGTATTATGGGCACATCCTCAGTAGGGGGTATGCAAGAGGCAGCTGATGTTTCTCACTCTCTATCCCCCCCCCCCCTTTTTAAAAAAAATATTTTATTGATATTTTACAGAGAGGAAGGGAGAGAGATAGAGAGCTAGAAACGTCAATGAGAGAGAAACATCAACCAGCCACCTCTTGCACAGCCCCTACAGGGGATGTGCCCTCAACCAATGTACATGCCCTTGACTGGAATCGAACCGGGGACCCTTCAATCCACAGACCGACGCTCTACCACCGAGCCAAACCGGTTTCGGCTATCCCTATCTCTTTCTCTCTGTAAAAACTATAAACTATAAAATATAAAAGAAGAAAAATAATATTTCAATGATCATTTACCAAATTTGCTTTTCTTCTCAACAGATTACAAATTATACCTGGACTTGCATATGTATGTATTGAATTTGTGATTTGCACTAATTATTCCACCCCTCAAGGTTAACTCCTAAAACACAAGATATATTTAAGGATAGAAATTGCTTTTCCCATGTTAGGGTTTTTTTTTTTAATTTAAATTATATATAGGGTATCTTCCCAACATGTATACACTTTGAATAATTATTATTTCCAAAAGAGTTAAAACTGAAAAGAAAGAAACAGTTGCGCTATCAGGAAAAAAAAATGTATGTACAATGAAATGTGGAGTGGTTAATTGATAGTTTGGCAATTGGGATATTAGAACAATGTAGCATTTAGACAGTGATGCTTTTGTAATGTTGTCTGTTGTATAGGCCATAATTCATTTATATAAAATCTTCGGGGGAAAAATGTATTTCTACAGAGCCTAGAAGTGACCGACACATGTTTGAATGAATGAAGTAGACGGAGAATGTCAGTATTAATTTATGTAATGATTAGTAAAGAAGAAAAGGACATTCTAGCAGAAAGTCTTCTGTCCAGTTTGCTTAATTCATTCTTGTCTCTTCCCTTCCGGAAAGTTTTTTGCTTGGGAAATTCCTAGAAGGCAAAGGCAGAGGCTTAGAAAAGAGAAGGGGTTCGGGACTCAGAATGGTTTTGGGACAGTATTACGGGCCTAGAGGAAACTGTTCGGCCTTGTGGGAGCTCGGAGGGCCGGAGATGCCGCCACAAGCCCGGCCCCGAGGAAGGCCGCCCTCCGGCCTCCCCGGCCTCGGCTTGGAATTGCGCGCAGCCCAGCGCCGCGGTCCTGCCACCGGCGGCGGCGGCGGCTGGTGGCCGGGCGCGAGGGCCGGCCCTCCCCCCGGAGCGCGGCCGCGGCGGGCTGCGGCGAGCGGGGCGCGGGGCGGGACTGCGGGGCGGGACTCCGGGGCGCCCCGCCTCGCCCCGCGGCCCCGCGGGTCACAATGTGGGGTTAGGCGGCGGCGGCGGCGGCGGGCGGGGCGCGCGGGGGCGGAGCCGCGGGCCGGGCGGTGACGGCGGTGGGGGAGGGGAGGGGAGGGAGGCGGACGCGAGCGGGAGGAGGACAGCGCCATTCCGGCCGGCCGCTCCCTCCGTCCCTCTTCCTTCCCCGCGGCGGCCCGCGAGCGCCCGCGAAGGAGCGAGCGCGTGACGCGGCCCGGCCCGCCGCGCCCTCCCGCCCCGCGCCCGCCGCCCACGGCCCGGGCCGCGCCGGCCCGCGCCGAGTCGTGAGGACGCCCCCGGGGCCCGCGCAGCCCGCGCCCCGCCGCCCGCCCGCGGTGCCCGCGCACCCCAGCCGCCCTCGCCTCCGCGCCTGGTTGGCGGGGGCGCCGTCCCCGGCCGGCCGCGCCGTTCCCCCGAGCTCGGCGGAGCGTGGCCGCCCGGGCCGGCCGAGCAGCGAGCCGCCGGCCGCCGCCGCCTGGGTCGCCGCCGGCGCCGCGGGGGCCATGACCGTGGAGCAGAATGTGCTGCAGCAGAGCGCGGCGCCCAAGGTGAGGAGCCCCCGCCGGCGCGCCCGGCCCGCGCCCCTCGGACGTGCCGCCCGCCCCGGCCCCGGCCCCCCTGCCGGCCCCGGCCCCCCTGCCGGCCCCCCTGCCTCGCCGTCCCGGCTCCCTCCCCACCCACCGCCCCTGCCCGCTGCCTGCGGGGCGTCGCGCCCGGAGCCGGCTGCTGGGGGGAGCGGGTGTAGTTAGCGGGTCGCAGCCCATTTCCTGCTGGCCGATCGGTGCCCTGAAACAGACGGTGCGGGGTGCTGATTGAGAGCGACCCGCACATTCCTGCCGTCCTCTAGGTGACTTCTTAACCAAGCTTATCCTCCTTAAAAAAATCAGTTGTCACTCCTGCGGAGCTCAGTTTGTGTTTCGCAGGCAGGCACATTCCAGGCCTGCTGCTTTGCCAAAGGGTCTCCGTCAGAATTGAGTTGCCTGCCTTGCGGGGCAGGTACGTTTACCAGGTGGACTCTGTGTACAAGTAGAGGATTTGGTGGTTTCCCTTCCCTCTCCAGTTTCTTTCTTTTTCTTCTTCTGTCCCCTTATCTGAGTATAGGAACTGTCCCCTAAGAAAGGAAACCTTTCTGGCCATGTTTATTTCAGGAATCTTTTGTCCCCTAAGTTTGACCTTGTTCCATGGTTCACCCTTTACTCTGGCCTCCGTCACACATTCTAATGGTCACCTAAGTAAAATAAAAACAAATAAGTCTATGTTTGTGAAGCTCCGGCTCTTTTATAGTCATTAGTGAGAGACGCTCTTTTTCTTCTAGATTTTACTTTCAGAATCTCAAGTGCACTACATGGCTCGAACTATATCCTGAAGAGTAGTTGGCTATGCCTTACTTCTTTTTAAAGGGGGGTCATTTGTGTGAGAAGCATTTTGGGTAAAAGGAAAGCATTGCTTTAGTCCTGTTGGGATTATAGGGATAACTTTGCTTTATTGTGAGCTGCTGCCAAAGATGTGTGTGGTTCATCTGGGGGAGTAATGAATGCCCCACCCTGTCGTAGTTTTGGCATGGTTATCCTACCTGTGCTTGGTTACAGTGTGAGGCCTGCTGCCCTACAATGGTCTATTTATATATCCACAGTCTGCTAAGTTTTTGCTTTGAGATCGTTTTTAGAATTTAATGATAGTACTTGAAGATGCTCAAGAATTTTGGAAAGCAAGGATAGTGCATTGTTATTTTAGGCTCTTTGGGAAAGTTCTTTTGTAACTCCTGTGTGGTATAGTTGACTGTTACTGGTAAATTTAGAAGGTTACTGCACACTGCTGTTTATTTACAGTGAAATAATTCTAGATTTAATAATACGAGTTTAGAACAGTTTATCTTCTAATCCCCTCTCTATTCTATTTAGAATATCTTAAACTTTAGTTTTTGATATTTATGTGATAAAGTGCTAATTCTTTAAACAGGATTTCGAGGTCATGTGTACTAAGTAACATATAATAAGTTTGGTATCGTTTTTTGTTAATAATTCTTTTCAGTGTTGAATATATATATATTTTTAAAAATATATTTTATTGATATTTTACAGAGAGGAAGGGAGAGAGATAGAGAGCCAGAAACATCGATGAGAGAGAAACATCGACCAGCTGCCTCTTGCACACCCCCCACTGGGGATGTGCCCGCAACCAAGGTACATGCCCTTGACCGGAATCGAACCCGGGACCTTTCAGTCCGCAGACCGACGCTCTATCCACTGAGCCAAACCGGTTTCGGCTTCAGTGTTGAATATTAAAGCCTATTTCAAAGTGGGAAATGTAGGTAATATTTTTTACATCTCTTAAATTTGAATAATGGCAAAAAGTTTGTTAAATTGATTTTGCCTGAGTACCTCTTTAACATAGAATCAGATAACACAGGTCTGTCTGGATCAGCGGTTTACACATAAAGTTGTAGGATTCAGAATCAAAATACTGAGAGTGATCTTGGTCATCGAGTCCAATTTCCTAGTTAATGAACCCTCTCTTACATAAAGAAAGTAGTAGTTAATTTAAAGTATTACAATTATGATGCTATTTTTAGTGTATGTCAGGTTATTTTATTGATTTTGGGGAATTTTTTTAGAGCACTATAATTTTATACTTTCATCATAGTATTTGTATTGTTTAAAAAACAATGTTTAATTTCTTTATTATTATACTATTACATGTTAGAGCTATTTAAAAATATTTATATGGGTATGAATACTTTACACCACCTACTTCAAATAAATTGATAGATTTAAATCCACCAAACTAGCCTTAACCAGTTTGGCTCAGTGGATAGAGCGTCAGCCTGTGGACTGAGAGGTCCTGGGTTCTATTCCGGTCAAGGGCACATGTCTGGGTTGAGGGCTCGATCCCCAGTGCGTGGCATGCAGGAGACAGCCAGTCATTGGTTTTCTCTCATCATTGGTGTTTCTACCTCTCTCCCTCTCCCTTCCTCTCTGAAATAAATAAAAATATATTTTAAAAAAGAAAAGAAAAACATTCACACCCAAGACTTCACTCCTTCATTTATAAATGAATGATGATTGAATAAATAAATAAATAAACCTACCAAACTAGTAACTAGGAAATGGACTTCCAGCTAGCAACTAGGAAGTGAACCTCATACTTTAGAAGAAACAAAAGTGAAACTTTTTGTTTTCTCTTTGAAACTTTATGAATGATCAGTAATATGAGAGTGGTTTAGTGCACATTGCACAACCAAAATTTTAGTCTATTTTCTACTCTGAAAAAATTGTGTGTGTATGCACTTGTATAACATTAGTTTTATGTAAAATAGCTATATTCTGGTGATTAGAACAGTTCCCAATATTTCAGTATTCTTTTTTTTTCATCCAGAGGATAATCAGTGATAATCTTAAAAAAAATTTTTTTTAAAGCAGCACAACAGAAAACGTTCATAGCTCTTTGTTTACCGACAAAGGAGCTTATCACTGTTTAATGTAACTCAAGGGGCTGTCTTTTCCTCTAATGTGTTATTTGCTTGATGCTGTAGTTTGTCCATGGCAGATATTTAGGAAATGGGATACAACTGCAGAGAGCTACTTTTCTGAGGTGTAGATGATACAGGTGAGGTGGAGTTGGAGGTAGATTAGATACAATTAAATTCTGTCCTTTAGTCTTGAAGATGTATCTTAAGCCTTTATACTTGATATTTTCCTAAGTGTGGGATCCTTATATCTCAGAAATTTGATACATAGATTCAGATCTAAGTGAGAATTCTTTAGGGCAGCAATAGAAGGCTTCTTCCCAGAAACCAAATTAAGTTGTGAAGCGAGCTGAATATTATTTACGTTATATGTATCCATCTGAGTTGAATAAAATGTAAGGTTCATAAGTGCAGGTATATTGGCTGTTGATTTCACTGCAGAGTTCCTGGAGGTTTGAGTAAATATTTGATGGTGAAATAAGAGTGTTTTCTGAAAGGGATGCAAGTGCAGTAGTTATTTTAATTTCCTAACTGAATCTCAAGATTCAACATTATGAGAACAATGAAAGTTCGGATCAGACAATTGTAATATAGGCAAGTGTAGTGATAAGACAGTATGATTTGAGTAGGAACTAAATCATCTTTCTAATGAATACCTTGGGCAAATCATTAAATGCTTCTGAATCATCTTTTAAAGCCTCAAAGTTAGTATGACTAGACAACTTTTTTATATCTGAGTGTTTAGTGGATATAAGTATGCATTTATTCCAGATAGAGGGAAGATTAAAGAAGAAATAATAGAGGATGGAGGAAGAAGGAATCTTATGGCTCAACAATCAGTTTTCAATTAATTACATGGGGGTTAGGTGGGAAGGATGTAACAGATTAACCAAATTAAGAGTTAAAACAAAATTTAAGAATACAAACTGGATTCAGGGTAAATTTCTTAGGTAAAGTAATGTAGTATTTTCTCATTTAGGTATCATCTAAAGTTATAAAAATACAAACAGCATTTTAAGGTACAGTTAACATTATATAAATCACTGTAAACATTACATAAAATGAATATTCTTTAGTACTAAATAGTTGCTTCTCTTGTAATTAGGGTAAGACTTGGTTTGGGTAGAGAGGTAAGGATCCAGCTGCTTATTCCCTTCTTATCCTTTTCTTTCTCACCTAATTTAGATTTGTATACTAACATTGTATCCAGCTTCCTTTATGAATTCTCATCAGTTCTAATAAACATTTGATTGATTTTCTTCACTATTGTATGTTCACAGTTACTGTTTTATTGCTTTATCTAAGATTATAGAATGCTACTAGGATTAATATTAGTTTCTATTATGTATTTTATGATATGGAAGTTTCCTTACAGTTCAAGTTTTTAAAGTGTTTTGCAATCAAATTTAGGATGTTGATTCTATCAAGTGTATTTTTTTCTTCTTCAACAACTGATGTTATGTGTCAAGAATGTTGGAATAAATAACATGTATGGAATATTTACTATGTACCTAAGGAATTATGCTAAGAGTTTTTTAAATTTTGTTTTGTAATATTTAATCTTCCCAACCACCCTATTAGATGAGCACCTGAATCTATAAAGAGTCTTAAACTTGAACTGGAAGAACTAAAAAATCTAAAAGATAATAAAATTTTGGAAAGCTTATCTAAAACTTGCTGTAACAAAATGGTCATTGTGATATTGTTATAATCATCAAAACTTCAAAATAACAAGTATTAGGGTGAATGATAAATAATCATTTAATACCACTAATTTTGAAGGATTTAACCTAATCCTAAAGTAAACAATTGCCAAAGCATGGAAAAACACAAAAAGCTTTCTAATGATTTTATGATCTAACCTTCCATTAGGAGCCCATATGTACAAAAGCAAACTGTGTAACCAAGCTCATGTAAGAATACAGATACCAAATTCTAGATTAAAATTTAGTATAACGTCAAATGACAGCGGGGAGGGGGAAGGAGACCTGGGGGGAGATAAGAGAATAACGGAAGGACTGGTATGCATGCATATAAGTACAACCAACGAACACAGAACTCTGGGGAGGAGGGCATGAATAGGAGGTGGGGGGGGGGCAATGGTAAGCTATGTACACATATAATACCTTAATAAATTAAAAAAAAATTTAGTGCAACGAATTTGGAGGTATCATGACTAAAGGAGATTTTATCAGAAAGCATAATGGTTAAGAGCAGGAGCTTCCATATATATTAGTCTGATCTTTTCTCTTAAATCTATGTATATGTTGATGGATCCCTTTCTTTTGTCTTTAATGATTCCACCTTTCTACTCATTCAGGTGGTTATTGTTGCTTTTATACTTGAATTCACATTTAGTGAATTTGTAATCATGTTTAATAACAAAAAGCATTTTGGACTGTGGATTTTCTTCTGATTTAGTTTTGGTTTTTACCTTATTTATTTTTTCATTACTTAAAAGATTGCTTTGTGTTTACTTTCCAAGATGTTGCATTTTAAAAATTATTGATTTTTAGTTTTGATGCATTATTTAGAAAACATGATTAGCCGAAACCGGTTTAGCTCAGTGGATAGAGCATCGGTCTGCGGACTGATGGGACCCAGGTTCGATTCCGGTCAAGGGCATGTACATTGGTTGCGGGCGCATCCCTGGTGTGGGGTGTGCAGGAGGCAGCTGGTCGATGTCTCTCTCTCATCGATGTTTCTAGCTATCTCTCTCCTCTCCCTTCCTCTCTGTAAAAAATCAATAAAATATATTTAAAAAAACACATGATTAGTCATGGTTTTAGAAATTTATTAAGATGTTCTTATGACTATGCATATGTGGGTTTTTTTCTTTTTCTTTCGACAAGATCTAAGAAGTTTAATTTATAATTAACTAATAAATCACAATTCCATATTGCTTTTAAGATTATTCTGTTTAAAAATGACACATTTCAGAATTAACCAAAGTATATTTCTATTACAAGTTAGTTAGTTTATCCAAGTAAGTAAAGAATAAACCACAGTGTAGCTCCCTTAACCTAGGAGTCAGATTTTAATGACAAAGTCCGTTGCCAGCAATGGACATGCAGGTAACCATCAAAAGTTGTAAATACAAATCCCAAACTGCTCTTATAAATTGAAAAGACCTTTTTTGAGTCATAGGATTAAAAATGGGGCATTGGCACTATATATGTGGGGTTTTAATAAGCAAATGAAAAGGATGTATTCTTTGAAAGTTACAGAGTTTGATATATATATTAATGAGCACTTACAGTATGATTTGAATATCTATTTTGTCTTAAATTCTGGGTGATGTTGATATCTTTTAATATAATTTCATCAAATTCTCTATGTATTTTTAATGGATCTAATCCAAATTTGTTTGTATTTGCTGGTCATTAGTAAAAGTTTATGATTTACATATATGGTGATAATAAATTTAATATTTTGTTGTCATTTGAGTTTCCATTTATTAGCCATATTTTCCCATTCAGTTTTGGTATATTGATCAAGCTTCATTGTATTACCTTTCCTAGTCTTGCCTCTTTATTCTATAACTAGAGACCTGATGCACAAAGATTCATGCAAGAATGGGCCTTCCTTCCCTGGCAGCCTGCACTGCCTTCGCTCCTGCCGGAGCCACCTTTCTGCCTTTGTTCTGGTTCGGAGCCGCCTTTGCGCCTTTCCACACTACCCAGAGGCCCTGAGCTGCTGGGGTGGTACAGAACGCATCCCTCCCTGCCCCTGGCCACTCAGCACCTGCACATGCAAATTAACCTGGCATCTTTGTTGGCTTAATTTGCATACTCACTCCTGATTGGCTGGTGTGCATCACAAATGTGCAGTCAATTTGCATCTTTTTTTATTAGTGTAGATGATGTGAAAACCTTTCTAATTTTTTCTCTTTAATTTTAAACTGGGTAAGCTCATATTTTTCTGAGTGTCAAAAATTAATAATTGGTTTTTCTTCCTTTTCTCTACCATCAATAAGACAAGACTTTTTAGCATATTTTTTATTTACAACATTCCTGATTTTATTGGGATAATGTAGAATTATAATTCTAAGTGATACCTTTTTACATTTCTTAAGGTTTACCTGAAGTGAAAAATAATACTTGTATTACAGACACATTAGTATTTAGTAGAAAGTTTTTTTTTTTTTTAAGATTAGGTATTTACTTTTACTTTTAACTGCTTTTTTTCTGTCTAGTATAATACTATTTGATGTTACCTTTTAAGTTTTTGTTTTTTTTTTTTTTTGTGTGTGTGTGTATCTTTTTTAACAGTCTTGCCTAGGATTTTTGATCTGAAAATTATAATGTTCTTCTCGGGAAAAATGTATTTTAAAATTATTGCTTTTATTCTGTTTCTTGTTTTTTCCATCTGCAACTACATTATTTGCATGTTAGATATCATTTATCTCTCTTGTTTCAAATTTTATTTTATAATTTCTTTTTGTACTGTATACTGAGATAACTTTCTTAGCTTGGTTATCCAGATTATTATTTTTATAAGACCAATTTTCTACTTACTATCTCCTTAGGTGGTCAGATATTTTTTGGAGGGTTTATGTAAATAATGTGCATTTAAGTTTGTTCTGAAGTGTACAGAATTGAGTTAATCACAAACATTGGTTCATGATCAGCTTTTCATTTACTTACAAAAGTACTTATTGTCAATAATAAGCCCATATAAACTGGTACTTAAAACAAAAGCTAGAACTTTGAAAGTAGCCTATATATAAGCCTCTTTATCCCACTCCTCTTGTTTTCATAAAAGATTGTAATCATCTTGAATCCTGTTTTCATTCTCCCTTTAATTTCTTTTTTATTTCATCTCTCTGAATTCCTGAAGGTATGTTTTTTATTTTAGTTGTTTTAAATTTAGAAACTTTTTCTCACCTCAATATCTAAAAGATATTCATCCATCTTGGAAGGTTAAAGTCAGTGGTGCATGGGCTGGCTAAATAGCAATTTCAGATGGTGAATAAGAAAAATTGAATTTATGTCAAGAAAAGGAGATGGGAATATCCAAAGGGAAAGGCTGCACAGCATCGAGTCAAGGGGTATTAGGTTGATTATGGCAGCAAAGACATACTCAGCACAGCAAAACAAGGAAGGTGCATCGAAGAAGTGACAGGAGAGCCTAGGCTGGGCCGAATTAGCTCACTGAGAAGTCAGAGGAAAGGGAGCTTTGGAGACAGGTTCAGGGGGTTAGTCTGGGACTAGCTGTCGCCGCCCATTGCTCCACTGGTGGCAAGTCTCATTGGTTCCTTAGAGAGGAGAGGGGAAAGGAAATGGTGCTGGTAGCACACACATTGGGTCCTTCAACCTGAGTGTATTTATCTCTCTTTTGCAGGTAGAAATCTTAGGGGAGCTCTCAGGGGAGGGTCTTATTCATAGCTCTCCAGGCATGTTCTTTCAAAGGGTGATTATTTGATGCAGCTGGTCCTGAGGTAGCCATGGAGTCACTTGTCTGGTTTTGCTGCTTTTGTGGGCCTGGAGCTGAAATACAACTGACGCCTAGATGTTAATCTTTAGGGAGGAAAAGGTCAGGGGGTCTAAACCTCATGACCAGAGATACGAAAAATCCAGGGTCCAACCCGCACGACCAGTGATATGCTAGGAGGGGATAGGTTACCTTAGGGGTGAGGTTCTTGTTTTCCAGTTTTGCCCCTTGTTAGGCATCCAGGGCTTTCTGCGCTGGTGAGTTTCTGTACACTGGCTCGTCCTTGCTATGCTCATGTCTGTCTAACTGCCTTAACACATATTTTCTATTAAGTGTTTTTAAAGTTATGTTTGCAACATTTCAACCTTATTTCATTTGCCCTTAATTTTCATGTCTGGAGTGAGGTAAGGACCCAATTTAATGTTTAGTATATATGATGTTTTTGTTGTCCATCTTACCTTATTGAAAAGTTAAATGCTCTCTCCCATTAAACTGTCATGTCATCTGTCATATACAAGACTCTATGTGAAATGCTCTTTTCCCCTGTGCTATTTTGTTCCATCATTCATTTTGTGAATACTGTCCTGTCTTCATTGCTGTAGTGTCATTATAGTCTCTGTACTAGTCAAGTTAGCTTACTTTTCTTCTTCCAAGGTGTCATGGTGCTTTATTCTTCCTTAGAAATTTAAGAATAATCATACAAAGTTCTGTGAGAAACCCTTGTTTGAGGTTTTCTTTTTTTTATTTTTTATTAATTTCCTTGAATCCCTAGACCAATTTGGCTTTAGTGACATCTTTATGATATTGAGTCTCTCCATGAACGGGATATACCTTTTTATTTAGGTCTTCAGTATCTCTTATTCAGTTTGTAATTTAAATTGTAGAATTCTTACACATTATTTGTTCTAGGCAGCTAATAATTTCTGATGACAATTATATGTGGTGCTTTAAAACATTTGTTATTGGCGCTGGTGCTGGCATCTTGGTGGGGATGCTTGCTTCTGCACTTGAGCTGCAAAAAATACAGGGCGGCTCTGAGGAAGGAGAACCGAAAGAATATGGATAGAACTCGCTGGATTGAGAGACTCTGGACTCTGACAGAAGAAGGGGGAGGAAAAGGAGGAATCTTCTATTGAACAAGAAGAGAAGGTGGTGAAGAGAGGCAAAAACAAAACAAAAAAACATGAGTGGTTGCTGAGGGAGTAGAAGGCCAATAAGAATTCAGAATAAAGGAGGAAGAGAAAGAGGCACCTAAAAAACAGCAGGAAACACAGGAGAGAAAGTTAAAGGAAGAGTAAGAAGAACACAGAGTAAAGTGAAAGAGGAGGAGGAGCAGAAGCTGCAGGAGGAGAGAGAACGTGGAGGCTATGAAGGTGTTGGGGTGGCAAAAAATGAGCTGGGAAATCATGTGGCAAAACTCAGAACCACGTAGGGACTGATGAATAATGAATTAAGATCCAGCTAACTGTCCATTTAAAAAAACAAAAACGGAGTTTGCTGCTTTGGAGGTAGAGGTGTTCACTGGAGCACAGTTTTGGACTTCGAGCCCCACCCTTCTTATTAGAAGCCCGTTTACAGTGTTTGGTGTGGAGCAGGGCGGCCAGGAGGGCACATGGTTCCTGGACTAATTTGAGGATGTGTCTCCCCTCCCTCCCCCCAGTTCTAGAACATGGGGAAGGTGATCCAGTTCCAGGTCAACTGCAGCATGGAACTGCATCTGAGGGGCTACGTGTGTGTGTGTGTGTGTGTGTGTGTGTGTGTGTGTGTGTGTGCAGTACCAATGGGAAGAAGAAAGCAGAGTGACCCGTTCTTTGTTTAAAGGATCTTGGTATGCAGGACGGTAGCTTCAGTGCGAGTTCTGCCCCGTGACCCGGTGGAAAAGGGCAATTGTGGTTTATGTGAAATACAGCAGTGCCCAAGAGGGAAACACTGCAACTTTCTTCACGTGTTCAGAAATCCCAACAATGAATTTTGGGAAGCTAATAGGGACTTGTCTCTCAATGGGTTTGGTTCTCTCTTTGGTAAGAACTCACAGAGGAAAAGTATCACATGATCTCACTCATTTATGGAATATAATGAACAATATAAACTGATGGGGGTACAAACAAACAAAAAAAAACCTAGAGACACAGAAACATTAAACAGACTGCCAAACCTCAGAGAGGAGGCAGGGGAGGGTAGGAGGAGGGAGGATAGGAGATCAACCAAAGGACTTATATACATGTATATAAGCATAACCCAATAGCCACAGACTTTTGGGGGTTGAGGGCATGTACTGGGGGGTAGGAGTGGCCAGGGAGAGATCAATGGGGGGAAAAACAATACATATGTAATACTTTCAACAATAAAGAATTAAAAAAGAAAAAAAAGAAAAATAACTCAGAGAGGCGAGGACTATGGCAAGCCCAGAAGTGGAAGCCTCAGTCTGGCCGTTTCTGCAGAAGGAATGGAGAAGCTGAGATGCAAAAGGAGAAGTAGTCACAGGGGTAAGAAACCTCACAGACACACAGCACAAAGTGGTGAAAGGCACAGTTCAGGAAGTAGAGAAAGAAAAAGGCACTGCAGGGGGTGTGAGGGGGTGGGGCAGCCAGAGCTGAGCCCAGACCCTTCTAGGTCTAGGAGTTGAGGTGGGAGGGGGTCAGGTAGTAGAGACAGACTGTTGATAGTCCCAAAAATCTAAATTTATTTTATACATATATACACACACATATATATATATTTGTTGTTTGTTTCTGGTGTGTACAAGTGCAACCGACATGCACATTAACCTTATATCCTGCTATCTTGCTAAGCTTTTCTAGTTTAATACTTTTTTAAAGCAATAATTTTGAATTTTTGTCCATAAAATATTATATGCGTAAGTCATGATGGTTTTATTAATTTACTTCCAATTTTTATGTCTGTAACTATATTTTTTCTTGTTGTACTAGGTAAGACCACTAATAAAGATTAATTAGAAGTGATGTCAGTGGGAAATGTTTTATTGCTGATTTTAAAGGACAATTCTTACTTAGGTACCTAATGTACTTCTAAAGTATTTACATGTGTTAGCTGTACAGACATGTATAATAATAAAAGGGTAATATGCTAATTAGACTAGATGTCATTCTGGATGTCCTTCCGGACAAAGCTTGGCCCGAGGGAAGCCTGGGTCCTGGGAGCCTGCCTAGGGCCAGAGGGAAGCTGGTGCCGGCAGCCAGGGGCAGGAAGGCCTACTCTTGCACTGAATTCGTGCATTGAGCCTCTAGTATATTATAAAGAGGGTTCTGTTTCTAAAGAACTAAAGATTATTGTGTTAAATTTTCATGCTTCCATATATATATATTTTTTGTGTCCAAGGGACTCTTTGTGAAAGTTTCACTCAGGCATGCTGGGGGTAGGGGAGAGATAGCTTGTTTGTCACCACTTCTCTGTCATCCTAAGTCTTTAACCATTTTTTGGATGATTTAAAAATATTGTTGTGTACGAATCATTTCTGAAATATTTTTTAAAAAATGTGTGTGAAAGAGCATATGAAACCTTATGTCTACTTTAAAGGAATATAATAAAGATATTGCCATTTGTACTACCCGGACATGAAATCAAGTATCATCCTATTCGTGAAATTTCCTTAGTGCCTCACCCACATATTCCCTCCCTTCGATAGCCCATGAGCTGCTATCTTGACCTTTTGAAGTTAATGTTCTTGTGATATAATTTACAAAAAATAAAACGAAACTACCCATTTAAATGTGAATAATTACCGTATTTGCCGGCATATAAGACGATTTTTTGGCCCTGAAAAATATGCCTCCAAGAAGGGGGTAGTCTTATACGGCGAGTATATAACAAACTCTGTATTTTGAGTGGAAATGTTAGGGGGTCGTCTTATACGCCCAGTCGTCTTATACGCCGGCAAATACGTTATTTTCAGGGCCAAAAAATCGTCTTATACGCCGGCAAATACGGTAGATGAATTTTGGCATTTAGATAGTTCTGTCACTCGTGTCACCCTTCTGATTTAGGGTTTCCACTGTTCCTATTCCAGGTAATATTGATCAGATTTGTCTTGGTATAGATCAATTGTAGCTGTTTTAGGTTTTCACATAAGTGAAATCATAAATTTTTGTTGCTGTTGCATTTGATAGTTTTGCTCAGTAAAATGTTTTTGATACTCAGCTATGTTGCATGTATTGGTAGTTTGTTATTCTTTATTGCTGAGTAATATTTTAGATTAATTTCAAAATATGTGTGAATACGTACCTATTGGCGGACTTCAAGTTGTTCCCAGTTTGTTGCTCTTAGGAATAATGTTGCTACAATCTACATTGTAAGCACTGCTGAAGAATAAAAGTCCTTTATTTATTCATGCCCCAAACTAACATTAACTTAATTTCTTTGGTAATCACTTGCATGCACAGTAGAAATCTTTATGATGTATATTTTGTTCACAGGTTACAAAATACTTTAATACTGTAGTTGGTTTTGAAAGGGCTTCCTGGACTGATGGCAGGTGGGATGAACTGTGGAGTTGGATGGTTGGCAAGCAGTAGAGCAGAGAAAGACATTTTTTCTTTTTTTCCCTCACAGTTTTTAGTCCATGTGAGAGCAAGAAAGAAGTGCAGCCTGTTTTGAATTAGATCAGAAAATATTTAATATTTGCTGGCATTTTGTTGGTGCTGTTAAGCCTGGAAGTGGGTGGAGTGAGGTCTGGTTAGCTGCAGAGCTGAAGGAGTGATATCTTGAGTATTCCCATAGGATTTAGAGAAAGGTTTGGGGGCAGGGCAAGGCTGAGGAAGAGCATCAAAAGAAGCAAGCAGCAGTCCCATGCCTCAGGTTTAAAATCCCCAGTTTGGGGAGGGAAGAAGCAGCTCTTTGCCCAGGCCGCCTGGGGTAGTGGACACTCTTGTACCTCTTTAGGTTTCACCATAGAGGTTCTCAGAACTGACTTCAGGCTTCTTTTCCAGTTGGGTCAG
Source organism: Vespertilio murinus (assembly GCA_963924515.1). Classification (NCBI taxonomy): domain Eukaryota; kingdom Metazoa; phylum Chordata; class Mammalia; order Chiroptera; family Vespertilionidae; genus Vespertilio; species Vespertilio murinus. Next base: position 107,948,474 of record OZ004706.1, on the reverse strand, counting down.
GACTTCAAGTCAGTGATAAGACTGTAGAACTGCCCTAGCTGGTTTGGCTCATTGGATAGGACGTCAGCCTGCATACTGAAGGGTCCCGGGTTCGATTCCAGGCAAGGGCACATGTCTGGATTGTGGGCTTGATTCCCAGTGGGTGTGTGTGTGTGTGTGTGTGTGTGTGTGTGCGCGCGCGTGCGCGCGCACACGCAGGAGGCAGTCCATCAATGATTCTCTTTCATCATTGATGTTTCTCTCTCCCCCTCTACCTTCTCTCTGAAATCAATAAGAATATATTTAAAATAAAAACAATACAACCCTATAGAACTGATAATATTTCCATCCTTGCTGGTGACCTTAGAGGAAGGGCACCAGTGCATCTGAGCATGTGTGGCTGTGGCTGGATCGATGAAGGCAGCATATGAGATGGCTAGGGTCAGTTCTGTGATTTCTGTGGTGTTCCCCGGGATAGGGGAAATTGGGATAAAATCAGCCACCTCATTGCGCAGAATCCTGTATGAGGAGGTATGATCTTAGAACTCTATGAACATTCGTATTATTTGGTGTTGCCATTAGCTTATTCTTGGCCATCTTGGAGTTGGCTCAGGCAAACTCTAGCCTCGGGGTCTGCAGTTTTCAGATGGAAGCAGATCCCTTCTTTGCATTCTTGGCTATGTGGTGGTATCAGGTGCCCTTTACACCCTGGCACTGCCTGGAGAGCAGGTGGAGCTCTCTGGTTTAATGTGCAAAACGAGGGGCTGATTGCCAGTTTTCTGTTTCTCCTCTTCTGTTTTAGGGTCATAAGACAGAAGAGGAGAGTGAAGGGGGGCAGGGCTGTGGGAGGGGTGGTTTGAAGGCAGGGGTTATGGTGGGGAGGTACTGGAAACCTGCTGCCTCCATCTTTCCTTTTTGGCCGTTTTTTATCTCCTATAGTCTATATCTTGCTATTGAGTTGTAGTAATTTATATATTCTGAACATGTCTTGTATTATATACTAGAGGCCTGGTATACAAAATTTGTGTAGTCATGGGTGGTGGTCCCATCAGCCTGGCCTGCGCCCTCTCACAATCCAGGAGCCCTTGGGGGATGTCTGACTGCCAACTTAGGCTGTGGGATCCCTTAACACGACCCGTGTGGTTCAGGACCCACACTCAGGGTCCGGTTTCTGGAGAAGGCCGCACACTGAAATGAAGAGAGAGACTGGAAAAGAGTTAATTTGGGAAAATGGGGGCCAGGCGGGGAGTCCACCTCTAGTGGGAAGACTCACCGCTGATCTGGCCTGTTGCCATTCCTTTTATTGAGATTCTGAGACAAAAGACATCGCTTAGGCGGAAAAGTTCCGGCAACAGAAAATTAACAAGAATTTACATATGATTAACAAATTAAAGTTGCCTCAAGTTCTACTATCTCAACTAGACAATGAGTTAATAGCTCTGACCATTCAGAGCCATCAAGGTTGGCCAGCTCCCTTTACATTAGTTTCAGTTCCTGGTTCCCGGCATTAGGCCATGGGCAGCAGGCCTAAGTCAGCAGTTGGACATCCTTGGTGCTGCCACAGATGGGGTGAGCCTGGCTTCTGGCTGAGTGGCACTCCCCCTTTGGGAGCAAACTGACCACCAAGGGCAGCTGCTGCATTGAGCGCCTGCCCCATGGTGGTCAGTGTGCAGCATAGGGACTGGTCATTCTGCCATTAGTCTGAAACCATCTCTCTGACATCCCCTGAAGAGTCCTAGATTGCGAGAGGTCACAGGCCAGGCTGAGGGACCCCACCTGTGCACGATCGGGGCTGGGGAGGGATATGGGAGGTTGACCAGGTGGGAAGGGACCACAGGAGGGCTCTAGGGATGTTCAGCCCATCTTGCTCAGTTCTGCTTAGCCAGACCCCAGGAGCAAGCTAACCTACTGGTCAGAGCATCTTCCCCCTGGTGGTCATTGCATGTCATAGTGACTGGTCAACTGGTTGACTGTCCTCTGGTGGTCAATACAGGTCATAGCAAGCAGTTGAGCAGACTTAACATATCATTAGCATATTACGCTTTAGTTGAATGGCCAAGTAGAAAACTGTACACTTAGCATATTAGGCTTTTATTATATAGGATTTTTTCTCTCAATATGTAGCTTTCATTTTATTTTCTGGTAAATTTTTGTGAAGTCAAAGTATTTTAACATTGGTTTAACTCATTATGCCATTTTTTCCTTTTAGTATGCTTTAACCTAATATTTTTGAACCTTGTCCACAGGAATTTTTTCTTATATTTTTTGTCTAAAATTAAAAAAAGAAAACAACCAACCACATTTAGGTCTACATGGAGTTTATTTTTGTGTGCTCCAAGGTGTCAGAGTCAAGGTTTATGTGAAATAAATGAACCTTATGTTGCAGGTCAGTTATATATGGCAGAACTTAATCATTCAACTGTTGACAAACTAGTTATATTTTAATATATTTATGGACCCATTAGTTTTTTTTTTTTTTTTTTTCTGTGACATTTGTATTTATTTCTCTTGTTTCTTTTGGGGGGTGGGAGTTGTTTTGTATCTTTTTTATTTGAACAAATTTTTTATAATTTTATAACATTCCCCCCTCCCCCCCCCCCCACATACATATTTTGTAGATATCTTTTTCCATTTTCAGGATATCTTTTACTGCCTTTATTGTGTCCTTTTATAAATAAAACTTCATTTCAATTTAGTCTCATATATATAACATTCCTTTAAAAAATTTTTTTATTAATTTTCCCCAGAGAGGAAGGGAGAGGAATAGAGAGCTAGAAACATCGATGAGAGAGAAACACCGACCAGCTGCTTCCCGCACACCTCCTACTGGGGATCTGCCCGCAACCAATGTACATGCCCCTGACCAGAATCAAACCTGGGACCTTTCAGTCAACAGACTGACACTCTATCCACTGAGCCAAACCGGTTTCGGCTATAACGTTCCTTTTATTCTTTTATTGCCCTTAAATGTTTCTCTAGTTTTACCTTTAGTGTTTAAGTCTCATTTTACTTGGACTTGAGTTTTGTATATTGTTTGAATATGTGGTCAAATTCAGTTTCCCCTCTGGAGAACCAGCAACTCTATTGAAAACTTTCTCTTCCCTGTTAGTACTCCTGATGACTGTCTGAATTGGAGCTTTTTAAAGGAAAATAGGTCTAAGGGACTTTCCCTTGATTAAATTACGTTTTATTATAATTTTACTGAAACTTACATGAATGCAAAGTAAGCATAAATTTATTATGTTCTATTGTATAGCTCTTAAGCACTAAAACCAAAAACCAACTGATAACTTAGATATAACAAAAAGTATAAAATTAGTATAATTTATAGTAACAAGGTTAACTTAACTTGACAATGATTGTGTTTTATAGAAGCTAACTTGGCACTTGCAGCTTCAACCAGGGTAACTAATATATGTGCACCAAGATATTCTTGTAATATGTTATTAAACTCTGGGAGTAGATTTTATTGCTGTTGTCATGCACATTACATCTGTGACCCTAGTGCTTAGTTAATAGCCATGGTCTTAAGAGTGGTCTTCTCAGCTTTCTTTTTAAAAATTTTTTTATATTTAATCTTTATTTTACTTATTTGTGATGCTCCAATTAATAGATGGAGAAATGTGGCATTTATTTACATTCATTCAGGGTATTTTTATTTATGGGAAAGTAAATGTGTACACAGAGCAAAGCTATAGAATCATGTTACTCTTACATTTCACAGCTGTGATTTTTTTGTGTTTGTATGTATTATGTACAGCAATCTGAAATTGTAGGAAACATCTTAATTGAAAAAATTATTTCTAAGCATTCATATTTACAAATGAACCAACTTTCAATATATTTGTACCTTAATTTATGGGATATTCTCTAGTCTCCCTTCATTTCTTTCTTATTTCTTTACTTGTTTATTTATTTTCTTTATTAAGGTATTATATGTGTACATATCTTACCATTGGCCACCCCCCCCCAATACATGCCCTCACCCCCAATGTTTTGCATCTGTTGGCTATTCTTATATGCATGCATTCAAGTCCTTTGATTGATCTCTTATCTCCCCCACCTCTCCCTAACCTTCCTGCTGTAATTTGACAATCTGTTTGATGCTTTACTGCCTCTGTATCTATTTTTTTGTTCATCAGATTATAATGTTCTTTATTATCCACAAATGAGTGAGATCATGTGATATTTTTCTTTCATGACTGGCTTCTTTCACTTGGCATAATGTTCTTCAATTCCATCTAGGTTGCTGCAAATGGTAAGAATTCCTTTTTTATGGCAGAATAGTATTCCATTGTGTAGATGTACCATAGTTTTATGATCCAGTTATCTGCTGAGGGACACCTAGGCTATTTCCAAATCTTAGCTATTGTAAATTGTGCTGCTATGAACATAGGGGTGCATATATCCTTTGTGATTGGTGTTTCTAGTTTCTTAAGATACATTCCTAGGAGTGGAATTACTGGGTCAAATGGGAGTCCCATTTTCAGTTTTTTGAGTAAAGCCATACTTTTTTTCCACGGTGGCTGCACCAGTCTGCATTCCCACCAGCAGTGCACAGGGGTTCCCTTTTCTCCACATCCTTGCCAACACTTGTCAGTTTGTTGATTTGTTGATGATAGCCATTCTCACAGGTGTGAGATGGTATCTCATTGTCATTTTGATTTACATCTTTCAGGTAATTAGTGAATTTGAGCATGTCTTCATGTGTCTCTTGGCCTTCCTTCTGTCTTTTGAAAATACTCTATTTAGATCCGTGCACATTTTTTTATTGAATAATTTATCTTTTATTAATTTGTATAAGCTGCCTGTGAGATTAAACCTTTATCAGTGATAACATTTGCAAATATGTTCTCCCATATAGTGGGTTTTCTTGTTTTGTTGATGGTTTCTTTTGCTGTGAAAAAGCTTTTTATTTTAATGTAGTCCCATTTGTTTATTTTCTCTTTACTTTCCATTGCCCTAGGGGCAGTATCAGTGAAGAAGTTCTTTTGGCATATGTCTGAGATTTTGCTGCCTGTGGATGCCTCTAGTATTTTTGTGGTTTCCCGTCTTATGTTTAAGTCCTGTAACCATTTTGAATTTATTTTTGTGTATGGAGTAACTTGGTGCTCTAGTTTCATTCTTTTGCATGTATCTGTCCAATTTTCCCAACACCATTTATTGAAGAGACTGTCTTTACTCCATTGTATGCTCGGGCCTCCTTTGTCAAATATTAATTGAGCATATTGATTTGGGTTGATATCTGGATTCTCTAATCTATCCCATTGATCTATATGTCTGTTCCTGTGCCAGTACCAGGCTGTTTTAAGAACAGTGGCTTTGAAATACAGCTTGAAATCTGGTATTGAGATCCCTCCTACTTTACTCTTCTTTCTCAGGATTGCTGATGCTATTTGAGGTCTTTTATTGTTCCAAATGAATTTTGGGAGAGTTCTTTCTAGGTCAGTAAAATATGCTGTTGGTATTTTGATGGGGAGTGCATTGAACCTATAAATTGCTTTGGGAAGTATGGACATTTTGATGATGTTGATTCTACCAATCCATGAACATGGTATGTTCTTCCATCTGTTTACATCTTCCTCTATTTCTTTTTTCAGTGTTGTGTATTTTTCCGTATATAGGTCTTTTACCTCCTTAGTTAAATTTATTCCCAGGTATCTTAATTTTCTTGGTGCGATGGTAAATGGGATTGCTTTTTTGGTCTCTGTTTCTGTAAATTCATTGTTGGGGTACAGAAATGCCATCAATTTCCTGGCATTAATTTTATATCCAGCTACATTGCCAAATTCATTTATTAAGTCTATTAGTTTTTTGATGGAGTCTTTTGGGTTTTTTATGTACAATATCATGTCATCTGCAAATAAGGATAACTTTACTACTTCTTTTCCGATTTGGATGCCTTTTATTTCCTCTTCTTGTCTAATTGCAATGGCAAGTACTTCCAGTACAATGTCAAACAGGAGTGGTGAGAGTGGGCATCCCTGTCTTGTTCCTGTTTTAAGAGGGAATGGCTTTAGTTTTTGCCCATTGAGTATGATGTTGGCTGTGGGTTTATCATATATAGCTTTTATTATGTTGAGGTATGATCCTTGTACTCCCACCTTGTTGAGAGTTTTTATCAGGAAAGGGTGTTGGATTTTATAAAATGCTTTTTCTGCATCAATTGATATGACCATGATTTTTATCTTTCAATTTGTTTATGTGATGTATCACGTATATTGATTTGCGGATATTGTACCATCCTTGCATTCCTGGAATAAAACCTACTTGGTCATGGTGTATGATCTTCCTGATGTACTGCTGGAGCCGATTTGCTAGGATTTTGTTGAGTATTTTGGCATCTATGTTCATGAGGGATATTGGCCGGTAATTCTCTTTCATTGAGTTGTCTTTATCTGGTTTTGGTATTAGGGTGATGCTGGCTTCATAAAAGGAGTTTGAAAGTGTTCCTTCCTCTTGAATTTTTTGGAATAGTCTGAGGAGGATAGGTTTTAGTTCTTCCTTGAATGTTTGGTAAAACTCTCCTGTGAAGCCATCTGGCCCTGGGCTTTTGTTTGCTGGCAGCTTTTTGATGACTGTTTCAATTTCTTCCCAAGTAACTGGTCTGTTGAGATTTTTAGATTCTTCCTGATTGAGTTTTGGAAGGTTGTATTTTTCTAGGAATATGTCCATTTCTTCCAGGTTGTGCAATTTGTTGGAATAGAGTTGCTCATAGTATTTTGTAACAATCCTTTGTATTTCGGTGGGGTCTGTTGTTATTTCACCTCTTTCATTTCTGATTTTGTTTATTTGGGTCCTCTCTCTTTGTTTCTTGGTTAGCCTGGCTAGAGGTTCATCAATCTTGTTTATCCTTTCAAAGAACCAGCTCTTGGTTTTGTTGATCTTGTGTATTGTTTCTTTGGTCTCTATGTCGTTTATCTCCGCTCTAATTTTTATTATTTCTTTCCTTCTGCTTACAGTGGGCTTTTCTTGTTGCTCTTTTTCTAACTCTGAGTTTTAGAGTTAGATAATTTGTTACCTTTTTTTTTCTAGTTTTTTGCAATAGGCTTGTAGAGATATGAACTTCCCTCTCAAGACTGCTTTTGCTGTGTCCCATAGATTTTGGATTGTTGTGTTTTCATTGTCATTTGGTGCCAGGATGTTTTTAATTTCTTCCTTGATTTCTCTGGTAATCCAGTCCTCATTTAAAAGCATGCTGTTTAGTCTCCATGTGTTTAATTTCTTTGGATTATTTTTATGGTAGTTAATTTCCAGTTTTATGTCACTATGATCTGAAAAGTTGCTTGCTATGATTTCTATCTTCTTGAATTTGAAGAGACTTTGCCTATGTCCCAACATGTGGTCTATTTTTGAAAATGAGCCATGTGCACTTGAGAAGAATGTGTATTCTGTGGCTTTGGGGTGGAATGTTCTGAAGATGTCGATTAATTCCATCTGGTCTAGTGAGTTATTTAGGATTGATATTTCTTTGCTGATTTTTTGTTTATGTGATTTGTCCAAATGTGACAGTGGGGTATTAAAATCTCCTACTATGGTTGTATTACAATCAATCTCTCCCTTCATGTCCTCCAGCAGTTTTTTTTATGTATTTGGGTGCTCCCACATTGGGTGCATATATGTTTACCAGGGTTATTTCTTCTTGTTGGATTGCTCCCTTTAGTATAATGAAGTGGCCTTCATTATCTCTTTTTATGTCCTTCACTTTGAGATCTAATTTGTCTGATATAAGTATTGCTACCCCAGACTTTTTTTCATTTCCGTTCGCCTGGAAAATCTTTTTCCATCCGTTCACCCTTAGTCGGTGTGCATCTTTTTTTCTGAAGTGTGTTTCTTGTAGACAGCAGATATATGGGTCTTGCTTTCTTATCCAGTCTGTTACCCTATGTCTTTTGATTGGAGCATTTAAACCATTTACATTTAAAGTTATTATTGATAAGTAGGTATTTGATGCCATTTTTATACTATACCCCTGTGTTTCTTCTTTGCTTCCTATTTCTTTATTTTTACAGTAGACCCTTTAGCATTTCTTGCATTGCTGGTTTGGTGGAGATAAATTCCTTTAGTCTTTTTTTGTCTGTGAAGCTCTTGATTTCATTTTCAATCTTGATTGATAGCCTTGCTGGGTACAGTATTCTTGGATTCAGACCCTTCCTTTGCATGACTTTGTATATTTCATCCCATTCCCTTCTGGCCTGATGAGTTTCTGTGGAGAAATCAATTGCTAGTCTGATGGGGGTTCCTTTATATGTAACCTTCTGTCTCTCTCTGGCTGCTTTTAAGATTCTTGCTTTGTCGTTGTTATTTTGCACTTTAACTATAATGTGCCTAGCTGTTGGTCTTTTGGGATTCATTTTGCTTGGGATTCTGCGAGCTTCTTGTATTTGTATGGGTATTTTCTTCTCTATCTCAGGAAAGTTTTCTGTCATTATATCTTGAAACAGTTTTTCTATGCCTTCCTCTGTTTCCTTTCCTTCTGGAACCCCTATTATTCTAATATTGTTTTGTTTTGTAATGTCCCAAAGCTCCCGTAGGCTCTCTTCCTGCTTTTTAATTTTTTTCTCTAAAAGCTGCTCTAATTGGGTATTTTTTCCCATCTTGTCTTCTAGTTCACTGATCTGGTCCTCTGCTTCATCTAGCCTACTTTTGATGCTTTCTATTGAGTTCTTTACAGTAGCTATGTCATTTTTCATTTCTTTTTGGTTCTTCTTCATTTCCTCTTCGGTCTTACTCATATTGTCAAATTTGTCTTCCATTCTTTTTAGCCATCCCATGATCATTACTCTGAATTCTTGCTCTGGTAGGTTGCTTGCCTCTAAATCGTTTACTTCCTTTTCTGGTGATGGCTGATTTTCTTTCATAGGTGGGGTGTTTCTTAGCCTCCCCATCATCTTTCTATTTTAGGATGCCTGTTTATGTAGATCTCTCTCCCCTGCTTAGATTTAAAGGTACAAAATACAACACAACCAGGTACAACACACAAGGCACTGAACAGAAAAGCGTTTGCAATATTAATATCCTCCAATAAAGGTGACTAGAACCCAGCTAACAAAATCATACAATCAAATAAAAAGAATAAGCGAACCAATCTTACAAAAAAGCATAAAACTTTGATATAGTTAGCATTTAACATACAACTACAAAGGGGTGGAGAGAAGGATTTTTTTGTTGTTGTTGTTGTTTTTTTTTTTAGGACAGCGACAAGGTAGGTGTGAATGGGCTTGGAGTAGGGGGTTGGGAGTTAGATATACACAGGAAGGGTGAAATTTTAGGAGAGGGTAAATAGAGAAAAAATAGGGAAAATCTAGAGCAGTAAAGAGTTAAGATAAGCAGGACACCAAAGGGAAAGGGTTAGGAAGAGAGTGATGGCATAAAGGTAGGGATGAGTTAGAATAGAGGGTTGGAGAAGGAAAGGTATAAATAGTCTGTTGAATAGTAATCCCAAAGGGGAAATAAAGAGAAAAGAAAAAATTTTTTTTAAAAAAGTATATAATCTGGCACTTAAAAGATAATGATAAAAATAAACAAAAGAAAATAAGATAAAAAGATAAAAAGGGCAAACTAGTAGTAGTAATAATGTTGGTTACATATAAAAGTGAGTTAATTAAAAAGGTAAAATCAAGTGAGGAAAGATGAAAAAAATATCTTCTTAAGTAAACTTTGCAACTAATGTAACTTAAAAAACAAAACAATAACAGAAAAAAATTAAACAATTAGAAAATCAAAATAAAAAATTAAATAAAATTTGCAGTAATGAAGGTCATTCACTTCCTCTGTTGTTCTGTCTAGCTCATCAGTTCCCAATCTGGGCGTTAATTGCAGATCCCTCTGTTTCTTCCGTGTTGTAATCAGGCCTTGATTTTTCAGCTGTTCTAGAGTCCATATGTACTGTAGCCTCTAGGTGGCGGTGTTTTTTGGTGGCAGAGCGCCAGGGTTCTGAGGCCTTTCTAGCTCTTTTCTCTTCTCTGTGGCCCTGATCTATGCAGGGGTGGGGGTTGGGCAGGAGGAGCCGACTACACTCGCCTGTAACTCTCTCTGAGTCAGATCCAGACTTGCTGCTCCTTAGATATCTCCCCACTTAGGAGCCCTGACCACAGTCAGGGGTGGCTCCAGCCTAGCTCTGGGTTTCTTACAAACACAGACCCCTCTGTGAGCCTGGTGTGCGCAATCTGGTGCACGCGGGATGGTGCGCACGGGCTGGTGTGCACGGGCTGGTGCGCGCGGGCTGCTGTGCACGAGCTGCTGCGTGGGGGGATGTGCGCGCTGGTGGAAACTCACCCGATCTCCGCAAAGTCTGATTTTTCACCCTGGGGTAGAGCACTCCTTTTAATCCAAGCATTCACGCTGATTGTGGTCGGTGTTTAGGGGCGAACAGCTACTTGGTGGTCTTTACAGCCTGGCTATTCTGTCCTCTAATCAAAATCTCTTCCCATCAAGATGGTGAGATTTCCCCGTCTTCGCCCTTAGGTCGCTCCGGGAGAGGATCAGGCTGTGGGTGCTTAATTGTCTTTGACACCCTGATCAGGCGCCCCCCAGTTTCTCCAGGTGTTCGCCTTTCTCTTGGCTTGTTGACAGGCACTCCCAGCGAGACCCTCGGGTGCTCTCTCCTTCCTCTTCGGGACCTGGGTCAGAACTTGCCTACCTATTCTTCCGCCATTTTTCGCTCCTCTCTCTCTCTCTCTTTTTTTTTTTTTTAATATATTTTATTTATTTTTTACAGGGAGGAAGGGAGAGGGATAGAAAGTCAGAAACATCGATGAGAGTGAATCATCAATCAGCCGCCTCTTGCACATCCCCCAACAGGGATGTGCCCGCAACCGAGGTACATGCCCTTAACCGGAATCGACCCTGGACCTTTGGGTTCGAAGGCTCTATCCACTGAGCCAAACCGGTTTCGGCTTCCTCTTCATTCTTACTCATATTGTCAAATTTGTCTTCCATTCTTTTCAGCCATCTTATGACCATTTTTCTCAATTGTTTCTCTGATAGGTTGCTTGCCTCCATTTCATTTACTTCCTTTTCTGGTGATGCCTATTTTTCTTTCATATGCGGGTTGTTTCTTTGTCTCCCCATGGTCTCTCTTCTCCGGATATCTTGTTATGTGGTTCTCTCTCTCCGGTGTTGATTTAAAGGTACAAAATACAACACAACCAGCTACAACGCACAAGGCACTGAACAGAAATGTATTTGTGGTATTAATAACCTCCACTAAAGGTGAACACAAGAGAAAAGAAAATTAGGGATAGGAGGAGCAAAAGAAGAAGAGGAAAAAGAAAGAAAAAAAAGGAGTGTCTAAATGAAATTGGGAAAAGGAAAAAAAAAGTGAGACAAGAAAGAGACTAAGAAAGAAAAATGGAACAAACTATATATATTGGGAGAAAACTCCAATATAATCTAGCCACTATTCTCAGCAAATGCCAGCAACAAGTACCTGGAGGTTAATACAAACTACACCACCAGCTAATATCAAGTGAGGCGAGGGAAAAAAGCAAAAAGCAAACAATAATGGAGCAAACAAACAACCAAAAAATATAATAAAAACAATCTCACAAAAAATCATATTTCGATATAATCAACATCCAAAGAAACAAAAGAACAGCGAAAAAAATTTTTTAGATAGTTAAGAAAGCAAAGAAAGAATTGTGTATGGTCTTGGAGCAGGGGTTTGGAAATTAGATATATAAGTAGTGTGAAATTTTAATAGTGGGTAAACAGAAAGAATAGGGAAAATCTAAAGCAGGAAAGTGGTACGGGAAATAGGACACCAAAAGGGGGAATGTTAGGAAGAGAGTGATGGCATAAAGGTTGAGTTGAGATAGCATAAAAAGATGCTAAAGGAAAGATAAAAATAGAATTTAGAACACTAATCCCAAAGTAAAACAATGAGAAAATAAATTGACTTAAAAAAAAAATAAAACAGTAGCAGTAATAATACTGATTAAAAATCAAAATGTAATAATTGAAAAGGTAAAATCAAGTGAGGTAAAAAGAAATAAATAGTTTCTTAAGTAAAAGATGCAAAAAATGAAAATAAAACAAAAAAAATGTACAGTAGTGAAGGTCATTCACTTCCTCTGTTGTTCTGTTTGGCACGCCTGTTTCCCATTCCAGATAGTATTGCTGTTACCTGTGCTCCACTGCTCCTTAGTGTTGTAAGCCAATCCTGATTTTTAAGCAGGCAGTGTCTTAATTTCTTGTATTCCTTTATTTTTTATTGCAAAAGAGTCAACTTGTGATTCAGCCCCTGGCTGGCAGTGTTTCTGGATTGACTTCCAGGTCTATTTGGCCTCTCTAGGCTATGTTCAGATCCTTCTTTCCCTTTGGCACTCACTACAAGTTTGTGGAGTGGGCTTCCTCAGAGCTGCCTCTGCAATGGTCACTCCTTGCTCTGATCCGCAGGTTCCAGAAAAACAACTTTCCCTTGCAGTCTCCCAGGGTGTCCCCAATTGAGTGATCCTATGTATTGGGCTTAGTAATCTGAAGCAAGGATTTGAGGAGGAAAAAGCCCAAGTGTGTGAACAGTGGGTCTACACACAAGTCTGCACAGTCCCCCTTTTTCCTTGGGTTGAAGCAGCCAGCCCACTTTTGATATTTTTAGGCTGTCCTTTTGTGTCAGATCAAAATGGGTTGCTTTTTAGAGATCCCTTCTGTTAGCAGCTCTGAGGACCCCCTTCCACATTCACAGATCACCCCAGCCCCAACAGCCACGGATTTTTCTAGGCACTGACTTCCCCGGTCCTCCAGCTCCCGCAAAGCGTGCATTTCTCTCTCCTCACCGGTACCAGAGACCTCACCTTATCCCTGGCACAATCTGATCTTTCAGTGGTGGGTGAAGAGCTCCTCTGAATCTGCGTGTTTGCGTCAATTGGGGACTGTTGTTCGGGGGTTCGCAGTTATTCGTTGTTTGCCGCAGTTGTAGATTTTCAAGCTTCCAATAAAACCCACTCTTTCCTTCAAAATGGCGTGGTCTCTGCGGCTTAGCCCATAGCTCTGGGAGGGGTCCCAGCAGCAGTGGGACTGCCCTGTCAGGGGAACCCTGTCCAGCAGTCCCCCACCTTTTCCTGGAGTTTAGCTGTCCCTTAACTTGCCAACAAACACTCCCTGTGCGACCCTCAACTGTTCTTTCTTTCTCCTCCGAAACAAGGCTCGGAACACATCTGTCTATGCTACCACCATTTCTGCATCCTTTTCTCAGCTTTCTTGTGGTAATGTCTTCACAGATGTAACTCCAAATTTGACCATAGTTTAAACATTTTTTTCTATAATTAAATTAAATATGTTGTAATTATTGCAGTACCTCTCACATAGAATGTTGAACAGAATAGATTGTGTGATTTGTGTAGAGTGGGATACATTTGCTGTGAAAAAGAGGTAACAATTGTAGCTTACTTTTAAGTTAGTGTCAAGTAAATTTTATTTATTAGAACTTGTAAGTACTTTGCCTTGTGAAGATATCTTAATTTTTGGGCAATCAGGAGGGTGAAACACTGCTGTGCAGTTTGATAACTGCTTCTGCAGACACCATGATACAGCATTATGTTACTAGAGTAATAACTGTTGTAGTTATTTCTACCTCCCATAGGATTGTTGAACTTGGTTGTAATGAAGGTTTAAAACCTTTCAAATGTGCTGCCAAAATATTTAGTATTTGAACAGATATTACAAACACAAAGAAGTTGAGATTTTGGGAGTAAGAAGACAGCAGAAAGTAGGCCTGGGTATTGGGCAAAATTTCTTTGAGCTTGTCAGGATTTGCTGTGTTGAACTTTCAGTACATATATTTAAACTGTTTACACTTGACTGCTGATACCATATGCTATGTTTCTACTTCCTAAGTCGGAATTTTCCAAGGCTTAGTCTTCTGATTTTCTGCTATTTGTGATCTCTATCCTTGAAAGATCACGTATTTTCTCAGTTATGTGTGTTCATTACTGCCAAGTTTGTATATTTAAAGTAAATTTACACTCATATAAATTCTTATTTCAGGTTTTAATTACCTGTTTCTGCTTAAATATCCAGTCATCTTTCATTGTCATGCTCATATATTTGTTTATTCTTTCCTTATTTTAAGCAGGTTGAGAAATAACTAGGAGCTTATAACTTGATGATGATGGGAGCCAGAGATGTATATATGACATTAGAAGTTAAAAGTAGTGTTTTTAGGCTGTACTGGTATGACCAATTAAAGATCTAATAACAGGAAAGACCTCATATAGAAGGGAATAATGGTTGAAATGAGCTGATGTTGAACACTAATAGCCAGATTGATGGTATCAGCCCAGACAAGGAAGTCCATAAACAAGGACAAATCAATTTGGTGCCTTCTGTTATGTGGCTAGATGTGGTTTAATAAAAAACAAATATTTAGTCTTTTGTATGCTAATGCGATAACTCCTGGTTGCGGGACTAGGTAGGTTCAGGTTGAGGGCTGTACCTTACAAAACCAACCCACTGTGATTAGAGGCGACACTTTCAGCCCACTCCCTAGTCCAAGGAGGGGAGAGAGGCTGGAGACTGAGTCCAGTCACCAGTGGCCAATATTTGACCAATTATGCCTATGTAATGAAATCTCTGGTGCCTTAACATATTTCTAATAAGTGCTCAGTTTAGCAACATACTTTTTTTTTCCTTTCTAGTTGTTGTAAAGACAACTCTCTTAAAAATTCTAACGTATGTTGTTAATATATTGTTAGGACATAAAAATTGCATTTAAAGAAGTTGAACCAATGAGGGGCCAATTAGGAAACAAACCACACAATAATTTGAACAGAGAGAGTTTGATTCAAAGAAATACTGACTAGAAACAGATGACTGGCTAGGAATGAAGAAGAAACATTATGATTGAAGCCCACTGGATGTGAGGGGTGCAGTGTTGAAGGCTGGGATACTTCTGCAAAGTGCTCTTTTACGGGTCCTGGGGAGAAAGTGGTATAGAGCATATGCTTTTATTAAACCTATATTATATAGATGATTGGAGGAGTTTCTAATAGTCAGCAGGGTGTATTATGTGTGTGTACTTAGTATAACCAAAAACTGTATTGGTTTTTGGGAATTGTTCGTGATACATAGACTCTAGAATTACATAGTATTCAGTTTGAAAGTTCTGCTTAGATCATGTTTATTTTGCTTTATTAATATACGGAGTTTTCATTGGCTTGCAAGTTAAATATGAAAATTTAAGTAAGGAAACTATAAAGATGCATAAGTATTTAATTAAATGAGAGAAATAGATTAGGAATCAGTCAGATTATTAGCATAAAAACAAATTAAGTACATATTTAAGTACACAATTCAGTACAAGAGTTTCTACTTACAATGCATTTCTTTTATCTACTAGTTAATAGGGATGGGGGATTCTATTGGGGCATGGCTGTCATGTAGATGTTAGATTGGTTGAAGGGTTGGGTGGAAAATAGGGATATGAATTCTGAGGTGAGGAAGAATGGAAACAAACATTTGTTGAGGATCAACTAAATTCATTGCTTTTTGCTACTTATTCCCAGTAAAGTATCTCATCACTTTATTTTTCTTATTACCTGAAAGCTTAAGAATGTTACTCTAGGGTTCTATAAAAGATAGGAAAAGACTTTTTAAATTCAGAATTTCTGACATGTCTAAGCCTAAGTGTAAATATTGAAGAATATAAAAGCATGCCTTCAGATTTATACACCCACAGAGGTATGCTATTAATTTAGCACTAAAACGCTGTTAACCTCCTAACAGGGAGGGTGGCCTGAGCCTCCCTCTTTGGGGTGTTCACGGAGCCTCTCCATTGATTATCTTGCTGGCCTGTGGCCTGAGCCTCCCTCTTTGGGGTGATTGATCGTGGAGTTCCCCCACTGATCGCCCTGCAGAGGGTGGCTTGGGTCTCCCTCTGCTGGGTGATTGTGGGGCGATAGCCCTGACCAGTCACATTGCACCCATCTTGCTGGCCTGGCGCCAGTGTGTGCCATATAGCATGGTCGTCCTGAAGGTTTTCTGGACATTGTTCTGCTGTTTTATTGTTCAGTTGATTTGCATATTATGCTTTTATTATTATAGATTTTACATAACAGAATAGTGGAATTTGGGGTTGAGGTTTCTTTTTAACTGAATTTTTAGTCTCCAAAATCAGATATAGAGAAGAGCAAATATGGAAAGAACGTGGGCTGTGTAATTTGAAAAAAAACCTATTCCTGACTCTGTACCTATTAATCTCAAGAAGGCTCTGTTAGCTATGAGAGTAACTTCCTAGAGGGTGTGTATGTGTGCATGTGCACATGTATTAAATGAGACTATATGCTAGAAGCACTTAAAACAGAAATAGCATAAGTGCTTGTTCTTTTTTTTTTTTCCTCTTGGCTTTAGCCAGTGATCTTTTTTTGCATCCTCAAAACAGTTATAACCAGTGTTTAATATGTTGTAGTCTTCACTACAACAAATCTGAAACACCCAATATTAGGTAGGGTTAACTGGAAAGGGAAAGAATTTCTGTGAAACCCTCTTATTCTTAATTCATTTTAAAACTACTAATGCCTCTTTTTCCCTGATAGTACATAGTACTATATTTTGCACATAGTAGTCACTTAAGGATGTCATCAAGCAATAAAAATAACATTAAGGAGGGAATCTGAAGGCCTGTATGTAGTCTTGGCTTCTTTGCTTATTGATTTTTATGTAAGCCACCAACTCTCTATGAATATTGTGTCTTGCCCTTCTTGGTCCAGGAATATTACAGGGTTGCATCCACCTTATTGTAGACTAGAGGCCTGGTGCACGAAATTTGTGAAGGGGGGCTATCCCTCAGACTGGCTTACACCCTCTCCAATCTGGGACCTCTTGGGAGATGTATACCACTTGGGAGATGTACAACTGATTTAAACCAGAAGTCGGACATCCCTCTCATAATTCGGGACTGCTGGTTTCTAACCGCTTGCCTGCCTGCCTGCCTGCCTGCCTGCCTGCCTGCTTGCCTGCTTGAGGGCCCCTAACTGCTTCTGCCTGCCAGCCTGATTGCCACCTAACCACTCCCCAGCCAGCCTGATTGGCACCTAACTGCCCCCTTGGCAGCCTGATTATCCCTAACTGCCCTCCCCAGTTGGCCTGACTGCCCCCTAAATGCTCCCCTGCCAGCCCAGTTGCCCCCAACTGCCCTCCCCTGCCAGCCTGGTCTCCCCCAACTGCTGGCCCCTGCAGGCCTGGTTCCCCCACATCTGCCCTCCCCTGCAGGCCTGGTTGCTCCCAACTGCCCTCCCCTGCAGGCCTGGTCCCCCCCAACTGCTCTCCCCTGTAGGCCTGGTTCCCCCCCCCCCCCCCAATTGCCCTCCCCTGCAGGCCTGGTTGCCCCTAACTGCCCTCCCTTGCAAGCCTGATCACCCACAACTTACCTCCCCTGCTGGCCTGATTGCTCAAAACTGCCCTCTCCTGCCCGCCATTTTGTGACCATCTTGGGTCAGTCATCTTGTGTGATGATGTAACGGTCAACTTGCATATTAGCTCTTTATTATATAGGATAATAAATTCATACAAGGAAGACCTTGGAGCTCAGAAAGCGAGCTCTAAAAGTGGAAGTGGTTGGATCTTCCTTGGATCCAAATTACTAGTCAAGGAGGAGAAACTATATGCAGGACATTTTTCATTGAGGATCAGGTGTATCACAGACCTGAAGGTTGGTAAATAAAAAAGGTGCAAACCTTGAAAGAAATACCAGGGTCTTAATCACAACAGAAATAGCGACCAAAATATAATTGCAGGAAATGAAGGTGCAGGCTTTCAAAGACAGGAGCACAAATGGACTATGCCAATAACAACAGGGAAATCTTTTCAAATGAGGTGGCTTCTATACCATAAATTTAGAATTCTTCTCATAGCTCACCTCTTTTCATCTGTATCCCATATCTTTTTAAAAAAAAAAATATTTGATTGATTTTTTACAGAGAGGGATAGAGAGTTAGAAACATCGATGAGAGAGAATCATCAATCAGCTGCCTCCTGCACACCCCCCCACTGGGGATGTGCCCGCTACCAAGGTACATGCCCTTGACCGGAATCGAACCCGGGACCCTTCAGTCCGCAGGCCGACACTCCATCCACTGAGCCACACCGGTTTCGGCTGTATCCCATATCTTGTTAACTTAGCTAAGCTTTTCTTTTTCCCACTTAGCCTTCTTCTCTACCCAGTGTTTTTCTTTTTGTTTCATTTTCAGTCAAAATTCTTAAGATCAAGAACCATGCTAGAGCTATACCTGGACTAATTTTTTTTTTTTTTGAATACTTTGCTGAGTTTATTGTGAAAGATGAACAAAACACCAAATCATAACATTTTGAAGATGTTGCTGTTCTTATAAAATACTCAGTATTCTTATTGTAATTTGTATCAGTCAACTGTCACAATAGCCACTCCAAAAGTTAGTAGCGTACCAAAATATTATTATCACTAGAGGCCCGGTACATGAAATTTGTGCACAGAGGAGGGGGTATGGGGCGGGTGTCCCTTAGCCCAGCCTGCACCCTCTCCAATCTGGGACCCTTCAAGGGATATCCGACTGCCTGTTTAGGCCCAATCCCACCTAAACATGGGATTGGGCCTAAATGGGCAGTTGGACATCCTTCTCACAATCCAGGACTGCTGGCTCCAAACCACTTGCCTGCCTGTCTACCTGATTGCCCCTAACCACTTCTGCCTGCCAGCCTGATCACCCCCTAACTGCTTTCCTGAAGGCCCGATTGCCCCTAACTGCCCTCCTCTACCAGTCTGGTCACCCCTAACTGCCCTTCTCTGCTGGTCTGTCTGGTCACCCCTAACTACCCTCCCCTGCAGGCATGGTCACTCCTAACTGCCTTCCCTTGCTAGCCTGTTTGCCCCTAACTCCCTTCCCCTGCCAGCCTGGTTACCCCCAACTGCCCTCCCCTGCTGGCTTGCCCCCACCCCCAACTCTCCTCTCTTGCAGGCCTGGTTGCCCCTAACTGCCCTCTCCTACAGGCCTGGACCCCCCACCCCCAACTACCCTCCCCTGCTGGCCTGATTGCCCACAATTGCCCTCCCCTGCCGGCCATCTTGTGGCAGCCATCTTATGTCCACTGGGCGGCAGACATCTTTGACCACATGGGTTGGCCATCTTGTGTGTTGGAGTGATGGTCAATTTGCATATTACCTCTTTATTATATAGGACATTCACAGGTTTGTAGATAGTTTGTATGCCTCTTCTCCATGTGTACCTTATTCTTCTGGGGTAACTGGGCTACTCAGGTCATGTTCTTCTGAGGAAGCTGCAAAAGTTCAAGATGGCAAGTTCAACCCTGCAAGCACATTTTAAGTCTTGCTCTCATCCTCTCTGCTAATATGTCATTGGTCAAAGCATGCCATATGGCAAGTCCAGCCTCAGTGCAACAAGGAAATATAGCCTGTCTCTAGTGTGTGGAAGTGGAAAAGGGCAGATGGTGTGGTGGATACAGAGATGGGAGAAGTCTTGGAAGTCTAGCTTTGGTCATTGTAATCTTTTCTGGGCTTTATATTTGTGTTTGTGTTTTACCTTGAAGTCATCAATGTGTATATAAACTATTTTGAGTTTCATCACTTTAGCTTGATGTGATTTTGCAATATACTGTTGTTTGCTTAACTCAGACTGTACTTCTAGGTACATCTATATAAAAATCATTTGAGATGCTTATTAACATAGTCTCTGGGGGGTGGGGCCTGGGAATCTTCATTATTAAACTTACCAGGTCTTTTATTGAAGTTTAGACTTTCTTCCTTAGTGGACCTTTGCACTGTTTCTGTTTTTCCAGCGTAATATGTAATAGCCAGCAACATTTGTACAGGTGACTAATTTTGGGGGTACTTATTCAATAGTCTTTCCCTGATCCATGTTTGATTAATTTGCAGTTGAGGAAAATAATATTTGGACTAATGAATAGAGTTTGGAGTGCTGGTGATGGTGAGATTACAAACAGGGCTATAAAATCTTTTAAGTATTTCATACTTACTAAAATAAAACATTGAGTTAGATAAGGAGAATTTCTGTAATATTTTTATACATCTTTAATTGTAATGTTGGGCTGTGGAATTGCTATTAGGGATAATTTTTAAAATGAAAGTGGAAAAGTTGATAGGTTTAATGAGAATTTATTTTTCTCATATTTTAGCTTTATTAATCTGGCATTTCGATTCTTCAACAGTTTTGATTTTTCATGGCATTTTATATAACCTTGTTTATATGCTTTATTGTGTATGTATTGTTGGATATCCTTGGCTATTTTAGCTCTTTAGGAATTTTATAGCTATAAAAATTGATGGCTTGACAGATACTGTATATACACAGCAGATACAATATACATTCTTTTCTTTGAAAAAAAGAAAGAAATTATAAACAGAACGCTGTTTTTAGAGCATCTTTTTGCCTAGCTGAAAAGTATATTCCCCAACCTCCTGTACAACTATGATTGGCCATGTGACTGAATGATAAATGAGACTTTTAAGTGGAAGTTATTTGAGTAAATCAGGTTTGTTAAAGAAAGCAGAATCATTTCATAGGCACCCTATGTCCTTTGCTCTTTTCTTCGTACTACCTAAAACTTGGACAGAAAGCTGGAAGAGGAGACGTGGAGTAACTGACATTTGATGACAGTCACATAAAAGAATGTTTAGTGGGAAGACAGGAGGAGTTTAGATCTTTGACATCCCATGCGATATACTTTGCAGATTTGGACTGCTCTCCTCCAGTCTACCTGTATTAAGAAAAGAGACGTGCTTTCAGTGTATGGAAGCAACTATTTAAATGGGACTCTGTTAATATAGATAAATATAATTATGGACTTGTGCTTGTGGTTTCTGTAAAACATATTTAGACTAGATTATCTGAAACTTTAAAATTGCTTTTATTTTTTTGTTTAATTTTGACATTTATTTAAGACTCTTCATCTGAATGTATATATATTATGCATATTTAAATTATCAAGCATGAAATGTGCATTTTCCAATACTGGTGTCAATAAATCTACATGCAGAGCATTAAAAAATTTATTTTGAAGTAACTTTAAATATAAAGTTGCAATATGAGTATGAAGAACTTTCCTTGCCTTTTTTTTTTTTTTAAAACCGTTTGAGAGTAAGTTGCATGTTCCTTTACTAGTTTACCACTTCAGGATTTGTTTCCTGAGAGAAAATATATTTGATACAGTTATCAAGTTCAGAAATTTAATATTAATACAACATTGTTACTAAGTAGTCCATATTCCTATTTCTCCAGTTGTCCCAATAATATGCTGTAGAATTTAGCATGAGAAGCAATTTGATGTCACTTTATGTTTGGTGGTCATGCCTTTTTAGTCCTCCTTTAATCTGGAACCTCATCCTTTGTCTTCCTGTGTGAAGATAAATGTCTCTCAGTTTGGATTTGTCTGATGTTTCCTCAAGATTAGATTCAACTTGTTTATTTTGTGGTAGGAATATCGCAGGTGGTATTGTCTTCTTGGTGTAACATATATCAGGAGGCACACAATATTATTTTACCCTATTAGGGGTAATATTAACTTTGATCATTTGATTCAGGTGATTTCTTCTTTATAGTTACGTAACACTTTAGAATTCCTAGGAAGAAGCTTAAAACTATGCTACTGTCCTGTGCCTCATTAAGCTTTCACCCAGTAGTTTTAGTATGCATTGATGATTCTTGACTGAATTATTACTGAGATGAACATAAAACATTTTCAAGAAAGATTTTATCAGATCCTTTTATTCATGTGCTGTCTTGGGAACTTCTTTTAAGAAATACAGAGTTGTAGGGAGGAACATAGCTCTTAATTAGGGTAGTTCAGGGAAGGATTTGAACTACTCCCTCCTTTTCTCTTACTCTTAATTCTATAGAGTATTATTACAGTATAGACCAATAGCACATGAACAGGTTTGAAGCAAATGGGAGCAAAAGATGAATTCTATTTAGGATCTTTTATGACAAATTGGAGAATGAGATGATTCTCTTTTTTCCTCAAATAGATCTTAGTATTCCCAAGATGTACTATACCTACATAGTACATGGCCTGCCAAAGCATGTCTTTTTCAGACATTACAGGTGCCTGGATGCTGGCTGACCCAAGAGGCAGGGAGGAATTCCCAGAACTGGCTGACTTCAGTCAGTAGGGCCATCACCTCCTTGAAATGGCCCAGTGGATACATTTTCCTTAGTTGTTCCTGGGTTTATCTATTATGCAGATCACCCTTTTTATTTTGGGAGATATAAATGAGAGGTGGCGAAGACTACCTAGAAACTTAATTCAAGAACTCTTTTTCTTGGGGAGTAAGGTAAAAATTCCCTTTAGGTGGAATCATGAGAATGGATAAAGGTCCTCCCTATATAGCATGGTTCATTCTTTCTAAAAGAGTGAAATTTGTTCAGTCTCAAGTTCTTTTTTATTCTACTTTATTTTGCATTTTCCATCACCCCTCACCCTTTGCAAAGTCATTTATATTTTCATATTTCAGAGTATAATAATTTTGGTTTTCCCCCTCCTTTAGCATCAGCAGACGTTTTTGAATCAGCTGAGAGAAATCACTGGGATTAATGACACCCAGATACTACAGCAAGCCTTGAAGGTATGACTTCTGTTTTATGACATAGTTCATGTTAACCCCTTTAGTCTTATTGCCTACCATGTTTGAAAGTTGAGTTTTTTTGTTATGCTATGTGATAGTAGTAGGATATAAGAAAGAACTTTTATAAAATAAGAGACTTAACATAACATACTATAGTTTTGAGCATGTTAGCTTCAGCAGTCTAATGTTCCAAGATATCATGAAGTGACAGATAACTCTCCGTAGAAAACATTTTCATGGCAAAACGAAGAGGTGTGAATCCAGATGCAGATGGCTGGTTTTACTCAAGAGCCATGCATTAGAGTTTAAATGGGGTGGAGAGTGGTAGAAAAAGAGGAGGAGAGAAGAGTAGAAAGTTAATAGAGCATCAAAAGCTTACTTTTTTTTTCCTTCCAAGTAGAAATATAATTTGACTAACATTCAACTGATTCTACCTTATAAGTATTCAATATCAAACTGTTTAGTATATGCAACAAATAAAGTGCATGAGGTACCAGATGAGTCAGATCACATGGTATACGTGCATTGAAAAGATCAAGTGGCCTGGCCTGAGTACCTCAGTAGTTGAGCATCTCATGAATTCAGAGGTGGCTGGTTTGATTCCATGTCTGGGCACATGTCTAGGTTGTGGGCTCGATACCCAGTAGAGGGCGAGCAGGAGGCAACTAAACAACGTTGCTCTCTCTAATATCAATAAAAACATGGGGGGGGGGAGATCAGGTGAAGGAAAGATGTTTAAGAATTAGAACTGCATTTTATTTATGTTTATTGTTTGGAGTATTACAAATAGTAGTATATATGTCTTCTTCTCCCCCTTCCCCCCCCCCCCCTGGCCTCCCCATCCCCTAGTACAGTGTTTCCCAAACTTTTTACCCCTTGTATAATTTTCATATCCCCACCAAATTCTGGTGCAACATGTACCCCCACCAGACTCTCCCCGTACCCCTGGGGGTATGCGTACCACAATTTGGGAAACACTGCCCTATTACATGCCCTCACCTGTTCCCCCTCCCCCAGTGTCTTATATCCATTGGTTATGCTTGTATGCATGCGTACAAGTCCTTCGGTTGATCTCTTACAGCACCCCCTCCCCAAAGCTCCCCTGCCTTCCTGCTGTAGTTTGACAGTCTGCATTTTAAATTTACAGTGTTTGTGCCACTCTAGGCCTTCATACAACTTCAATCCTTTGGAACTTGCTCCATGAGGCAAAATTATTTAATTTTTTATTTTGAGCCCCAAATTCTTCATTTGTTTCTAGAAATAATTTATCATTTAGATGAGTATAATTATAAACATCATAATGATAGTGATCATAGCACTTGTTAGGCACTTATAGTACTAGCTGCTATTCTAAATACTTTATGTGGATAACATTCTTCTAATACAGTGCTTCTCAACGTTTCTAATGCTG
Organism: Vespertilio murinus; assembly: GCA_963924515.1. Taxonomy (NCBI): domain Eukaryota; kingdom Metazoa; phylum Chordata; class Mammalia; order Chiroptera; family Vespertilionidae; genus Vespertilio; species Vespertilio murinus. Next base: position 107,924,514 of record OZ004706.1, on the reverse strand, counting down.
CGACCCTTTAATACAGTTCCTCATGTTGGGGTGACCCCCAATTATAAAATTATTTTCATTGCTACTTCATAACTTTAATTTTGCTACTGTTATGAATCGTAATGTAAATATGCTTTTAAGATTCTTACTTTGTCGTTGGTGTTTGCCACTTTAATTATAACTTGCCTTGGCCTCTGTCTTTTGTGATTCATTTTGCTTGGGACTCTGCTAGCATCTCGGATTTGTGTGGGTTTTTTCTTTATCTCAGGAAAGTTTCCTGTCATTATTTCTTAGAATAAGTTTTCATCAGTTTCCTTTCCTTTTGGAAACCCTATTATGCAAATATTATTTGTTTTGTATTGTCCCAAAGTTCCTTTAGGCTCTCCTCCTGCTTTTTAATTTTTTTTTCTAGAAGCTCCTCTAATTGGGTATTTTTTCCATCTTGTCTTCTAGCTTACTGATGCGGTCTTCTGCTTCTTCTAGTCTACTCTTGATGCTTTCTATTGAGTTCTTCACAGTAGCGATGTCATTTTTTAATTTATTCTTGGTTCATCTTCATTTCCTCTTGGTTCTTACTCATATTGTCAAAATTGTCTTCCATTCTTTTTAGCCATCTTATGATCCTTTCTCTGAATTCTTGCTCTGATAGGTTGCTTGCCTCTAACTCATTTACTTACCTTTCTGGTGAGGCCTGCTTATCTTTTCATATGTGGGTTGTTTGTCTCCCTATGGTCTCTCTTCAGGGTGTCTGGTTATGTAGTTCTCTCTTGCATTAATTTAAAGGGACAAATTACAACACAACAGGTCCAACACACCAGGCACTGAACAGAAATGTATTTGCGATATTAATAACCTCCAATACAGGTGACCACTAGGGAAAGGCAAATTGGGGTATAGGAGAGAAAGAGGAAGAGTATAAAGAGAAGAGAGAAGGAGAAAGAGGAAAAGAAAGAAAAAAGAGAAGAAAAAAAGTGTCAAAATGAAATTGGGAAACGGGGGAAAAAAGAGAGAGATAAGAAAGAGACTAAGAGAGAAAAGGGGAACAAACTATATATATATGAGGAGAAAATTTCAATAGAACAACCACTAACCCCAGCAAATGCTGGCAACAGTACCTGGAAGTTAATACAAACTACAATACCCACTAATATGAAGCAAAGCAAGGGAAAACAGAAGTAAAATAACAAAAACAAAGGAAATAAAAAATACCAACCAACAGCAACAACAAAAGAATAAGCAAAATAATCTCACTAAAAAGCATAAAAATTCAATATAATCAACATTCACACAAAGAGCATCAATAGGTCAGCGAGGAAAACATTTTTTTTCCCCTATTTAATACAGGTAAGAGAGGGGTGTGTATGCACTTGGCACAGGGGACTGGAAATTAGATATATAAGTAGGGTAAAATTTTAGCAGGGGGTAGACAGAAAGAGTAGCAAAAATCTTAAGCAGGAAAGAGTTAAGATAGACAGGACAGCCGAAACCGGTTTGGCTCAGTGGTAGAGCGTCGGTCTGCGGACTGAAAGGTCCCGGGTTCGATTCCGGTCAAGGGCATGTACATTGGCTGCGGGCACATCCCCGGTAGGGGGTGTGCAAGAGGCAGCTGGTCGATGTTTCTCTCTCAACAATGTTTCTAGCTCTCTCTCTCTCTCCCTTCCTCTCTGTGAAATATCAATAAAATATTAAAAAAAAAAAGATAGACAGGACAGCAAAAGGGGGAAAGGGTAGGAGGAGAGTGATGATGTAAAGGTTGTATTGAGATAGGGTTAAACGATGCTAAAGGAGAAATGAACATAGAATGAAGAACACTAATTCCAATGTAAAATAAACAGAAAATAAAATGGCACTTAAAAAAAAAGAAAATAAAAAAGGGAAAGGAAACAAAAAAGTTAAAATAGCAGTATTAATAATGCTGACTGAACATAAAAATGTAATAATTACAAAGGTAAAATCAAGTGAGGAAAAAAGGAAAAAATTCGTTTCTTAAGTAAAAGATGCAAAAAATGAAAATAAAATGAAAAATAGAAAAATTAGCATAAAAATGTGCAGTAGTGAAGGCCATTCACTTCCTCCGTTATTCTGTTTGACACACCTGTTTCTCAGACCAGACAGTATTGCAGTTCCCTGCATTCTGCTGCACTTCAGTGTTGTAAGCTAGTCCTTAATTTCAAGTTGGCGATTTCTTAGTTTCTTGTTTTTTGATGAAATAAAACTAATAATAAACACATTCAGTTTGTACTTCAGCCCCTAGGTGGCAGTGTTTCTGGATTGATGTCCCCATCTTTTTGGCCGCTCTAGCCTTCTCTCTCTCTCTCTCTATGGCACTCAATACTAGTTTGTAGAGGTGGGCTGTCTTGGAGCTGGTTCCCAGATGTTCTCTCTTTCCTCTGCTTCCCAGCTTCCAGAAAAGCAGTTTCCTCCTGCCTTATCTCAGGGCCAGATAATCTGGGTGGTCTCTCCTTTGAAATCAGGAGCAAAAGGTTGCAGGGGAACAAGGCTGGGTGCACAAAATCAGTCTGCGCCCAGTTACAGAGACTGCATACATTTCCAACTCCTATGTTCTCCCTCCGTGTCAGATTAGAATGGATTGCTCCCTAGAGAACCCTACTATTAGTAACCTTGAGGACCCCCGTCCACTCTCATGAATCATGCCAGACCCAACAGCGGGGGGCTTTTGTGGACACAGATTTCCGCGGTCCTCTGGGTCTTGCAGTGCACGCTTTTATCTCTGCCGCGCCGCTTCTGCCACCACAGCCTCTGCAGCTGCTGCTTCTGCTTCCGGGACCCAGACACTGCATGTTATTCCCGGCAAAATCCAACCTTTTTTTGGAATCTGTGTGTCCCCACTGACCGGGGCCCCACAGCTGCTCGGTGGTCTCCACAGTTGTGGTTTTTTAAGGTCTCAGATAAGATCCCTAGTTGTAGTCTTGATGTGGTTGTGAGAGTCAGCAAGTATAGGTGTTTACCTATGCCGCCATCTTCCTCTATTCATCACTTTGAATATTGCTTGCCACTCGTGTCTGGCCTCCATAGTTTCTGTTGAGGAATCAGCTGATAGTCGTATGGGTACTCCCTTGTACATAACAAACTGTTTTTCTCTTGCTGCTTGTAAGATTCTCTCTTTGTCTTTTGCTCTTGGCATTTTAATTATGATGTGTCTTGGTGTGGTCCTCTTTGGAATCCTTTTGTTTGGGGTTCTGTGTGCTTCCTATACTTGTAAGTCTATTTCTTTCACCAGGTGGGGGAAGTTTTCATTTATTATTTCTTCAAATAGGTTTTCAGTATCTTGCTCTTTCTTCTGGCACTCCCATAATTGTGATGTTGGTACGTTTGAAGTTGTCACAGAGGCTTCTTTCACTATCTTAAACTTTCTGGATTCTCTTCTCTTCTTGCTTTTCCAGAGAAGTGCCTTTGCCTCTTTGTGTTCCAAATCTTTGACTTGATTCTTGTCTTCCTCTAGTTTGTTGTTGGGTCTCTGTATAATATTTTTTATTTCAGTCAGTGTATGTTTAATTTCTAGTTGGTCCTTTTTCATGTTCTCGAGGGTCTCGTTAAATATATTGGCCTTTTCTAGGCAATTCTTAAAAAACCTTATAATCGTGGTTTTGAACTTTATATCCAGTCTTTTGTTCTGCTCCATTTCTTTTGTTTGAGATCTCTTTCCCTGTCTCGGCATTTTCGCTGTTTCCCTGAGTTGGTAGGGTGGCTTTGTGTGCTTGGTGTCCTATGTGGTCCGGTGGGTCAGCCTCCCCAGTTACCTGAGGTAGACACTCTTGGTGCTCCCCTTTGTGTACTACATGTATTGCCTTGTTGTAGTTAAGTCTTGATTGTTGTTGGTATCACTGGGAGGAGTTTACCTCCAGGCCTATTGGATGTATCAGCTGTGTCTACACCAGGTTACCTTCTATATTGGATGCAGTCATATAGAATCAGACTTGCAAAATTGCAAAAGCCTCTAAGCTCAGCTTGGATGGGGCAGAGTCTCAGGGCTGAGCTGCCAGTCTTGGCTTCTCGTCAGTCCTGCTCTTGTGTGCGAGCCTCAGACCTCTTCCTTCCATGGATCCTCTGACCTCTGCCTTCCATGGATCTTTCTGCCGACAGTTCAGATTCCCTTTGTAAGAGTGTGGGTGCCCCAGGGCCTCGCCCTGAACTGGGTTTCAGTGCTCAGTGCAGTCGGAACTGGGGATTCAGTGCAGTCAGGAGCTTCCAACTCCTTCCGCTATGGAGAGGCTGCAGCAACATTAGCGTTAAACCTCTCTGCATGCACTCCCTCCCTCCCACGCTGCAGCTCTGGCTCCCCTGGTCTCCTAGTCTGGTTAGACCTCTCTGTGCGCACTCACTTGCATGCTGCGGCTCCTGGCTCCCCTGCGTCTCTCAGTCTCTGAGTCCCCAGGTGCCTTTATCTATAGTCCAGACTCCACCCGTATGTGCCTGGGTCCACGGGGTTTTGGCCGGGGCTGTGGTTCAGTGCAGTTGGAACTGGGTTTTAATGGAGTGGGGGGATTGTTTCCCCTCCCGCCGGCCTGGCATTCCACCGCCCTTCCTCTCTGCACGAGCATCTCCCTACCTCAGTGCTTTGCGGCTCCCGATTTGATCTGTGAGCCTCTCTCTTTCTTTCTAGTTGTAGATTTCCTGCTCAGCCAGCTTTCCTGTGGTTGTGGATGATGTCCATTCTGTCTCTTTTAGTTTGAAATTATTGTGCGAGGTGGCTGCTTAGGCGCTTACCTGGGCCGCCATCTTGGTTCTCTCCCTAATTCTTCCCAGAAGTACTACTGTGTTTCCCCGAAAATAAGACATCCTCCGAAAATAAGACCTACTTACAGGTTTCCTTCTGAGTGAAATATAAGGCATCCCCCTGAAAATAAGGCCCCCAGGATTCACAGTTTGTCTGATTTGTGTTGACAACTACTGTACTACTGTACCTTATGCAGGTAATAAATTTCCTTTATTTTCATTTAACAATAAATGTGTACCGTATTCTTCTTCATGGAAAAATAAGACATTCCCTGAAAATAAGACCTAGCACATCTTTGGGAGCAAAAATTAATATAAGACACTGTCTTATTTTCGGGGAAACACAGGGTATTACAAATACTCATTTTTTACACTTTTATATAGCGAGCTCCAGAAAATATATTTTAGTTTGTTCATTAGTTTAGAAGTATAAGTTTGTGATTGACTTTTGTTAAGCAGATATGAAAGTAATGGAAAAGTAAGGAATTAATAGTTATATAATTGATTTTTATATTATATTAATAGTTTTAATTAATAGAAACAGGAATTACAGCTGATATAGATACTTCATTTACAATGAATTAGAATCAATAGTAATTTAAAATCTGAAAACATTTTTTGCTATTACTAGGTGTAGAGGTTAATAATGTGGATTTTTTCAATAGATGGAGTTACATATATGTTGATATATATGCAAGCTTCAAAACTTCATATGTCAAATTTTCTGGTGGTGTTAACATCATAGATATTTTTATGCTTAAATACGTCAAATTTCATGCCAAAAAAAGAAAAAAGAGTATTTGTGGGAAGTTTTAATTCATTACTTTATTTTGAAGAAAAGTTCTGCTGAAAGTTATCTTATACTCCAGGAAGCTTATGGTAAATACGCTCCATCTCAAGATACTTGTGAACACTGATTTAAACACTTTAAAAGTGATGATTTAGATGTGAAAGACAAAGAATGTCCAGGTCAACTGAAAAAGTTTGAAGACCAACAGTTACAAGCATTATTGGATGAAGATGCATGTCAAACTCAAAAACAACTTGCAGAAAGACTGAATGTTGCTCAGCAAACAATTTCAGATCATTTACAAGCAATGGGAAAGATTAAAAAAAAATTTTTTTTATTGATATTTTAGAGAGGAAGGGAGAGAGATAGAGAGCTAGAAACGTCAATGAGAGAGAAACATCGACCAGCTGCCTCTTGCACACCCCCTACCAGGGACGTGCTCACAACCAATGTACATGTCCTTGACCGGAATCGAACCCGGGACCTTTCAGTCAGCAGACCAACGCTCTACCACTGAGCCAAACCGGTTTCGGCGGGAAAGATTTTAAAAGAAGCAAATGGGTGCCACATCAACTGAACGAAAGACAAATGAAAACCTAAAAGTCATCAGTAAAATTTTGCTTCAATGGCATAAAAGAAAGTCTTTTTGGCATCGAATTGTGACTGGCAATGAAAAGTGGATTTACTTTGAGAATCCCAAAGGCACAAAATTATAGGTTGATCCAGGTCAAACATCAACATCGACAGCAAGGCCAAATTGCTTCCGAAAGAAGACAATGTTTTGCGTTTAGTGTGATCAGGAAGGTGTGGTGTATTACGAGCTTCTAAAACCAGGTGAAACTGCTAATACTGATCGCTACTGACAACAAATAATCAATATGAGCCACGCTTTGATCGTGAAACGACCAGAATGTTCTAAAAGACACAACAAAGTAATTTTGCTTCATGATGACGCACCATCACACACTTCAAAACCAGTTAAAGACATGTTAAAAAATCTTGCCTGGGAAGTATTAACCCATCCGTTCCTTCAGATTACCACTTTTCTGATCGATGGCACACGCACTTTCTGAGCAGCACTTCAAAATGTATGAAGAAGTAGAAAATTGGGTCTCTGAATGGTTTGCTTCAAAACAAGAAAAGTCCTATTGGGATGGTATCCACAAATTATCAGAAAGATGGGGAAATGTGTAGCTAGCAATGGACATTACTTTGAATAAAGCACTTTTGATGTTTTTTTTGATTACAAAATCCGCCATTATTAACTGGTATGCTTAGTATTAGTTGTTATGATGAAGATTACATAAATTATGAGATGTATAGAAATAGTTAAAAATATTTGATGTTGTGTTCTTGGTATTTGAAGGACAGTAATGGAAACTTGGAATTGGCAGTGGCTTTCCTGACTGCAAAGAATGCCAAGCCCCCTCAAAAGGAAGAGACAGCTTACTACCAAACCGCGCTTCCCGGCAATGACCGTTACATCAGTGTGGGGAGCCAGGCAGATGCAAGTGAGTTTACTTCTTCTTAATATTTAATATGAAGTAATGAAAATGGAATGTATTCATTTGTTTAAGCATAGGTGAAGGACAATAAAAGAGCTACTTTAAACTTGATTCTTTTTAGTGTATGTAAAAGGAGCATATATACATATCAGCATTATATATATTTTTCCAGTTTAGGAGTAAAATATTGTATTTAAGTTATTTATCCTTATTTATCCTTTCATTGAGTATTTCACATAGTAATTATTGTTTGAAATGGAATAGCCACAGGTGTTACTTATTAAAAAAACAAACTTTTCTAGAATTTTAAGTGGGAACAGTCATTTCTTTTATGGAATTTAAGTGCTGTAGTGGCCTTAATATTATTTTTGAAGATAGAATTTTATTTCTGACTAGAGGCCTGGTGCATGAAATTCATGCATGGGGAGGGGGTTCCCTTCAGCCCAGCCTGCACTCTATCCAATCTGGTACCCCTAGAGCATTGTTTCCCAAACTTTTGACATATGTGTACCCCTTCTATAATTTTTGTAACGCTGAGTACCCCTCGTCAAAAAAAAAAAGGATGTATTTTAATAACAATAAAAATATGTTAATTTTTCTTTATTTTTGTACATACACAAAATAATAATAAATGAAAAATAAAATTATTCATAATAAAATGTAAATAAAAGTTATATTATAAATAACATTTATTTGCACACTGGACCATCTCATGCCTCACAAGACTTTCTTGACTTGACTCATGAGAACGTAGAATTAGGCTCAGCTAAGCACGGTGCAGTGCATATCCCCACCAAACTCCGGTACAATCCATACCCCCCCCCAAACTTTTCCCGTACCCCTGGAGGTACGCGTACCACACTTTGGGAAACACTGCCCTAGAGGGATGTCTGACTGCCCGTCAGAATCTGGCCTAAATGGGCAGTCGGACATCCCTCTCACAATCCAGGACTGCTGGCTCCCAACTGCTTACCTGCCTGCCTGATTGCCCCTAACTGTTTCTGCCTGCCAGCCTGATCACCCCTAACTACTCTGCTGCCAGCCTCATTGATGCCTGACTGCTCCCCTGCTGGCCCGATTACCCCTAACTGCCCTCCCCTGCTGGCCCAGTCACCTCTAACTTCACTCCCTTGACAGCCTGGTCACCCCTAACTGCCCTCACCTGCTGGTGTGGTGCCCTCAACTGCTGTTCCCTGCAGGCCTGGTCCTCCCAACTGTCTTCCCCTGCAGGCCTGGACCCCCCAACTGTCCTCTGCAGGCCTGGGTCTCCTCCAACTGCCCTCCTCTGCTGGCCTGGTCACCCCCAACTGATGGCCATCATGTGGCCGCCATCTTTGACCACATGGGGATGATCATCTTGTGTGTTGGAGTGGTGATCAATTTGCATGTTACCTCTTTATTATATAGTATTACTGATAGGTGTACCATTTAAAAAACTTTGCTTTACCTCAATTCCTGCCCTTCCCCAAATAAAGCTTTTGGGAAAAGATTTATTACCATGTAATAAAATAAACACACATATGTACACCCAGACATAGATACACATATACATATCAAAAATTTTGCATGGGATACTAAGCTTTCTTTAGAATATCAATATGTTTATATAACAATGAGTTTTTAAAAAAATATGAACATTTACCTTCTATAAAATGTATTTGTTTTTATGCATTGTAGACTTGAGAAGTTTGATTATTAACTTGTATTTGAAGAGAATTTCTGATTTTATTTATAGACTTTCTTTAAGTTAGACAGCAATCAGGAAGAACCTGTCTACATAGATGTTTATAGCTATTGATTGGCATTAAATATTGCTTAATTCTTGTTAATAAAATATTTTCATTTCAAATTTTCAAGGTGATCTTTATATTTTTGCATCACAAATTATCTTAGGTTAGCCAAAGCTGGAATTCTCCTATAGCACACAGATAATAGATGTGAGAGAAGTCTTATACACATAAGACAGACTTTGCTTATGCCCAAGTTCAAAACACACTGTCTGTATCTTTAATTTCCTTTTCTCCTGTTGTCCTCCTCTCACTTTGCACTGTCATGATACAGAATGGCTTGAGGTTCTCAGACCCCCAGTGCTATTTAATCTCTTTGTCTTTACATTTGCTGTTCCTTCTGTTTGGAGTCCCCTCTAGCCTTTACCTCCAGCTTCATTCCTTCTGGTGTAAGACTTAACTCAGGAGATGTTTGTTCTGGAATGTTCTCCTGAAGTAAGTGCTTCTCTAGCAGCTAGAGCATATTTTTGTCTTAAAGAGTACTACTGTGTTATTTTCAAATTATTTGTGCCTTTCTTACTTACCAAACTGGAAGCTTAACAGGGCACAAGACCATTGATGTTCCTGGCATCATACTAGAATGTCATAGTGTCTCAAAAGTATTTATTGAATTATTTTTGAATATATAAAAAGCTGTTTCAAAACCAATGAAAGGGAGCAAGCTTGTTGCAAGAAAAAAAGGTGGTAAAGGGGTGATTAAAAAAGGTGAAAAAGGAGAAGTCCATAAATAAAGGAGGAATGAGTATATGAGAAAAACATAACTTTTATGGTTCTGAGAATTGGGGTGGGGGGAAACAAAATTAGGTAGAAAAGGGACAAATAGAATGATTTTGATCGAAGGCAACTGCTTAAAGTGAAGGAAACAGGGAATTTACTAAACATGGTTCAGGGTTCTTGTTGAATGGATGAAAAGATTTTAGAATGAGAGCTGAAAATTCTTAATATAGATAGTAGATTTCATGACATGAAATATCATATATAAGTATACAGGGGAGATAAGATTATAAGACTGTTATAAACAAAAGAAAATGTCTTATTATTTCTGTGAGAAAGTCAGGAAATATTGTTTAAGGCAGATGTTAACACCTGTTACAAGATTTTAGACAAAGGAATAGTGAAATGTGGATAAAAAGAGATTTGAACAGGAGCTCTGAGGGAAAGGGCCACATGATTTTATATTTATTTATTTTTAATAAGTTTTTATTTATTTTAGAGAGAGAAGAAGGGAGAGGGATAGAGAAATAGAAACATCGATGAGAGAGAAACATCTGCCTCCTGCATGCTTCTTACTGGGGTTCTAGCCCCTGACCTGGGCATGTGCCCTGACTGGGAATAGAACCAGTGACTTCTTAGGTCATGGGTTGATGCTCAACCATTGAGCCACATGGTCTGGGCACAACCTGATTTTAGAAGACATAGGTCCCATTTTCTCTTAAAAATTTTTTATGTGTATGGCTCTTGAAAAATATCCACTAAATAATTTTACATTTCACTTGAAAGAAATGGTAGCGAAATGGACTTTCTGGTTTCATCTCAACTGATTTGACAGTTGTAATGAGCAAATTACTTGCTGTTGTGGTTTTTTTCTTGATAAAATGTGCTGTCCTTCTACCTAGATGTTAATTCATATTTAATCATTCAATAGTTTGGATAGCATGTTCATAAAGTTGAGATTGAGAAGAAACCTTCTGAAATAGCTGTGGTGACTGTATTATTAATAGTATCAAACTGAGGAAAGTAGCTGAGGAGGTAACAGTAGTTCTTTTCCATTTAACAAACTTGTGCCATTTTATGAAGTTTTAAGAAGAACATCTGCCTTTAGGAAATTGTCTTGATTCACTATTTAAATTCTGTAGTGTCATAATAATTTTATGTGGTTTAAAACTGAGAAAGTAAGGAGATGTCATGCATTCAGCAGATTCTTTAAATTATTGTGCTGTTATTGCTGAAAGAATCAAAATCATTTGTGTATTTTAAGTGGGAAAGAGTGGTTAAAACATGTGGGTAGGAAAGAGAAATAATTACAAATGAAAATGTATTTGAACACAGGCCTTTATTGAAGAGTCTGTGTTGAGTGCTTAAAGAATGTGTAGTGTTGAAGTGATCAAAGTGTTAGGAAGTTTTCCAGGGATTGTTCTAGATGCATGTCACACGCAAAGGCTAACATGGTCCAGATAAACAAGGTTTAAGTTTCTGTGGGCCACAAAATACACACACAAAAGCTTTAATTTTCATAGAAATATAGGTTTATTTTGATAGAGACATGCTGAATACAAAGGACTGAAATAAATGAGTAATTGTTAACATAAAATAATAGAATATTTTAATAAAAATTAATATTTATTCTTGAGCATTAATTTACCAGACACTGAGTAACTGCACAAATTAATAAGTGTAAATCAAATAAACCTATTTTTCTTCTCCGAAAGCAAAACATTTTCTGTTGCGCACACGGAACAAGTCAGTCCAAGACTAATGACGTGGCAGTTGGCTGCTAAAATATTTGCTGCTGGTATTAGTGGAGAGAAATGGTGTGCCTTCCGTGTAAGGGAAATTAATGCAACACAATTACAGTAATCAGTCATTAATGAACATTGTAGTTCATTGCTAATAATTATGTATAACAGGATGTTGTAAAAATTAAGTTACAAAATTTTTACTAAAACGTTTCTTACATACCGTTATATTGGCTGGGCCGCAAAAATATTTGTGTGGGCCACATGTGGCCTATGGGCTGTGAGTTTGACATGCTTGTTTTAGATATAAAAACTGTTTTGAGCATTTTCTTTACTTTATGTGGAATTCATTATTACTTGAAAGTTGACCATAGTTTAACTTATTTCTTTTAAAAATGGCAGGGGTTTTTATTTTTTAATTCCTTTTTTTTTTTTTTAAGCATGTGTCTGTTACAACCAGAGCTCAAGCATAATTAAAGCCTTGATAACTTTAAGTGTGTCATCTATAGCAATGTGGTCAAAACATCTATATTTTGAAATTAAAGTCTCTAGTGCAAAATACATATGATTCTTTTTTTATTTTTAAAAAAATATATTTTATTGATATTTTATAGAGAGGAAGGGAGAGAGATAGAGAGCTAGAAATGTCTATGAGAGAGAAACATCGACCAGCTGCCTCTTGCACACCCCATTCCAGGGATGTGCCCGCAACCAATGTACATGCCCTTGACCGGAATCGAACCTGGGACCTTTCAGTCCGCAGACCGACGCTCTACCACTGAGCCAAACCGGTTTCGGCAATTCTTTCTTGATATAAGCTGGAATATAGCCTTTTAACTATAGGTCTCTTTTACAAGGAGTAAAAATAACAATTTTTACTGAGTAGAAAAATTTAGCTTTTAAACTAACATCTTACTGGTATAGAAGTTAGATTTGTGGGGAAATTTTTATTTATGCATACCAGAATACATCAGCTGCTAAAGTAAATCATTCCATTTGATTTGAAGAACACATATTTGTGAACTTTCATTTAATATTGAAGAAGTAATTACATTTTCAATAGTAGGACAACAATTGGGCTTTTAGTGCATCTTTACCTTTTATTCTTGAAAGTAAAAGGAAACACTTCAAGGAAAGCTTGCATAGTTATGAAGAAATTATGAAGCAGTATATCTGGTGTCCTTATAAAGCTTTAGTAGCATTCCAGACTGTAATTTAATACTCTGTTGAATTCTGGGGAAAAACCCAAATCATTTGTAATGTTATTAGCAAAAATTTTAGGCATTTTTTTTTATCCATTACTTGGATCTCCAGTCCAGATTGGATATTGTGGATTTTCCTAAGTGCCTCTCACCTCCATCTTAAATTGGAAAGAAAATCATGTTGGAATTTTGCAGTAGAAAGTACTAGTGCAAAGGTGACTAGGAAGCATTGCAAGATATTGAGATATCATAGGTGTACTTAGTTGTCAGAGGAGACATTTCCTGAAGTTTTTGTGTCAAGGCAAACATGACCATCCCATAAGGCTATTGCCCCATTTGAAATTAGTCACATTCTTTCTTTCATGACCATTAAATTCTTTTGAACTTCTTTAAAACAAGAAAAAACAAAACAATATATGCCTACCAGAACAAGATGTACCACAATTGGGCTATTAAAATATGAATCAAAAGATAAGAGGGATTTAGCTCGGTAATTTTAACCCAGAAAGTAGTGCCACATACTGGCTTAAGTTTTAGCGAACTTGGCATAACACATTGGAATGAGTATTAAGTATTAAGAATGACCCTTCACAAATTTGGCATCCGTGTATCTCCTCCCCTAAAGAACTTGAATAATTTTTAAGGATTATCTAGAAAGTGAGAAAAATGTTGAGGTTCTGTCCTAGAGCTCTGGTCTTGTTTCTATTGCTTGGCCAGCCTAAAAGTGATTTAAAGCACAAGTGATAAACAGACCCAAGTCTTGTGCTGTCATTCCTGCTGAGCATGACACTTAAAATAAGCAGAGTAGGTTTCTGTTATTTGAACACTGACATTTTCCCTATGCCCCGTATTTGTCAGGAAAGTAACTGCAGATAGAAAAATACATGCAGTGAAAGTTAAATCTCTTGTTACATCAAGATTTCTAATATGTGTTGAAACCGATTTGGCTTAGTGGATAGAGCGTCGTCGGCCTGCGGACTTAAGGGTCCCGGGTTCTATTCTGGTCAAGGGCATGTACAGTGGTTGGAGGCAAATCTCTGATAGGAGGTGTGCAGGAGGCAGCTAGTCGATCTCATCGATGTTTCTAGCTCTCTATCCCTCTCCTTTCCTCTCTGTAAAAAGTCAATAAAAATATATTTAAAAAAATGATTTCTAATATCTAAAACTGTTTTAGAGATTCACCAAAAATCCAGGTTAATATTACAAATGAGATGCTACAGTTGTGTGAAGTTATTTGTAACTGATTAGATACAATTAGGTTTGCATTCTGATAGACATGCACTATAAGATGACTTGTATATTTTATGAATTTTTAAAAATTTTAGGCCAAAATTAAAGTCATAGTCTTTGCACTTTTTATCAACTAATATAGAATGATAACTTTATTTTTTCACAATCCATGTTGAAAATATAGTAAAATTGATGACAAAAATTATTTTCCTTATCAATGCTAACAATTTTAGCAGTTATTAAAAATAGAACAAGACCATTTAGAGCTGAACTGTTCAATATCGTCACAGGTAGCAACTTAACTTTAAATACGAATTAAATAATATTAAAATTCTGTTTCTTTGTTGCACTAGACACATTTTAAATGCTCAGTAGTAGTCACATGTGACCAGTAGCTACTGTATTGGACAAGTAATAGTGCAGATAATAATACATTTCCATTATCACAGAAGGTTGTATTGGGCATTACTGCTTTAGAGAGCTCTGTTCAGTAGTAGGAAGATTAGAAAAGTAGGAACATCTTAAAAGCTGACTGAGGGCAGATGAGAATGGGAGAGTGGAGTGGCAAACAGTTTACATTGCTTAGGTCATCATTATTTTTAAATATATTTTTATTGATTTCAGAGAAAAAGGGAGAGGGAGAGAAAGAAACATCAATGATGAGAGAGAATCATTGATTGGCTGCCTCCTGCATGCCCCCTAGTGCCCTTGACTGGAATTAAACCCTGCACCCTTTAGTCTGCAGGCTGACGCTCTATCCACTGAGCCAAACGAGCTAGGGCTCACCTTCCTTTTAAGTATTCCTTTGACATGATACCTATTTGTCTTTTCACTTTCTGAGAGAGAGAGAGAGAGAGATGAATAAACCATACATCCCCAAATCTTCTAATTAGTTCCATAAAGATGCCTTACTAATTTTTATCCATTCCAGAGTCTGGATATTGATTTTTATTTAACCAATATTTGTTCATTGTCAAATATGTATCAGATAATTGACTTTGATAGGCTATTAAAAAACACAAGAGTCTCAGTTTACATAGGGGGAAGATAGGCAGTAAACAATAAATAAATAATGCCAGGTAATAGTAAGTTCACGGAGAACATTAGAACAGGGTAAAGGGACAAGGGTGACTGGGATGCTGTTGTAGGTCAGGCATGGGCTCTGGTATTTTAGATACAGGGCGAGTCAGGGAGTATCTCTGGGATGAGGTCACATTTCATGCAGATACCTGAGTGCAGTGAGGGAGTAGTGAGCCTTGTGGGTGTCTGGGAAAGTATATCTCCGGCTAGGGCCTCAAGGCAAGAGTGGATTTGGCTTAGAAGATGAATAGCAAGGGTACAATCCTGATTGAAGCACAGTGATTGAGGGTGAAGATGGTAATATTCTCATTTCCAATCTCCTCACCATCCCTGTGTTCATATGTGCCTTTGTTAAGGGCACTCCCATTCTTCTGGTGGCCCAGTGTTGGTTTGTTTTTTTCGTAATTTCCTAAAACACCAATTAATTTGCAGTTTTATCAGCTTTCATGTGCATTTTCCCCCTTTGGTTGACTCCTGCCCTGGTATATATCCTGCTATCTAATAAAGAGGGAATATGCTAATTGACCCTCATGCCATCACAGATGGTGGTGCCCACAGCCAATAAGGAGGAAATATGCTAAATGACTGTCCCGTCCTCAAAGTTGGCAGTGCCACAATAAGGAGGGCGTATGCTAATTGTCTGCCCCACCCTCAAAGATGGCAGCACCCATAGCCAATAAGGAGGGAATATGCTAATTGCCCTGCTCTCAAAGATGGTGGAGTCCACAGCCAGAAGATGGCAGCGCCCAGTCCCCTCAGCCCTGCAGGGGTGGCAGGTGAGTACCTGCCTCTGGAGTCCCCCAGTTCCCTCAGTCCCCCAGCTGTCCAGGGCTGGCCCGAGGCGCAGGCAAGCCTCGAATGGTGGCTGCCCAGCCGCCCAGTGCCGCCCAAGGCTTGTGCTACTGGCAGTGGCAGCAGCAGAGGTGTGATGGGGTGTCATCTTCCCCTGATCATTGGGTTGCCTCCCTCCCCTGAGGGCTCCTGGATTGTGAGAGTGGGAAGGCCGAGTTGAGGGACCCTCCCCCTCCAGTGCATGCATTTTCATGCATCGGGCCTCTAGTTCTCAATATAACTCTTCTCAAACTCTTGTTCAGCACTTTAACACCTAACTCCCAAAACAGAGTTCTTTGTACAAATATTACTCCCTGCCTAGAAATTTTTGCTGGTTGTAAATATAAATTTGGCTTATTGAAAAACAAGTATATTCCTTAGGTTTAGCCCTATGAAATAAAGGAAAACAATGGAAAAACTTTCTTATTCTTTTAAAATAGAAATCTTTGTATATGTAGGTCAACTAGATTATGGGCTAACGTGGCTTTGTGAACTAATATAGATGTCTCATTGCTATCAAAAATACTATTTTCATTGGGATATGAATTATGAGTTTAATAATTTCATACATTTGAAGTATAATTTATTGGTAAGTCAAAGACTATCTTTTGGAGGTAGCAAAGTGTTTGGTTGTTAAAATTTTACTCAAATGGTAATTCTTTGGAAAGTGATTTATTAGGGTGAATATTATGTTTTGTTGTATATATTACTGACTTAGTGTGAAAATGTTTTAATTTGAGCAGTCTTGAAAATTGGAAATTATTGTTTATAGGCTTTTTTGAGTGGTTTTTCTACAGTGTTATTCAGTTAACACTAACTGGCTTGTGCACCTGAATTGAGTTCACACTACTAGAGGGAGGGGTAGTTAAAATTAAGTTTAGTGTTTTACCAAGGTACTCTCTTAGCACAGATATAAAAATATTCATAATACTTTGGTATTTGGAGGGAACTGCTGTTACAAAGACTAAATTGTTATAATTACTTTTGCCAATTAGAAATAGTTTATAGCCAAGCTTATTCCATGTTCTTTTATTTTATTTTATTTTTTAAAATTTCTTTATTGATTAAGGTATCACATATTTATCCTCATCCCCCCATTCCCATCCCACACACCTCCCCACACATGCCCCCACCCTCCTGTTGTCCGTGACCACTGGTTAGACTCATATATATGCACACAAGTCCTTTGGTTGATCTCTCCCTTTTATCCCCACCCTCCCTCTGAGGTCCGATAGTCTGATCAATGCCTCCTTGTCTCTAGGTCTGTTCTTGTTCATCAGTCTATGTTGTTCATCATTTCCCATAGATGAGTGAGATTGTGTCCTACTAGAAGTACACTTACTTATAAGAACCGAAAATGAGACAAGCAATAATGGTTATGCTGAAAGGCAAATAAATCAGTCTGTAATGAGTTTCTTTCTGGGCCAACATGTCTTTTGAGACCCAGTTTCAATGTCAAACAGTTCCTTGTGTGTACATATCAGCAATGATATTTCAGTTCTGGATGGTGGACAAATGGTGGTAATGCAGCTCTGACCCTCTCTTGTTTGGTCCTGGGCAACCTGCAGTGACACACAGCTGCTGACTGCTATTATGGCAAGGTGTCGTCAGCGTCTTCCATCTCTGGACTGCTTCTCTTCTGTCTTCCTGGCTGGAGTAGTCCTGTTAATTCCTCTCTACTGCAGGAATCCATATGGTCTCAGAGTTGTTTTCTGAAAATATACAAACGTATATTTTCGAGCAAAGTACAAATTTTCTAGATGTAATTTTTTGTATGTTAGCATATAAGAACATCACAAAGGGCTAGTTTTGATTGTTAAATTGGTAGTTCATTACATGTTTTATGAAAGTCATCCTACTGAATCCAGAAAAAGAAGAAATTTAGGTTTACCCATTTAATTGAAAGAACATATTTTATTAATATTTGGTCTTACGTCAGTAGATTATAATGGTCTTCTTTTAAGGTTGCCGTATTATTCTAAAATATCCCATGGAAAGAAGCAGTTTTGTTAAATATTGGGAATATAATGAAGACAATTATTGTAGTTATATTGAAACTACAAATAATAAGTAAAACTTCTATACTGCTTGAAGATGCCCAGGTTTTCAGTTGAAGGTCAATAGTTTCTGGTCATCCAGCCTTTCTAGCATTGACAATTACTATTGCTTATTTCTTTGTCTGCTCAGACTCAACACTTCTGACACCAGCTGTGTGAATTTTCCCTACAGATGACCAATTCTCCAATATTAGCTGGGTGTCCTACAATTCAATTTCATTCTGAGACTGTACTGAAGTTAGGATCAGATGCCACAGGTTAAGGGCCCAGTCCCACCACTTTAGGAGCCATTCCGAGGCAGTGAGTCCCCAAGTTACACACACTGCTGTTCGAGTTGGGGGTTCTCACAACTCTCTCCTCCAGGTTGATAACTTGCTAGATTGGCTCACAGAACTCAGGGAAACACTATGAGTACTGGTTTATTACATAATACAAGATAAGATAAGGGATACAAATGAACAGTCAGTGAAGAGGTACATAAGGCAAGGTCTGAAAGGGTCCCAGGTGCACAAGGTTCTGGTTTTTGGAGTTGGGGTGCTCATCTTCTCAGCAAATGGATATGCTCCCCAAACCCAAAGCCCCTGAACCCTATATTTAGTGATTTTTCTGAGGCTTCGTCAGGGAGTCATGATTGACTATTAATCTTCAGGCCTTCTCTCTTCCTCTGAGGCCAAAATTCCAAGCTTTTTATCTTGACTTGGTCTTTCTGGTCCCCATACTGAAGTTATACAGGAGCCCACAAAGGGTCACCTCACTGGAACAAAGATGCTCCTGTCACCCAGGAAATTAATTCCAAGGGATTTAAGGACTCTGTGTTAGGAACCAGGGTCAAAGACCAAATAGAATAAAAAGTTACTCCTAAGCATCTTTTTCACATACCTTGCTCTTCGAATAGAATGTTTTCCCTGTGTATGGTTTTATGCATTGGTAATTTGGGAAATAATTCCTTTCAAATATTGGAAGAATCTCTACATTATAAAACAAATTGAAATTGTTAACATCACTTGGTTTCATCCTATATAATAAAAGGGTAATATGCAAATCGACCAAAAGGCCAAACAACCAGTCATTATGATGCTCACTGACCACCAGGGGACAAATGCTCAATGTAGAAGCTGCCCCCTGGGTTTTAGTGTGCTCCCACAGGGGGAGCATTGTTCAGCCAGAAGCTGGGCTCAGGGCTGAGTGGTGGTGGTGGGAGCCTCTCCCACCTCCATGGCAGCACTAAGCTGTCAGTTGGACATCACTCAAATGTTTCTAAACTGTGAGAGTGTGCAGGCCCGGCTGAGAGACTCCCTCCCCCGCCCTGAGTGCATGAATTTTGTGCATGGGGCCTCTAGTCAGAAAAGATTTAAAGTACTGGGAAGAAATTAAGTTCAAAACAGTGGAAACAAATTTAAACAAAGTTCCAATTTTTGCTTGACAATTCCATATTAATCATTGGCAACAAATACTGTTAATTCGTTCTCTTCCAAGTGACAGGCTCACTTTGTTTACTTTTGAGAAAATGTCTGCCAAATTCTGAAGTCTGAATACTCATAGTCTGTAGTTTGTTGGTGTTCTTTCAAGTAAAAATAGTGTTCCATGCAAAAGTCAGCAATTCAGCCTGTTGCCCAGGTATTGCATTGGTGTTTGCTCTCAGCAGCTGCATGCTCTGCATACACAGCATAAGTACTTCTGATTTCATCCTGGAGTATCAATGAACATGTAAGCAGTGTTTCAGATTTAATAAAAATTTCCTCTTTTTATCAAGGGTTTAAGAGAAACTAGACTTCTTCTTTTTGAATAGTGAGTGTATGTAGTTGTGAGTAGTACAATGAATTTTGCACACACTTGGTTCTACTGCCTTGATTTATGCTAAGATGCAACAGTTTTAGGCCCTGTTGTTTTGCATCATCACACACTAGAATATGACCACACTAGAATAGGAAAGTAATATGTTAGTATTATCATAAGAATATTTTTTACTTAAGGAATCCCCTTTTTTAATAGGGTATGCGGATCCCCAAGGATCCAGGGACCACACTTGGAGAACTTCTAATATGAAGGAAAGACCACTTGATTTAATAGTTAGAAGACTTAAATGCCTGTCTACATTCTTTATTCTATAACATTATACTTCATTTTCACAACCTTGGTTTTCTTATTTATAAAATAGGGTTAAAAACATCTTTGATATTTGCTTTTTTTGGTGCTTGAATTACAGTAGATAAATTATGAAATGCTCAATATAAGTTGTTTCTATTTCTAATTTAGTTTTCTGCTCTAACCATGTTGACTTACTTGTCAATCATGAAACAGTCAACAACACTCCTGATTGTTTCAAAGAAATTTAAAAGAGGGGTTTGATTCTTCAGAAATTACTGGAAGAACTGCAGCTCAGCCAGCTGACAGGACACCCCGACCCTTGCAGACTGGCCAGCCAGAGAAGCTACTTCCTCTGCCACAGTCAGGATGGTAGTGAATCAGGAGGCTGTCTCTGGGACTCCTGAGTTCAAGAACATGCCTCTGTAACTGGGGCCCAGGGAGCAGGCAGCCAGGATTAGGTAGCTGCCCCTGAGCTATGCCTGGACACTGGGATTCAGAGTTTTGTTGCCACTTCTTTATTGCTGACATCCCTTAAACAGAAACTGGACACTGGAATGCTCTATGGAACAACCATATCTGTTCAATCATATTGGAGACCACAGCCAAAAGCAGTAGGATAATGGTCTCCTCCTCGCTCTGCCTTCCAAATTTCATGTTTGTGCATCCAGTTGGGAGAACCTAAATTTTATCCAGAACTTGAACCACAAGTGGATTGGGAAAATAGGTTTGTTTGTTTCAATCTTTCCAGCTTTTATAGTTGAAGATAGCATACTCGAATGAAAGAATGGAGTCTGTGGGCTAATTGATTGTATCCCCAAAACCTGTCTTTCTGCTTCTCTGTGCTTTTCTTTTCTTCTTTAAAAAAAAAAATATTTTATTGATATTTTACAGAGAGGAAGAGAGAGGGATAGAGAGTTAGAAACATTGATGAGAGAGAATCATCGATCAGTTGCCTCCTGCACACTCCCCACTAAGGGCATGCCCGAAACCAAGGTACAGGCCCTTGACCAGAATCGAACCTGGGACCCTTTAGTCCGCAGGCTGATGCTCTATCCACCGAGCCAAACCGGTTTCGGCAGGACAGTTTTCTTTTGTTAGAAAAGAAAATAGTATCATTTATTTGTATTTTCTTGGTGTATAGTGAGATCTTGTTGTTAAATTTATACGACTGCATGTTTATTAAATACTTCAGAGGGTAGAATGCTTAATATAGAAAGTAAAAGATCCTTACACTTCCTCCTCTATTAACTGTCCTCCCCAAAATTAACCACTGTTACAGTTTGATACATACTTCCAGACTTTAAAAATGTATGTATATGGTCAGTTAGTTTCTAAACCTAATTTTAGAGAGCTCTGTTTTTAATTGTTATACTATGATAGATAATAGCTAGGTTGTATGGCTACACTGTAGTGTGTATGCATTGGGTTAACTTCAAAAGCATAAATGTAGATGTTTTATGTTAATTTCAATTTTTGTTGGTAAAGAAACTTATTAGTTTTTAATCAGACACTTTGTAGTAAATATTGAGATTCCTTTGCAAGGAAAATATTTATGGTATATTTTAGAGAAGAGCATTAAGTTTTGAAGTAAAACAGTTTATAATTTGCATTCTCTTCAGAGAGGCTCTTATATAGAATTAAGTTGGTGCTCACTTTGGTTTGAAAGGGTAATTGGGTATAAAACTCCATGATAAGAATTATCTTTCATTTTATTTGACTTTTAATTTTGAGTAAGATAGTTTTGCTTTTCAGATGTGATTGATCTCACTGGAGATGATAAAGATGATCTTCAGAGAGCAATTGCCTTGAGTTTGGCGGAATCAAACAGGGCATTCAGGGAGACTGGAATAACTGATGAGGAGCAAGCCATTAGCAGGTAAAAACATAATGTGTATAAAGTAGATATAAGTACTATTTATAGTAGTCATAATAATTGGCTTTAATTTCAAGAGGCACAAAGATACACTTTGTTATTTTAAATAAACTCTTAATATACTTCAGTATTGTTTTTATATGTTTTGTAACCAAAATTTTCATATTCTAGTTCCATTTGAATTTGAAGCTTAGATTTTAGGATTTGAATTAGCATTATGGGGCATATGTTTAGGTATATAGTTTTATATTCCTTTCATTGTTTTTTGCTAATCCCTTTTACATTCTCCAATTTAATTTATAATTATTTATAGCTGGAGTCAGCAAATTTTTTTTAAAGGCCTATAGTAAATATTTTAGGCTTGTTAGCCATATAGTTTCTGTCAAAATCACTTCACTCTGGTGTGTAGTGCAAAAGCAGCCACAGATCATACATAATTTAGTGATTGTGTCTGTGATCCAATAAATCTTGGTTTATCAAAACAGGTTTCCAGCTGGATTTGTTTCATAGTCCATAGTTTGCCAGTCTCTCATCTATATAATATGATGGGAAATGTGATAGAATGCTCTTTTGATTTAAATACCCAAAACTTTTTAGTTTTAAACAATTTGATCCACCAAAGAATCAAAACTTGAACAGTATTTAAATTATAATTAACTATAATCTAAACAAAGAATCAAAATTTGATTTTTTTTATCAGAAAACAATGATAATTTTTAAAAAGTATTTAAATTATAGCTAACTATAATCTAAACAACTCTTTGGAGGTGTTGGTAACTATATAACTGAAGAAGAAATTTATCTTTTAAGAGGCTGACTAACTTTCCAAAGGTACACAGCTAAGATGTGTCTTATGACTCCGGTATTCTTTTTTCCTTACAACAGAAGTTGGTAGCTGAATATATCAGCTTTCTCAGATAATTTCCCTTGGCACAATATCAATAGTATGTTTCTTTTAAGTACTCTGAAATTACTGTATACTAGGAAATTCTCAAATACTATGTTTATGCTATACACATAATTTTTCTTAGTAATACTTTTAAATGTCTTTAAATATTACTTTGGAAACTTTTGTAAAACATTATATTAAAATGGAAAGAGTTAATTAAAACTTATCCTTTTTAATATGGCTAATATTGTCAGTAATTTTAAATGAAAACCAAAAATGTATAGGCTATCTTTAGATATTTTACTTAGGTTTATTTTGTGAAGGATTTGGAGGAATTATAAAATTAGTTTTTGTCTTCAGAAAATTGTTTGAAATAATTATCTTGAGTAATTATAAAACTTGAGAGTATTTAAGCTTTGATAAGAAATGTTTAAGCATGAAATACATGAGTTGTATTTCATATTTAAGGGGAGTGATGATCTATTATGTGAACAAAAGGTTGTAAAATAGTGTTAGCAGTTTTGTATCACATATTTTTAAATTTTAAAATAATGTGTATTAATTAGATAGTAAAAAGTAAAAATAAAGGTGGGGATTAAGACTATTCCTGTTCTGTTATTAAGTTCAACCTATATATTGTTCTAGATATTCATTCTTTTCCAAGGAAAAAATTTTTTTAAGATAATTTTTTTTTGTATTCTTGGTCTTTTAAATTTTAATGTACTTTTAAAATAGTAAATATTTTGTGAATATTTTTATTGTGGGTAACATTACAGAGATTTGGAATAGTGTAATTTTATATAAAATTATATTCTGTAGAAATAAAAAGTCATTGTTGCAAAATGTAATTTTTTTCTTGGTATGTATACATTTTATAATTTACAGTTTTAAAATGTTAAATGCAAAATGTGCAGTTAATAAGTATGTATATAAATCATGAATCAGAAAAAAAGGAAGGTAAGAATTTTAGCTAAACTTTTGGCAGAGATATATTTGTTTCTTTGGGCTTTTTAAGGCTAGGACTTAAATTCAAAAGGGCAAATGATGTGTTTTAGTGGAAAAAAATGTCATGCTTAAAAGTAAATTTTACTATTTGTTTATTACCCAAATTCAGATGACAAAATTTTGCCAAATTAAATCCTAGAATCATTTGACTATTTTTCTATTTTCATAGACATAGAGGGTGGGGTAAAAGTAAGTTTACAGTTTTTTGTATGGAAAATAACATAATAATTAATAAATAATACAAGAATAAACTTGTATCCCATACAACTGTAAAACTACTTTTGCCCCACCTTGTACCCTAATATGAGTTCACATATTTGAAATACTACATTATTATATGAGATGAAGTCTGTCTTTTTATATATTAAAATCCTGTGTTTAGTAACCCATGAATTTTATGTATGATCTCTTAAGTTGAACATTTTTACTTATTTATTTTATAAGAAATATATGTGATATTTACATATATCATATGTCTAAATATATAATTATATATATCAACATTGTGTTATATATGTCACTTAAGAATCTATGCTTGCAAACAATATTGAAGTATACTATTTAATATAATTACTTTTTACTTCAGTAAAGACTAAAATAAGAGTGAAAGAAGGAACCCAAAAGTAAGTTTGGAACACCGAAAGTCACTTTTTGACACGATGAATTTGCTTGTGTGCATAAACTTGACCTTTACTTAAAAAGAAGTCTTGGGCCATTGTATATGTCAGGTGGGGAGCTTTAATAGGCTCTTATTCCCCTCATTAAGATGATTATGCCAAGGGATGACATACTCACAATAAGGGTAAGATGAGAATCACCTCCCTCTTCAAAACCCATATAGCACTACAAAGTTAGTTGCCTTGGCTCTGAGGATATAGGTAATTGGACTTGCCCCTGAGGAGTTGTATTATGGTTTTAAAGCTGAAATCTGTGTCACTTTAATGGTCTAATAAATTTTAACTTGGGAAGTTAGTTTTAAAATGTGTTGGGTTTGTGTTGTCTATAATGCCTGTCAGAATAAAAAATACATTATGTACTTAAGAAGGTGTCTTTATCCTTAGCCTCAAAGAACCCCCTTCAGTAACTCTATAAGGCCCACCAGTCAAATTTACTAAGCATACTGGGAAAATGTTACTGTGAGAATCAGCAAAAATTATAGGCAGCAAAAATGCACCCATTTCTTTATATGTTGTGATTGATGGAATTACGCTGTAGCTTTTGTTGGGGAAAGTTGCTCAGAGTATAATAATGGCACTCTTATTTTTTACCAAAATTTTTTCTTTATTTTTAGCATTGATACTATTACAGACATCTCCCATGTTTTCTCCGTTTGCCCCCCTTCACCAAGCCCTTTCTTCTGGCCGTCACCACACTGTTTCTTGGGTTCATGGGTTTTGCATATATGTTCTGTGTCTAAGTTTTTAAAGGAAATGCTTGAAAATATGACCTAACACATTTGAAACAGAATCAAAATATCTTTTGGAAATGAAAATTAAAATGTTTAAAAAATACGACACAGGTTTAATAACAGATTAGAAATAGCTAGACTGGAAGATATATAAGAAGAAAGTATCTAACCTGTAATAGTTAGCTAAAACGATGGGAAAAAGTTACAAGATATGGAAAATACATTGAATAGGTCTAACGTATATTAATTAATACAGGAGAGGAGAGAGTGGGTCAGAGGCAAAATTTAAAGATGTAGTCACTGAGAATTTTTTAGAAGCGAAGAGAAAAACCTGAAATTCCATAAAGCCCAACAAATCCCAAACATGAAAAGGAAAAGAAACTATAACACTTAAACTCATTTTTATGAAAGTTCAGAGCACTTAAGATTGAGAAAATCTTAAAAGTACTTAGAGAAAAAGGTGGAATTTTCCTAAAAATAGTGACAATGAAAGTGACAAATGACACAAAATGACACAGACATATGAAAATAATAAATTAATTTCTAGTGAATGGAAACACAGCTGTCAGAATCCTGTACTGGGCGAGGCAGTGTGGGGTGGTCTAACCATGGGATTTCTCTTTGTGATGAGGGCTCCAGAGGCAGTTCTGACAGGCAGGGTTTGTTACTGTCTCCCATGTCTCCCACAATCTAGATGTGGTTCTTGGACTGCCTCTACTGCTACAAAATCAGTGCATCTGATTCCTGTGGTTATAATTTATTCTTTTTTTCCCCCAAATCTTACTACTTGCACCTCACCTTTCATTCAGAAGGCCAGATATAAGAGGAACACAGGAATTTTTAGAAAATTATAAAATGCCTCTGATTTTGGCCAACATGGGCCACTGCATAGGAACTGGGTATGCAGTGTACTCAACCAAGTAATCATTATCTTATACTCAAGACCATTTAGTCCAATAAGGAAATCCAGGTGTCTGAACTTAAGTTTGAGAGCCACCTGGAGGGCTTACCAATCAGGACAGCCTACAGTTGTCATTAGGGGAATAAAAAAAGCATCATGTCCAGGAATTGCTAGGGTGGCATTCTGAATTTTAAAAGTAGACCTCTATAACTGCTACCCTTTTCATCCTGATTACTACCTAGGAAGCAATATGAGGGGGAACTGCCTTAAGAAGGTGTGTGGAACAGGATAGGTGAGAGAGGCAATTACAAATTTTTTAAGTTTGATTTGTGAGGATAATTTTAAGGCTCAAAATACCACATGCCCCATGGATGGTAGGGAGTATGGAAGGTCCATCAAGTATTTTCACTGTCATTCTATTTTTGAGTTATTTTTATGATAAAAAGGTACACTGTTACAGATTATAAATGGTTTATAAATGTTGAAAATATGAAACATTAGTTTCAAGGTGTGGCTAGAGTTGGCTGAACAGGAATAACCTACCGTATTTGCCGGCCTATAAGACGATTTTTTGGCCCTGAAAAATATGCCTCCAAGTGGGGGGTAGTCTTATACGGTGAGTATATAACAAACTGTGTTTTTAGTGGAAATGTTAGGGCGTCGTCTTATACGCCCAGTCGTCTTATACGCCGGCAAATACGTATTTTTCAGGGCCAAAAAATCGTCTTATACGCCGGCAAATACGGTAACTAGAAAAAGTGTCAACAACTCGAGGTACCAGTGATAGTCTTAATACAGGTCAGAGTGAGTGAAGGAGGAATTGGTCAAAGGTCCAATGTGGTCAGTCTGCCAACAGTAGACAGGAGCCACAACCCATACAGTATAGCTTCCCTCATTGTTGAGAGAAACAGGTCAACTTTTGGCAGGAGTTTTATGTCCTACATAATGGTGGGCTCAGTGTCAAAAACAGAGTTCTTAATTTGTACTAATTATGATTGTGGACATGTTGCCATGTTGGATATGACGACAGATTGCAGCAGTGGTGACTGGGTGATGCAGGCTGCATCACAATGGCTGAAATTAAAAAGATCGATAATACCAAGTGTTGGTGAGCATGTACAGCAAGCATGTCAAGCTGGCCGTGAGTTTGACATGCTTGAAGAACGGTCATATGCTGTTGGTGGAAATGTGTAATGATATAACCACTTTGAAAAACTGGGAATTTCTAATGAATTTCAGTATATATGATACTAGGACTTTGCATTTGCACTCTTAGGTATAGACCCTTAAGAATGGAATGCATAGTAGCTTTATTATTGGTAATAAAAACTGTAAAAAAAAAACAAAACAACCCACAAGTATTCATAAGAGCAGAATAGGAAACAATAGTGAATGTTCATTCAATGGAATTGTGAACAACATAATGGAAAACATTTTCCTGGTACTTGAACGAATGTGCAGGAATCACCAAAGCAATATTTTGAGTGAAAGAAACTTGGCATAGAAGAACAATTACAATCTAATTTAGAAGTCAGAGTGGTGACTCTCTAGGAGATGAAGGAGACACTGCTGGCTAAAAAGGGCATGAGAGAATTTTCTGGAATAATGGAAATTTCTATACCCTGATCTGAGTGGTAGTCACATCGTTGTGCACATATATACAAAATGTCACTGATCACCTGATATCTAAAATATATTTAATTGACAATCTAAAATATATTTAAGATTTTTGTCTTTATTATCTCAATAAAGTATTCTTACCAAGAAAAAAAGTATTCAGCTGTGTTAATTGAGAATCAATATACAAAAGTTATATTTCTACATATAAGAATGAATGAGAAGGTGAAATTTTAAAAAGCTATAATTTATAGCACAAAACTATTAAAGACTAAGTATAAGTTTAATAAAAATGTACAAGGATTACCAAGAATATTAATATACTAGAGGCCCAGTGCATAAATTTGTGCATGTGTGGGTCTGACCTGCCTGCCACAATGGGGGCCAATTGGGGCCAAGCAGGCTTGGGGGAGGGCAATCAGGGGCGGGGCTGGCCAGGGAGAGGGGCCATGGTGGTTGGCTGGTTGGTCCCGCCCCCTATTGAGGTGGGTGGGCTGGCTGGGGTAGGGGCTGAGAAAGGTTTGGCAGGGGGGCAATCAGGGCCACTGCAGTGCACATCATAGTGACTGGTCGTTTATCCTTCCGTCCTTCAGGTCGATTGGTATATATATATATATATATATATATATATATATATATATATACATATATATATATATATATGTCATTGAGATAGATTAATTAATAATATCTTAGGTTTAGTGTGATACCAATATAAATACCAATGATTTTTTTTTTTTTAAGAAATGAACATGATGATTTCTCCCTTCCTCTTCCTTCTTTGCTTCCCTTCCTCCCTCCCTCCCTCCCTTGTTTTTTTTTCTTCTTCAGTATACAGCATAAATGAAATGCCTATTTCCTCAAAGTGGATTTAGATGATCTAAATGGGTTGTTTTCAACATTAGTACATAATGCAATTTAAATAATACAAAAAAAACAAAAACAAAAAAACACAAGGAAAAATAAAGACTCACAATCAGTATCACAAATTTTTAATGGAAAGATGAATATTTACCCTATGTAGATGCTTTAAACATTCAGTGTGTGTGGGGGCGGAGAGAAGACACAGCATCTTTTTATCTGTATTACTGATTGCGTGGTCATGATCAGTGTTGGGAAGATAAGAAAGCCTGTCAAGTGTAGTGGGGTTGGGTTTTGATTTGTGGCTCTAGGGATTGCCTTTTGGCATGTTACATTTTAGTCTAGCTATTTCTGAGCTATTTGAAATTTGCAAATTTGTTTTGTTTTGTGTGTGTATTTTTTTGTTTGTTTTGTTTTTTTGTCTACCCTTTCCCCTTTCTGAGCCATTTGAAATTTGCAAATTTGTTTTGTTGTTGTTGTTGGTTTTTTTTGGTTTTTTTTTTGTCTACCCTTTCTCCCCCTTTCCGTCTCTATTGGCAACTATAATACTTGGAATGCTGCTACTGCATACTGTAAAGCCTGGGTGGTACCACTGGCTTTACATTGTGAGGCTAGGAGTTTGGTTTTATAGAAAGTTTATGTTTGATATGCCAGTACTGGACTAGAGGAAGGAATACCGGTTTGGGAATAGAGTAAACTTTGGCTACAGGTTGGGCTTTTGTTTTGTTTTTATTTCTTAGGTAACTTTGAGAAGCAATGGTCATGTATCTCTTGAGCCATAATCAGTTATTATAGTTTGTATCTAATTTTATTCTGTAATGAAAGGTATGTAGGAATGCTGGGGAAGATGGTATCTTTCCCTTCAAACATTCTCTGTAGAATAATAATACAAATAGCACAGGCAAGCTGCTTTTTCCTAGAAAGTACATTTGAGAGGGTATATTTCCCCAAGTCCTGTCAAGGGAGAGAGTAGGCAGGAGAGGAATGAAAAAGCTTTCATTATCTCATTATTGTAAGGTAGTATTTACATTATACTATTTGTATGAACACATACAAATGAAGAGGTGTACTTTTTTTTTGGTGGAAGATGGGCTATATGGAAACATAAAAAACAAAACAAAACAAAAACACCTCTGTGGGTTTTAATAATCTTTTAAAAATATATATTTTATTGATTTTTTTACAGAGAGGAAGAGAGAAGGATAGAGAGTTAGAAACATCGATGAGAGAGAATCATCAATCAGCTGCCTCTTGCATACCCCCCACTGGGGATGTGCCCACAACCACAGTACATGCCCTTGACCGGAATTGAACCTGGGAACCTTCAGTCCGCAGGCCGATGCTCTATCCACTGAGCCAAACCAGTTTCGGTGGTTTTAATAATCTTAACCAGATCTGGAAAAAGAAGAATAGCATTATCTCAGTGCAGTGTAGATATAAATTTGGGTTGGGCAGTTGACACTTATTGGGGAACATGAAACCTAATTTTACTCTGTGTGGTCTTGAGGTTGAATTACATTTTGTTATTTTGTGACATATATGGATTTAAATTTTTTTTTTACATTTGAATTTTTTTAATTTTTTAATTTAATTTTATTGTTTAAACTAGTAGTACATATGTCTTTCTCCCCCCCCCCGCCCCCCCCCCCCCCCCCGCAATGACATTCCTCTGGCCTCCCCTACCCTCTGGCTTATGCCCTCACCCCACCCCCCAGTGTCTTGAGTCTATTGGTTATACTTATATGCATGTATACAAGTCCTTCGGTTGATTTCTTACCTCCTCCCCACCCCCCAAACCTCCAGCCTTCCCACTGTAATTTGACAGTCTGTTCAATACTTCTCTGCCTCTGTATCTATTCTTTTGTTCATCTGGTTATAATGTTCTTTATTAGTTCTTTATTATCCATAAGTGAGTGAAGTCATGTGGTATTTTTTTTTTTCCCATTGACTAGCTAATTTCACTTAGCATAATGCTCTCAGGTCCATCCATGCTGCTGCAAATGGTAAGAATTCCTTCTTTTTTTATAGCAGCGTAATATTCCATTGTGTAGATGTACCATAGTTTTCTAATCCACTCATCTGCTGATGGGCATTAGGCTGTTTCCAAATCTTAGCTATTGTAAATTGTGCTGCTATGAACATAGGGGTGCATATATCCTTTCTAATTGGTGTTTCTGTTTTCTTGGAATATATTCCTAGAAGTGGTATTACTGGGTCAAATGGCAGTTCAATTTTTAACTTTTTGAGGAAACTCCATACTGTTCTCCACAGTAGCTGCACCAGTCTGCATTCCCACCAGCAGTGCAAGAGGGTTCCTTTTTCTCCACATCCTCTTTAGCACTTGTCATTTGTTGATTTGTTGATGATAGCCATTCTGACAGGTGTGAGGTGGTACCTTATTGTGGATTTGATTTGCATCTCTCAGATGATTAGTGACTTGAGCATATTTTCACATGTCTTTTGGCTTTCTGAATATCCTCTTTCAAACAGTGTCTATTTAGGTCCTTTGTCCATTTTTTGATTGGATTGTTTATCTTCCTTTTGTTAAGTTGTATGAATTCCTTGTAAATGTTGGAGATTAAACCCTTATTGGAGATAATATTGGCAAATATGTTCTCCCATGCAGTGGGCTTTCTTGTTGTTTTGTTGATGGCTTCTTTTGCTATGTGGAAGATTTTTATTTTGATGTAGTCCCATTTGTTTATTTTCTCCTTAGTCTCTCTAGCCCTAGGATCTGTGTCTGTAATGATATTGTTATGACATATGTCTGCAATTTTGCTGAAAATGGAGTCTTGTAGGATTTTTATGGTTTCATGTCTTACATTCAAATCCTTTATCCATTTTGAGTTTGTTTTTGTGTATGGTGATCTAGTTCATTTTTTGTATGTATCTGACCAAATTTCCCAGCACCATTTATTGAATAGATGGTTTTGACTCCATTGTATGCTCTTGTCTCCTTTGTCAAATATTAATTGAGTATAATGGTGTGGGTCAATTTCTAGGTTCTCTATTCTGTTCCATTGGTATATATGGCTGTTCTTGTGCCAGTACCAGGTAAGTTTTGAGAACCGTGCCTTGGTAATATAGCTTGATATCTGGTATTGTGATTCCTCCAACTTTGTTCTTTCTCAGGATAGCTGTGGATATTTGGGGTCTTTTTTATTTTTTAAAGAATTATACTCTTTAAAAATATATATTTTATTGATTTTTTTTTTACAGAGAGGAAGAGAGAGGGATAGAGGGTTAGAAACATCAATGAGAGAGAATCATTGATCAGCTGCCCCTTGCACACCCCCCACTGGGGAATGTGCCCGCAACCAAAGTACATGCCCTTGATCGGAATCGAACCTGGGACCTTTTAGTCCACAGTCTGACGCTCTGTCCACTGAGCCAAACCGGTTTCGGCTGGGGTCTTTTTTTTATTCCCAGTGAATTTTTGGAGAGTTTGTTCTAGATCTTTGAAATATGGCATTGGTATTTTAATAGGTATTACATTGAATCTATAGATTGATTTAGGTAGTATGGACATTTTAATAATGTTTATTCTACCAATCCATGAACATATGGTATGTTCTTCCATTTGTTTATGCCTTCCTCTGTCTCTTTTTTCAATATTCTGTAGTTTTCTGGGTACAGGGTTTTTACATCATTAATTAAGTTTATTCCTAGGTATATTAATTTTTTGTGTGCAATGGTAAATGTGATTTTTTTTCCATTTTTCTTTCTATGAGTTCATTATTGGTGTATAAAAAGGCCACAGATTTCTTGGTGTTAATTTTGTATCCTGCTTCATTGCCAAATTCATTTATTCTAGTATTTTTTTGTTGGAGTCTTTGGGGTTTTCTGTGTGTAATATCATGTCATCTGCGAATAAGGACAGTTTTACTTCTTTTCCAGTTTAGAGGCCTTTTATTTCTTCTTCGTGTTTGGTCTCTATGACTAGTACTTCTAGTACTATGTGTTTGGTCTCTATGACTAGTACTTCTAGTACTATGTTAAAAAGAGTAGTGGAAGTGGCATCCTTGTCTTGTTCCTATTCTTAGGGCAAATGGTTTTAGTTTTTGCCCATCAAGTATAATGTTGGCTGTGGGTTTGTCATATAGGACTTTAATTATGTTGAGATAGGATTCCTCTATTGCCACTTTGCTGAGAGTTTTTATCAAGAAAGGGTGTTGGATTTTGTCAAATCCTTTTCTGAATCAATTTATATGATTATGTGATTTTTGTCCCTCAGTTTGTTTATGTGGTGTATCACATTTATTGATTTGCGGATATTGTACCATCCTCACATCCTGGAATAAGTCCCACTTGGTCATGGTGTATGATCCTTCTTTCTTTCTTTTCTTTTAAAGATATTTTATTGATTTTTTTTTTACAGAGAGGAAGGGAGAGTTAGAGAGATAGTTAGAAACATCGACCAGCTGCCTCCTGCACAACCCCCAATGGGGATGTGCCCGAAACCAAGGTAGATGCCCTTGAGCGGAATCGAACCTGGGACCTTTCAGCCCGCAGGCTGATGCCCTATCCACTGAGCCAAACCGGTTTCGGCTGATCTTTTTAATGTATTGCTGAATCCGATATGCTAGAATTTTGTTTAGGATTTTTTAGCATCTATGTTCATCAAGGATATTGGCATGTAGTTCTCTTTTTTTGTGGTGTCTTTATCTAGTTTTGGAATTAGGGTAATGCAGGCTTCATAGAAAGAGCTTGGAAGTGTGCCATCCTCTTGAATTTTTTGGAATAGTCTGAGGAGGATGGGTTTTAGTTCTTTGAATGCTTGGTAGAAGTCTCCTATAAAGCCATCCGGACCAGGGCTTTTTGCTGGAAGATTTTTGATTGCTCTTTTAATTTTTTAGGTAGTTATTGGCCTATCCAGGTTATTTATTCTTCTTGGTTGAATTTTGGGAGCTTGTGTTTTTCTTAGAATATGTCCATTTCATCTAGGTTGTCCATTTTGTTGGAAGAGAGATGTTCATAGTATTTTTTCATGATAGTTTGTATTTCTGTGGGATCGGTTGTTACTTCACCTCTTTCATTTCTGATTTTATTTACTTAGCTCCTCTCTCTTTGCTTCTTGGTAAGCCTGGCTAGAGGTTCATCAATCTTGTTTATCCTCTGAAAAAACCAGCACTTGGTTTTATTGAATTTTTTTTTTTTTGTCTCTTATGTTGTTTATGTCTGCTCTGATCTTTATTATTTCCTTCTTCTGCTTATACTGGGCTTTTCTTGTTGCTCTCTTTCTAACTCTTTGAATTGTAGGCTTAGATAATTTATTACTATTGTTTCTTGTTTTTTGAGGTAGGCCTGTAGAGCTATGAATTTCCCCATCAAGACTGCTTTATAGATTTTGGATTGTTGTGTTTTCATTGTCGTTTATTGCCTTTTTTTTTTAACCTCTTCTTTGACCTCTGGTTACCCAGTCATTTTTAATAGCATGCTATTTAGCCTCCAGTTGTTTAATTTAAAAAAAAAAATTATTGTAGCTGATTTCTAGTTTTATGCCATTGTGATCTGAGAAGATGCTTGATATGATTTCTATTTTCTTGAATTTGAAGAGACTTTGCCTGTGTCCCAACATATGGTCTGTCTTTGAAAATGGCCCCTGTGCACTTGAGAAGAATGTGTATTCTGTAGCTTTGGTGTGAAATGTTCTGAAGATGTCAATTCCATCTGATCTAGTGAGTCATTTAGGATTAATGTTTCTTTGCTAATTTTTTGTTTAGAGGATTTGTCCAATGGTGTTAGTGAGGTATTAAATTCCCCTCCTATGACTGTATTGCTGTCAATCTCTTCCTTGATATCCTTCAGAAGTTTTTTTTTTTTTTAATGTGTGTTTTCCTATATTGGGTGCATATATGTTTAACAGAGTTATATTTACTTGTTGAATTGCTCTCTTTAGTATTATGAAGGGGACTTCCTTATCTCTTGTTATGGCCTTCACTTTGAGGTCTAATTTGTCAGATACAAGTATTGCTACCCTAGCTTTTTTTTCCATTTCCATTGGCCTGAAAAATCTTTTTCCATCCCTTCACTATCAGTCTGTGTGAGTCCTTTTTTCTGAGGTGGGTTTGCTGTAGATAGAGATATATGGGTCATATTTTCTTATCCACTCAGCTACTCTATGTCTTTTGATTGGGGCATTTAATCCATTTACATTTAAAGTTATTATTGATAGGTACTTGTTTGTTGCCATATAGGTAACAAACATAAAGGTAAAGTTGAGATAGAGTAAAATTATATAAAAGGAAAAATGAAAATAGAATGTAGGACACTAATCATAAAATAAAATAAAGAAAAAATAAAATGAAACTTTCAAAAAAGGTAAAATAGTAGTAATAATACTAATTAAAAATATAATAAAAATAGTAAAATCAAGTGAGAAAATAAAGGAAAAATTAGTTCCTTAAATAAATGACAAAAATAAAAATGTTCAATAGTGAAGGTCATTCACTTCCTCTACTGTTCTGTTTGGCATGCCTGTTTTCTCTCAGGCAGTCAGGACAGTATTAAAGTTCCCTGCAGTCCACACTGCTCCTCTGTGTGATAAGCCCTAATCCTGTCTTCAGGCAGGCAGTATCCTTTGTTCCTCAGCTTGCCTTTAGTTGTATTTGCATAAGAGTCACTTGACTCTGTATTGACATCCAGGGCTAGAAGTCCTCTCTACCCAGTATTTAGTTTTTGTTTTCCCTGCTGCAATTAATACTGGGTTGGGGGAGTGAACTGCCCCAGAGCTGATTTTCTGATGCTTTTCCCTGCTCTGATCCCCAGGTTCCACAAAAACAACTTTCCCCTTTAGTTTTTAAGAGTGTTTTTAATTGGGAGATCCTGTGTGCCGAGTTTAGTAATCAAAAGCAAGAATTTAAAGAAAAATAAAGCAAGAGTAAACACATGGACTCGTGGCATTGTGTACCCGGTATACTGGTAGAACTTACGGCTGCCTTTCTGTGCCCTGCTCAGCTATGGATTGATTTCTAGAGTTCCCTTTTGCCAGCAGCCCTGTGGACCCCGGGCTATGCGGGGCCCAGATTTCCTTTGAAACTAGATTCTGCTATGTGCGTTTCTCCCTCCAGCCTGGATCACAGACCTCACCTTTCTATAGGCAATATTTAACCTTTTCATGAGAAGGTGCAGGGCTTATCCATGTCCGAGTATTTGCACTGCTTCAGACCTCGAGCTCATGGGTTCGCAGATGGTCCCTGGGTGTTGTAATTGTAGGATCCTGGGAGGTATTCGAGTTCTTCCTGGTTGAAGTTAAGGCTAGGCTTTCAATCACAGCCACTCTCTCCTTCAAGATTGGATTTTAATTTTTGTAGATTAGGTATATTTTTCAGATATTAGGTATTCTCAAGTTTTCTATAAGTAATGTCTGTGTGACTCATTGCCTAGTCATTATGATAAATGTGATCTGGTCTGTTGCCATTATCAAGAAGGGATCGTTTCTTATTAGTATTTTATTGTAATTAGTGGTATAGGCTCACCCACTAGGAAATTCAGGATTGAGTGAAATTCTCCTAGACTTTTAGCTAGATTATACTTTAAAAATAAGCTCTAGAATTCTCTCTGTATGTGGTATTGTACATATCAACAAGGATGTGTACAGTTGCTAGGTGCCTCTCCAATTGCTTATATGTGACCACTGGTGCTTACTCTTCTCTATTTGAGATATTGCTGTGAGTTTTTCCAGAACTCATTGCATGTTTTATTAGTTCTTTCATCTCTAATTACCAAGATATAAATAAGTTTTTTTATTTATATTTCTAAATATACATATGTATTACAAAGAGAAAATATTTTCAAAAGAAAACACTCCCCTTTATAAGTCACTAAAAATTTAATATGTATCTTCTTACATAAAGCTATCTTTTGTGTCATATTTATGTTTTGTATGCTATGCATTAACTTTTTTCTGCTGAGTATAAATTAGTTACCATGTACAAAGTCAATTTGTTCCAATTGATTGTTATTATTGTGCTATGTTGTGCCAACCTGTTCAACTTAAACAGTAGGAAGTGTCAATTGGCTCTTTGACTTTTTATCTCTCCTTGGAAGGTACCTTCCAAGGAGTTATGGTACCTTTTATTGGTAAATAGTTTGAGAAAAAGCCTCTAGTAGCCTAGGTTGCATTCAAGAGGTGATTATTAGGCAAAGTGTGTTGCTAATGTTTGATCACTTGTAATAGTGACAGAGGTATGAACTGTTTATTTTTAAAGATGTGAGTTTATATTTTAAACTCACATCTTTAAAATATTTTATATTTTAAAATGTGTTGTTACCTGCTTTTTAAAACCTATTCCCCCCCCAAATTTTATTCTATATTCACATAAGTTATTTTAAGTAATATCTTGGAATCGTACTACATTGTATCTAATGTCATGTTGTAAATAATGCTGTTAGAGTAATCATTTATTTCCCCCACACACAATTAAAGAATATAACTATATTATTTTGAAATTAATATGATAGAGTAAAATCTTTAAAATAAAAATGGTGTCCTCAAAATTTAGAAAAGCTCATTGTTGCGATGTTTTTGTAATGAACAAAATGGGATAAGACACCTGACTATTATTTATGTTTATTTGGAATAGTAATGCATGTCTTGAGCAGGCAATATGCTTGTTAGTTTATTGTGGGAACTAGGGTTTCCCAGCCTGCTGTTACAAGAGCAAAATAGCATTGCTCTTGCATGTTTAGGTATGTTTAAGATATTCTGTATGTCATATTTTATTATTATGATATGTAGATATTTATTTCACTGGGATTTTCCGTAGGAAAAAATTTGGGTGAAGAAGTGAATACATAAGTATTTTTTCCCTTTATTTAGCTGTCATAGAGTCAGATCTCTAGAACTGAAAAGGACCCTAGCATTTACCTTAACTTAATATATATATATAATCAGCTGAAACTGGTTTGGCTCAGTGAATAGAGCGTCAGCCTGCGGACTGAAAGGTCCCAGGTTTGATTCAGGTCAAGGGCGTGTACCTTGCTTGCTGGCACATCCCCAGTGTGGGGTGTGAGGAGGCAGCTGGCCGATGTTTCTTTCTCATCAATGTTTGTAGCTCTCTATCCCTCTCCCTTCCTCTGTAAAAAAAATCAATAAAATAATAAATATTTTAAAAGCAGCAAATTAATGGTCAGAGGTGAAAAGTGCATTTGTAGTTTTTACTGTTTTCTTGATGATTCTAAGTAATTGTTATAAAAACTAGTCATTTTGTTACATTGTAAATATGTACTTTAATGCAGTGATTTCTCAGAAAACTTATCTAGGTACTTTCTATAGTCCTGCCACTAAGCCTTTAATTTGTTGAAACATAATTTAACATAGTTTCTATTAAAAACATTATATTTGAAATTTCCTGTTTCTTAGAAAAAAAAGGCTGCATGTCTCGATTCTTTACCACTGCTATGTTTTTAAATTAAACTAACCTCTGCTTGATTAAAAATAGTCCTAAATAATACCTCCCCAAATACATTATCTAGAGCAGTGTTTCCCAAACTTTTGACATATGTGTACCCCTTCTATAATTTTCGTAACGCTGAGTACCCCTCGTCAAAAAAAAGTATGTATTTTAATAAAAATAAAAAATATTTATTTTTTCTTTTTTTGGTACATACACAAAATAATAAACAAAAAATAAGATTATTCATAATAAAATATAAATAAAAGTTATATTATAAATAACATTTATTTGCACACCGGACCATCTCACGCCTCACAAGATGTGTCTTGACTTGACTCATGAGAATGTAGAATTAGGTGCAGCTTAGCATGGTGCAGTGCATATCCCCACCAAACTCTTCCTGTACCCCTGGGGGTACGCATACTACACTTTGGGAAACACTGATCTAGAGCTTACTTAAGTAATTAAAACTCTTTAATTTATGCTATTTCCTAGAGTACAGCACTAAATTATAACTGGTTTTGTATGTGTGTTTTTTATTATTTTCTCTCCATTGCTTAAGAGTTCTTGAAGCCAGCATAGCAGAAAACAAAGCATGTTTAAAGAGGACACCTACAGAAGTATGGAGGGATTCTCGAAACCCTTATGATAGGAAAAGGCAGGACAGAGCTCCCGTTGGACTAAAGAATGTTGGCAACACTTGCTGGTTTAGTGCTGTTATTCAGGTAAGGATATTATGCAGATCTTATTTGCTGGGCATGATAGCAGTAAAGAGTGTGTTGGAGTTGGGTTTCTTTTAAATTGTGTACTTGAAAGCTTCAGGCAAGGTTTTAATGTGATTTTCTGTCCAATAAACTAGTGTGGAGATTGCAACATTCCTCAACCTCCTCTGTTCCTCAGTCCCAGGATGGAGTTTTAATAGAAGAGCATTAACTATGCCTTCTTTGGAATTATTTTGAATTAATTTCTTATTTGAAACTAATCTCTTCTCCCTTCCTGAGGTTAGGAATTATTGTCAGAGAGGAAAGAAAATATTTCTGTGTGTATTTACCTGAAATTTTAGGGATATAACGAAGATATGAAACCAGAACTAGTTTTTGTTTATTTGTGTATGTCCATTAGATCAGATTTACTTGTCTATACAACATCTCCTTCTTCGGAATGTAAGAAATTTAGTCTCTGAATATTATTGACTTAACTGACTCAGATTCAGAAAAATTAGTCATCTATATATATTGAAGCCTAAGCAATCATTATGACCAGTCGACCAGTTGCTATGATGATGCACTGACCACCAGGGGCTGGGGGCGGGGGACGCTCCATAAAGGTTTGTTGAATGGATGCATAAGTGAGCATATGTGCATATTGTTTAGTTAAGAAGTATTTCCAGATCACAAGATAAAATGTTTTCAACAGTTTCTATTAGTAGACTTATGGCTTTACCTTTCATATTTATGTCTTTAACCCAAATGTATATTTATATGTCTATAACTAACTACTACAGTGGACTACTTCTCTCTACAGCCAACTATCAAAAAAATACCTTTGTTTTCTTATTGATTTGTGGTGTCTCCTTTATCTTCTAACAAGTTGGTAACTTGTCTTTACTTAGATTTAATACATTATCACCTCCTATACAGTGACTTTCAAACTTTATAAACTGAGACTTACAGAAAGGAATACATTCTACTTTGTAAAAACACTTTACGTGTACTCATATACATGCATGTAAAAAACCTACAATGAAACTTTACAAACACTACTCTGTGGTGAATTTACTGTATATGAATATGGCTCTGAGATTTTACATTGTATTTCATTTCATTTTTCAGACAAATGTTTATCATGATGACTGTGATATTAAGCTATAGTTTATATGCTGTCATTATAGTCTGTGTGAACAATAGTGCTATATCTTAGAGTCACATTTATATTGTTATAATTATATGTCTCCCTTCTAGATTGTGTGTCTCCTTGAGCATAGAGATAATATGTAATTTCTTTTAGTTTCTCTAAAGCTAGGCATCTGACCCATAAATTTACCTGTACTATATTTTTGTAGAATTAATACCTCTAGATAACTTACAGTAAACCTAATATGTTTCAAAAGTTCTAGACTTTTGCATTTGTATACCTTTTATTTTGAGGAAACTGCATATTAGGCACAGTGTAACATAAACAAAGAATTATTTTAATATATGTAGTATGTTTGTTTGAATTGTCCTTGTATAATTTTGACTTTTCAGTACTATAAATAATTGTTAATGATCAAGAACAGTATCTCCAAATATAAGTAATTTGACTTTTCTCAGGAATAATAGGCCTTCTTGCACCAATTGCAATAATTCTGTGATAAAGTGCATAGTTGTCAAAAATAAACCTCTGAAACATCATATTTTTACTGTTCTGTAATACAATTTTTCCTTATGTTTCTTAAATTGTTCTTTTTCAGTCATTATTTAATCTTTTGGAATTTAGAAGATTAGTTCTGAATTACAAGCCTCCGTCAAATGCTCAAGATTTACCTCGAAATCAAAAGGTAAAATTAAGTGGAGGTTCTTAATTTTTAATTTGTGTTTATTTTGGGGGCATTTGACATTCAAATTTGAACAAGTGTCAAATTTGAATGTCAACTCATTAATTTCATTCACTACCACAGTGACTTTCAGTTCTTTGTCAGTGTATTGTGAATATGATTTTTTCTTCACCTGCGTGTGGCAGTATTATGCCAATTTTTTTGTATAACTTTACTAATTGCCTTTTTCTTTTGGACTGATTTTATAAACTTTATGGGCTGCAATGTACTATTCAAGAACTTTTCTTATCTCCTGAAAAATTCTGTTGAAATCAAACATTTTTTCCTGTAGATCATCCCTTTAAAAGCTTCCTTTTGCACTGGTTGTCTTTGCAATGCAAATCTATTTTGTTAGGCAATATAATGCAAAAGCACAGATACCAGGTCCTGGTTGCCTGGATCTACTATGGAGCTAATGCAAGGCAGTTCACCTTATCTGACCTATCTCTGTTCAGTCTCCTTATCTGGAAAGTGTAAATAATAATAGCAATTATTTTATCAAGTTGCTGTGAGAATTAAATAATATAAAACATGTAAAGAGCTTCTAGTACATAGCAAGTACCAGGTGTCAACAGTTAGTTATTATGTTGTTCATATTAGCTTTTCAAAATACAGGACTGATTTGCGTTCAGAAATTCATGCTTACTGGACAAAAATTAATTGTGGAGATAATATGCTTGAGTGTAGGTCTTCAGTGATCGTCTCATAAACACATATTAGCCCTAAAGGGAACTAGTTTTCATTAAAGTATTAAACTTTGTGTGACCTGTTATTAGTAGTAAGGCTGAATTACTCAGTTACATTTTTCTTTTAGTGTATAATTTTGAAAACTACTTTTCCTGCAAACATATGGAACATTTATAATGCAAACTAATGGGAATATAGCTTGATTTATAATCAATTTTTTAGTCTATAATCTTTAGGTTATAAAGTATCAGACTGATAAATGAGCCATTTTCAAAAGGGAACTAAGGCCATCTGACAACTCCTTGTACCTCCAGAGAAGCTAAGCAAACACCTTCAGTCATCACAATGTTCACATGAAAGTTTGGGATTACTGCTGCTCTTTATCGCCGTTTGCTAATTTCAACAGTCCTCTCTTCCAGTGTGTCCATTGGAGTATATTTATAATTTATATAACATTATTTAAAATTATTACTTCCAATTACATTTTCATATGTACCTTGACCTTTTCTTTTATGTTCCTAGATTTTAGTGCTTTACAGAGTTTTAACTTCTTTTATTCTTCATAGTGTTGACTCAAATAAGTTACCTTTTCTAATCTTGCATAATGAACAATTGTGATGTCAACGCTTATGTACCAGAGCTAGTTTAGGGGTCATGAGTATGTTCAGCTGAATGCCAGAGAAATGCATGAAACAAGTCTTCGGCATCTTCTAGAGAGATTTCTTGCAGGGGAAGGATCAGCATGTCCAGGTGTTTTTATTAAGGAATAAAAAGAACTTCTACTCCCATTCAGAAAAGACACTTATTCAGAAGAATATTGCACAATTTTGTAAAAGATTATTTCACAAATGAGGTATTCCTTAATTTGGCATGGTGAGAGCAATGCATTATATAACTTGACATCTTTGAAACAAATATGTGGGATTTATGGTGCTTAAATTTATGGTGCTGGTTGGTGCTTATATTCAGTTATGTGATAAAAGACACAGGTTTTTAAAAAGGTGTCAGTGTAACTTTTATCACTTATTATTTAATAACACATTTATAAGTAGCTCATGCTTGCTGCTGCTGAGTTTGAAAACTGTGTTAAAATATAGTGTACCCTGTGATAACTTCAACCAAAGCACAGAGATGCCATTTGCTTACACTGCTGAGCAGGGTATTTTTATCAGCGCTTACAGGTTGCCAAAAATCATACATATTGAAGTGAGAAAAAGAAATGGAGTCTTTGAAATCAGTTTGTATTTTCAGTAGACTTTGTTATTGTTTTGAGCAGTTGAAACTCATTTTATATATTCGTATTTATTTGTACTATTCATAATTTTAATGTGTAGTAGGACTGTGAAGTCAAAGATATTTAAAGATAGATTCTCACTGTAAATGTCTCATCCCTACCCACCTTCACACGAACTCTCATTGGCTTAAGAAGTTACAAACTGATAACAAAGCATATATTAAATATTGAAACACAAAGATGCATGAGCTCATAACACTTAGAAATAATCTTTATATAAATAGCTAAAGTTTTATTAATCATAAGATTACTAGAGGCCCAGTGCATAAAATTTGTACACCAGTAGGGTCCCTAGCAGCTGCCAGCTGCCAGCCTATTATTCCCTCCCTTTCCCGGGCCAGCCTCGCCTCCTGATTGAACTCCTAGAGGAACTCCCAGTTGAGGGGACAGTTTGCATACTATGCTTTTATTATATAGGATATTAAAGCCTTGATTTAAGAAAATTTCCAAATATATAACACCTCCCCACTTTTCACTACTCAAAAGTGAGAAACATATGAGAAAAGAATGTGTTTAGTTGAACATCCAACTGTATTACTACACAAATACATGAAGGAATTTTGAATTTTACAAATAAAAGAGCCATTCTGGAATTTGTCTTTAGCCATGATGAGGTTATAGAGACTGGATTTACATATCTTTGTATATTTTAGAGGACTCAAAACATAAAAAGTATGTGTTCTAACTATAATGAAATTAAGTGAGAAATTAACAAAAAAGATATCCAGAAAATCTCCCTGAGAGTTGAAAATTAAATAATATATACCTTTATATAACCCAAGCAGCAAAAGGATACTGAATTTTATTCAGAATACTTTGAACTGAATAAAATAAAACCTTACATATTAAAAATAGAGGGATGCAGCTAAAAGCAAAATCAATGGTAAGTAGAAAATATATGAATTAAACACCTTATTGGGATATAAGAGTGATTTCAAATTAATGATAACAATTTATACATCAAGAACTTGGTGGGGGAAGGCAATTAACTTGAAAGCAGAAGACAAGGAATAATAAAGATAAGAGAATAAATCAATGAAATAGACATCAGAAAAATAATAGAGAAAATTCATGGGATTAAAAGCTACTTTTTAAAAAGATTGGTAAAATTGATGAACTAGGTACAATGAGGAAGAGAAAAGAAGGAAGAAACAAATTGCCAATATAAAGAATAAAAAGGGGGCATATCAGTACATATTCCACAGATTATTAAAGAGAATAGTGGTATATTATAAACAACAGATAAATATCTTAAAACACACAAGCTATTGAAGCTCACTGATGAAAGATAGATAATCTCAGTATCCCTATATTACATTAAAA
This sequence comes from Vespertilio murinus, assembly GCA_963924515.1. Lineage (NCBI taxonomy): Eukaryota > Metazoa > Chordata > Mammalia > Chiroptera > Vespertilionidae > Vespertilio > Vespertilio murinus. The sequence continues at coordinate 107,880,941 of OZ004706.1, read as the reverse complement.
ATGAATATTTAGCCGAAACTGGTTTGGCTCAGCGGATAGAGTGTCGGCCTGCGGACTGAGGGGTTCCAGGTTCAATTCTGGTCTGGGGGTATGTGCCTTGGTTTCGGGCACATCCCCAGTGGGGGGGGGAGGGGGTGCAGGAGACAGCTGGTCGATGTTTCTCTCTCATCGATGTTTCTGACACTCTGTCCCTCTCCCTTCCTCTCTGTAAAAAATCAATAAAATATATTTTTTTTAAATGAATATTTAAAAATAATAGTTGAACAGCCACACTAAATTTAACTGCAAAATTGTTCACTGGTGAGTTATACTAATCATTTAAGAAAGAAATAACAATAGTTCTCTAAATACTTTTCCAGAAAATTAAAGAAGAATAAAATTTCCCAGCTCACTCATGAGCATATGATTTTCCTGGAACCAAAAGTAAAAAAGATCATCAAACAACAGAAAACACAGACGAGTATTTCTCATGAATATAGAAATAAAAGTTGTAGCAGATTTTGGCAAATTGAATTCTGTGGTATGTGTAAAGGATAGTACCTTATTGACAGGTGGGGTTTACCCAGGACTGCAAGATTAGTTATATGTTCAAAAGTCAGTATAATTCATCACATTAGCAGACTATGGAAGAAAACCATATGATTATCTTATTAGATGAAGAAAAAGGGTTTGGCAAAAAGCTAACGTTTATTTATTGCAAAATATCTCAAAACTAGGGTTAAAAAAACATGATAAAATGCATTTATGAAAAATATCAAACTCATATAATACTTAATGGCAAAAGATCAAATGCTTTCCCCAAAGATTAGAGAGAGCAAGGATGTGAACCCTCACCACTTCTACTAAACATTGGACTGGAGTTTTTAAGCAGTGCTGTAAAGGAAGAAAAAGAAATAAGCATGTAGATTGGAAAATAAATCTGGGTGGCATTTTTTTTTTTTTGCATTTTTATGATTTGTCTCTGTAAAGAATCTCAAGAATTCTACAACAACAAAAAATGCTTAGAAACAAGAAATGATGATCAAAGTTACATGATACAAAGCAAACATGCTTAAATCAATTATGTTTCTAAATACTTGCCATATACATTTGTGAATTTAATTTTTGAAATATTTAAATACAATAGCAGAAAATATGGACTTTTAGGGTAAAATGGACAAAAGATATATATGAAAAATTATAGAACATTACTGAGAGAAATTAGAGAAATAAAACGATACTATGTTCATGGATCAGGGAGTTCAATATTATTAAGGTGTCACCTGTTCTTGATTTAATCTGTTTATTCACTGCAATCCCCATCATAATTCCAAGAGTTTTTTTCATAGGATTGACAAACTGATTCTAAAATTTATATGGAAAATCAAAATATGTAGAGTAGCTATAACAATTTTACAAAGAAAGACAGTGTTGGAGGAGTAATTATCAGGCTACAATGATCAAGAAACTCTGCTATTGGCAAAAACACTGGAGCATAATAGAGTCAAGAAATAGACGTATATGTCTCAGGTGAATTGATTTTAGTCAGCGTTGCCAAAACAATTCAGTGGGCAAAGAAAAAACTTTTAAACTTGCAGGTTCAGATAGGAGAATAATCCTCAGTTCTTACAGAATACTATATTATATATGTATCCCTGCTTTAGAATTCCAAAGAGGAATTTTTGCTTTTATGAAAAAAAGCTGTCCCAGCAATAATGTAGGTCTTTTGTAAAACTGAACTGGTGTAAGTTGAACTTTCAGAAAGTGGAAGATACTGTTCACTACATATTTTGGCTTAGGAAAAGCTTCAGAGAACTCTCTACTTTAGATAGTGTGGGCAACATGTGTATGAAAAAAATATGTAATGGGTTATAGAACTAAAAGCAAGAACTATATATAAAAATTATTGAAGAAAACCTAAGAAAAATTTAGTATCTTGAGTTTAAAAGATGTCTTAAGTAAGATAACAAAAAGGCACAAATCATAAAAAAATTTGAAAAATTAGACTTCATTAAAATTAAAAACTTATAATCTTTGAAAATTATATACAAAAAGAAAAGGCAAGCCACAGAATGGAAGAAAATAATAGCAAAACATACATCACAAAAGGGAATTGTATTTAGAATATCTACAGAACTTGCACAAGTCAATAATAAAAGTAACCTATTACTGTACTGGGAAAATATTTGAACATATACTAATATATGTAGATATGCACATGAAAAAAAGCTCAACATTTGGAAAATGAAAAATGAAACTAAAGGTGCTGTATATCCACAAGAAAAACTAAAGTTAAAAATATAACACTTGCCGAAACCGGTTTGGCTCAGTTGATAGAGCGTTGGCCTGTGAACTGAAAGGTCCTGGGTTCGATTCTGGTCAAGGACATGTACCTTTGTTGCAGACACAGCCCCCGTAGGAGGTGTGCAAGAGGCAGCTGATAGATGATTCTCATAGGTGTTTCTAACTCTCTATCCCTCTATCTTCCTCTCTGTAAAAAATCAATAAAATATATTTAAAATATATATATATATATATATATATATATATATATATATATATATATATATAATACATATGTAGGTGTTGTAGAATTTGGATCTAGAACTGTCATTGCACTGCCAGTGGGAATATAAAATAGTTCAGTGCCTTTGGAAAACAGTTTGGTAGTTTCTTAAAAACATCTACACAATCAAGCTTTTTTCCTCTGGGTTTTTACTCAAAAGAAATGAAAATATATGTTCACACAAAGACATGTGCAATAATATCCACAGCAGCTAGAACAGGTTAATGGATAAATAAATGTGATATATCTACACATTGGAAGACCACTGAGTAATAAAATGAAATGAATTATTATTAATATGCAGTCATGAGTGGAGCTCAAAATAATTGTGCCTATTACAAGAAACCAGTCTAAAACAAGTACATAGTGTATGATTTAATTTATATAAATTTCTAGAAAAGGGACCTGGAATGATGAGAAAGAGGAATGAGGTATGAAGAACCTTTGGGGTATGATGGATAGGTACGTTATCTTGATTTTGGTGATGCTTTTGTGAATATATATTACTGAAGCTCTAAAATTGTATACTTTATACTATACAGTACAGTTTATATCAGTTATACTTTGATAAATGTGTTTTAAAAAATACAGAGACCAATATTTGAATAGTTTTTATATGTGGTTGTATTTTCATAATTTAGCCAAATACAGTAGCTGCTTTTATCATCATTTATGGTTTCGCTACTTGAAATTGTCTGGGAGAAAAATAGCATATCTGATATAAAAGAGTAATATGCAAATTAACTATCACTCTGCCATGCCCATCAGCCATGCCCACCAGCCAATCAAGAGTGAGTATGCAAATTCAACCAAGATGGCTACCACCACAGAGAGCAGGAGGAAGGCTTGGGTTTCCCCAGCAATGGAGGAAGCCAAGCTTTCCACCTGCCCTTGCTGGCCTAGGCCTCCACTCAAGGTTACAAAGTTTCAGTGATAGAAGATACATATATCCAAACAGAAATGGCAGTAGCCATGGAGCTGGAAAGAGCATCAGGCTAGGGTTGCCCCTAGCAATGGAGGAAGCCACGCTTTCTGCACAACCTGGCTGGCCCAGGCTTCTGCTTAAGGCTACAAAGTTTCAATTATAGAATATACATCAATCTCAACAGAAATGGCTGCCACCATGGAGTAAGCAAAAGACTTTGCTCTGCTCCAGGCTACAAAGTTTCAATTGTAGAAGATAGATAAACCCCAGATACCAGGGCCTCTGCTTGGGTTGCCAGGGGGCGTGGCCAGCCTGAAAACCACCACAGGCCCCTCACCCAGGCTGCCCTACACCCCAAGGGAACCCCCACTCTGATCCGGGACACCCTTCAGGAATAACCAACTGGCCCCCACCTGTGCACCAGGCCTCTATCCTATCTAATAAAAGAGTAATATGCAAATTGATCATCACTCCAGCACACAGATGGCTGCCCCCATGTGGTCAAAGATCCTGCTCCCATGTGGACACAAGATGGCCAGCAGGGGTGGGCAATTGGGAGGGACCAGGCCTGCAAGGGAGGACAGTTGTGGGCAATCACACCAGCAGGGGAGGGCAGTTGGAGGGACCAGGCCTGCAAGGGAGGGCAATTGGGGGCGATCAAGCCTGTAGGGGAGGGCAGTTAGGGGTGACCAAGCTGGCAGAGGAGGGAAGTTGGGGTGAACAGGTCTGCAGGGAATGGCAGTTGGGAGGGGCCCAGGCCTGTAGGGGAGAACAGTTGGGAAGGACCAGGCCTGCAGGGGAGGGCAGTTAAGGGCAAACAGGCTGGCAGGGGAGCAGTTAGGCATCAATCAGGCTGGCAGGCGGAAGCAGTTAGGGGCAATCAGGAAGGCAGGCAGGTGCAAAGTTGGGAGCCAGCAGCCCTTGATTAGTAATTTATTGTTGAATGAAAGACATTCATTTTAGTAGGTATTGACTTAGAGAGGTCTGGGAAGACTTTATGGAGGAAGAGAGATTTTTGCTTAAATGGGTTCATTGAGGTAAAATTCTTAAATAATGCCTGATGTAGTTAACACCCATTGGATGGTAATGATTGTTATTGCTGTCCTCAGCAGCATCTGGCCTTGCTGAATGGAAAAGGATTATAATAAACAGACTTTATTTAGGAGGATATTCTTGCTGGGTAATGACATTTGCTATGAATATGTGGTATTTATGCTGAAATTGAGCTTAGCCTAGAAACTTTGCTGTTTTTGTGCTTGATTCCTTCTTTGAGTGTCCTACATGACACTCTTCTTTAATTATGATATAGGAGTGCTGGACTCCTTTCTATTCTATATTACTTAAATTTTTGTTTAGTTTTTAATGAATATCTGTATACCAATAAAGATTTGTTAATCTTCATTTAAAAGGTTTTTTTTTTCTTTAATCCCATTAGGAGCATCGGAATTTGCCTTTTATGTGTGAACTGAGATATCTATTTGCACTTCTTGTTGGAACTAAAAGGAAATATGTTGATCCCTCAAGAGCAGTTGAAATTCTTAAGGATGCTTTCAAATCAAGTGACTCCCAGCAGGTAGTTTTATTGTGCTTACTTGTTTATTAACAATTTGTGTTTCACCTAATCTGATTGTTCAGTCAGCAGTTTTTTCAAAGATTCATATAATTGAAGATGTTGGTAATGTTAACATAAAAAAACACATTGAAACCTGTAAAGAATTTTTATGAGTTTATTTGAACCTCAATGAATTGAGATAATGCTCCAGAGAATGGCAGGTTGCATTGTATTTATACATTGCAATCAAAGGAGGGACATAGGTGTGTTCCATGAAATTCATTAGTGGTAGATTAAGGAGGTGGGATAAAGCAAAGTGGTGGGAAACCCCTGGGATTGGATAAAAAGTAAAATGATGGACACATACTTAGGTGGGTACTGGAACAATTAACACGATAATGAAGGAATTTATGGTATCTGTCCTGGTGCCCACCACATTTGGTTTTGCCCCAGGGGCTCCAGAAAAATGGAAGTTACAAGTTACCCAGATATTTCAAGGGTATGTTATCTTAGATGCAAAAAAGACAGATAGGCTCAGTTAAGGTAAAGGTTGACCTTGTCAGTGAAGATACTGGCCTAGGATGTAACTGCCCACCATAACTGTATTTAATTAAAGTTTAATTTCAGACCATCCTTTGTGGTTACTTTAGGTCTCAAGACTGCCATACAGGGCTCCCCTGAGCTTGTCAGGTCAGCATGTGGCCTTTTTCATCCACCTTATTAATCTTTATTAAAAATAAGCTGGAGTCATTTAAAACATTTATTTGGAGGAATTATTTTAAATTAAGAAAAATAATAATGATCTTGAAAGTGTTAAGATAAATCAAAATATCATTTATATTATGATGGAAATTGGTAAGTTATAACAATGGCTAAAAGTATAAATTCCCTAAAACATGTAATTGAAAATATTCACAAATGTGTCGTAACCCCATACCAGTACAGTGTGCCTGCTTTTGAGATGCATCGTTTTGCTGGCAGGTAATAGTTTTCCTTAATTACTCAGAAAGATTTCTGATCTACATTAACTTAGTTATGTTGCTTTTTTCTTCTTCTAATCTTTATGTAGTTTCACGTCTTACATTAAAGTCTTTTATCCATTTTAAGTTTATTTTTTGTGTTGGTGTAAAATGATGGTCTAGTTTTATTTTTTATTTTTTGCACATATCTGTCCAATTTTCCCAACACCATTTGTTGAAGAGACTGTCTCTGCTCCAATGTATGCTCTTGCCTCCTTTATCAAATATTAATTGAGCATAGTGGTTTGGGTAGATTTCTGGGTTCTCTGTTTTGTTCCATCGGTTTATATGTCTGTTCTTGTGCCAGTAGCAGGCAGTTTTGAGAATAGTGGCATTGTAATATAGCTTGATGTCTGGTATTGTGTTCCGTCTAACTTTGTTCTTTCTCAAGATTGCTGCAGCTATTTGAACTCTTTTAAAAAAAATATATATTTTATTGATATTTTACAGAGAGGAAGGGAGAGAGATAGAGAGCTAGAAATGTCGATGAGAGAGAAACATCCACCAGCTGCCTCTTGCACACCCCCTACCGGGGATGTGCCTGCAACCAAGGTACATGCCCTTGACCGGAATCGAACCCGGGACCTTTCAGTCCACAGACTGACGATCTACCACTGAGCCAAACCGGTTTTGGCTGAGCTCTTTTTTTATTTCATATAAATTTTTGGAGTATTTGTTCTAGATATGTGAAATATGCTGTTGGTATTTTAATAGGGATTGCATTGAATCTGTAAATTGTGTTGGGTAGTGTGGACATTTTAATGATGTTTATTCTATCAATCATGAACATGGTAAATTCTTCCACTTGTTTATATCTTCTTCTATCTCTTTTTCAACATCCTGTAGTTTTCTGAGTACAGGTCTTTTGCATCTTTGGTTAAGTTTATTCCTAAGTATCTTATTTTTTTGTTGCAATTATAATGGGATTATTTGTTTAGTTTCTCTTTCTCAGAATTTATTATTGGTATATTAAGAAAGCCATATATTTTTAGGTATTGATTTTATATCCTGCTACATTGCCAAATTCATTTATTAAATCTAGTAGTTTATTGATGGACAATTTAGAGTTTTCTATTTACAGTATGATGTTATCTACAAATAATGAGAGTTTTACTTTCTCCTTTTATGTTTTGTTTTGTTTTTCTTGTCTGATCGCTATTGCTATGGCTAGGTCTTCCAGTAATATATTGAACAAGAGTGGTGAAAGAGGGCATCCGTGTCTTGTTCATGTTTATCTGGGAAATGGTATTAGTTATTGTCCATAGAATATGATGTTGGCTGTCAGTTTATCATATATATTTTTTTATTATGTTACAGTATGCTTCCTCTCTTCCCACTTTCTGTGAGTTTTTATTAAAAAAAAGGGTGTTGGATTTTTGGCTAATGATTTTTTTGCATCAGTTGAAATGATCATTTGATTTTTGTCTTGCAATCTGTTTATATGCTGTGTCACATTTATTGATTTGCGAATATTGTACCAGCCTTGCATCCCTAGAATAAGTCCCAACCCAATTGATCATTTATGATCATTTTACTGTATTGCTGACTCCAGTTTGCTAAAATTTTGAGGATTTTAGGATCTGTGTTCATCAGGGATATTGGCCTATAGTTCTCTTTCTTTGTAGTATCTTTATCTGTTTTGGGAATTAGGATAATTCTAGCCTCATAGAAAGAACTTGGAAGTATTCCCTCTTTTTGGATTTTTTTTTTCAATAATTTAAGGAGAATAGTTAGTTCTTCTTTGAATATTTGGTAAAACTACCCTGTGAAACCATCCAAATCAAGGCTTTTGATTGCTTGTAGTATTTTTTTTTTTATTATTTCTGTTTCAATTTCATCAGTAGTTATCGGTCTATTCAAGTTTTCTGATTCTTCCTGATAGAGTTTTTGAAGGTTGTATTTACTTAGGAATATGTCCATTTGGTCTAGGGTGTCCCTTTTGTTTGAATAAAGTCGTTCATAATATTTTTTATGATCCTTTGTATTTCTGTGGGGTCAGAGAGAAAGGGACAGGGAAAAAGAAACACCAATGGGAGAAAACCATTGATGGGTTGCCTCCTGCACGCCCCCAACCAGGGATCAAACCTGCAACCTGAGCATGTGCCCTTGACTGGAATTGAACCTGTGACTCTTCAGTCTGCAGCTTGACACTCTATCCACTGAGCCAAACTGGCCAGGGCTCTGACTTTTTTTGGGGGTGTCCTCTTTCTTTGTTTCCTGGTGTGTCTGGCTAGTGGTTATCATTCTTGTTTATTGTTTCCAAGAACCAGCTCTTTGTTTCATTGATTGTTTATATTGTATTTTTTGGTCTCTATGTCATTTATTTCCGCTCTAATCTTTATTATTTCCTTTCTTCTACCTACTCTGGGCTTTTCTTACAGTTCTTATTATAATTCTTTAGATTTGTAGTGTTAGATAACTTAATACTAGATTTTCTTGTTTTTTTTTTTAGTTAGACTTATAGTGCTATGAACAGATTGTTTTCACTGTGTCCCTTAGATTTTGGATTCTTGTGTTTATCATTTGTTTCCAGGATGTTTTTTTGTTTGTTTTACATTTTAATTGCTTTATTGATTAAGATATTGCATATTTGTCCTTATCCCCCCATTACCTTCCCAACTTTCAGGATGTTTTTTTCTTTCTTCTTTGATCTTTTTGTTAATCTATTCATTGTTTAATAGCATGCTATTTAGCCTCCATGTGTTTTATTGTTTTTGAGTGTTCTTATTGTAGTTGACTTCTAATTTCATGCCATTGTAGTCTGAGAAGATGCTTTATATTATTTCAGTCTTCTTGAATTTGTAGATGCTTAGGCTTGTGTCCTTAACATGTTGTCTATATTTGAAAATGTTGCCAAAACCGGTTTGGCTCTGTGGATAGAGGGTTGGTCTGCCCACTGGAAGGTCTCAGGTTCAATTCTGGTCAAGGGCATGCACATTGGTTGTGGGCACATCCCCATTGGGGGGTGTGAAGGAGGCAGCTGGTCGATGTTTCTCTCTCATTGATGTTTCTAGCTCTCTATCCTTTTCCCTTCCTCTCTGTAAAAAATCAATAAAATATATTTAAAACAAAAGAAAATGTCCCACGTGCACTTGTGAAGAATGCTTATTTCCTAGCTTTGAGGTGGAATGTTCTGAAGATGTCAACTAGTTCCTATCTCTTGTTATAGCCTTCACTTTGAAGTCTATTTTGTCATATATAAGTATTGCCACCCAAGCCTTTTTTTCTTTTTTTTTCATTTCCATTTGCCTGAAAACTTTTTTTTTCTATACCTTCACTTTCAGTCTATGTGAGTCCTTTGTTCTGAGGTTGATCTCTTGTAGATAGCATATATATGGATTATGTTTTCTTATCCATTCAGCTACTCTATGTCTTTTGATTGGAATATTTAAGCCATTTATGTTTATCATTATTATTAATAGATGTTTGTTGGTTGCTATAGTGGAACAATTTATGCCTGTGTTCCTTCTTCATCCCTTTCTATTCTTTCTTACAACAGTCCCTTTAGCATTTCTTGCATTGCTGGTTTGATGGTTTTAAACTCCTTTAGCCTTTTTTTTTGTCAGTGCAGCTCTTGAGTTCACCTTCAATTTTGAATGATAGCCTTGCTGGATAAAGTATTCTTGGATTTAGTCCCTTTATTTTCATCACTTTGTATACTTCATGCCATTTCCTTCTGGCCTGATGTGTTTCTGTTCAGAGGTCTGTGGATAGTCTAATGGGAAATCCATTGTAGGTAACCTTCTGTCTCTCTCTGGCAGCCTTTAAGATTCTTTCTTTGTATTTTACATTTGGCAATTTAATTATGATATGTCTTTGTGTAGGTTTTTGGAGTTCATCTTGATTGGGATCCTCTGTGCTTCCTGGACTTGTGTGACTTTTTTCTTCCCAGAGTCAGGCAAGTGTTCTGTCATAATTTCTTCAAACAGGTTTTCTGTTCCTTGCTCAGGTTCCTTTACTTCTGGTACCCCTGTTATGTGATTGTTTTTTTCATTTCTTGTCCCAAAGCTCCCTTAAACTCTTCTCCTGTTTTTTTTTTTTTTGTTTTTTAATAATTTCTACCCCCAATTGCTGCTTTGCTTGGGTGTTTTCTGCCTTGTCTTTTAACTCACTGATTTGGTCTTCTGCTTCCTCTAGTCTACTGTTGAAACCTTCCCTGGTGTTCTTTATTGCAGCTATGTCATTCTTCATTTTCTCTGGATTCTTACTCATGATGTATTTCTTATTCAGGTCCTTATAATTCTCATTGAGTTGCTTGTAATTCTTATTCACATGTTTGAGCTTCCTTATAACCATTACTCTGAATTCTTTATATGACAAATTTCTTGCCTCCATTTCATTTGGTTCCTTTTCTGGTGATTTTTCCTTTTCTTTCATTTGGGGGTTGTTTTTTTGTCTCCCCATTTTTGCTGTTTCTTTGTATTTGTTTTTACATATAGGTCAAACTGCTGCGCCACACAGATTTTTTGTGTTGATCTTTTGTAGTAGATGTTTTGTGGGACCAAGTGGTACAGTCTTTCAGGTCTCCTGGGCTGAGTGTTCTAGAAGCCCTCCTACTTGAAATATTTGGGTCTTGAATGTTATTGTCCCATTCCTAGATGGAGTGTCATCTAAGAGTGTCTGATTATGTGGCTCACACCCAACCATATCATGCCAACCAATGTGGAGGTGCTGACTGAACAGCACAAAATACTACAGGACAAGAAATGACACAAAAGGAACAGAAAAAGAATGTATACAAGACCCCTATCATCCCAACTATGACCACCAGAGAAAAGAGAATTAAAAAAGAGGATAGGAAGGAAGGAAAGGATTGAATTTGTGGAGAAAGCATAACAAAACAAGTCAAAAAGCACCCAGAAATGTGGGTGGGGGAAGAGAATCCGTAGATGCAGAGCTTAAATAAAGAACATAAGAATAAAGAATTAGAGGACCATGGTTTAGAAAAAGGAGTAGAGAAAAAATGAGGAAAAAATATTTGCAAAGGTGAATACAGGAGAGTGCAAGTAGGCCTACATTTAGGAAGTGAAACAGTTAGGAAATTAGAAGAAGAAATGAGAAAGAGAAGAAAGGGGGGGAAATTAAAAATTGAGCAGTGGAAGAAAAAGGAAAGAGAAAAGGAAATTGAGTAGGTGTAGGAAAGAGGAAATTTAGATATATGAACAAAACAATAGAGAATAAGATACTAACACATCAATAAAGCAGATAGATAAAAAAGATCAATTTTAAAAAGTGGGAGGAAGAAAGAAAAACTGAATAGGAGAAAGAAGAAGAAAAATGGGAGGGAAAAAATGAAGAGAAGAAGAAATGTGCAAAAAAAGAGAAAAGAAAAAGTAAAGTGTCATTGGTTTAAGCCGAGTTTTAATATCCTATGGGAGTTTGCTTAGGATCCCACTCTTCTGTTTGCCAATTCTGGGCTTTATGTTAGATACTTGGGTGCTACCCACGGTCAATCACTGTCTTTTGGCTTTTAGCACCCCGATTGAAGCTCTAAGCAATCCACCAGTCCACCACTTGTGTCTGTCTCCACAGATATCTGCTAGCAGAAGGGTCAATCTGTCCTCTAGAGAAGGTTTGTTAGTTACCTGGAGCCCAGGGATGATTCAGCAATCTTCCTCTGAATCCCCATGTTCCACTACTGCCCACCTTTGTCTGTCAGCCAGCTGTCAATCTTTTTTAAAATTTTTTTTTAATAAATCTTTATTGTTCATATTATTACAAAGGTTCCTCATTTTGCCCCCCTCCATTACTCCCCTCCACTAAGTTCCCATTCCACCCTCTGCCCTTTCCCCATCCCCCATTGTCCTCATCCATAGGTACACAGTTTATGTTCAGTCTCTTCCTGCACCTCCCACTCGCCTTTTCACCCGAGAATCATCAGTCCACTCCCCTTCCATACCTCTGATTCTATTATATTCACCAGTTAATATTGTTTTTTACTTCCCTTTGTTTTTAGATTCACTTGCTGATAGTTACACATTTGTTGTTCATAATTTTTATCTTTATATTCTTCCTCTTCATAAAGAACTCCTTTCAGCAATTCATATAATTCTGGCTTGGTGGTGATGAACTCCTTTAGCTTTTTTTTATTTGTGAAGCTCTTTATCTGGCCTTAGATTCTGAGTGATAGCTTTGCTGGGTAGAGTAATCTTGGTTGAAGGTTTTTGCTATTCATCACTTTGAATATTTCTTGCCATTTCTGTCTGGCCTGCATAGTTTCTGTTGAGAAATCAGCTGACATCGTATGGGTACTCCTTGTAGGTAACTGCCTGCTTTTCTCTTGCTGCTTTTAATATTCTCTTTGCATTTTGCTCTTGGCATTTTAATTATGATGTGTCTTGGTGTGATCCTCTTTGGATTCCTTTTGTTTGGGGTCTGTGTGCTTCCTGGACTTGTAAGTCTACTTCTTTCATCAGGTGGGGGAAGTTTTCTGTCACTATTTCTTCCAATAGGTTTTCAGTATCTTGTTCTCTCTCTTCTTTTTTTTTTTTTTTTTAAATATATTTTTATTGATATTTTACAGAGAGGAAGGGAGAGAGAGAGAGAGCCAGAAACGTCGATGAGAGAGAAACATCGACCAGCTGCCTCTTGCACACCCCCCACCGGGGATGTGCCCGCAACCAATGTACATGCCCTTGGCCGGAATCGAACCCGGGACCTTTCAGTCCGCAGACCGACGCTCTACCACTGAGCCAAACCAACCTCGGCGTTCTCTCTCTTCTTTTGGGACTTCCCCCACCCCCCTAATTCTGATGTTGGTTTGCTTGAAGTTGTCCCAGAGGCTTCTTACGCTATCTTTAATTTTCTGGATTCTCTTCTCTTTTTGTTTCTACAGAGGAGTGTCCTTTGGCTCTTTGTGTTCCAAATCTTTGACTTGATTCTTGCGATCTTCCAATCAGTTTTTAGGACTCTGTATAATATTTTTTATTTCATTCAGTGTATGCTTTATTTCTAGTTGATCCTTTTTCATATCCTCAAAGGTCTTGTTTATTTTATCGGCCTTTTTTAGAAAATTCTTGAAAAACCTTGTAACTGTGGTTTTCAACTCCATGTCCATTCTTTGCTTTCCTCCATTTCCTTCCTTTGTGGCCTGCCTCCTCTCTGCATTTTAGCTGCTTTCCTGAGTTGATGGAGTAGCTTTGTTTGCTAGGTGTCTTAGCAGGGCCCAATAGCTCAGCCTTCTAATATTATAATATTTTTTATTTCAGAGAATGTATTCTTTATTTCTAGTTGATCCCTTATTATTTCTTGTTGATCCCTTTTCATATCTTCATAGATACTGTTTACTTTATCAGCCTTTTCTAGGAGATTGTTGAACAACCTTATAAGCGTGGTTTTGAACTCTATATCCAGTCACTTTTTGTCCTCCATTTCTTTAGTTTGTGATCTGTTTCCTTGTCTCAGCATTTTCGCTGCTTCCCTGAGTTGGTAGGGTGGGAGGATCAGCTGTATCTATGCCAGGAGACAATCTTATTTGACTAGATTTGGAAAACTGCAAAAGCCTCTGTGTTCAGCTTGGATGGGGCGGAGTTTCAGGTGGAGCCTACAGCATTGGCTTCCCATTAGCCCCGCCCTCTGAGGTTCCTGAGTCTCAGTGTACCTCAGTGTCCTTTAGTACTCACTGCAAGCACCTCTGAGAGAAACGTGCCCTCGAGTTTCGCCTGCTACCAGACAGTCTAGTGGTCTCTCCCCTGACGAGCCCACAAGTGGGGTTCAGTGGAGTTGGAAGTGGGGTTAAGAGCAGTCCGGAGTTATGTCTCCTTCCCACTAGGGCAATCCAGCGGCCTAATCAACAGTCTGTCCTCTGCGCGCAATGTGCGAGACGGGGGCTCTGCCTTTTGCCGCTCTTCTGAGCTTCCGCTTTATAGCCCTGATTACCTCTGTATGAGCCTGGGGCCCGAGGGTCTCACCCAGAACTGGGGTTCATTGCAGTCAGAACTGGGCTCAGCACAGTCCGGAGCTTTTGTCTCCTTCCTGCTAGGGCAATCCAGCAGCTCAGTGAACAGTCTGTCCTCTGCATGCAATGTGCGCAACTCTGGGGTTCTGCCTTTGGCCACTCCCCTTAGCTTCCGCCTAACAGCCCAGATTCCCTCCGTATGAGCCTGGGACCCCAGGGTCTCGCCTAGAACTGGGGTTCAGTGCAGTCGGAATTGGGGTTCAGCACAATCCAGAGCTTTTATGTCCTTCCCGCTAGGGAACGCCAGCCAGGCACTCAGCCGCCTCTCCTTTCGGGCTCAGTCCTCTCCCCTTGCGTGCAACACATCTCTGTACCTTAGGCTTTTACCAGCTGTCAATCTTAATCACTCAAGAGACTGTTCCTGACAGTGCTTAGTGTTTCACTTTCAGGGCATATGATGGGTGTTTTTTTCTGTCCCAGACTTTCTCCTCCACGAGTGGCCCAAAATATTACTCTGTTGTTGGCCAGACAGAGATCCTTATATGGAGACCAATGAGGTCAGAGATCCTTGTATGGGGACCCTGAAGTTTTTGTCAGTCTCATTCCTAGAATAGTGGGGCAGATGGCCCCTCCTCCAATACATTTACTAAGGGTCTTTGAGACTGTTCAGACAAGGGGTGAGCAAACTTTTTGACTCGAGGGCCACAATTGGTTCTTAAACTGGACTGGAGGGCTGGAACAAAAGCAGCCTGACCATGCTGGCACTCTCATCTTGGGCTGCTGATGAAGGAGCGCAGGGGAGAGCAAGAGAACCCTCTGCTCTTTCGGCTCCTCCCAGGGCCAGATAGAACAGCTGAAGTTTGCCCATGGCTGGTTCAGACCCTTAAGCTGGCCTCTGCCTTTATTCCTTTGTAAAGCTCAAAATGTAGGGTGTGGCAGGCTGTTTCACCTGGGGCAGTTATTTTCCTTTACCTGCTTTCTGGGTGGTAGTAGCTGGTACCGCGTTTCCCTGAAAATAAGACATCCTCTGAAAATAAGACCTACTTACAGGTTTCCTTCTGAGTGAAATATAAGGCATCCCCCGAAAATAAGGCCCCCAGGCTCTGTCTCAGTATGAAAATTAATTTACCATAAACTGGTCGATAGGGCCTCCCCGACTGGCGTCTAGCAACCAGTGACGTTACTCGGAGTCCTGATGTCACTGCTGTGTGAATGGAGAGAAATCAGCATGGAAACTTTGTGAAACCTAAACTGCAAGAAGTTGTGACTTGGGTGAAGAATTCATGGGAGAAAATCACTGACAGTTGCATTGCAAATGCACTGCGAGCAGGCTTCCTTGACAAGAAGTACTCATTTAAAAGCAGTGCTATTGCTAAACATGAGAGATTTGGTCCACTGATTCTGAAAGAAATGGAGTCACAAGAAATTCACCAGGAAATTCAGGAATTGGATTGTTATGATGATGTTCCAGAAGATGATGACATGATTGTCAGTGAATAAATGAGTAAATTCTTGATACTGTAAGATTCACAGTTTGTCTGGTTTGTGTTGACAACTACCGTACTGCCTTACCGTATACAGGTAATAAATTTCCTTTATTTTCATTTCTACCGTACTGCCTTACCGTATACAGGTAATAAATTTCCTTTATTTTCATTTATCAATAAATGTGTACCGTATTCTTCTTCATGGAAAAATAAGACATCCCCTGAAAATAAGACCTAGCGCACCTTTGGGAGCAAAAATTAATATAAGACACTGTCTTATTTTTGGGGAAACAGGGTAGCGCCTTCCTCCCTGGGAGAATGGTCGTTTTGCTTTTGATTTGGAAGCATAGGAATGACCCAATGCAGGACTCCCAGCTACTGCTTTCCCAAGTCTCTCTGCCCTGCTTTTCACCTCAGGCACCTCAATTCTGCACTGGATGTGCACTTGCAAATGAAAACTCTTATTCTCTGAGTTTATGTGATTAAAAAACGAAAAGAAAAGAGAAGTTGAAACTTCAGCTCTCTCCCTCACTGGCTCTGGTCGGCCAGGTCTAGACTGCTGCTACTGCCAGCAGTCTTGTTACCTTTCACAGCTGCTCGGATGGGTGCTGCAGGTCACACTGCCACAGGTCAGGCCATGATGGGCTGGATAGTGCCACAGGTTGGCTCATGCCGCTGCCACCACTGTTGCGTGGAGCCCTGCCTGTGCTCCCAGATCAGTTCTTCCCATAGCACAGCTCCTTCCTTTCCAGGCTCCCCACCTCTTACAATCTCGCCCTTCCTACCAGTCCGCAGGTGCCTTCTGTTCTTCCTTGTTGTAAGTCATCTCTCAGCTGGACCACAGTTGGACATTCCAGGTGAATGTTTTCCAATTTAGTGGTTTTTCCAGCCTGGCCTTAGGACTAGGTGCCCAACAGGCCTGCCTGTTCTGCCACCATTTTGTCTCCCTTGTAAAAGTTAAATTTTATAAGTCACTTCTGTTCCTGGACTTACCTTTTCTTCTGAAATTGTTTTTTCTTTGTATTTTTTTTTTTTGGGGGGGGGGCTACTTTCTTTTATGTTGAAGCTTTCTAAGGATGTGTAATGATCTTTAGGTATCTTTTCATATTTAAAAATGAAGTAGCACAAGTTTAATTGGAAGCCTTGTATATATATGGGTAGACTTCAGTTTTGTTAGAGTGGATGGAAAACAACAGGCTGTTAATGCTATGACATGCTTCAGAATGCCACACTGTGAATGTGTTTGCTTTGGGTTCTTTTTCCTCCCCTCTACAAGGGCTTTAAAGTAGTTGCACACCACCCTGGCTTGTGTGTTGGGCATTGTCCCATGCACAGAAAAGTTACTGGTTCAATTCCTGGCCAGCGCACATGCTGGGTTTCAGGCTCAGTCCTCGGTAGTGGGCATGCAGGAGGTAGCTAATTGATGTTTTGCTCTCATATAGATATTTCTCTCCTTTTCTTGCTCCCTAAAGTCGGGGGGAATCTTTAAATTAGTTGCACATTAATTGAGGCAGATATAGGTTTCATCATCTTCTGTTCCTAGATACTCGAATCTAAAGGACACATTAGTGGCATAGTGGAGTGGATCTATTAAGTAAAGTAAGCATCATGATTTTTAAAAGTGAATTTATATGTACATTTCATAGTATTTTTACAATCTATCACTTTGAAATGTGCAAGAGTCTCAAGGGGATACTTTTTGGGATACAGTACTGCTGAATTTAATTATTCTTCTAACTTAATTTAAAACTAAAATATTATCATTTTTTTATCTTGATAAAAGCAGGTAGAATTATTTTATAATTGTAAATTTTAGATTGATTGCTAAATAATACAGATTACTTTCTTCTGAAGAGTATTATGATAATGAAATAACCTTTGTTTCTTGTCAGATAACCTTTCAAGATAAGCAAAGTTGTAGAAAAGTGTTGAAGGTCTGAAGGTGTTATAACTTGCTAGGACAACTGTAGCAAATTACAACAAACCGAGTGAACTTCAAAACAGTAGAAAATTATTCTCTCCATAGAGGCCCAAATCCTAAGTGTAGGCAGGTGATGGCAGAGCTCTGCTCCCTCTAGTGGTTTTAAGTGAGAGAAGCCTTCCTTTCTTCCACCATCTTCTTTTTGGCTCCTGTGTTCTTATCTTTTGGCAACATACCTCCAGTTTCTGTCTCCATGTTCATATGGCCTTCTCCCCTGTGTGTCTATTTGTTTGCTCATTTTCTGTTTCTTAGAAGAATACCCACAATTGGATTTAGGCCTGTCCTAATCCAGGATGATCTCATCTTGAGATCCTTAACCTAAATCACACCTGCAAAAACTCTTATTCCAAATAAGTTTGCATTCTGAGGTTCCAGGTAGACAGTATTTTGAGGGGCCACTATTAATTTACTAAGGATAGTATGGATGTTTATAACTGGATTTTTGTGCTGAGTTTGTCTTGAACTATATGACGTTGTAATTTACTTACTCTTTCTAGACCTTAGTTTCAACATTTTAAAGGTGTGCAAGTTGGCCTAGATGATCTTTAAACAACTTCTAGATGAAAAAAATATGTGATATTGAAGTTTGTTTTATATTTAGAGCTATTTTGATATATACAAATTGCTTACCATGCTTTATCTTTCTTTCATGACTGAACTCAGATATCTTGGTTAAGTGGATAGGCCTTTGAAAAGTTGAATGAAGAAAGGCACATCTTCCTTCTAAGAGAGGAGCCAGTATTATTTCTTTATAAAATGAAGAACTTTTTGGTGATATGCATACTTTTATAAAGATTCATTAACAAAGCTTTTTTGAGAAAATAATATTTTTAATTTAATTCATATGTGTAATCTAATGAACAAAATAATTTAAACAAAGTAGAGACAGACTCATAGATAGAGAGTAGGCTGACAGCTGTTGGGAAGAGATGAGGAGTGGGATTGAGAAAAAAAAGAAAAACAAATTTAAAAAAACCTCTTAGTGATTGCTGGGAGAAAAGGGTGTACTGAGTTGTGGGGAAATGGAAGAGAGTATGAGGAGATAAATGGTGATGAAAGGAGACTTAACTTGAATGGTGAACAAACAATAGTGTACAGATGATGTATTATATAATTGTGCAGCTGAAATCTATATAATTTGTTAACCATTGTCACTCAAATAAATTCAATTAAAGGGAAAAAATAAAAATTAAAAAATAGAAATCTGATTTGTAAGTTGGAATTCTGATATTTATTTATTTTCCTGAAGTGAAAGCCAATCACAATAATTACCAATCTAATGCTTGTTTTTCTCAAATACTGATTTTGTGCTTTGGTTGTTATAAATATTTATTGCATTTAATGTGAAAGATTTCATATAATACCTTTGTGATAAGTTGGTAATTATATGTTTGAATGCCTGGGTGCAAGTTTTATGTTGCAATATTTAGTATTTTTACTAATAGGCTTAGAAATTAACTAATTTTTTTTTCTTTCTACAGCAAGATGTGAGTGAGTTTACACACAAATTATTAGATTGGTTAGAAGATGCCTTCCAAATGAAAGCTGAAGAGGAGACGTAAGTTACCATAAAATATAGTGATGGTGTTTTAAGAGATCTATAAGTAGCATTCATTTTTTTTCTTTAATATATTCAGTGTCAACAAATAAATAGGAATCTGAGATAGACATATGGGAGCCCAAATGTTACCTCTGTATTATTGATCAGCTGTTGGAATTTATGGCCACAAATGCTGGTAGCTTTAGATTTCCACTATAAGGTCAGAATCTAACCAGAAAGGTCTAAAAAGTTATCCCTGAAAGGACTAATCCTAATTGCCTAGTTCTTTTCATTAGATTCAATGAGGAGAGGGGCATATTTCAAATAAGACTTGAGATTTCTGAAGATACAGAAAAATTTTAGCCTTTCCCCCTTCCCAACAAGTCCAAAAAAGCATATATCATAAGGACTGAAGGTCCAAGACTGAAGTGTGTGGTGATAATAGAAAAGCTAGGCACTTCATGGGCACTGACTATAAGGTCCTCTTGTAAGGACATCTGCATAACTCATTTTAACTTTTAAAACAGCTTTGTGAGTTTAATTACCATTATTATCTTCCGTTGACAGGTGAAGAAATGGAAAAGTAGATTTAAGTACCTTTCCAAAGGTGACACGAAATAACAGCTGAGTGCATGATAACCTCTTAGACGTTATCACTTGCCATAGGCTATTCTTTTAATGTTTCCTTTATTACTAACAGGTCCAAAACTTATAACCATATTTATGTTTTTTAACGTGCTTTAGGGATGAAGAGAAACCGAAGAACCCCATGGTAGAGTTGTTCTATGGAAGATTCTTAGCTGTGGGGGTCCTTGAAGGTATTACAATGAAGAGATATTATCTGTTAGCTTCTTTGTCTTGATAGCAAATCTTTATTTGTTGAATAACTTTTAATTTTAATTTGACTTATTCTGTCTAGAGTTCCTGTTACATTGCTACCACTAGTCATTTATATACAAAGCATAGAATTGAGCTATGAAAAGGAAAGTACAGAGTGCATTACCTCATGCTAATTGATATTTAGTTAATATTATCCTGTTGTTCTTTCCCTGGGAAGGCCTCTGTGATTCTGTGAATTATTGGGATGCAGGGATTACAGGGACATTTGTTGGTGGATTTTTGAAAATAATATTGGAGTTGAATTCTGGGTTTGGTATTATGATCACTGTTTTTGAGGGTTTTAAGTCTATGAATGTTAAAAGCTGAGTTTAGCAATTTAGCATAATTGGGATATTGCACTTTTTAAGGGATTATAATATTCTTTAGACTCTAGTTTTTAAGAAACTAGGTATTCTTCCTTTCAGTTAAGAATGATACTACTCCATCTTCCCTAAAGGCCTGTTACTAAAAATCTGAACCAAACCAGTTATACTTTGATTCTCCTAACAAGTGACTGAACTGAGTCAGTAGATATACTTTACAATAATAATATTATTAAATCCCAAAATATAAATTTTTGATAACTTGTTTTTCCTGAATGGCCCAATACATCAACTTTTGGAAGTGCCAAAGTATAAAATTTTGAAAATTAGTTTTCCTTCAGGAAAAGTAATGGATTCATAAGAAGTTTTGTTTGAATATAGTTTTATAACTTAGAATTCATAAAAACACAGAGGCTAAGGATTTGGTTAGTCATTTAAAAGGTTATATTGAGGTGGCAGACCAGTGAGTTCCAATGGGGTGATTTCCATTTGTTTGCTAAAAGTCCCCCCTTGCAAAAAGAACTTATAGTCCACTGATTCCTTCATTTAGTTCCTCTCAGCCCTTTTCTTTATTTCCATCCTTGTTCATTATAATTATCTGTATAAATATCTAAAACTCCCTTTCCCAGATTGATTTCTAGCACTGTGTCTGGCTATTTTCTGACATTTATTAAACTCTTCATCTTCTTTCTGCATGCTCTGAGTTGCTGAAATTGCTGAGGAAAAGTCATTTCAAAAAGTGGGCTAACTATAGTGGATCAAGAATCTGTGGTATATCAAGCTTCACTGGTTCCAGTTCTCTAACCCTACCTAGTCATACTTGTTTTATTTAATCATTGTCTTCTCTTCCTTTTTTTGCATTAACAATTTCTATCTTTTCTACTGCAATTCTAATGTTATTGTCTGAAAAACACTTTACTTCAATTTTCATGAATTGATTGTGAAACTAATGAAACCTAACCATGGGTCCTAAGGCCCTGAATCTAATTTTGTGTTTATAATATTGTTTCCCAGTTTTTAAAACCCTCATCATCAAATATATGTATTGCATGTCCCAGGGGGCCGTGTGCCCCAGGTGAGCCGTGTGTCTCAGGGGGCCATGTGCCCCGGGTGAGCCGTGTGTCTCAGGGGGCCCTGTTCCCCGGGTGAGCCGTGTGTCCCAGGGGTCCATGTGCCCCGGGTGAGCCGTGTGTCCCAGGGGACGCAGTGGGACCCGGGGGGAGGGCGGTGTGAACCAGAGGAGGAGCGGACTCTATGCATGTGGTCCTGAGATAGTCACCATAAAACCAGCAGACTGCCAAATGAGGAGCGGATTCTATTCATGTGATTCTGAGATAGTCACCATAAAACAAGCAGATTGTCAAATGACAGCGGGGAGGGGAAGGAGACCTGGGGGGAGATATGAGAACAACCGAAGGACTGGTATGCATGCATATAAGTACAACCAACGAACACAGAACTCTGGGGAGGAAGGGCATGAATGGGAGGTGGGGGTGGGGGCAATAGTAAGCTATGTACACATATAATACCTTAATAAAAACACACACACACACACACACACACACAAATATATGTACTGCAGACTTTATAACCTGAACCCATTCCTAATGCCACTAATTGTTTTTATTTGATCCCCCAGATAATAGAGGAATATTTAGTCTTATATTTACAGAGTATTCTTTGTATGTTCTCAGAATCTCATTCCTTCATGCTTTCACCCAGACTTCACTTCTTATAATCTTATGGGTTGTTTTTTATTGCTGTTGTTTTTTATTTTCAGCTTTTCCCTCTTTAATGTATCTTCTCATTGATAATTAGACATGATCTGGTATCTCATGTCTTAAAAATTGAGATACTCTTTTAAGTTAATCCTATTTAAGTTTAAGACCCTTTAAAGAGGGGTTTGATGTTATCTGCTAACTCCCTATGTATTAAAACCATCCCGCTTTTGCTTCTGGCCCAGACTTCTTCCTAAAGGAATATTTTTATTTAAGGTTATTGGGGTTTTTTGTTTTTGTTTTCTTAAAATATATTTTATTGAATTTTTACAGAGAGGAAGAGAGAGGGATAGAGTTAGAAACATTGATGAGAGAGAAACATTGATCAACCGCCTCCTGCACACCTCCTACTGGGGATGTGCCTGCAATCAAGATACATGCCCTTGACCAGAATCGAACCTGGGACCTTTCTTTCCACAGGCTGACACTCTATCCACTGAGCCAAACCAGTTAGGGCTATTATTGGTTTTTTTTTTTTACATGTGTTCAAGTTCGTTGGGTCCCTCTCAGTTTTTGTACTGAACTCCTATCAGCTATTAATTCTATTGACTCCATTCTCTCCTCTCCTTCCATTTTTACCTTCCTTTTCTTAAAAACACTCATCTGACTTCTATGGCACCATTTTTTTCTTGGCTTTTAAAAATTTCTGAGTGGGTATTTCTTAGTAGTTATTTTTATAGTCTCTTCTTATATTAAAGATAGGGCATCTTTGGGACTCAGCTTAGGCCCTCTTCCTTATCCTGTTTCCTAATTCCTTAGACAGTCTCATTTACTGCCTTGGTTTCCTGCTGCCAGTAAGTCAGCAATTTTTAATTTAAAGCTTCAGACGAGAGGAATAATCTTATAGATTCATATATCCAACTATCTTCTCAAGTTGAAGTCTCTTGGAACATTCTAAAACAGTTATGTCCACTACAAACAAGCAAGGCTTAACAACTAGACTGCACATACAACCCACAAAAGTCTGCACCAAGACTGTCCACCTCAGGTAATTGGGAAGGCTGAGCTACTGGGCCCTGCTAGGACACCTAGCACAGAAAGCTACTTTATCAACCCAGGGAAGCAGCTAAAATGCAGAGAGAAGGCAGGCCACAAAGGAAGGAAATGGAGGAAAGCAAAGAATGGACATGGAGTTGAAAACCACAGTTACAAGGTTTTTCAAGAATTTTCTAGAAAAGGCCGATAAAATAAACAAGACCTTTGAGGATATGAAAAAAGATCAACTAGAAATAAAGCATACACTGAATGAAATAAAAAATATTATACAGAGTCCTAAAAACTGATTGGAAGATCGCAAGAATCATGTCAAAGATTTGGAACACAAAGAGCCAAAGGACACTCCTCTGTAGAAACAAAAAGAGAAGAGAATCCAGAAAATTGAAGATAGCGTAAGAAGCCTCTGGGACAACTTCAAGCAAACCAACATCAGAATTAGGGGGGTGGGGGAAGTCCCAAAAGAAGAGAGAGAACAAGATACTGAAAACCTATTGGAAGAAATAGTGACAGAAAACTTCCCCCACCTGATGAAAGAAGTAGACTTACAAGTCCAGGAAGCACACAGACCCCAAACAAAAGGAATCCAAAGAGGATCACACCAAGACACATCATAATTAAAATGCCAAGAGCAAAATGCAAAGAGAATATTAAAAGCAGCAAGAGAAAAGCAGGCAGTTACCTACAAAGGAGCACCCATACGATGTCAGCTGATTTCTCAACAGAAACTATGCAGGCCAGACAGAAATGGCAAGAAATATTCAAAGTGATGAATAGCAAGAAACTTCAACCAAGATTACTCTACCCAGCAAAGCTATCACTCAGAATCTAAGGCCAGATAAAGAGCTTCACAAATAAATAAAGCTAAAGGAGTTCATCACTGCCAAACTAGAATTATATGAAATGCTGAAAAATATTCTTTAAGAAGAGGAAGAATATAAAGATAAAAATTATGAACAGCAGTCGAATCTGGTTTGGCTCAGTGGATAGAGCATCAGCCTGTTTACTGAAGGGTCCTGGGTTCGATTCCGGTCAAGGGCATGTACCTTAGTTGCGGGCACATTCCCAGTAGGGGGCATGCACGAGGCAGCTGATCGATGACTCTCTCATCAATGTTTCTAACTATCCCTCTCTCTTCCTCTCTGTAAAAAATCAATAAAATATATTTTAAAAAATTATGAACAAATAACTATCAACCAGTGAATCTAAAAACCAAGGGAATTAATCTGATGAACAGTATTAACTGGTGAATATAATAGAATTGCAGGTGTAGAAAGGGAGTGGGGGTGCAGGAGGAGACTGAACAAAAATTGTAAACCTATGAATGAGGACAGTAGGAGGTGAGGAAAGGGCAGAGGGTGAGGTAGGAAGGTGGTGGAGGGGAGCAATGGAGGGAAAAGAGGAATAATTATAATAATCTGAACAATAAAGATTTATTAAAAATAAATAAATAAGACAGTTATGTTCACTATAACCTTAAACAAAACAAAATCAATCCTTTGTGCTTCCTTCAGTGGGGCTCCCTTTAGTATATAAACATAAGTCGAATTGTTGATACTAAAAATGTGAGTCTCATTCCTGATACCCTACTTACCTCTGTCCCCCATCCTGCATTGAGCAAGTCGATCAAGCCTTACTGGTGTTCCTCCTTGTATACATACATAAGTGTGTGTGTATATATATATATGTGTGTGTCTGTGTGTGTGTATAAATTCATGTGTTTTTGTACACTTTTACTGGTAACACTCTATTCTATGCTGTATGGATTTCATAATTGTCTCCTAGTAATCTACCACCAACTTCATACAGAAGCCAAAAGAATGTTTTAAATACATAAATCTGATCCTTTTTATTTTACTTATCAGGATGACACTGGTTAACAAAATTACAGATTTCAGGTGCACACTTCTACGACACAACATCTATACACTGGATTGTGTGTTCAACACCCCAAGTCACGTCTCTATCACCATTTATGCCCTCTATACCCTCCTCCACCTTTTGCCATTCCCCTTCCCTTAGAAATCACCACATTGTTGTACCTGAAATTGAGTTTTTTCTTTTTGCTCAATACGTCCACTCCCCACTTCACACCTATCAGCTTACTCTCTTATCTATGAATTTGTCTCTGTTTCGCTTGTTAGTTCTTTTGATCCTATTATTCCTAGATTTAATACTTTCTCAAAACATTCTTAACAAGGGCTGGTAGACTTTGTAGATTTGACCCACCTAACTAACTCTTGGTTGTCATCTCCCCATTGCTTCCCTAAGCTATACTGTCCTCTTCTTTGTTCTTCAAACATGCCAAGTTCTTTGCAGCTTTAAAATCTTTGTGTGTGCTTTTCCCTGGCCAAGGATACTCTACAGTTCCCGGACACTCTGGCCTGGCTAACTCCCACTCACTAATTCTGAGAATGAATGTCTTTTTGCTATGGAAACCTCTCTGTTCTACTCTCGATCCCTAAAGACTAAGACAGCTTCCCTTTTCCTACCCTCTCACAGCAGTCTGTCTCACCACACTTTTTATTACATTTACAATACCAAACAGCTGTTTGTTCATAATTATGTGTACAATGTCTTTTTTCCAAAAGAGGCTGAGTTTCCTCAGCTCAGGGACCATCTCTTATTTTTCGCTGTTATAGATATTTTTATTGTTTGGCATAGTATCTTGCCTTTAGAAGGACTTTTTGGAAGAGTAAGTATATATATATATATTACATTTGGGTTGAAATGAATATATGGCTGGATGTGAATGTACATATATAAACCAACAGGAAAATTGGTTTACACATTAGCTCACTACCCTCTGGAACATAATTCATCAGAGTTAAGTTTTCAGGTTCAAGAGGTCATTCATAGATACAATTAGTAGCTAAAGGCCACATTAAGGAATAGTGATTTAATTAACTTTCCCCCCTCCTATAGGTAAAAAATTTGAAAATACTGAACTGTTTGGTCAGTACCCACTTCAGGTCAATGGATTCAAAGATCTACATGAGTGCCTAGAAGCTGCTATGATTGAAGGAGAAATTGAATCTTTACATTCAGAGAATTCAGGAAAATCAGGCCAAGAGGTGAGTTTAACATCTGCATGAACCCTCTCCCCCTAAATCTTTATAACAGTTCTGTAAAGCACAGTTCAAGGCTCCATTTCTATAGCTGCCTACTAATAGAGAATTCTCTATATATGTGTTGTTTGCATTGAATAATGGTAATTTAGACATATTATAGTTGGTAAATCTGCATAGCCTGCCTATCTATATCATCTATCTATCTATCTATCTATCTATCTATCATCTATCTATCAAAGGCTGATATGCAATGTGTACCCTTGGGAGTTTTATCAGGAGTACGATCCCTTGCTATGATGTACGCAGACCCCCAGGGGGCATGTGGAAGGAAGGAAGGCTGCAGCTGGCAGCTGGAAGGAAGACACTGATAGGCCCTAATTGCTGGCCAGGCCTAGGAACCCTACCCATGCACAAATTTCATGCACCAGGCCTCTAGTAATCTGTGTTAAATTCTTACATTAACACATCATCTCAAAATTTTCTGTTAAAATCATCTGTTAGGACATTATTCAGTTTTAGACTTTTCAGTTAAGGTATTAGTCTTTACAGCATGCTTGTTCTGGAAGTAAAGATGAAAAACCATTGATATTAGGGTGGAATTTTATATAGAACTATGTTACTTATATTAAATATTGTTGGAATTTGTCCAGGCCTAAATAGGCAACACCAGACCCCTTTTCTTGTAAAATTTCAGTATAATTATGTAAAGGACAGATGGAAGAACTTGCTTTCTCCAAAAGGAAATAATTTACAAAATCTATAATAATAAAAGCATAATATGCTAATTAGACCAGACAGCCGATGCTCTGCGGGCCAAACCTCTTGCACAAATTTCATACATTAGACCTCTAGTATATTATAAACCTACTAGAGGCCTAGTTCATGAAATCATGTGGCCCACCCACCCGTGTGTATTTGTCTTAGGGTTCCCACCTCGCCACACCCACACACCCACCGCCCCACCTGCCTGCTGGCCACCAGCTTTGCTGCAATCAGAGCCTGTGGGTCACGGGGAGGGCCCGAGAGGTGCTCCATGTACTTCATGGTGACTGGTCATTTGGTTGTTACAAATGACATTATAGCATTATAGCATTATAGCATTGGCTTTTTATAATATAGACTAGAGGCTTGGTGTGCGAGATTCATGTGCTGGGGGTTCCCCTCAGCCCAGCCTGCACCCTCTTTCAGTCTAGGGCTCTCTCAGTCTAGGACCCCTTGCTCCTTACCGCCCGCCTGCAGCAGAGGTGGGAGAGGCTCTTGCCACAGCTGATGTACTTGCCAGCCATGAGCCCAGCTTCTGGCTGAGCGGCACTCCCCCCCGTGGGAACACACTGACCACAAGGGGGCAGCTCCTGCGTTGAGTGTCTGCTCCCTGGTGGGTCAGTGCATATCATAGCGACTGGTTGTTCCACCATTCGGTAGATTTGCATATTAGGCTTTTATTATATAGGATTTATCTGTGTCTACTGCTTTCTATCTTACCACCCAACTCTGTCTCTCTAGCTCCATCCATGTACTTATCCTTTGGGGAGTATTATAGCAGAAAGTAAAGGACAGATATAAATCTCTAAAATCAGTCATTGTTAACCAATTGCTAGTAGTTGTCTTTGTGAGCCTCCATGTTTGAGTTAGAGGAACTGCGTTCACCATAGGCACATATTGCACAATTTATTACGAACATTTTCTAGTAAGATTTGGAAGCTATTTCCTAGACTTTTTATGGTTTCCAGAGAAACATAGCCCCAATGTAAATCATTTTAATTGACAGTTCTAGGCTTCCATGAATTAAAGTATATGACTCTTTTGTTTTAATTGTGACTTTTAAAGTATTGCAATAGCCCTAGCCAGTTTGGCTCAATAGATAAGTGCTAGACTATGAACGAAAGGGTTCTGGGTTTGATTTTGGTCAGGGGCACGTACCTTGGTTGCAGGCTCTTTCCTTCTGACCCTTGCCCTGGTCAGGGCAATTGCAAGTGGCAACTAATTGATGTGTTTATCTCAAATTGATGTTTCTCTCTATTTTTCCATCTCTTTTCCAATCTCTCTAAAAGATCAATGGAAAAATATCCTTGGGTGAGGATTAACAACACCAAAAAATGAAGTGTTGCAATAAAATATGAAACTAATAGTTCTTGAAATCTTATATACTTACTTGAGTATCATAAAATGGAGTATAGAATAATATCCTAAGGTAGTGGTCGACAAACTCATTAGTCAACAGAACCAAATATGAAAAGTACAATGATTGAAATTTCTTGAGAGCTAATTTTTTAAAACTTAAACTTCTTCTAATGCCACTTATTTAAAATAGACTTGCCCAGGCCGTGGTATTTTGTGGAAGAGCCACACTCAAGGGGCCAAAGAGCCGAATGTAACTCACAAGCCACAGTTTGCTGACCACAGTCCTAAGGCATTACAAGTTTTTTTTGGTGATATGTATGGCGTATGTTTTATTTTTAATTTAAACTTTTTAATGTTTAAAGTATTACATGAGTCTCCTTTCCCCCCCATTGACCTGTCCCCGGCCGTCCCCAACCCCCAATACATGCCCTCACCACCTAACCTCCATCTTTGTCCATTGGTTATGCTTATATGCTTGCATACAAGTCCTTTGGTTGTGGAGTATGTTTTAATTTTTAATAGTAATTTTAGGTGTGGATTACAGCTAACTAAATTTTTTGCCAATGTCTTGTGAGAACAAAATAAATAAGCAATTCTGCTCAAGAAATTTTAAAAGTACGAGATGTTTCTGATATTAGATCTAGTCAACTTTAGGTAATACCCATATATAAAATAAAACAAATTTCTTAAACCTCAACTTTTAGTAAAAGATAAACCAAATCCAATTAGGAATTCTCAATTCAGGTAATCATTAACATTGAGGGAGGGAGTAATAGTTTGAATAACTAACTGTGTCTCGTGCTCAGCATGGCCATGGGTGAACCTGAGGTGGGGAGGGGCAGTGAAGTATTAGAAAAGACAGACAAGAGAATAAAGCTGGGGGTAGGTGGGATGCTGCCCTCTTTGATGAGAGGCAGTGCCACAACCTGCAATTCGAGTAATTTATAGCCAGATTCCTTGCAGCAAAGTAAGGGTGTGGTCATGATGTTTACAATGTTTTTGAATCTACTCAGTTATATGCACATATCAAGCTTTATTTACTTGCTATACCTCCTGCAGCCTATATCACTTAGCCACGTGGGACCACAGGATCAGCCTATAAGGTCAAGCTTACAACTATAGTCTTTGGCCATAATTGGGCTGGGAGGGCTTTGCCCTCTAAGCTAGGAGGACTTGAATGTGGCTTTTCCATGAGAGGACGATGCCCTCTCATTAGTCCAAGGCTTGAACCTGTTTAAACACTGTAGCCGCTCTCCACATAACTGTATACCTTTATTAGCTTTATTTAGAGAAAAGTAGCAGCTTGCGAGATTTTAGTTAAATTAATTCAGTTTGCCAAATGTGCTTCATTTCTGATTTTACTTTGGATGCTTGATTTTAATGAACTCTTGACTATTGACATTTGTGTGGTATCATTTTTTGGCTATTGAAATATCACACGTGATTTAATGTGGCAATTTATTTTTATAGTAGTAAAAAGTGGTACACTGCATAACCACTTATAATAACCACTTTAAATTTATTTGTTCCATTATACTTCTGAATTTGTTGGCTTTTCTTTCTCTTTAAGTTACCGTATTTGCCGGCGTATAAGACGATTTTTTGGCCCTGAAAAATACGTATTTGCCCGCTTATAAGACGACTGGGTGTATAAGACGACCCCCTAAAATTTCCACTAAAAATACAGAGTTTGTTATATACTCGCCGTATAAAACTACCCCCCACTTGGAGGCATATTTTTCAGGGCCAAAAAGTCGTCTTATACGCCGGCAAATACGGTAATAATCCTATACAATAAGGAAGAAATGTGCAAATGGTTGTTACACCGTGACTCGTAAATGACTAATCACCGGAGGGTGGGGCAGTGAGCTACAAGTGAGGGAGAGTTATAGGAGGGCGGGGCAGCAAGCTATGTGCAGTGGAGAGCTACAGCTGTGGTGGGCAGGTGATCAGCTGTTGCAAGCATCATCGAGCTACTCATGCACAAATTCACATGCAGGGCCACTAGTGTGTGTGTGTGTGAGTGTGTGTGTGTGTGTATGCCAAGTGACCAGAACGACCTGTCACTATGATGTGCAAAGCAGTGGCCAACTGGCCAGATTGGGGCTCCGATCAGCCTCTACCCACCCCAGTCGCGGATGGACCCAGCCGGCAAACCTCCCGCATCCCCTCCCCACACTGGCCCGGACCCGGTAGGCCCCTATTGGGGTGGGCTGGCCGGACCCCACCTGTGCACGAATTCATGCACCAGGTATTCAGTATTTATATAAAACTTGAAGGTATTTTACCAAAAAATTGTCATGGAAGAAGAATTGTTGGAAGTTTTTTCTCTTTCCTGGTTGTATGTTATGTTCATCCTTGGAATTTTCAAAAAGTGTGAGTTTTATCTAAATACCACACCTAATCATTTTTTCGTGATGTCAGCATTTTGACGATGCATATGAAAATGTCATTGCTGACATCCTGTGTCTAGAATTGGAATGGAGAAAACAGAAAGATGATACTAAGGTTTTGAATTATTGTTTCTTTCAGCATTGGTTTACTGAACTACCACCTGTGTTAACATTTGAATTGTCAAGATTTGAATTTAATCAGGCATTGGGAAGACCAGAAAAAATTCACAACAAATTAGAATTTCCTCAAGTTTTATATCTGGACAGGTATGTTTTGGGATATAGCATAAATTAGTTTTTAAACAGTTTAGTAACCAAATGAAGAATGTTTAGAGATGAATTTCATTTAATTTTCTTAAAGTTAGTCTTTAATTTTTATATAAAATATATAGTAGCATTTGTCATGAAAAGGTATAGTAAATGCAAATTATGTTATAAGGAGGTTTTTAAAAAGATTATTATATTTTTGTATTAAAATTCTGTCAAAATTTTTCAAAAGTACTATTTTATACTCTTTGATATTCTATATAATAAAGGGCTAATATCCAAATGACTGAACAGTGGAATGACCATCAGGGGGCAGATGCTCAATGCAGGGTCTGCCCCCTGGTGGTCATTGTGCTCCCACAGGGGGAGCGCCGCTCAGCCAGAAGCCAGGCTCAGGGTTGGCGGGAGCCTCTCCTGCCTCTGTGGCAGTTGGACACCTCCCGAGGGCTCCTGGACTGTGAGAGGGCACAGGACAGGCTGACTAGGCTTCCTATTGTATCTCCTTCCACAATATTTAGAGACACTAATGATTGCTATTTTCTTTTTTTCTGCAAGATACATGCACATAAATAGAGAAATAACAAGAATTAAGAGGGAAGAGATCAAGAGACTGAAAGATTACCTTACAGTATTACAACAAAGACTAGAAAGGTATTGTAACTTCTACAGAATTATGAACTATAGAAGTTCATGCTTTTTGTGATTATGTAGAATTTTTAATCTTACATTTTTCTTGAGTAATTTATGATTCTAGGAGTAGATTATAATTCTGAACTGATATTTTTGCTTGTATAGTTTAGTTTTTAATTCTGTTAGAAACCTAAACTCTTTTATAGTTGTCATTTGAAAATTATTTTGGTAAATAATCTCACCAACAACAGGTATGGTTCTGAAAGTAGATATAAACTAATTTATAATTGAGGTTTCTTCTTTTATGGTACTAAATATTACTCTTGAGATTTCCTCTAAGACAAATGGTGGCTGAGTTTTCCTCCTTAATACAGAAGATACAAACTCAGATGCCTACCAGGACCTTGTGGAGGCTTTATGAAGAAGGGCAACAAGTCAAACACAGTGGTGGACAGGGGTGCCTAGGGCACACCCCTTGGAGAGGGAGTGGCTGACAGCCATACTAGCTGGTGGAGTCATGATGAATGTCATCTCAGTGTCCCTAAAGTGTCAGATTATTTCCAGAAGCCAACATCTAGACTGTCAAATACTCTGTAGTTCAGATAAAGTTCCCAGGCTGAAATGTCACCTGCCAGGTGCCAGTTTGCAGCCTCTGATCTAATCTTTATTCTTTTGTTTTAGTGTTAATTTAAAAATACCCTGAAACTTTATTATATAAATATAATAGATTATATTTCAATAATTCTTATTCTTAAAAGGTATCAGTAATAATAATGAAAAATAATCAGAGGTAAAATAGTAGGAAGATAATGTTAGTCACCATGAAACCAGAAAACAACTAAAGAGTAGTCTTAGGAGATGAAACTTAGAGCAGTGTTAAAATTCATAACAGTATATATACACATTCAGACTTAATCAGCTTTGGTTTCTTTTGGAGAATATTTAATTTGTTTCTTGAATGTATATTTGGTCTTACTGTCTTCATCTGAAAATTAGTTTCATTATTGAGAGATTCATTGAAGTATTCATATCATGTTTTGTAAAAATTATTGAAAAACACAAATTTGCTTTATATTCAAATTAAAGCATTTATACATTTTATGGTTAATAGATATTTAAGCTATGGTTCGGGTCCCAAGCGCTTTCCATTGGTAGATGTTCTACAGTATGCATTGGAATTTGCCTCAAGTAAACCTGTTTGCACTTCTCCTGTTGATGATATTGATGCTAGTTCCCCACCTAGTGGTTCCGTACCATCACAGGCATTACCAAGGTAAAAAGTCTTTTTGATACAAAAGACAAGCTGTGCTTTCTATGTTGCATAATAATATAATTCGTACCCTTTGAAGAAGGCTTTATAAGATGCATGCTGTCATTAATTTTAATGAATTCTAAATAGATTAGATTCACTTAGAACATTTGTTGTATGTCTTCTAGGTGCTTTCTTATTTCATTATTTCAATACGTTTTCTGGTTGTGGATTGAATTTTTCATATTTTTTCTATTCATAGTTATACTTTAGGTTGTTTTAGTATGTTATCTGTCTCAACCTTTTATTCATGAAAATAATACTATTAAATTAGAAATTTCTTCTACAGTGTAAGCTGGTAAGTATTAGCAAGGAAAGGTATTTATTCTTTTGGTACATGTAAGATTTGTTGGTGTGTTTTTTTCAGAAGATATGATCAAGCTATTTCTACTATATAGCCACAATTTCTTCCTTAAAATAATGTAGTCCTTGTGTGTTACAAAACTCATGAGGACTTAGGTTACTCCACATCTCTTCTATTCTTAATTCCTTTTCTTTTTGAAATAATAAGCCAATTTAATGCTATGTATTTGTCGCAGTCTTTGTCCAGAGTTTCAATTTGGAAAGTTTAATACTTTATGTTTTAAAAATACAGCACAATGGAACAACAGGGAGCTGCCTCTTCGGAATTGCCAAGCACATCACCTACATCAATAGGTGCCATCTCTTCTAGATCGGTGATTCACAAACCATTCACTCAGTCTCGAATACCTCCAGACTTGCCCATGCATCCAGCACCCAGGCACATAACAGAAGAAGAACTTTCTGTGCTGGAGAGCTGTTTACATCGCTGGAGGACAGAAATAGAAAATGACACCAGAGGTAAGAAGCTTCTTTTAGTGTACTTACTATTGCCTCAGATGGTTCTATATAAAAACAAATGGAAAACGGAAATCACTCTAGATTTCTTGTATAAATATTATTAAGTATTTTTTTCTGGAAAGGATTTTCTAAAAGATTAACTAGTCTGGCTTTCCATTTTTATGATCTTAACTAGAGGCCTGGTGCATGAATTCGTGCACAGGTAGGGTTCCAAAGGGGGTGGAGGGGCCGGGATATGATCGGCCCTTTGAGCAAGCAGTTGGACACCCTTGGCGTCCTGGGATCTGGATCCATCCCACTGACGTTCGTGTTGGTTTTCAGGAGCCACCTGGCGACGGCTTTTATATCTTTTTTACCTTGTGGAGCATCTAGGGAGGGGAAGCAGCTGTGGTGCTGGAGGCTGACTTCCAGGAGGCTGTCGGTGCTGTCGGGATTGTGCTGCTGGTCTGTTGGTGCCTGGCCCATTCTCTGGAGATTGGACCTGTAGGACTACTGAGGGAGGGAGTAGCTGTCGCTAGGCTGGTGGGCTGCCAGATCAGTCCGTCAGCTGAGTGGTGCTCCTGTGAGAGTGCACTGACCACTAGGGGGCAGCTCCTGCATTGAACATCAGTCCCCTGGTGATCAGTGTGTGTCATAGTGACTGGTCAACCAGTCATTCTGGTTGTTCTGGTCTTTCAGTTGCTTCAGCTTTTATATAGATAGATAGATATCAGATTCAGAGAAGTGGAAGAATTTTTTCTGGATTACATAGCTGATTAATGATTTGGCAGATGGTCTCATTTTCTAATTTAGTGCTCTAAATTCATGTCAAGCTGGTATTCTCAGTTTCTCCATTGGAGAAACACCGTACACCATCATATTTGTACTTATGAGTTGTGTGCTATCCCTGATGTTTACACAATGAAAGTTCAAGTGATAAAAAATTTTTTAGACTTAAGAATTAGAAATGTAAATTTTAATTTTCAATCTGCTCTAATGAGATTTCCACATATGATATGTACTCAGTGCCACCCTGCAGTGAGTTTTAACTGGAATGTAACAAAATAAAAACAGTGCTTTATGAGGGAGGGTGGGAATTGGTGATAAGTTGCCATCTGTCCTTTCTTGGAAGGAACTCTACTATTGTTAAAATGCCCCCCCCCGTCTTTTTTCCCCAAAGTGACATAATTTTATGATAGATTTTACTTACATATTACTCTATTACTGTCCCCAATTTTTAAAAATGAATGAGTTAAATTAAAAAATAACTAGTTTTGCTGAAACCGGTTTGGCTCAGTGGATAGAGCATTGGTCTGCGGACTGGAAAGCCACAGATTCGATTCCGGTCAAGGGCATGTACATTGGTTGTGGGCACATCACCGGTAGGGGATGTGCAGGAGGCAGCTGGTCAATGTTTCTCTTTCATCGACGTTTCTAGCTCTCTATTTCTCTCCCGTCCTCTCTGTGGAAAATCAATAAAAAAATACATATTTTTTTAAAAAAAGATCACTGTTTAACAACAACAACAACAAAATAACTAGTTTTATGTCAAAAGGTTGGAACTATATTAAATAATATTGATTGTTAGATTTTATGTGCCTAACTTGATACTTTAAAGACAATATATAAATAAAGAGCAGTCCTAATTTAATACTTAATAAGATATGATGGTGACAGCATTAGTAACTAAAATTTCTCTTAGCATTTTTCATATATGAAGGCATTTTTTACATTTAAACTTATTAATACACATTAATTAAGCACATAGCTTTTCCTAAACACTTTGCTAAGAGTTTGGGATAATTTTCTACTGGACCTGACAGATATTGTTCGTTTTATTATTTATGTATTTATCTTTTATTTGTTTTTTTATTTTTTCCTATCACCATTTATTTCCTCTATGCCCTCTTTCATCTCCTCCCAACCTCGCTCCCACCCCCACAATCAACACACTGTTGTCTGTGTCCAGGAGTTTGTGTTCTCGTTCTCTCTCTCTCTCTCTCTCTCTCTCTCTCTCTCTGCTTAATCCTTCTACTTTTTAGTTTATAATAGTCTAATAGTTGAAAATGGTTTTTCAGTTTATTAAATTTCCTTAATTATGACTGAAATTTTATTTTTCTGTAAATTTCTTGTTTGTGACACCTCATTTTTATATTGAACCACTTGCCCATCTATTATTGCTTAATAGCATATAGCATTATGGATATCAACCTATTTCCCAAAATGTATGCTGCAGATATTCTTTTCCTTGATTGTCTTTGTTATTTGACTTCTTTTATATTGGATTTGCTTTGTTTTTATAATGTATATTTTCTTTTTTCTTTTTTTAATTTTTTTTTAATTGATAAAGCTATTACATATGTGTCTATTTCCTCCCACCCCACTCCCATTCATGCCCTCACCCCCCCTGGTGTCTATATCCATTTGTTAAGCTTATATGCAGGCATACAAGTCATTTGACTTTCTCCCTTACCCCCCACCCTCCCCTACCTTCCCTCTGAGGTTTGAGCATCTGATCGATGCTTCTCTGTCCCTGAATATGTTTTTGTTCATCAGTTTATGTTGTTCAATATAATCCACAAATGAGTGAGATCATATGATATTTATCTTTCTTTGACTGACTTATTTTACTTAGCATAATGCTCTCCAGATCCATCAGTGTTTTTGCGAATGGTAAGAGTTCCTTCCTTTTTATAGCAGCCATTGTCATTTTGATTTGCATCTCTCAGATGATTAGTGACTTTGAACATGTTTTCATATGTCTATTGGCCTTCCTTATGTCCTCTTTTGAAAAGTATCTATTTAGGTCCATTACCCCTCCCCCCCTTTTTTTTGATTGGCTTTTTTATCTTCCTTTTGTTAAGTTGTATGAGGTCCTTGTAAATGTGGGGTATTGAAACCTTTTAGGAGATAACATTGGCAAGTATGTTCTCCCATGCATTGGGCTTTCTTGTTTTGTGGATGGTTTCCTTTGCTGTGCAGAAGCTTTTTTTTTTTTTTTTTTTTTTTACATAGTCCCATTTGTTTATTTTCTCTTTATTTTTCATTGCCCTAAGAGCTGTATCGGTGAAGATACTGCTTCGGCATATATCTGAGATTATGCTGCATGTGGACTCTTCTAAGATTTTTATGGTTTCCCGTCTTACATTTAAATCCTTTATCCATTTTGAGTTTATTTTTGTGTGTGGTGTAAGTTGGTGGTCTAGTTTCATTTTTTTTTGCATGTATCTGTACAATTTTCTCAACACCATTTATTAAATAAAGAGACTGTCTTAATTCCATTGCATGTTCTTGCCTCCTTTGTCAAATATTAATTGAGCATAGATTTTGGGTCGATTTCTGGGTTCTCCAGTCTATTCCATTGATCTATATGTCTGTTCTTATGCTAGTCCCAAGCAGTTTTGAGAACAGTGGCTTTGTAATACAGCTTGATATCTGGTTTTGATATCCCTCCTATTTTGTTCTTTTGTTCTGAGGAGTGCTGTAGCTTTTTGGGGTCTTTTTTTCATTCCAGATGAATTTCTGTATAGTTCATTTTAGGTCTGTGAAATCTGCCACTGATATTTTAATGGGGAGTGCATTGAATCTGTAGATTGCTTTGGGCAGTATGGACATTTTTAAAAATATATATATTTTATTGATTTTTTTACAGAGAAGAAGAGAGAGGGATAGAGAGCTAGAAACATTGATGAGAGAGAGTCATCAATCTGCTGCCTCTTGCACACCCCCTACTGGGGATGTGCCCGCAACCAAGGTACATGCCCTTGACCGGAATCGAACCCTAGACCTTTCAGTCCGCAGGCCGACGCTCTATCCATTGAGCCAAACCAGTTTCGGCAGTATGGACATTTTAATGATGTTGATTCTACCAATCCATGAACACAGTATGCTCTTCCATCTTTTTATGTCTTCCTCTATCTTTTTTTCAATGTCCATCAGTTTTCTGAGTAGAGGTCTTTTACCTCCTTTGTTAAGTTTATTCCCAGGCTGTAGGCTTGATTTATAAGGCTTTATTATGTCGAGGTATGGTTCTTCTATTCCCACTTTGCTGAGTGTTTTTATCAGAAAAGGCTGTTGGACTTTGTAAAATGCCTTTTCTGCATCAATTGATATGATTGTGATTTTTGTCTCTCAATTTGTTTATGTGGTGTTTCATGATTATTTATTTGTGGATATTGTCCTAGCCTTGCATTCCTGGAATAAATCCCACTTGATTACGATGTATGATCTTTCTAATATAATGCTGGATCTAGTTTGCTAAAATTCTGTTTTGGATTTTAACATCTATGTTCATCAGGAATATTGCCCTGTAATTTTCTTTCTTTGTGGTGTCTTTATATGGTTTTGGGATTAGGGTAATCCTGACTTCATAGAAAGAGTTTGGAAGTGTGCCTTCCTCTTGAATATTTTGTAATAGTCTGAGAAGTATTGGTTTTAGTTCTGCTTTGAATGTTCAGTAAAATTCTCCTGTGAAGCCATCTGGTCCAGGGCTTTTGTTGGCTGGAAGCTTTTATTTCTGTTTCAATTTTATCAGTTCTTATCAGCCTATTCAGGATGTTTTAATTTTCCTGATTGAGTTTTGGAAGCCTGTATTTTTCTAGGAATATGTCCATTTCACCGAGGTTTTCCAGTTTGTTCAACTGGAGTTATATCTTTGGGGTCAGTTGTTACTTCACCGCTTTCATTTCCATTTACTTGGGTCCTCTCTCTTTGCTTCTTGGTAAGCCTGGCTAGAGGTTATTCAATCTTATTTATACGTTCAAAGAACAAGTTGTTTCGTTCATCTTCTGCATTGTTTTGTTTTTTTATTTTTATCTCTTGTGTTGTTTATTTCTGCACTTATCTTTATTATCTCCTTTCTTTTGGTTACTGTGGGCTTTTCTTGTTGCTCTCTTTCTAATTCTTTAAGTTGCAAGTTTAGAGGTCCTCTCCTCTGGGGCCCCTATTTTGCAGAGTTTATTACCTTTTTTCTTATTTTTTTGAGGAAGTCCGTAGGGCTATGAACTTCCCTCTCAGAACTGCTTTCACTATGTCCCGTAGATTTTGGATTGTTGTGTTTTCATTGTCATTTGTTTCCAGGATGCTTTTTATTTATTTTCTGATCTCTTTGGTAACCAAATCATTGTTTAATAGCATGCTATTTAGCTTCCAAGTGTTTGGTTTTTAAATTGTTTTCATTTTAGTTGATTTCTAATTGTATTTCTTTATAATCTGAGAAGATGCTTGTTATTTTTTCTATCCTCTTGAATTTGAAGAAACTTTGCCTGTATCCTAATTTGTAGTCTATCTTTGAAAATGTCCCATGTGCACTTGAGAAGAATGTATATTCTGTAGCTTTGGGGTGAAATGTTCTGAAGATGTCAGTTAAGTCCATCTGATCTATTGAATCATTTCGGGTTGCTGTTTCTTTGGTGATTTTTTGTTTAGAGGATTTGTTCATTGGTGTCAGTGGGGTATTAAAGTCTCCTACTATGATTGTATTGCTGTCGATCTCTCCCTGGATATCTTCCAGAAGTTGTTTTGTGTATTTGGGTGCTCCTATATTAGGTGCATATATGTTTTCCAGAATTATATCCTCTTGTTGAATTACTCCCTTTAGTATTAGTATGAAGTGTCCTTCCTTATCTTTTGTTATGGCCTTTACTTTGAGGTCTATTTTGTCAGATATAATTATTGCATTTCCAGCTTTTATCTCATTTCCATTTGCCTGAAAAAAACATTTCCATCCTTTTACTACCAGATTGTGTGAATACTTTGTTCTGACAAAGGATTGAGTTTTGGAAGTTTGCAGACAGCAAATATATGGGTCATGTTTTCTTACCCATTTAGCTACCCTATGTTTTTTGATTGGAGCATTTAATCCATTTGCCTTTAAGTTTATTATTGATAAGT
The DNA here is from genome assembly GCA_963924515.1 of Vespertilio murinus. NCBI lineage: Eukaryota > Metazoa > Chordata > Mammalia > Chiroptera > Vespertilionidae > Vespertilio > Vespertilio murinus. Next base: position 107,841,538 of record OZ004706.1, on the reverse strand, counting down.
ACTTATTTGTCATCATTTTTATTCTTAATGCTTGTGTTCCTTCTTGCCTTGCTGTTTCTTTCTTTCTTTCTTTTTTTTTTTTTTTTTTTTTTTTTTTACAGCAGTCCCTTTAGTATTTCTTGCATTGCTGGCTTGGTGGTAATAAACTCTCTTAGCCCCTTTTTGTCTGTGAATCTCCTTATTCCATCTTCAATTCTGAGAATAATAGCCTTGCTGTGTATAGTATTTGTGGATTCAGTAACTTGCTTTGCATCACTTTGTATATTTCATTCCATTCTCTTCTGACCTGGTGTGCTTCTGTTGAGAAATAAGTTGATATTCTAATGGGAGATTCCTTGTAGGTAACTTTCTGTCTCTCTCTGGCAGCCTTTAAGATTCTTACTTTGTCATTGGTGTTTGCCAGTTTAATTATGATGTGTCTTCATATTGGTCTTTTGGGGTTTATATTGTTTGGGTCTCTATGTGCTTCTTGGACTTGCATTGTTTTTATCTTGTCAATATCAGGGAAGTTTTCTGTCATTATTTCTTTAAGCAGGTTTTCTATTCCTCGTTCAGTTTCCTCTCCTTTGTAACCCCTATTTTGCAGATGTTGTTTTGTTTTGTTGTCCCAAAGCTCCCTTTGGCTCTCCTCTTGCTTTTTAAGTTTTCTTTCAAGTTGTTGCAATGTTTGTGTGTTTTTTTCTACCTTGTTTCTAATGTGGTCCTCAGCCTCTTCTAGTCTACTGTTTATGCCTTCCATTTTGTTCTTTATTGCAGCAATGTCATTCATTTTCTCATGTTTCCTTTTCATGTTGGTGACATTCTCATTCACATTCTTCTAATTCTCATTGACTTGTGAGTATTTGTCATTCAGCCATTTGAGCATCCTTATAACCATTACTCTGAATTCTTTCTCTGACATATTGTTTGCCTTCATTTCATTTAATTCCCTATGTGGTGATTTCTCCTTTTTCTTTCCTTTAGGATTTTTTTTTTGTCTCCCCATTTTTTTGCTATAACATTTTAATTGTTTCTGTTTCTTAGATCCAACTTCTTTGCTACCCAGGTTCTTTTGGGGCTGGTGCTAGAGGGGTAGTCTCTCAGATCTCCTGGGCTTGGTGATCTAGGAGAGCTCCCTACTTGAGCTATTTGGGTTCTCTTGATGTAGTTGGATCTTGAATGTTAGTTTCTTATTCATGGATGAATTCTTGTCTCGGGTTGGCAATGTGATTCACCCCCAGCTTCATTGTGCAAGCTGTTTTGGATGTGATTGTGGTTCTGGCTCTTATAAAAAAGGTTGTCTGGGGTCTCACTGGTATGTGCTCACTGTGGGTTTCCAGAGTCCACGGCCTTGGAGGAAGGAGTCTTGGGGCTTGAAGTTCAGCTACTGTAGCTTTGGCCAGTGTGGTGTGACTCTTTCTGGATTACCATCACTCTGCAAGTCACTACAAGGGGCTCAGACCCTATGACAGTGAGGGCTGGGTTTCTTATAGTTTGTGGTTGAGGCGGTGGGACTCTGGCTAAAGTGATTGCCCTCTCTGAATCACAAAGGAGTTCAGGATCTAGCAGCTGGGAATGTGGGAATCTCAGGGTCTGTGGCTGAAACATTGTCCAGGTAGGCAAGTCCTCAGTAATTTACCAGGCTTTCCAGAGGTAAATAGCCGGGAGAGGGATGTTGTGGGTCCTACTGAGGGAGCCATGCATCTTTGGTTGGAGAGGCACATGTCCAATGGCAATACACAGAGGGGTCCAGGAGCCATCTGCAAGGGGTATGTGCTCATGGGGTCCACACACTGGATCAGAGCAATTGTGGTGTGCCACCGGCCCTGTGGAGGGAGAAGTCCCAGTTTCTGCTTCAGGGGATGTGCACACTTAGTTGGATATGCATGTTCAATGGCTGCTTACAGAGGTTCCCAGCAGCCGTCAGCTGGGGCATTGGGCTTAGGGGTCCCTTGTGCTGTGGCAGCACTACTAGGGATTGGATGCCAGTGACCGGGTTGTGCCTTGCAGTGGTTCAGAGAAGCACCCAGGGGCCTCCTGACAGGGCAGTGGACTCAGGGCTTTCGCACTAGATTGTTGCGACTGCAGTGACCAGAGGTTGACAGCTGAGGAAGGGGAAGTCCAAATTTTGCTTCGGGGCCTTGAGTCCTTGGTTGGATATGATTGCACTTAGTGGCAGCTCACAGAGGCATCCAGAAGGCACCTGCTGGAGCGTTGTCCTCAGAGGGCCTGCTTGATGAAACCACACAAAACAGTGTCTGTAGCTGGGAGGGGGGAAGACCAAATTTCTACTTCTGGGACTGTGTGCCCTTGTTTGAATACAAGTATGCCCAGCTGGGGCTCAAGGAGGCACCCAGGAGCCACCTATAGGAGAGCAGGCTCAATAGGCCTGAATATTGGAAAGGCATAGCTGCAATATCCAAAGGTCAGCAGCCGGGGAGGGAGATGTCCCAATTTTTGTTGCCTTGTGTCCTTGATTGAAATCACGCATGCTCACCGGGGGCTCACAGAGGCACCCTGGAGTCGACTGTCCGGTGGTGGGGCTCAGGAGGCGTGACTGACCTCCAGAAAGGTGCGACTATGGTATCCAGAGGTTGGCAGCTGTGGAGTGGGAAGACTCAGATTTTGCTGCCAGGGCCTTGTGCCCTTGGTTGGATTCACATACGTCCAGCGGTGGCTCACAGAGGTACACCGGGGCCAATTGCCAGGGCAGTGCACTCAGATAGGCCCTTGCGCTAAAGTCGCATGTTTGAGATGTCTGTGGGCAGGCAGCTGGGAGAAGGGGAAGTCTGAATTTCTCCTGCCTGGGGTCTTGCGCCCTTGGTTAGGCACGTAAACACCCAGTGGAGGCATGCACACACACTCAGAGGTGCCCTGGTGCTGAATCCGCACGACCCAGGTTTTGTGGGCAGATATCCTGGAAGGAGGAATTCAGAATGTCTACTGTAGGACAGTGAGCCCTTGTTTGGATAAGAGCGTGGGCAGGGGGTGCTCACATTGTGGAGGCACATTCAAGCACTCAGAGGGTCCCTCCCCCCGCTCACGCTGAATCTGACCAACGCAGGTGCGCAGGTAATCCAGGAAGTGGGAATTCAGAATTTCTACTGCAGGTCAGTGAGACCTTGTTTGGATAGGAGCATGCCCAGTGTCAGCACCCAAAAGTGGCCTGTAGTGTTGTGTGCTCAGGAGGCCTGCTCGCTTGAAAAGTGTGACTGTGTTACTGGAAAGTATGACCGTGCTGTCTAGAGGTCAGTCCCTGGGAAGGGGATGTCACACTGCTGCGGGGGAGCGTGCACCTTTGGAGGTGGAGGTCCTAGGCAGCTGTGAGCAAACTACGGCCCGGGGGTCGGATTCGGACCATTCGGCTGTTCTATCCGGCCCGCAGAGCTGAAAGAGCGGAGGGTTCTCTTGCTCTCCCCTCTACTCCTTCACCAGCAGCCCAAGATGAGAGTGCCAGCATGGTCAGGTTGCTTTTGTTCTGGCCCTCCGGTCCAGTTTAAGAACCCGTTGTGGCCCTCGAGTCAAAAAAGTTTGCCCACCCCTGTAGGGTGTGCAGGTCTGTGGGTGGGGCAGCAGGATTTTGGCTGGAGTGGCTGCAGTGTCATTGGCAGTGTCCAAGGTCTATCTGGGGTTGATGAGATCCTAGAAGAGGTTGCTCTCCCCTTCAAGAGGGCGTGGGTTCTGTGCCCAAACCCTGCAGCCTGGGGGGTGCCCACAGCAGTGGTAGGTGCTCCCTGTCCAGGAGAGCCTGGTCTGCCAGCCCCTGCTACTCTTGCAGGATTTTACTGTCACTCACTCACACACCACACATTTCCACACACTCCTTTTATCCACTCACTCACTCACTCACTCACTCACTCACTCACTCTCTCTCCCTCACCTCCGCCCTGCCCGCTGCCATCTTCAGAACCCTTATAATGTAGATTTTCTTAAGTTTGGGGAGGGAATTGTATCTTTTCCTTTATGTTTACTTTATTTTCTATCAGGCTTAGGAAGACCTTCCTCCACTATACAGTGACTAATATTTTCTTGTAGTCTTTCATGGTTTGTTCCTGAATCCTTTCAACAGATTTATAGTATAGTGTGTTTGTGCCATTATAATACCTGTATAACTAACCATTTTCCTATTGGCAGATATTAAGGTTGTCTTCAGTTTTTAACTTATATGGACAATATATCTGTGAACATCCCTGTCTCTGAATGACTTTGTGTAGGATAGATTTCTGCTGCTGGAAATAGAAATAATGAATAATGGGACTCTCAGAACTTTATTTCCATTGGTAATTTTAGTGAATTTTTGTTCAATTGTGTGCTTATATAAGATATCTATCTAGTGAAGGTATTTTATTTCATGCTAAAGTTTTTCTGTTTTACATAAATATGTAAGGGGTTTAACTTTAATTTACTTTGAAAACTTTTTTTAATAGATATAAACATAGTTTTATTGGTTCTGCACATTTTCTAAAAGAACCATATCTATTTTGGTTTTTAATTATGAATTTATGCTGTATCTTTTATTAAGTTAAATAATAATGTTTTTAAGAACTATTTTAGAATTTTTTTATTCTTCTAACATATTGGCAGGAAAATCTTTAATCTCTGTCTTATAGGTCTCAGTAGAAACATCCTTGAAGTTAATCATTAAATGACATCTTCTGCTCTTAGATTTGCAGGAAAGCATATCCAGAATCCATCGAACTATTGAGCTAATGTACTCGGACAAATCTATGATCCAAGTAAGTTAAATTTTGAGCTAGTAAGCATTATGAAAATTATTTATATGTTTTCTTTATATTAACCAAATTCTTTTTACATGTTTTGTTATATTGCTGAACTTAAAGAAGCCATATTAATATTTACCCCATTCAGTTATATCCCCATACTGTATTCATTGCTTACTCTTTTTATTATTTTTAATAATAAAATATATCAGAATTCCCCTTAATATTTAAAAATAAAATCATGAGAGAATCATAAAATTATTTAAAGATATTAAGATTATGGGAGAAAGTATAGGATTCAATTACATTTTAAGTTCTGGTATATTATAGTAAGCCATTTTGGTAAACTGAGTCATCAGTTTATAATTGTGAAGATTTAGACAAATCATGTGCTTTATATAAAAATACTTATAAGTTCTTAATTCAAAAAAAATATGTGAAACAGATCAACAAATACATAAAATACATTTTCAAAGTTTTGAAAATCATCCAATTTACACATCTGTCTGCTTTTCATATAGTTAGCTTATCTTCCCCTTCTTTTATTATTTTGTACTTTAATATTTTTCACACTTTAAACTCAGTCAATTTTCTTTTATTTAGAAATACGTTCCTATGTTTCCTCCAGTCACATAGTTTATATGTTTCATGGAATGTGGTACAATAATGAGATTGTTTGACTGCTGTTTAACTCTTATGTTTTCATATTTAGGTTCCTTATCGCTTACATGCTGTTTTAGTTCATGAAGGCCAAGCTAATGCTGGGCACTACTGGGCATACATTTTTGATCATCATGAAAACAGGTGGATGAAATACAATGATATTGCTGTGACAAGATCATCATGGGAAGAGCTAGTGAGGGACTCTTTTGGTGGTTATAGAAATGCCAGTGCATACTGTTTAATGTACATAAATGATAAGGCACAATTCTTAATTCAAGGTAAGAATACAAAATATTTATGGTATTATATATTTTTAAATAAGTTGTCCTTTTATGTGACTCTAGTCTCTGGTGTGATTAGTTATGTAAAATTCATGCAGTGAATGATGGATATGATTAGAAAATGTTATTGGATTATTGTGAGTAAACCCAAATCAAAATGTAATATGACCAGGGCTAAGAATTAGAATATATTTCGTATTCAAAGTTAACAATTAACCATTATAGAATGTAAATATGACATGTTTCTCCTTGCCTAAAACTCTTTAATGACTACAACACATGTTGACTCGTATTCAGGTTCCTCACTCTGACATAAATCTGACCTCTGATTGTCTCTACAGCCTCATTTATGACAATTGTCTATCCATTTCAAACTGATATGAACTTCTTGCTGTATTCTGCTCTCACCACATCATTTTATTCACACATTTACATCTGTATGTTCTTACGAGTTTTTTATTTTATTTTTTGCCAGCAGTGTTCTTATTTCTTGCTTTTTTTTTTTTTCCTAATTCCTAATTGTCTATCAAGGTTAATGCAAGTGTCATTTGCTCTGCAAGTTTTTATTGTCTGCCAGAAAGTACCCTTTCTTGTATTCTCAGAGATCCCTCTGTCAGGCACTTACTGTGTGTTGCAGTTATATGTTGACTTGTCTTTCCCACTTCATTCTAATCTGCTCAAAGCCAGGGACCATGCCATTCTATGGCTTTTTGTTTTTTATATTCTAACATAGGGTTTGCATATAGAAAACTTAATAAAGGTTTGTCAAAACTGATAAAATCAACCTTCCTTTAATTATTCAGCAAAACTAGCGAGGCAATCCACTTGTGACTGAAAAAAAATTAATTTGTGTTTGTGGAGTAGAAATTGAGTAACTTTTAAGTAATGTTTACACAATCTTTTAAAAATCTTTCCATGTTAATTATTTTCCAAATTGCATACTATATAATAAAAGGCTAATATGCAAATCAACCAAATGGCAGAACGACCAGTCATTATGATGCACACTGTACTCCAGGAGGCAAATGCTCACCGCAGGAGCTGCCCCCTGGTGGTCACTGTGCTCCCACAGGGGGAGCGCCACTCAGCCAGAAGCCCTGAGCTGGGCTTACGGCTGGCGAGCGCAGTGGTGGTGGTGGAAGCCTCTCCTGTCTCCATGTCAGCACTAAGGATGTCCGACTGCTGGCAGTCCAACATCTCCCCGAGGTCTCCCAGACTGTGAGAGGGCACAGGCCAGGCTGAGAGATCTCCCTCTCCCCCAGCTCTTAATGCATGGATTTCATGCAGCAGGCCTTTAGTATAAATATATTGCTATTACTTACCTGTCTCTGATGAAAAAGAATTTTAGTTCTATTTTGAGCTTAAATAAGATGATGAGTTATCTCTTCTCACTTTGTGGTAAGTTTTACTTAATGAATAATTGGACATCTGGTATTTTCTTAAAATAGAAAAAGTAGTACTTATATGTAGTTATTTTGAGTAGCAATTTTGCCTTTATATTTTGTTGCATTTTTACTCTTCAGATTAAAAATAAAAGGTGAGAGCATTAACTGTAATGGATTATCAAAAATTTAATCATTGATTTTCTAAACATGTGTTTGAGTTTTAATTTCTAGGTAATATTTATTTACTAACTGTAATAATTCATACTTCATATCTCATTTTAAATGCATCCTATTTTGAGCTTGGTATATTTCCTTTAATTTGTAATTTTATATTTGTTTTTGAAATATAATTTGCAGAGGAGTTTAATAAAGAAACTGGGCAGGCCCTTGTTGGAATGGAAACATTACCACCGGATTTAAGAGATTTTGTTGAGGAAGATAACCAACGATTTGAAAAAGAACTAGAAGAATGGGATGCACAGCTTGTCCAGAAATCTCTGCAGGAAAAACTTTTAGCATCTCAGAAATTGAGAGAGTCAGAATCTTCTGGAACAACAGGTGAGTCCATTGTATTAAACCATGTCTTATTATCAATACATTATTCATATTTTATTAGAAGCTTTTTAAATAAAAAACAAATTTTAGTTATCTTAAAGTATGAAGAAGCTGGTAAAAATGAAATTTCATCACTCAGAAATAACCACAGGCCACAATTTAGTTTACCCTTTGCCAAACACCATGTGTACATGTATAACTGACCCTTGAATAATGTGGGTTTGGTGCCAACTGCCTGTATAGTCAAAAATCTGCATTTAATAAAGCTTTCAATGAAATGAATTTGAGTGATTTTATATTTGAGCAGAGTAACACTGTTCCATATATATTTTGAGTATACTCAAATATTTTTTTTCATTGTTCTTATAATTAAAAATAAAAGTAGCCCAAACTAAATGCTTAATGGATTCTAAGTAAAAATGTGTGTAGACCTATAAAACAGAGATAAATGTATAAAAGTATATATATTAAAATATAGTTACTAGCTGATGAAATCAATAAAATATTTAGAATAAACATTATACAAACATGAAGTATGTTGTAGCAAAATTGAAAATAGAATGTCTTCTGATTTTTAAAAGATTAATTTCATCATCATTCAATTGTGAGTATATTGTAGGGTAATATTTACTACTGTAGGAAATGGGCTCTTGGGGATATGAGAAGAGATACGTTAAACGGTTTTTCACACATTTGGCTCTTTTTTTTATAATTCAGAATGGATCTTTTTGAATGACCCTTTTTTTATTTTTTGGTAAGGTCATTGTGTTTTGTTTTTAGGGAGTGTCTTATGTGTTTGTTTAATATCTTTTGCAGACACATCCCTAGGTGGGTTTTTGTAGTTTCATTTGAACTTTAGAAGGACTTATTCTTTCAGTGGGAGAAGGACTCAACTATTCATTTATATAAAAAGTTAAGTCTGAATAGTTGAGTCCTTGATCTTGATGGTAAGAGGAATTGATTTAGAATTTTTTTAAAGACTAAAATAAGTATTATACCAATGTCTTGATATGTAGATGTAATATAGTACGGTATATATTGAATAGCACCATTGCCATTTGGTGAGCTCAGCCATTATTAATAGCAGGACTGCACTTTCTTTCCATACATCAGGTGTCACTATGTAGAATAGGTGAGGTGCTGTGGTTTCATTACAGTGACTTTGTAGGAAATGAAATAGCTCAGCAGGTATCAAAGAGGCTTCTAAGCTCAAATCGCACTTTAGTAACTACATTGTATTTCTTTAAATTTCAGCCCATTTCATCCCTTTGTGACTTCCTTGTTTTCTGTACATACCCTCACCAAACCACTGCCCTGGACTTCCCCCAAGATGTAGCTACTGTTTTATTCTTCCCTTAACTTTTACACATTCCATTTGCATGTGGCTGTTCTCATTTCTAGTGGAATAATGGGGTTGAATAATTGGCATAACTGGTAGTGGTACTTAAATACTCAGATGAAGGTTATGCTCCAGTTCTACTCTTGGTTCATCTATATACTATGGCATCAAAAATATTAAATTATAGAGTCTTCTCCACTTTATCTGGTCTGTTTCTCACAAGACTCTAAAATTACTGTGTGTGTGTGTGTGTGTATATATATATATATATATATATATATATATATATATATATGTATATATATTAATTTAATAAATCTTTATTTTTCAGATTATTACAGTAGTTTCTCCTTTTTCCCCCCATAGCTCCTCTCCAACCTTTTCCCACCCCACCAGCCCTTACCTCCCTGATACTGTCCTCATCCATTGGTGTACGATTTTTGTCCAGTTTCTTCCTGCACCCCTCAAACCCCTTTTCCCCTGAGAATTATCACTTCACTCCCTTTCTATGCTCCTGATTCTATTATATTCATCAGTTTATTCTGTTCCTCAGATTTTTAATTCACTTGTTGATAGATATGTATTTGTTGTTCATAATTTTTTATCTTTACTTTTTTCTTCTTCCTCTTCTTAAAGAATACCTTTCAGCATTTCATTTAATAGTGGTTTGGTGATAATAAATTCCTTTAGCTTTTTCTTATCTGTGAAGCTCTTTATCTGACCTTTCAATCTGAATGATAACTTTGCTGGGTAGAATAATCTAGGTTGTAGGTTCTTTCTATTTATCACTTTGAATATTTCTTGCTACTCCTGTCTGGCCTGCATAGTTTCTATTGAGAAATCATCTGACATTCGTATGGTGCTCCCTTGTAGGTAATTAACTGTTTTTCTTTTGCTGCTTTTAATATTTTAACTTTATCCTTTGCTCTTGGCATTTTAATTATGATGTGTCTTGGTGTAGTCCTCTTTGGATTCCTTTTGTTTGGGGTTCTGTGCGCTTCCTGTGCTTGTAAGTCTATTTCTTTCACCAGATGGGGGAAGTTTTCAGTCATTATTTCGTCAAATAGGTTTTCAGTATCTTGCTCTCTTCTTCTGGCACCCCCATAATTCTGATTTTGATACACTTGAAGTTATCCCAGAGGCTTCTTACACTGTCTTCAAGTTTTTGGATTGTTTTTTCTTTTTTCTTTTCTGGATGAGTGTTTTTTGCTTCCTTGTATTTCAAATCTTAGACTTGATTCTTTCGTTCCTCTAGTCTGCTGTTGGGTCTCTGTATACCGTAATATTTTTTATTTCAGTCAGTGTATGTTTAATTTTTAATTAGTCCTTTTTTATATCCTCAAGAGTCTCGTTAAATTTATCAGCCTTTTCTAGGAAATTCTTAAAAAACCTTATAACAGTGGTTTTGAATTCTATATCCAGTCATTTTTTCCCCTCCATTTCTTTAATTTGTGATCTGTTACTTTGTCTCTGCATTTTCACTGCTTCCTTGAGTTGGTAGGATAGCTTTGTGTGCTAGGTTTCCTATATGGTCAGCCTCCTAGTCACCTGAGGTGGACACTCTTGGTGCTCCCCTTTGTGGATTGTGTGTATAGCCTTATTGTAGTTGTAGTTAAGTCTTGATTGTTGTTGGTATCACTGGGAGGAATTGACCTCCAGGCCAATTGGCTATGTGTATCAGCTGTCTCTACTCTGGGAGACCTGTGCTGGAGATAGCCTTATAGCACCAGACTTGCAAAATTGCAAAAGCCTCTGTGCTCAGCTTGGATGGGGCAGAGTCTCAGGGCTGAGCAGACAGTCTTGGCTTCCCTTCAGCCCTGCCCTGTGTGTGCGCATCCAGACCTCTGCCTTCAGCGGCTTCCCTAAGTTTCCGCCTGATAGTCCAGATTCTCCCAGGCTCTCCCGGAACTGGGGTTCAGTGCAATCAGGAGCTTCCGACTCTCTTCCAATAGGGAGAGCTAGTGGCAACCTCAGCAGTCAGTTTTCTCTGCATGTGCACGCCTCCAGACCCCTGCTCGCCACAGTTTCCCTGAGTCTCCAAGTCTTCGTGTGCCTTTCTGTCTACCTGACAGTCCGGACTCCACCTGTATAAGCCTAGGTTCATTATGTTTCACCCAGAACTGGGGTTCAGTGCAGTTGGAACTGGGCTTAGTGCAGTTGAGGGCTTCCTTTCCTCTCACCAGAGAAAGCCAGCCATGCACTCATCTGCCCTTCCTCTGCACATGTGTCTCTGTACCTCAGTCTTTTGCAGTTTCTCTGCTTCTCTGTGATTTTTCCCCCTTTCCTTGTAGTTGTAGAATTTCCACTCAGCCAGCTTTCCTGTGGTTCTGGATGATGTCTGTTCTGTCTTTTAGTTGAAGTTTTGAAATTGTGCGAGGCAGCAGTTTAGGATTTACCTATGCTGCCATCTTGGTTTCTCTAAGTCAAACTAATACATATTCTTACATAAGTGGGCAATATTAACTCCTACTGACAGGGCTAGTCAACTCTGCCCCACCATTTACATTTGTCACCTTCTATGTTCTCCATATAAAAGGTCATATCTGTATGCCCCACACCCTCTTTTTCCTGATCAGTACATTCTACCATACACATTATATGCTGTTTTGTAATTTTAAAAAATTCAGATGTAGGTATTAGGCATTTATTTTCATGTTTCTTATTTTAGTATTTTAAAAAACAACTCAAAGACAATGCAAATTTTTCAGAGAGGAGCTAGAATAACTAAAAAACAAAGAGGGTGAAATGTCAGTGCAAGTTATCTGTAGTTATCTTCCAAACTGGAGTCTTAGAAAACCATATACCTTAATAGGAAACATTGTGTCCTCATGGAAATGCTAGAAATAGATACTTTGAGTTAATAGAAATAGAATATGCTAGCTCTATAAATTTGGGGCATGAGACTATTGCTTAAAAGATTGGTTTCTATTGCTATACTAGTGGCCCAATGCACGGATTCGTGCACATTGAAATTAATTAGAAGAAATATTTTAATATCAGTATTTGCCCTTTCTCTATAATAGAAGTGTCAAGCAAATTCATAATCGACAATGACAGATTGAAACACGCCCATGTGATTGGCGCCAGTGAGATCTTTATATGTATAATCAACTTAGCCTTTTATAGATATAGAATAAACTTGCTTAATTAGACCTGCTTTCTGATTTAGCTAAACTTTTTCCAGCCAAGTGAAGCACCCCAACTTATCTTTCAGGTGATTGTTAGTAACACAGCAGTAAATATCAACATGAAGCAAAGTATTATTATAGATCATGCAGGGAGAACAAAGGGTAAAATATTTAACTGCAGCAGTGTTTGACTATATTCCACACAGTGAGAAAAGAAGTCATTTTCAAGGCCCACCATTTCTTCTTTTCAGTCAGATTAAGTTTCTAAGCTTTCTAAATTTCTGTTTTCTGGCTAATGAAAAGAGTATAAGTCTCCTATCTATGTACTTCAGGACTTCTGTGAGGATCAAATGAGATGAGGCACAGGAAAATGCTTCGCAGACATTTGGTTAAAGTGTGAAATGTTTCCACCTGGCTCTAAAGCAAGTCATGTTCCTGGACTGAAAAAAAAAAAAATGCAAAGGGAGAGGAAGCTGGGCATTGCTACATGATGTCATTACCTGGATGGACACTTAGCGTATTAGCCATCTATAATAATAAAAGGGTAATATGCTGATTAGACCAAATATCTTTCTGGGTGTCATTCCAGACGTCCTTGGGACAATGCTGGGCCAGAGTGAAGCCTGGGTGTTGGGTGCCCGGGGAAGGAAGGCCTGCCTACTCTTGCACGAATTTCCGTGCACCAGCCTCTAGTATATGTGTGTGTGTGTGTGTGTGTGTGTGTGTGTGTGTGTAAAATAAATACACACACACATATATATAATCTTAAATAGCATACTAAGAAATTAGTCCTCCGTTTCAGGGGAAGTTAACATATCACAGTTGAATAAAGGGACTTATGTTTATTGGAACCACTTATCTGCTCTCATTAATATTCTTCCTATTTCTCTTCACAGTTTTCTAAGTAATTTGTTTAATTTGGTATCATACTTTCAAAGTATCAAAGAAAACCTGTAATTAAATCTCTCAGGTGTGTACACTAGGACTATGAAATAATATAAGGAAGTGTTGCTGATAAAATCCATCAGAATGATTTTATTCCCTCACTGCAAATGTTCTCAGTAAAACTGTAACATAAGAGCTATTAAAACTCAATTTCTTCTGTGTGATATTCCAATAAGAAAATTAACTTATATAGTATTAATTCAATCAGTATTTTTTCTTCTGCTAACATGAAACCCATAGGCATCACTTCTCTAATATCATTCATTGTCTTAATTAACAAGGTAATAAGTGATGGAAAAGTATTATTTGATTTATCTTATGCTACCTCCTTAATCTGCTTACCAGAAAGGAGAATTTACCTGGACTCTTGTTTGGAGATCTTCAGATAATTTGAGCTATATCTCTGATAAAGCAACATAGCTTTGGACTGCATTTATAAAACAAATTAATCTGAAAGAGAGAAGAGCTATGCCTGGTACTCCTATTTTACTAAAAATTTATTTGAAGTTATTACAACATAATATAGCATATTCAAATGAAAACAAAAGAAACAAAAACAAAAAAGTAATGTGGAAATGGTTAGTATAGGGTGAACATTAATCATTCTGTGAATTCTCACACACACACCTAACTCTTCTTTTTTACAAATAAATGGAAATTGCCTAGATCCGTGGTTGGCAAACTGCAGCTCTTGAGCCATATGTGTCTCTTTGACCCCTTGAGTGTGGCTCTTCCACAAAAAACCATGGCCTGGGCAAGTCTATTTTGAAGAAGTGACATTAGAAGAAGTTTTAAGTTTAAAAAATTTGGCTCTCAAAAGAAATTTCAATTGCTATACTGTTGATATTTGGCTCTGTTGACTAGTAAATTTACTGACAACTGGCCTAGATATATATGGGAGGGTACTAGTTTCATGGGCCCTCTGGACATAATACAGTATAACCAGTAAAAATTTTATTGGCATGAAAATGTTTATTAAGTTTAAGATATTCAGTATTTTTATTTTTGTTTGAAAAATGTGGGCATGTAAAGTCTGGAGATATATAATACTAAAAATATTAATAATGCTTATCTCTGAATAGCGGAAAGAGCTTTTTTATTGTTTTCATTTTGGTTTTTTGTTCTCAACATGTTTTGTATTTTTCTGGTTTGACAAAATGAAGTCGACATATATTTTTGTTATGAGGACCCTCCATTATAATCTGACTCCTTTGTAATTCTTTCAAGACTGCTTCACTATGAATACCTTATATTTTATTTAAACTAAATTATTACACAATACTCTTGCTTTACGGAACTTTTCTATCATTGTTATCAGGTATCCTTCATTTTTTAAATGTCCTCTATCAATAGTCTTAAAATTTTCTTTCTCAAATTCTTTATGAACCCCCTTAAAATTACCTCTGTAGTATTTATATTTTTCTTCTTAATCTAACATATTTTCACTATCAAATTTATGTTGTATTTGTATTCTAATTTGTTTAAAATAAAGATTCATTATGTAGTGTAGAGATTCATAATAGCCAGGATTTTATTAATCTTTTATCTGTCTTTGCAATGCCTTTGCATATGTTATTTCTTCTCCTGGGAATATTTTTCTTTCTCACATCCAAGATAATCCTCTCTATAAATCCTTCAAGACTCAGCCCAGTTGGCATTTCTTCTAGAAGGTCTTTCTTATTATGCATCATCATTCCAAGTGTATTAGGACCACACTTTTATAGGATCTTGTGCATAACTCTGTATTGTAATGCAGCATATATTTATCTGATTTTATTGAGAATTTCTTAAAGTGAGTGGATTTTACGTCTTTTTTCTTTTTCTTTTCATTGTTAATACCAAGCAGAGTACTGAAAATGGCACAGGCTCAATAAACATATTAAGAATGAAGTTTGGGTTTTTGTTTCCAAATTCTCAAAATTCCTGAAAATTTGTGAGCCAGTAAGAGCAGGCTCCAGCATAATACTGAGTGGAGTATAATTGTTACAGGGCATGGCTGATGGATTTGAAAGAGACTCAGCCACTTTTAAGTTTCACTGGTCAAGTTACCTGGTCTCTTTATACCTCATTGTTCTCATCTGTATAATAATAGTACCTACTGTAGAGTTGTTACAAAGATAAAATGAAATCTGTGTATGATACAGCACAGTACCTGAAACAATAATTCACTCGATTTGTTATAAACTGTTACTACCTCAATATGTTGTTGATAAAATTACTCTATTCATGCTGAAAGACTGAAATTTTATTGATGAGAAAAATATCTTATTTTGCGATCTACATGGAGACAGTTTTTCTTCCTAGGCAGTAGATGGTAATCTACTACTAGAAACTGAAAGATGGAAAATGACCTCAATCAGCATGATTAAGGCAATGTATTATTAGTGGATCATAGAGCAGGGAGGATGCCAGGCATTCTGGGATACATCTGCAGCAAGAGGCTACACCTCAGGTATTAATTCTGATCAACTAAGCATCAGACTTAAGATGAATGGTGAGAAGATTCTGAGGCTGCTTCTAGACTTAGCAAGAATAGAACTTTAATACATAACTATGGTTAATCATGGCGAGGAAAAACACACCATGATCTAATCTAATCTAATAAAAGGTAATATGCTAATTAGACCAGACGTCTTCTGGACGACCATCCACACAACCTTCCTGACAAAGTTGGGCCCGGGCACCAGCATCTGCAGGTGGTTGCGCCCTGGGAGACAGAGAAGCCACTTGCCCTATGGTCCTGCGCCGCAGCCAGTCAGAGAAGCTGCCTGCCCCAAGGTCCGGGGCACCAGTGTCTGTGCTCAGGCAAAATCACCTGCCCACCGTCCCCTGCAGCTGCAGCTGGCCTGGCTCCCAGTGCCTGTGGCTGGCCAGCGGGAGGGAAGCCCAGGTCCCAGGTGCCTGCAGCCAGCTGGAGAAGGGCATCCTGGGTCCCGGGTTTGGGACCAAGGCAGAGGTGGTGGTTAGGGGAGATCAGGCTGGCAGGCAGAATGGTTAGGGGTAATCAGGCAGGCAGGCAGGCAGGCAAGTGGTTAGGAGCCAGTGGTCCTGGATTGTGAGAGGGATGTCTGACTGCTGGTTTAAACTGGCAGTTGGATATCCCCCAAGAGGTCCCAAATTGGAGAGGGTGCAGGCCGTGTACCCATTAGTTAACTTATAATTGTGTAAGTGCTATTAATAAGAGAGTGTAAGTTAGTTCAGAGCAATGGCTCTCATTTGGGAGTGATTTTGTCCCCTAAGGGCATTGACAACACTGGAAGTCACACCTGGGGACAGTACTATTGGCATCTTGTGGATAAATGCCAAGGGAGGACAGGACAGCCTTCCACACCAAATTCCAGTGGTCCGAGATATGTTGTAATCAGTAATACTTTTACAGGGAAGTGGGATTTAAACAAAAGGATAAATTAGTTATGAGATGAGGGAGAGTGAGGAAACATACAGCCAGAGGGAGGAAAATAAGGAAAGATCTAAGGTTGGAACTCAATCTCTTTGATATATTCAATAAGCTGAAAAAGCTAGTATATGTCTCTTTTTTTAGCAAAGGGCAAAAGATACAGGATTATGTTGGAAAGCTAAGAAATGGTCTCCTTAAAGTTTTTGGAGTTTTCTATGAGTTACCCAGTAAAATATTCAGAGTACACATGAATCTCTGTGGGTCTTACTCTCAGAACATGGGTAGATGTCATTTTGGGAGTTCTTAGCAGGGGTGATAATTGAAGTTTTGAATTTAGTTTAGTACCAATTTTCCAGTGAGTAATTATTTTTTTTCTCTGTTAACACTCAGCTACTAGGGGCAGGTTAGAAAAAGAGAGAAGATTGGGCTCATTCAGGGTTAGGGTTTTGTCCCGTAGGCGTGAAAAAGGTTACTGTAACCAGAAAAGCAGCTGGTGTTCTCTCTGTCAAGACCAGGATTGCTCTACAAACCAAATGCTTTTCTGTCTGTTTTTTGTAGAATGCTAGTGGTTTTCAAAATGAGATTTTAGTATTTAGAGCAAATAAAATTACAGTGCATTATGTGTCATTAACTATAATGGGTACTGTTTTCAGTAATTATTTGATTACTTTTGGGTTGGTTGTTTATTAATTCTGGGAGAAGTGTTGTGTGTTGAAGGATATATCACTTTAAACAGGATACTAAATTTGATGCTTGCCTAACTTTGAATTAGAAATAAATAATAGAGTAATTTTGGTATAGGCACTCTGATTTTATTAAATAAACAATTGGTTCTTTTCTCATGAAGCACAAGCAGAAGAACCAGAATATTTAGAGCAGCCATCAAGAAGTGATTTCTCAAAGCACTTGAAAGAAGAAACTATTCGAACAATTACCAAGGCGTCACGTGATCACGAAGATAAAAGTCCTGAAACAGTTTTGCAGACGGTAAGAACTTTTCTTTTCCCGTCTGAGCATAGCTATGTTCATGATGTCTCCTAGCCCTGTGTTGGATAGTAAGCTCTCTGGGAGTCAGGGGAGGCAGTGCCATGGGCTCTTCATCCACACGAACAGTGACTGGGGACATTACCTAACACCCCAGTTGTAGTTTTTCTGCTATAATTTTTAAAAAATAGGATACTAACTTCCTATTTGAGAATTATGAAAAATAACAGTCAAAGGTTAAATTGGTCATTGATTGGAAACTTAAAAAAAGAACTAGAACATTTAGCATTATAAGTTGACCCTTGTACAACATGGGGGTTAGAGTGCCACCCTTCTGAGCAGTTAAAAATTCAAGTTTAAAATTGAACTTCTCAACAGCTTTACTAATAGCCTACTATTGACCAGAAGCCTTACTGGTAACATTAGAGGCCTGGTGCACGAAATTCGTGCACGGGGGTAAGGGATGCCCCTCAAGCCGGCCTGTACCCTCTCTAATCTGGGACACCTCAAGGGATGTCCAACTGCCAGTTTAGTGGGATCGGGCCTAAACCAGCAGTCAGACATCCCTCTCACAATCTGAGACCGCTGGCTCCCAACCGTTCACCTGCCTGCCTGCCTGCCTGATTGTCCCTACCCACTTCTGCCTACAAGCCTGATTGCCTACTAACGGCTCCCCTGCTGGCCCGATTGTCCCCAACTGCCCTCCTCTGCCAGCTTGATTGCCCCTAACTGCCCTCTCCTGCCAGCCTGATTGCCCCCCAGCTGCCCTCCCCTGCCACGATCCACCTCCTCTGCTGGGACCTGCCTCTTCTGCTCAAGGCAGTGGAGACACCAGGACCAACCTCCTCCATGCCACACAGAGCAGTGGGACCCCGAGGCTTCACCACATGGAGCGGCCACCAGGCCCCACCTCCACTGTGTGCACAGTCCTGTTGTGGTTTCATCACGAGGGCATGACACCACCTAGGCTTTTATTATATAGGATTCCTTATGTTATATGTATTATATACTATATTCTTACAATAAACTATATAAAGGCAAATGCTATTAAGAAAACCAGAAGGAAGAGAAAATACATTTACAGTATTTATTGGAAAAAAATCCACATATAATAGACCTGCACAGTTCAAATCCATGTTGTTCAAGGGTCAGTTGTGTTTCTCACACCTCCTTCACTCTCTAGTTTTATTACATTGGAATAGTTTGGAACAAGGTATAATTTTCATTGTTGCATGGAATGTGTTTAACAATAAAATAACAGATACTTTAGGTTAGAGTAGTAAATATTATCTTACACTGTGGTTTCTGCATATTTCAGTAGTGTTCCAACCAAAATTTGTCATGATAATTCTCCTGTTGGTAGTTATCAGTTGTGTCTTTTTATAATAATAAATTGAGCATATTGGTATTGCACTATGTTTTCAGTGACTATGACATTCTGGGAGATGATATTTCAAGAATTTGGTATTATAAAATCATTCAGTTGCTGTAGTCTTATTTTATTAGCACAAGTGGGTCTAATGTAGGTTTCATGATAGCTAATGTTAATATTTGATGATTCTCCTTCTAGAGAACAAGAAATATAATTTTTCAATGCAGTTTTCTATTTAATTGCTAAATGCACTGAGGGCTTTACTATAAGACGTCAATTAACCAAAATGTCCATTTAATAGGGTGTTGTGTTATGTTTTTGTTGCTTTTTAAAAAAAACACATATTTTATTTATTTTTTACAGAGAGGAAGAGAGAAGGATAGAGAGTTAGAAACATCAATGAGAGAGAATCATCGAACCTGGGACCTTTCAGTCCGCAGGCCGACGCTCTATCCACTGAGCCAAACTGGATTAGCTGTGTTATGTTTTAATGAATGAAATACTTAGGAATTAGTTTTTAAATTTATTTTCTGTTTGAATTGAAAATATGGTTTCTATTTGTTAAAGTTATTTTGATCATATATTATCTGACCATAAAAATAATGTATTAATATCATTTTTTTATCTAACCAAATTTTGCAAATGCTCTAGAGACTCTGAATAAGTTTGAGATCAACACCTACTAATGATAGAGCACTTGTTGGCAAATGCTTCTTGTAATGGTCCTGAGCTGTGTAGTTCTTGGGAATGGTAGAATAGGAAAATTAGGGAGGGAGAAAGGGCCGAGAAGTAGGTTCACAGGAGAAATATTTTTACTAGTAATAAAAAATAACTTGTCAGGGCCTTTGCTAATTAGGAATTTTATTGGCTAGAGCTTATGTTTATGGTTAATAAATAGCATTCTTTTAACTGATATCAGAAAGCCTTAAAGCATTACTTAACGTAAAATCATGATATTTTTCTTAGTTTGTCTAATGTGTAATTTAAATTTGCAGAAATCACTTAAATTTTGAATGCTTAATTTATTAATATGGATATCATATTATAAGCTAATAATCTACCGCTTTACCTTTACTTGAGAAAGGATGATGGCATTGAGAGAATATGATAGATGGCTAACATAAATATTTTTCTGTTTGGCTTATTTTCTGGACAGCACCAACATTTGGCCACTTTGCCTATATAAATCTTGCAACATGTCTAAGAATGTGTTAATATGGCTGTCTGAAGCAGCCTGTGTTCTTGCCTCATGGTCAGTTGCTTAGACTCACGGTAACCACCATTGGGTTTTCTCATTTAAGGGTTTATTTTAGAAATTAAATTGCATAGATTAAAAGGATTAGATAGTCTTGATTTTTGAATATTGGTTTTCTTACTAGCTATGCAAACTTGAATTAGTTGCTTAATTTCTCTAAATCTCAGTTTAGAGATTAAAAAAAGGGAGATGATTGTGAGATTACTTTAGTTTTTTGTTTTGTTTTTTTAATGCCTAGCATGTAGTGTAGGCACTAAGTAGCTATTAGTTTTCTTTTGTTGTTTAAATTCTAACCATTTCACAAATATACAATATATTAAGCTCCAGCCTTAGTGTGAGAAGAATTCCCTGGAAAGCTTAGAATCACAGAAACCATGGAGAGATATTCTCCAAATGTTATGCAGCTTACTTTTTAGAAGAATGTACTCAAATTTAAATGAAATATTTCTGGAAATTTGAAATATACAGAAAAGTGGACTCCAAGGAAAAAAATATGCATAGTCCCAAAGTTAAGCACTGTGAATATGTTGTGTGTCTTCTTTCATTCTATGTTTATACAGTTTTAGAATTTATTTTTATAGTTGAGTTACTACAGCATATAAAATTTCACATCTTAATTTTTAAGTCACATTATAACTTAACCGTTTCCTATTTTATAAACCCTTTTAAAAAGTTTATATGTTGATTATTATTTCTTTGAGTGATTAGATTCTTGTTTACTTACCTATCCCCATAGTCAATTCTATTTTTACATTATTCTAAAGGGGCTACTAGAAATGAAACTTTTTCATATTTTGGGTTATTTCTTCAGCTTCCTGTTGAATTACTTGGTTAAAATGATATGAGAATATCAAGGGGGGGCAAAAGTGATGAGATGATATAGTGCTCTAACCACCTTTTATGTGACTGCTTTAAAAAAAAAATTATACATTTAACTAGAGGCCCAAAGCATGAAATTTGTGTAAGGGGCTCAGCCCTCACAGCATCAGCTGCCTCACTGACCCGCCCACTGGTTGTTCTGGAATGTTGTTTCAGAAGGTTGTTCTACTGTCCTGTCTAATTAGCATATTAGCTATTTATTATATAGGATGGCTTTCAGGCAGTCAATAAAAATCTTTGTATTTTAATTATTTTTCAACTTTTTAACTGAGGAACTTATTTTTAACCCTTTCAAATTCATCCTTGGTTAAGGTGCTTATACAGGACATGATGATAATTGAAAAAGATAAAGATGCATCATTTTACTTCAATGAACCCTTAAATTCTGTATATGAACATTTTTTATGGTAATCTTAGGATATCTAAACTTCAAAACAATACCTACAGAATTATTATCTGCACCTGAGCTATTTCTGTTTTTCAACTTTTACCCATATAATTAATCAGTATTATGCTTCTGAAACTCTTCTCTGATGACTGGAAAGGTTTATAAAACCCTGATTTTTTCTATTAGCTTCATTTTTTCCCAATGGAACTGTGTAAGGATCAGTATTCTAAGGAATACATTTTCTAGTTGCTACTTGCTGTAAATTTGTCAGGGTGTCCCAAAAAAGTATATTTACATTTTAACAGTTGATAACTCAATTTTGAAAATGAATTGTATTTTAATAAACACTGCTTTTTTCATTATTAAATGAGTGATATACATTTTTGGGGGACACCCTATATTTTCTTTTAAGACAGTATTTTTAAAAATATATTTTATTGATATTTTACAGAGAGGAAGGGAGAGAGATAGAGAGCTAGAAACATCGATGAGAGAGAAACATCGACCAGCTGCCTCTTGCACACCCCCTTCCGGGGATGTACCCGCAACCAATGTATATACCCTTGACCGGAATCGAACCCGGGACCCTTCAGTCCACGATGCTCTATCACTGAGCCAAACCAGTTTCAGCTTAAGACAGTATTGTTTGGGATGGTGTTCTTGTGAGAAAATATTTACCACTGTGTCCAGACAGATTTCTTAATTGATCTGCTTATTTCACTTTTATGAATGGAGACCTAGGACATTTATTACTACCTAATAAACATATCTCTATAGGATATTTGTGATAGTAATATCAGGTTAGAATTATTTAAATATAAGCAATTTAAAATAGCATTAATCTACAATAATAAAAGTGTAATATACTAATTAGACCTGAAAGCCGAATGACCTTCCGGACGTCATTCCAGACATCCTTCTGGATGAAGCTGCGGCAGTGGGAGCCAAGGCAGAAGCGGTTAGGGGTGATCGGGCGGGCAGGCAGAGTGGTTAGGGGCAGTCAGATAGGCAGGCAGGCGAGTGGTCAGGGGCAATGAGGCAGGCAGGCAGGTGAGCGGTTAGGAGCCAGCAGTCCTGGATTGTGAGAGGGAAGTCTGACTGCCAGTTTAGGCCCAATCCCACAGGGATCCCTGTGGAATCGGGCCTAAACTGGTAGTCGGACATCCCCCAAGGGGTCCCAGGTTGCAAGAAGGTACAGGCCGGGCTGAAGTATCCTTCCCCTCCCTGTTCCATGCAAGAATGTAGTGCACTGTGCTTCTAGTAGTATAATAATATTGGTAATGCCTGTCATTTATAGAGCAACAATTATGCCCAGGTATGGGGTAACCTGAATATTATCTCTCATGATCATGGTAAACATACAAGCTCGTTATTTTTTCTTGAAAAATTAAGGACTCAAAGTAAGGAAACCTTTTCTAAAAATGTTAGTTATAAATAGCATTTCTTTTAAAAGAAACAGTGCCAGTCTTGGCCATTATAGTTTTATTTTATTGTTTAATTCTTTCTGCAAATGTACTTCTGGAAAGTCAGAATGTGTTCACATCCCTAAAACATACCTTTAAATGGAAATAAAACCCTTTATTTATTAAAATTTTCCTTTTATTTTATATCAAAATTTATTTTTGCTTAGGAAAACTTTTATGGTACAATTTAAAATTATTTAAGCAAGCTTTATTGAAGCATTATAGGTACTTTTGAACTTTATTCATAGGTAAATACAAGATATACCAGTTATAAATATATACAGTAAAATAAGATCTGAGCTGTATTTTGAATGAGCTGTATTAGTATCTTCAAGTAGACTTTTCTAGATTTCATGCTAGCTTCCACTCTTAGTGTGGATTAGTGAAATTTATACTCTTTGTTAAAGAAAATAAAAAGAAAGAAATATGATTAAGTTATTAAAAATAGTATCTTGCAGCTTTTAAAAAAAACACAAGAATTCATTGGATACTTAAGATATAAATATATGGTACTAGGTCTCATAGGCTGTTACAGAGTGAGTTAAGCACCATAGAGTATGGATAGTGAGTAGATATATACTTGATTACTAGAAAGGCTAGAAAAGTAAAATCATACGAAAGAAAACCTACAAACTCTTCTGGTTTTTTTTTTTTTAATGCTTACACAAAGATATGTTTATTGATTTTAGAGAGAAGAAAGGAGCTGAGAGAGAGAAGTATTGATGAGAGAGAAAAACAGATTTGTTGCCTCCCGAACATGCCATTATCGGGGATCTAACCTACTACCTTTTGGTGCATTGGACGAAACTCCAACCAACTGAGCCACCTAGTCAAGGCAGAGAAATCTTATTTTAATGGAGATAAAGTATCAGAAAAGCTTTATGGAGTAATTAGAATTTAAAAAAAAAAAAAAACAAACTTCAGCTCTGAAGATAGTAGTAGGAACTGCAACTCCACTGTTTATTATTTTTAAGGATTTAGAATCCAAGATGCTTTATGTGAAAAAAGAAAGTGAAAACTTAATTTAGTGTTTGAGATGAAAAGGGAAAGCTGGAGACCTGGGATTAATTCATTTGCTTCCAATACTCAGATTTAAGTGGTTTTGTTTATACTAGGTAAATGCAGATATTTTCAAAAGACTTAAGAATCTGCACTTAAACTGGGTGCTTCCATTGTTCTCTTTTCTAATGTTCATACTAATGATTTTTCCCTGCAGAAACCTGAATGTACTACAAGCCAACCACCTTCTAACCAGCAAGTTGTAGAGGTGGCGATTCCTCATGTAGGGAAATTTGTGATTGAGTCAAAGGAGGGGGGTTATGATGACGAGGTACCTTTGTCACATCGTTCTGCACTGTTCTACTTATTTCTTACTATTTAATACTTTGGGCATGCCTGCACCCTTACACTGATGTCTATTACTGCATAACATACAGCTTTACCACCCTTGGTCTGAAATTACCTTACCAATTGCTAACACAACTTTCATTTTCAAATAGCAATTTAAGCAGAAAGCTTATGTAATTTTTCAGAATAACAATTTTATGTTTCTCATGTTAATTCTTTCATGCAGATGTAGAATTGGTTTACTCTCAGGCTGATAGATTACAAATAAGATTTGTTCAATTAAATAGAAAATTTTTGAGAATTTAAAAATAATTTTTATTTTTATTTTCTCTTTTGCTTGAGTTATTTATTATAATACTTTGCCCACCATTTCCTGCCAGACGAATATACATCCTTATTACAAATAGATAATTGGTATTTTTGCTTCTGCAACCTCCATGTGACTATGAATTGAATGATTCATCAACATTGCTGAATGCCTACCAGAGTTTTATATGCAATGGGACTTCCAACTTATCTTTTCCTACCTCTCCACTATTAATTCTCATCTAGTTAGTTTTCTAACAGTATAGAAGCATTTTTGCTTCTCATGATATGTTTTGGGGGAAACCAGATAAAAATACGCTGTTGTCTCAGTCCCATCAGATTTCTATCCCTTCCTCCACTTTTCTCTTAAGACTCTTACATTTTGATATCTTCCAAATTTCAGGAAGGACATGGAGAAGATATTGGATTCTATAATTTGTTAGTTTTTACTAGCATAGAGGAGAATTGAATATACACTAAATAGTTTTTTTCCAGTAACCTTTTTGTAGACTTATTTCAAGGTTATAATTAAAGTATGAGTTAAAAATGTCTTTATGGCACTAAAATCAGAGATGTCATACAGATATTAATTTTACCGCCTACATTTAAGAAAGCATGGCCATAATGAGAAAGGGAGCAAGTTTGTGAGATAGGAAATAGTCAAAAGGATTTTCTCAAGTAGTTAATGTTATTGCAACTCTCAGTATATAATCCAAAATATATACTATGAGTAATAGTTTCAGTGAATCAGAGATAATTGATGTATTCTCTTTAAAAAAAAAATTTTTTTTAATTGATCTTAGGGAAAGGAAGGGAGAAGGATAGAAAGGTAGAAATTGATGAGAGAAAAAGATCTCTTGCATGCCCCCTCCTGGGGATCAAGTCCACAACCCAGGCATGTGCCCTGTCCCGGAATCGATCCATGACCTTCTGGTTCATAGTCAGTTGCTCAACCACTGAGCCCCACCAACCGGGCTGGATGCACTCTCTTGACAGCTCTAATATAATAGCTTCATAATGCCTTGGGTTATATCATTTTTCAGGTATTTTAAAATGTAAACAGCTAAAAATAAGCTATTATGAAAACGAATATACTTCAGTATTTAGTACTTAATATCAATTTGGTTCTAGTTATTTTAATAGTACTATGCTGGTACTTGAAAATTATGGAAATTTATGTTTTTAATAAATATGTTCATTAAGCACATCTGCTTGTTTTAGGGTGACCCTTCTGGCATTAACAAAACAGAATTATGATTAATCATTTAACACTATCTTTTGTACAAATGCTTATGCTACTGACAGAGGGGGGTTTTTTGTTTTGTTTTGTTTTGTTTTGTTTTGTTTTTTGATGCATTAGCAGTGTTTCCCAAAGTGTGGTACGCGTACCCCCAGGGGTACGGGAAGAGTTTGGTGGGGGTACTCATTGCACCAGAGTTTGGTGGGGTATGCACTGCACCGTGCTTAGCTGCGCCTAATTCTACATTCTTATGAGTGAAGTCAATTTCATCCTCCTCATTGATCCAAATAAATGTTATTTATAATATAACTTTTATTTATATTTTATTATGAATGAATTTATTTTTCATTTATTATTATTTTGTATATGTACCAAATATATATATATATATATATATATATATATATATATATATATATATAGACACACACACACATTCTTTTTTTTTTTTGATGAGGGGTACTCAGCATTATGAAAATTATAGAAGGGGTACACATATGTCAAAAGTTTGGGAAACACTGCATTAGAGTGATGATTTAACAGTGCATGTGCTTGGCACCAAGGTCTATGGACGCAGGGTTGCTGCTAATGGATGTTCAGGTTGTATGGTTGTGCAGGGACACCTAAGCAATGGGCGGACTTGGAGTTGAAATTGAGCTTATGCTCACTGAGCTCCCCAATACTTAATGAAGAGGCACCTTTTAAAATAAAAAGATAGTTGCTATTTCTAAATGCTTCTCTTATTCAGAGAGAAGCATGTTTTTCTAATTCTTAAGAAGGGGGTCTTTTTAAAATTCTCTGGTTCAGAGAAGATGCCTTTTTGCTTTTTGCACAAAGGCACCAAATGAACTAGATGTGGCCCTGTAGAGATTTTTAAATATATTTACATGCATACTGGATCACATTTGCTATTTTTAAAAATGCAACATTTTATTTATAAATAATGAAAAGCCAAGGACTGCTAACTTGCATGTAAAGAAATTATTTTGGTTTTTTAAATTTTTTATGCTACTCATTCAAAAACTCTTACTTTCAATCCCTTGCGGCAGATCATGATGACACCGAACATGCAAGGTATTATCATGGCAATAGGTAAATCCAGGAGTGTATATGACAGGTGTGGCCCTGAAGCAGGGTTCTTTAAGGTATAATTAACATTTTCATTTTATTTTCTTATTGTTTTTAAAATGTTTTATTTCCTTGAATTAAATTTGTTTTCTTATACAATTTCTCTTTTCCTAAAGTAGCCATGGTTACCTGATGTTCTGGGGGTTTCTTCTATGTATGAATCTAGACTGATTTTTTTTTTAATCTAGATAATTCAACAAAAACAAAGCATTTTACCCAAGTTACCCTAGTAGTGTATCTTGGTTTTGTTAGCAGAATTTTGAATTATGTTTTTATTTGAAGGGGATAAAAGTGTATCTATTGATGAGCAAAACTAAGAACTGAGTAGCTCTCTGATAATAGTTTATTTTTTTCTCATTGGTATGCCCTTAGTTAGTCTTATATTTTTCTTTAATTTTGTTATCACATGATACTAAATTGCTTTCTTTTTTGGGTTATTTTTAAAATTATTCATTCATGTATTACCTTTTTATGTCTTTATTCACTTTTTTCCCCTTGGTTAATTTTTGATATCCTGGTCATTTCAAGGTATATGAGATAAATCAAGCTGATGCATCATTTGATGACATAATCTTTTTCCCCTCTAATTCCAGATTTTTTAAATGTTTTTATTACCATATCATTTGCTTTTACTTATTTGTAAAATAAGTGAGCATATGCAGTGAAATGAAATGTTTGAAGGTGATAATGACTTGAAACATAAAGTTATAATTGCTGCCCAACACAGTGGAACCCTTTATCTGTGAGAGTAGAAATTGCTCTGAAGAAAATAGCAAAGACAAGAAGTTGAGGATATTTCTTTGGGAAAAATAGATCAGCTTTTACATATATATCTAATATATATTGTAAAATTCTAATCTTTGTTCATTCCTTTTATTCCTACAGAATGTATTAAATACTCAGTTTAGCTTGTGGTTGGGGTTTGGCTTTTTTGTTTTTAAGTTTAAATAATTCTTAAAAGGGATCTTTTCCACCATATCAGAAAGTGGAATTACAATAGCATGCTGGCATCTAGACAGTTCTGAGACAACAATTTTTTAAAGTAGATTGTGTCATTTATTGTTGCATAACAAGACACTCCAAAACTTAATGGTTTTCAACAACAATGTCATGACTGGACAGTTCTTTGCTGATTTGGGCCTCTATATTGTCTTATACCCTTGAGCTGTTTAACTTTAGGGACTTAAAAATGTTCAGAGATGATGAGCCATATCTATACTATGGCCCAGTGCACGAATTTGTGCACCCTGAAAGGAACTGTGC
Organism: Vespertilio murinus; assembly: GCA_963924515.1. NCBI lineage: Eukaryota > Metazoa > Chordata > Mammalia > Chiroptera > Vespertilionidae > Vespertilio > Vespertilio murinus. Next base: position 107,813,520 of record OZ004706.1, on the reverse strand, counting down.
ACTGCGAGGCTGAGGTAGGCACAGGGCAGGTCTCAGCCCATCCTCTGCACCTCCACTCAGCCTCTTCTGCCATGGCCCCCAGTCCCTTGTCTGCCTGCAGCCCCACTCCCGTCACCACCACTCCCATGCCCTTGATGGTGCCAGCCCTGCTTGCACCCACTGACAGTGAGGAGTGATTTGGGCCGATGCAAGCAGCGATGCAAGCAGCAGCTCCGGCACCAGCGTAGGTGCAAATGGGGCCGGCGCTGGCAACAGGTGCAGGTGCAGCACCAGGTGGGACCGCAGCACGTGGGAGCAAAGAATTTTCAGTAACCACCAGCGACCAGCACCCTGCCTTGGTCCGGCTCCACCGGCAGCCAACTCCCACCATGCTGTGCACGCAGCCCCTGGCAACCGGTTGTTCCGCTGCTCAGTCTATTTGCATATTAGCCTGTTATTATATAGGATGATATTTATTTATTCCCTCTGAAGCAGGGAATGGTTGGAAGAGACTTCTGCCTTTGGGTCCCCAATGAAGACTAGAGTCCTAACCGAGGCTCTGTTAAACTCTACATGTGAGCAAGTCATTGACTCACCCTGGTCTTCATTTGATAGAAATCAGTAGGTTTCAAGTGTTCTGCACCAACCTACCTGAGATATAAGATAAATTTTCTTTAGCAGCTAAATTCAGTTGATTAGTTTATTGTTCAAAGTATATAAACTATATTATAAAAATAGTTGTTCATAGTAAAACAGTGCAATGGAAAGTTAAATGAAATGTTCATGTTCTTTCACTACTCTCATTCCCTCATCCCATATCCACAAATGTAACCACTGTTAGTTCTTTTTATAAAAAATATATTTTATTGATTTTTTTTTCCAGAGATGAAGGGAGAGAGATAGAGAGTTAGAAACATAGATGAGAGAGAAACATCGACCAGCTGCCTCTTGCACACCCCCCTACTGGGGATGCTCATGCAACCAAGGTACATGCTCTTAACCGGAACCGAACCTGGGACCTTTCAGTCTGCAGGCTGAAACTCTATCCACTGAGCCAAACCGGTTTTGGCTGTTAGTTCTTTTGTGTAGCCTTCTAGCAACTTTTTTTTTTAACATTCCTTTGTTTTTATTAAATATAACTTTTTAAAAATTTTTCTTTCATTTTTTTCCTACTGTTCCATCATCAAACTCCATCTTTAACAATACTGCTTATTTTTAGTAGTTCTGTCAATATCCTACCTAATAAAAGAGTAATATACAAATTAACCATCACTCCACTATACCCACAAGCCACACCCACCAGCCAAATAAACCCAACCAAGATGGCTACAGACACAAAGAGCAGGAGGGAGGCTTGGATTTTCCAGGCAATGGAAGAAGCAAAGCTTTCCACCTGCCTTTGCGGGCCTAAGCCTCCACTCAAGGCTACAAAGTTTCAATTGTAGAAGGTAAATAAATTCCAGATACCAGGGCCTCCGCTTAGGTCGCCAGGGGGCGTGGCTGGTCTGCAAACCACCTCAGGCCCCTCGCTCAGGCCGCCCGTGCCCTAAGGGAATCCCCACCCTGATCCGGGACACCCTTCAGGGCCAACCAGCTGGCCCCAACCCGTGCACCAGGCCTTGATCCTATCTAATAAAAGAGTAATATGCAGACTGACCGTCACTCAGACACACAAGATGGCTGCCCCATGTGGTCAAAGATCCTACTCCTATGTAGACACAAGATGGCCAGCAGGGGAGGGCAGTTGGAAGGTACCAGGCCTGCAAGGGGAGGGCAGTTGGAGGCAATCAACCCTGCAAGTGAGAGCAGTTAGGCGTGACAAGGCCAGCAGAGGAGGGAAGTTGGGGGCAAACAGGCTGACAGGGGAGCAGTTAGATATCAATCAGGCTGGCATGGGAGTGGTTAGGGGATGATTAGGCTGGCAGGCAGAAGCGGTTAGGGATATCAGGAAGGTAGGCAGGCAGGCGAGCAGTTGGGAGTCAGCAGTCCTGGATTGTGAGAGGAATGTCCGACTGCCCATTTAGGCCTGAACCTGGTGGTTCCAGATTGGAGAGGGTGCAGGCTGGGCTGAGGGACTATCCCACCCCATCCTCATGCATGAATTTCGTGCACCAGGCCTCTGGTATATATATGACTAACGTTTGGAAAATTCTAGTTGATAATATATAATTTTAGGAAATCTGTTCAAAAGTAATATATAGAAATTGCAGTTACTCAGTAATACGGTGTCCAAATATGTATATAGCACAGTATCGAATAAATTATGGCCACTTCTGTCTTCCTATTATTCTTAAAATAGATATAGTATATTTTTAATTTTTAGTAGTTTATTATAAATTGAAGGATAAAGTGTTTTTCAAAATATCTCTTCTATTTTGTCACATTACCAAAAAAATCTTTGTTGGCTTTTCAGCTAGAAGGAAGCTTTTCATCTCTGTGCATAAGTACTTCTAGTCTAGATATGGGTTTCCTTATGCATTTATGATCAGATCACTTTTTTTAATGTGTTGTATATGTGTGCTAGTGGTAAACAAAATTATTATTGTTATTAATAAGAAATATAAGTTGCAAAGTGAAACTTACATCAGACTGGGTAGTGGAGTTGTTAAAGTTTAACTTACGAATTAGGATGAGTTACCAACCCAATCAATGACTAAGTCAGCCTCCCACATGGGAGTCTGCTCCTATAACTATGTAATATGAAAGGTAGAGCGATCTGGGGAAAATAAATGAGAAAATACACTTACCAAGGTTCTTCTCCCAATTTGACTGTTTGTTAGGATTACTTTTCATTGTTAACAGGAAGATCCCCCCAAAAAATAATGGCTTAAAAACAAAAGCTTCTATCATGCAAAAATGAAATCCAGAGGAAGGCAGTGCAGGACTATTCTGATGAGCAAAAATAAAAGTCAGAAGGAAGAAAAAAAAAAGAATAACATTCTCAAAGTACTAGTTGCTTGTGTGTGTGTATGTACAGGGGTGGGAGTGAATGGTCATATGATAATTATAATCGTGGAATTAGTTTAACTTTTTTCACTTACTTTAGAAGACATTAAGATTTCTTTTTTGTATAAGTTTTCTTTTTTCCTAAACCTAGTAAAGTACCTTTAGGGTGTTAATGAAGTAATAACAGTTTTATATTATGAAACCTTTTTTAGCGTTTATATCATTTCTTCATAACAGTTGTTTCCTGGTGACATAACTTTATCACTCTTTTTTAATTTTGAAATGCCTATTGTTATTATTCCTTTCTTTATTCAATAGATTCTAGTATAAAATATATCAGTGAAATGGAGAGACCCAAGCAGTTCCACTTATAACTGGTACTTAACATATGAAAAAGATGTTATTTCAAGTCAGTTTATAAGGGGTAGTTTAGTCAAAGTTTTATGTTTGGACTACTTGGCTACTTGTAGAAAACAAAGACCCATATTTAGGAATCTAAACAAAAGTAAACTCCTGAAAATACTAGAATTAAAGATGTGCATAATTTTGAAAGTGCTCATATAGGTCCAAATCTATAAAGAAAATATTGCTATATTTTATAAGATTTTAAAATTCTACACAGTAAGACACTAAAAACAAATTTAAAGATAAATGACAAGAAAAATGCAATTTGCAACTTATAGACGAAACAAAACTTTTAGCAAAGCTAATGCTTAATTTAAACAACAAAAATGCCTTAGAGGTTCTTCATTTTAATGAAAATGTCTAGTGTGTTTTATTATTAAGTACAAGAGGCCCGATGCACGAAATTTTGCATGAGTGGGGTCCCTAGGCCTGGCCAGCGATCATTTCTCCCTGGCTGTCCCCACTACTGCCCTCTTGCTGGCCGGCCCTGCCCCCCTGCCACCGCCTGTTGCCTCACTCTGTGGGGAGACTGGTGGGCCTGCAGGCTGGGGGCAGCTCCTGTATTGAGCCTCTGTCCCCTGGTGGTCAGTGTGCATCATAACAACTGGTCCTCCCCCTGTTTGGTTGATTTGCATATTAAGCTTTGATTACATAGGATACTAGAGGGCCAGTGCATGAATTCATACACAGGTGAGGTCTGTGGGGGTGGCCTGCAGAAATCGGGCTCCAACTTGTGCCCCCAGCCTTGCAGCCCCAGCTTATGCCTCCAATCCCACAGCCCCATCTGGCACCCTGCCTTCCTCCACCATCTCGCCTGCAGGACAAACGATCGGTACTGGGCCCTCCAGCACAGCTGCCTCAGTGCCTGGGAACCGGGCAGTGGCCCTGCCCCCTGCCGCCGCTGCTGGTTGCTGTTGGCAGGGTGATTGCACCCACCTTGGCCTGACACTGAACACTTACCTACTCCACCATTCCACTGTGATCCCACTTTCATCAGGGCCCATTGGGGAAGATAGCTCCTCCACTTCCACCTGCTGCCAGCACCACATTGCCGATGCCCAATATGTTCCACACAACTTCCTAGTGGTCAGCACACGTCATAGCAAGCCATCAAGCTCCTGATTGAACTCCCTGTCAAATGACCACCCAGGGGGGCAATTTGCATAGTAGGCTTTTATTATATAGGTTTAGGTTTTTAATCAATTCTTCTAAATCTAAAATTACTCTTAAATTCATAATCTTTTTTTACACTGGTGCTGGAATTTAGAAAATTTTTAATGCATCTATTTAAGATGCTGAACTTATTTCTTTTTAATTTGTAATCTTTTTAAAAATATGTATTTTATAGATTTTTACAGAGAGGAAGAGAGAGCGATAGAGAGTTAGAAACATCGATCAGCTGCCTCTTGCACACCCCCCACTGAGAATGTGCCCACAACCAAGGTACATGCCCTTGACTGGAATCGAACCTGGGACCCCTCAGTCCACAGGCCAACACTCTGTCTACTGAGTCAAACTGGTTTCGGCTTAATTTGTAATCTTAACATTAACTTTAAAAATCATTGTAAATACCATGTATTCCTATATATTTTTATACACAGTGTAGTTTATTAAAAATGAATATGGATGTTGAGATCTATGTTCACAAATAAATTGATACATAGTTTCTTTTTTATGTTTGTCAATTTTTGATATTCAGTTTAAACTAGCCTTGTGAAATCATTAAGGAGACTCTTCCCTTTTTTCAGGCTTTGGAGCAGTTTAGATATGATAGAAATCATCTTGTCCTTGAAGATTTGATATAACAGCACAGCTCTAAAACAATGTGGGCCTGATTCCTTTCTTGAGCACATATCTCGGGCAACGTTTTCAGTTCTTCTGTAGTTTTGCTGGGTCTCTTCAGTTTTTCTACCTTTTAAAGCAACCCTGGTAATTTGTATTTTCCTAGATGATCATCTGTTTAATCAAGATGTTGTAGTTTATTGGCATAAAGTTATATGTATTATCCTTTTATTATTTTAAAACTTTTACCTGTATTTGTGGTATTATCACCTTTATTACTGGAGTTGAGTTTTCTTTCATTTTTTGGTCTTCCCATTTAGCTTTTTGTAAAGAAAAATAAGTAACTATATCCAATCATCCCATTATTTTATTTTCTGTAGTTTACTTTGGTTTATTTTCTTTCCCTAGTTTCTTGAAATAGTTTTATTTTGCTTAAGTTGGAAATTTTCTTGGACAACCAATCTGGCTGCGTCCTATAGATGTTGGTATTTCATATTCTCAATATTAATATACATTTATTCCTTGGGCCTAAGAATTATTTAAATCATTATTTTAAATTTCTAAGTGTTTAGTTTGAGAGTACCTTTATTTATAATTCTGTTTGTGTTGTGGTGAAAGAATGTACCCTACATGATGCTGATCCTCTGGAATGTGAAGTGGATTTTCTTCATCCCTATTATCCTGTCAGTTTTTTAAAATAGTCTATAAACATTTAAAATATGTACATTTATTTATATATAGTCACACATTCTCCTTGTATTCAACTAACATCATTTTAGAGATAATAGCACTTAGAGAATTATGTGATGGTTCTCTGTCACAATTAGTAAATGATATACTAGCTTTTCTGAATCTTAGTCTAGTCAATTTTCCCTCAGATCCTACTGCCCTCAAAGTATAGTATATATTTGTATGTTTGAGATATATATATATATATATATACATATATATATACATATATATAACTATATATAGTTATATATAGTGTTTCTATATATCTATATAAAACTATATATAGTTATATATATAGTTGTGTGTATATATATATATCTATATACAACTATAATAGTTATATCAAAATAGAGTCTGTAAGAAGTTATAAATTTAGAATGATTTTATAATACAATTTAGAAAAGTAAAAAGTCTTAGGTAAAAATCATTTGAATCTTTAGAATTGGAGATTGTAATAGAGACTTAAACTAGTCTTACTGAATGAGTCATCTGTAAATAGATGGGGAATGAACCAGAAAAGATATCTTGTATGTGGAGAAAGGCACATGTGGCATCTTCGAACAAGCCTGACCTAGGTGGATGGAGGAAGTCTTTGTTGAAGAAGAATGTATACTAATAAAAGGGTAATATGTAAATTGGTTGGGACACCCTCATGCAACGACCCAACAGCAGGCTGCATGGGGCAACCAGGCTGGCGAGGGGTGGGGGGCAGTGAGGGGTGACCAGGTTGGCAGAGGGGGCAAAGAGGGATGACCAGGCCGGCACTGGGGGACAGATGGAGGACCAGGCAGGTGGAGAGGGCGGAAATTGGGGGTGACCAGGCCAGCGGGGGGGGTGGGGGGGCTGTAAGGAAGGGGTGACCAGACCAGTGGGAGGGGCAACCAGGCCGGTGGGGAGCAGTTAGGGGTGACAAAGCCAGCAGGAGGGCAAGTTAGGGGTGACAAGGCCAGAATGGGGGAGCAGTAAGGGGTGACCAGGCTGGCAGGCATAGGCAGTTGGGGGGGTGGGGCGGAGGGGGCCCAGTTAGGGGCAACCAGGCCGGCAAGGGCAGCAGTTATAGACTATCAAGCTAGCAGGCAGAGGCGGTTAGGGGTTATAAGGCTGGCAGGGGGGTGTAGTTAGGTGCTATCAGGCAGGCAGGCAGAGGTCATTACAGGTGATTAGGCAGGCAGGCAGGTAAGTGGTTAAGAGCTAGCAGTCCCAGATTGTGAAAGGGATGTCTAACTTCCAGTTTAGGCCCAATCCATGGATGGTCGGATATCCCCCAAGGGATCCTGGATTGGAGATAATGCAGGCTGGGCTGAGGGAACAACCCCACTCCCCCCAGTGCACAAATTTTGTGTGCCGCCTCTCTCTCTTTCTCTCTCTCTCTCTCTCTCTCTCTCTCTCTCTCTCTCTCTATATATATATATATATATATATATATATATGCCTAAGCAGCCGAATGACTGAACAACTTGTCACTATGATGCACACTGACCACTAGGGGGCAGACAATCAACATGGGAGCTGCCCTCAGAGTCATTGTACTCTCAACCTCCCATAGCCCCTCCCCCCGGTCAGCCAGCCAACCTCCTGCTGCCCCTCCCTCCAACCAGCCAGCCCCGATCACTGGCCAGGCCAAGGGACCCAATCCACATATGAATTCATGTACCAGGCCTCCAGTGGGAAATAAGACCATAGGTAAAATTGGGCCTGGTTAGTATAGGACTGGTGAAGAAAAGTTAAAAAATTAAATGCAAAGGAGTTCTATCACCTATTGACTAATGTCACATTTCATTTTGTAAATGTGTGGTGGTTTCATTGTAGTAACAGTGATAATTAAATTAACTGAAAGAACAGTCCCAAGTATAAAGGACTCTGAGGAATTAATATGAGGTTGATTTAATAACTCAACAATGTTAACTGTATTAATGATAGATTGATTAGAGCTCTGCTAAACATATTAGCATGCTAAATCTGTTGACAGTTTGAAGGAGTAAATAGGATTGCAGAATATTTTAAAAGTTAGAAAACTAAACTTTAAAATGAGGAATGTATGCCAGTGCTTTAATAAAAACCTATTTACTACTTACAAAATAATCACAGTCTCTTGAAAGTAAGTAGAAAATTGGATAACTATTTAGTGTTATAATTTCTATCTCTAAACTATAGTAATTATTTTAACAAACTCATTACAAATTTATTTTATTTTGGCCATACTAAATTAGGCCAAAAGTACAGTATCTAAAATATTTGAATATTTAAAAACACACCTTTACTAGCCTAAACAGTCATTGCCTGAAGGGGCATAACAAGTAAAAAAAGTTTTTGTTTTATGTATTTTATCAAGTTCATTATAATTTGGTTATTAAATGAACGTGTGCCTTTTATTCAAACTTGGAAAATGGGGAGATTTTAAATAGTTCTTAGCAAAGTTCATGTATGCTAATTAGGTATGCTAAGAAGTGAACCTTGATAATCCTACATGTTAAGATATAGTCAATTTCAATGGCTATTTTAAACACTGCTCTCAGAATTTAGAATGACATATATATTCTAAAAATAACCTAATAGAATATATTATTTTAGCTATAAAGTAATTCTTACTCTCTTATAATGCTAAGCTATATAGAAAGGACTTAGTAGCCTTCCCCTTAATGAAGTATAACAATATATAACTAGAACATTTAACTTAATGTCTGTTAATTATATACAACTATATAAAATAGTTGTATAGGTGGGAATATCTTTACGTCCAAGAATTACTTAAGAAAGGCATACATTTGACAAAGAAAAACCCTTCTATAAAATGGATAATTTTAAATATATGTTGCATAAAACCCAAAAATATTTTACAGTTAAATAAAGCTAAAATTAGGTATAAATCTAATATAAATGAGTATTTTAAAAATTACCTTTAATCGTAAATGTTTCTTGTATGCAGCATTATTTGATGTATAACTCCACATATATTTCTGTATGAGCAGATATTTTTTCAAACCATTTGCTCATGTGTAGAAATGCATTAGTATTTATTTTCCATCATAATTAGTTATAAATTATGAGGTGTTTTATCTATAAAGAAAAGCTCCAGCATCAAGAAGGTAATAGTAATAATATTCATTAATAAGTAATTATACTAATATAATGCAAAATTTTTTAAAGCAACAAGGAATTCATTTTATGGTAACTATACTCTGGCCTTGCTCGTTCATCCCCTTTCTGTGGGCAATTCAAACAAAAGTTAATTGTAGTAATATTATTAGGATTCAAGAGCCAGGCATTTTCTCTCAGATATGAGTATTCTACAGGAGCTGTATTTCAGCTCTAGAATTTGGGATGCTAGAGGCTATATCAAACTGATTCTAGAAAACATAGGATAGGAGATGCTTAGTATCTCAATCTTAGGCTATCTCCCACCCAGTTACTGACCAGGCCCTGAATGGACTTTGACTAGGCTTTTATAAGTCTTATAAAATTGCTCACATAGTAACCTTAGCTGTATTGTTTATTTTACCATTTTTCTTTGTAGAAACACAAAGTACATCTATATATTGAAGGGATAAGGCTTATGTGGTCAGTTTTTTATAACATTTTTTTTAATCTGTGGAACATGGAACAATAAATATTCTTATACATACTGTCTTGTTTGTAATACTTTAAAAGAAAAAGGGCATATTTGAAACAATAATTAAAGTCATAATATTCAAAGATTTCATTGTTGTAGCTAACCAAAACTGACATTTGTTACATTTCTTAGGCAATCAAGTTGGAATATTCAAGGTTGCTTAGATTGGCCCAAGAAGATACCCCACCAGAAACAGATTATCGTCTACATCACATAGTGGTCTATTTTATCCAGAACCAGGCACCAAAGAAAATCATTGAGAAAACATTGCTGGAACAATTTGGAGATAGAAATCTGAGTTTTGATGAAAGGTAATTTAAAAATACAAAATACCTTATTCATAGGCTCAAATTGTTCTTATCTTTTGTAGTTCCCAATGCTCTTTTTTAAAAATATATTTTATTGATTTTTTACAGAGAGGAAGGGAGAAGGATAGACAGTTAGAAACATCAATGAGAGAGACACATCGATCAGCTGCCTCTTGCACACCCCCTACTGGGGGATGTGCCCGCAACCAAGGTACATGCCCTTGACTGGAATCAAACCTGGGACCTTTGAGTCTGCAGGCTGACGCTCTACCAAACCAGTTTCGGCCCCAATGCTATTTTTGAATGTTTGTTTTACATATACACAAAGACATTTCAATAAACACAGCACAAAATCTGACTTTACTTAATTTGAACAGTTGCTTTGTAATTTTACCTATAGGTTATAATCATGACCTTTAAAAGCTTGAACTGAAAATAACTCATTATTTTCATACATTGCAGTTGTGAACCAAGTTACTGAGCTAAGCAATATAATGATACACAGAAGAGTATACTGTAATCACTGCTTTGTGGGAGTTAATATTTTAATGTTAAAATTTTTTTCAACCTTTATGCTAAAGGATATTTGGAGTCAGATAATTGGTTAAATTAATTTTAGTTTATCAAAAAATGTTTTCTCTTAGAAGTTCCTATAAAATTATTTACTAATATTAAATTTTTAAATTTAATATAGTGAGAATGAATACTGTTAAAAAAGGACTCAGTTAAAGATCAAAGTATTGGAAGTTATTTTAGAATACAGAAACATTTATGCTGTCTTGGGAGTTCATTGTAATTGCATTTTAATTCTTAAATGCTTATCTTCTTATGAAATTTTTAAAATTCTGAATGAAAAATATGCTTAGCAGAGGAGAATATGAGGAGAAATGAACATCTAGATTAATTCCTGCCTCACCATGTGTCTGAAATTTAGGATTAAGAGAAATAGTTCGCTGAGACCGGTTTGGCTCAGTGGATAGAGCGTCGGCCTGCGGACTGAAAGGTCCCGGGTTCGATTCCGGTCAGGGGCACATACCTTGGTTGCGGGCACATCCCCGGTGGGGAGTGCAAGAGGCCGCTGGTTGATGTATCTCTCTCAACGTTTCTAACTCTCTATCCCTCTCAATTCCTCTCTGTGTAAAATCAATAAAATATATTTTTTAAAAAGAGAGAAATAGTTCAAGTAAATGGTTTTAAATAATATCTAGTAGACACGGAGTGCTCAGTGAGTGTTGCTATTTCACTTTTAATAGTAGAAGTATGGTCATCATTTATTTTGCCCTATATGACTACACAGACTCAGAAGTATAATTATAACCCTTTTTATCTGTTAATGCACATATTCCAATAAACATGCTATTGAATTTGGGGAATAGATTTATGGAATAACCACATTGACTTTTTATTCTTTTGCAATTTTTTGTCCTGGCAACTGCAGATAGGCAATTTGTTTTAATAACCTAATTTGTGTTATACTTAAAAGACAGAGTATGTACTAGTATGTGATAACTAAATATATTTTTTAGTGTTTTCTGATCACACATTATTGGAATGTTTCCATTCTTACCTGAAATGATAAGAATGTTTTGGATTCTTTTGTACTGTTTGCAAATAATGTTGTTTTTTAGAATTTAGTGTATCTTGATCTTGCTTAAATAAATACAAATTATTTTTAAAAGTATATTTTATCTATGCAATCTTTATTAATAAACTATAATTTAAAAACTACACGTATAAGTAATAAATTTGACTTAGAATCATTGATGCTATCTTTTTTATGTACTTTGTAACTATCCAACGTTGGTCTCAAAAACAGTAACAGTGGGTTTTTTTATATATGTGTTGGGTAGTTTTATTTATTTAACACGTTTTTCAGTTTTATGGATTTGGCTTTTGATTTAGGAGTATATATATTTCTTTAAGGTGTCACAACATAATGAAAGTGGCTCAAGCTAAACTTGAAATGATAAGACCTGAAGAAGTAAACTTGGAGGAATATGAGGTAATGTGCTTTTTGAGAGCTCAAACTATAGACTGGGAAATTCTGTGGTTCACAGAGCTTGCTTTCATTTTAGCACATTTAAGCACCTGAGAAAGCAAGGCATATGGAGTGTAGGCATACCCACCAAAAATTTTTACAGCTATAAGATTACAACTTGGTTAATAGAACCTGCATTCTTAAATGCTATGGTTTACTGAAATCATGCTGTATTTTTTAAAATATGTTTTATTGATTTTTTAAAGAGAGGAATAGAGAGTTAGAAACATCAATGAGAGAGAATCATCGATCAGCTGCCTCCTGCACAATCCCCACTGGGGAAGTGCCCACAATCAAGGTATATGCCCTTGACCGGAATTGAACCTGGGACCTTTCAGTCCGCAAGCTGAGCCAAAGGGGTTTCATTGAAACCATGCTGTATTTTTTCCTTTGTTTCATCACATATTTTGGTGATGTTAGAAATTCATTTTAATCATTGAACCCATTATTGGGTGTCGTGCATGTGAGAGAGCACACACGAGTCCTGAGATTGGGCTTGAAGTAATTTTTATGAACAAAATTCTTTGTCTTAACTTTTGGTTTTAAAATTAATACTTTTTTTAATTCACCAATTCAAATACCTAGTATTTATTCAAACTTTAAATTTATACTATATATGTTATAAATTTTATGGGTACATTATTAAATTTAATATTTATGATACATTATTATTCATATATGTATTTAACTTTATAGTTGTGTATTTTAAAATTTACAAATCCACTTAATTTTTAGTTGCTTTCATGAGTGCCTTTGATTAATGTTTGGGCCCTTTTACAAACTTACTTATTTTATATTCCCTAAAAGATGTATCTATAAAATTACTGTTACATGAGATGTCTGAGATTTTACTGCCTATATTCTCTAAGATTTTTATGGTTTCATGCCTTACATTTAAGTCTTTTGTCCACTTGAGTTTATTCTTGTGTATGGTGTAAGTTAGTGGTCCAGTTTCATCTTTCTGCATGTGTCTGTCCAGTTTTCCCAACACAAGTTTTTGAAGAGACTGTCTTGACTCCATTGTATGCTCTTGTCTCCATTGTCAAATATTAATTAATCATAATGGTGTGGGTCAATTTCTGATGTCTGTTCTGATCCTTTGGTCTGTATGTTTGTTCTTGTGCCAGTACCAGGCTGTTTTAGTTGTAAAGGCTTTGTAGTATGGTTTGATATTCGGTATTGTGATCCTTCCTACTTTGTTCTTCTTTCTCAAGATTGCTACAGCTATTTGGGGTCTTTTATGGTTCTGTATGAACTTTTGGAGTATTTGTTCTAGCTCTGTGAAGTATGCCGTTGGTATTTTAATAGGTATTGTGTTGAATCCTGTAGATTGCTTTAGTAGTATAGACATTTTAATTATGTTAATTCTTCCCATTCATGAATATGGTATATACTTCCATTTGTTTGTATCACCCTCTGTTTCTGTTTCTTTTTTCAATGTCCTTTGGTTTTCCAAGCATAGATCTTTTACCTCCTTAGTTAAGTTTATTCCTAGGTAATCTTATTTTTGTTGTTGTTATTGTTACAATGGTAAATGGGATTTCTTTTTTAGTTTCTCTTTCTCATAGTTCAATATTGGTGTATAAAAATGACATCAAATTGTGGATATTTATTTTGTATCCTGCTATCTTGCTGCACTCATTTATTAAATCTAGTAGTTTCCTGGTAAACATTCTTGAAGAACAACTAAGGAGTGTTATTCTACTAGTAGTCAAGACATACTACCTTAACTATTATGTTTATAATAATATTAGCATAAGAATTGGACTATTAGAATAATAAAGCATAGTAGGGAATCTAGGGACATACCCACAAATCAGTGGACACAGGATATATGCTAAAGGTGGCAAGCAAATTGGTTGTTAAGTCTGTCTGTCCTGTTACAACTTAATTTTAAATTGTGATTTGATTCTGTAATCCCTCCCCAAGGTTGCTTCATCAGATAGTATTCAGCATATTTTTTATTCTGAAAATATCTTGTATTCTTTCTAATTTCAGTCATTACTCTTTTTTTTAAATAAATCTTTATTGTTCAGATTATTACAAATGTGTTCCTCTTTTTTTTCCGTCCCCTCAATGGCGCCCCTCCACCAGGTTCCCACCCCACCCTCTGTCCTTTCCCCATCCCCCAATGTCCTCATCCATAGGTGCACAGTTTTTATTCAGTCTCTTCCCACACCCCCCACTACCCTTTTCCCAGAGAGTCGTCAGTCCATTCCCCTTCCATACCTCTGATTATATTATATTCACCAGTTAATATTGTTCATCAGGTTTTTTAATTCCCTTTGTTTTTAGTTTCATTTGTTGATAGTTACGTATTTGTTCATAATTTTTATCTTTATCCTCTTCCTCTTCCTAAATAACCCCCTTCAGCAATTCATATAATTCTGGTTTGGTGGTGATGAACTCTTTTAGCTTTTTTATTTTATTTGTGAAGCTCTTTATCTGGCCTTCGATTTTGAGTGATAGCTTTTCTGGGTAGAGTATTTTTGGCTGTAGGTTCTTGCTATTCATCACCATGAATATTTCTTGCCATTCCCTTCTGGCCTGCATGGTTTCTGTTGAGAAATCAGCTGACAATCTTATGGGTGCTCCTTTATAGGTAACTACCTGCTTTTCTCTTGCTGCTTTTAATATTCTCTCTTTGTCTTTTGCTCTTGAGATTTTAATTTTGATGTGTCTTGGTGTGGTCCTCTTTGGATTCCATTTTTTTGGGGTTCTGTGGGCTTCCTGGACTTGTAAGTCTATTTCTTTCCCCAGGTGGAGGAAGTTTTCTGTCACTATTTATTCCAGTATTCTTTCAATATCTTGCTCTCTCTCTTCTTCTGGGATTCCCATAATTCTGATGTTGGTTCGCTTGAAATTGTCCCAGAGGTTTCTTACCCTGTCTTCAACTTTCTGGATTCTCTTATCATCTTGCTTCTGTAGAGGAGTGTCCTCTGGCTCTTTGTGTTCTAAATCATTGTCTTGATTCTTGCGATCTTCCCGTCTATTTTTAGGACTCTGTGTAATATTTTTTATTTCAGACCATGTTTTCTTTATTTCTAGTTGATCCCTTTTTATTTATAGTTTATCCCTTTTTATAACCTCATAGGTCTCATTTATTTTATCGGCCTTTTTTAGGATATATTGAAAAGCCTTAATACCGTAGTTTTGAACTCAATGTCCATTCTTTTCTTTTCATCCATCTCCTTCCTTTATGTCCTGCCTCTTATCTGCATTTTAGTTGTTTTCCTGATTTGATGGAATAGTTTTGTGTGCTAGGTGTTCTGGTAGAGCCCAGTAGCACAGCCTTCCCAGTTACCTGAGGTGGACAGTCTTGGTGTAGCCCTTTGTGGTCTGTGTGTGCAGTCTTGCTGTTAAGCCTTGCTCATTGTTGGTATCACTGGGAAGCATTGATATCCAAACCAATTGGCTGTGAGGATCAGCAGTGTCTCAGCTATGAGGGTTTCTGGACTCTGCTTGGATGGGGTGGAGTCTCAGGGTGACGCAGACAATCTTTGGTTCCCTTTCAGTCTCGCCTTAGAAAAGTCCTGTTCACGGTGAGTCTCACCAGATTGGTTGCAGGCGCGCGCACCTCTTTGGTAAAGGCGCAGACAAGCTTTGGATTCCGGCCAGTCCCTTCTTAGAGAGAGCCAGCCTCTGGGAGATCTTCTGTGCTCAGCTTGGATGGGGTGGAGTCTTGGGTTGGTGCAGACAAGCTTTGTTTTCCCGTCGGCTCCTCCCCAAGTCCCGCAGTAAGGGCCTTTGGCTTCACACACCTCTGAGAGATCTCTGCCTACTGCCTGACATTCTGGCCTCTTCCCTCACCGAGGCAGTCTATCAGAGCAATAGGGTGATTCTGTTTTCCTCTCAGACAAGAAAGCCAGCAGCAAATTCAGCCTGGCCCACCCTCGTGCATCGGGAGTCTGCTAACAGCAATCTAGGCCCGGCCCTCCCTCTCCGCAAGGATTAAGCCAGCGCCTTTTGGAGCCCACAGTTCTCCGTACCTTCACAGTTTCTGAGTGCCTTCTCTCTCCTTCCCAGATGTCAGAGCCTCCTCTCAGCTAACTGTCCATTGCTTCAGGGCAATGCCTCCCCTGTTTTCCAGTTATAAATTAAAATTTGTTGTGGTAGGCTGCATTCTGGTGTCTACCCTATGCCGCCATCTTGGTTTCTCCTCCAGAGTCATTACTCTACAGGTATTCAAATAACATGTTTTTAGATTTCTTACATTTCACATATCTTTGTCTTGTTCTAAGTCAGAGATCAGCAAACATTGGCCTGTAAACCAAATGCAGTTCACCACCTATTTTTATAAATAAGTTTAATTGGAACACAGCCATTTGTTTGTGTATGTTTCCACACTACAGTCACATAGTTAACTACAAATCCTAAAACATTTACTTTTTAGCCTTTTTTAGGCAGTTTACCAACTCACAACTTCTAAGGCAGTTCTTTAATGACAGCAGAGTAGCAAGAAAGCTAACTTTATACTTGCAAACAAATTTTGACTTAATTTGTTATTAGGTTTTTACAAATAATATAAAAATTATGCATTAAAACCTTAAAATTAAAATGATTTATATTCATAGAGAATATAATAGGCCAATAACAGGTCTATATGCTTCTTTCATTTTTTTAATAATAAAGTGTATATAAGAGCTTTAACACTTTTATTTATTATCAGTATCTTTTTAGATTAATCACATATTCTATTTTAGTTATGGCTTTCTTTGAATCAATTTTTATTAAATAAGAAAAAAATCATGACTTATATAGGATGTCAGTTCTGTGTTTTAGTCCTGCTCCTTGCCCTACAATTGGCTTTTAGGAAGTAGGGCAGTGAAATGTTAAATGCATCTATATCCTTTTCACTGTGTCTAAGATAAATAGACTATTCACATGCAACATTTAGAGTCAAATTCCACACAAATTTGGCAAAAAATAAATGATCAAATAAACTTACTATGCTAAGACCTTTTTTTTTTTTTTTTTTAGTTCCTTTAAATTAAATTCTGCATCAAATAATAGACTTCAGGCTTTGACTCACATTAGAGTAGGAAATTAATTTACCTCCTACATTCAGTGTGATGTAGATGCAAGGTGGGATAAAAATAGGTTTTCTGTTTATGGAAAATCACACAATAATTAATAAATAATAATAAAAGAATAAACTCAGTTTCACATACTCCGAACTATAAACCTACTTTGGTCCCACTCTATATTTTCATGTTTTTGTACTGAGGAATTTTTGAGAGATAACCAGATTGACTATCATATCTTAAATTTCTTATGTTTTTAATGAGATCTTTGTCATTTAATTTTTCATCAATATCTAATCATTTTTATTTTCATTATTTTACTAAAAAATAGTTTATGTCAGAAATTAAAGTCTTAATTTAGCTCTAGTTTATCTAAATTTTGAACCTTTGCTTCTATTAATTCAGATAGTTATCAGTCCTGGCTGACATGGCTCAGTTGGTTGAGCATCATTCCATGAATGGAAAGGTAACTGGTTTGATCCTGGGTAGGGCACATACTGATGTTTTTCTCTCTCTCTCTCTCTCTCTCTCTCTCAAATCAAATTTTTTAAAACCCAAGAAGTTATTAGAACAGTGTATAACTTTGTGAAGAGTTTTCATTGTAGTTTTAATATCTTCCTGTATTTACTTTTATTTTTCTTTCACTTACAGGAATGGCATCAGGATTATAGAAAATTTAGAGAAACAACCATGTATCTTATAATTGGACTAGAAAATTTTCAAAGAGAAAGGTAAGGAAAAGTAGACACTGCTGAAAAAAAGAGCCTCATTTTTTTGTATGAAATTCTATTCAGCTATGATCTTATATATAGAAAAGATTTTATTAACAATATATATTTTAATGTCTTCTTTTATAATAGTTTTAGATTTACAGGAAAATTGCCCAGCTAATATGTTCCACACAAAATATATTTTTTGTTTTAAATTAAATCTGTAAGTTTGGTATTAGTGTCTAGTTTTTATAAGCTTTCTGCAGCTGAAATTTAGAATGACAAAGGATTAGATAGAAGCCAAAAGTTTGCTGGAGACCAGAAAAGCTGGTAGCTCAGCACATGGAATTCTTTGTATTTCTTAGCCTTTGGGCACCTGCCCTTTTAATATTCCTTATGTCTGAGTCTAATCCTGATGTCAAATCAAAGACAGTTTTTCCAATCTCTTTGCCTGAACTTTCAGGTACTATAAAAAATATATAGCTGTAGAAAACTGATCTCTTGTCTTTAAGTATTGTGGCTGAAAACGCATTTTAGATTGTTATTTTCATATAAATGATTTTAAAGACATTTCTACTTATTAAACTACTAGAGACCCGGTGCATGAAATTTGGGTGTAAAGGGAGTCCCATAATCCAGCCTGCATCCTCTCCAATCCAGGATCCCTCTCGCAATCTGGAACCACTGGTTCCTTAACGACTTGCCTGCCTGCCTGCCTGATCACCCCCTAACTGCCTCTTCCTGCCTGCCTGATGCCTTCAACTGCTCACCTGCCAGCCTGATCCCTTTACAGCTCTCTCCTCCTGGCCTGATTCCCCTAACTACCTAACTGCTCTCCCCTCCTGGCCTGATCCCTCTGGCTGCCTAACTGCTATCTCCTCCTGGTCTGATCCCCCTAACTTCTCTCCCTTCCTGGCCTGATCCCCCTAACTCAGCTGTGGGCAAACTACGGCCCGCGGGCCAGATCCGGCCCGTTCAGCTGTTCTATCCGGCCGCGGAGCCGAAAGAGCGAAGGGTTCTTTTGCTCTCCCCTCCGCTCCTTCACCAGCAGCCCAAGATGAGAGTGCCAGCATGGTCAGGTTGCTTTTGTTCCAGCCCTCCGGTCCAGTTTAAGAACCCATTGTGGCCCGCGAGTCAAAAAGTTTGCCCACCCCTGCCCTAACTGCCTAACTACTGTCTCCTCCTGGCCTGATCCCTCTGACTTCCTAACTGATCTCTTCTCCTGGCCTGATTCCCCCTAACTGCCACCTTCTTCGTTCTCCACACTGCAGGCCTTCTCCCTTTTGCCTTCTTCCACGGCCTCTGCTAAAGGTCTTCAGTGCTAGCTGAGCCCTCGGCCTTTGCAGCAACTGTGGCTTTGTCTGGAAGGACATCCAGAAGGATGTCCGAAAGACATCCGTCCTAATTAGCATATTACTCTTTTATTAGTATAATGTTGGTATTTATTCATTTTTAATTTAATAAATATTTATTGTTCCGATTATTACAATAATTTCTCTTTTTTCCCCCTATAGCTGCCTTCCACACAGTTCCCACCCCACCCTCTGCCCTTACCTCCCCACACTGTCCTCATCCATAGGTATACGATTTTTATCCAGTCTCTTTCTGCACCCCCTACATCCCTTTCCCTCTGAGAATCATCAGTCCACTCCCTCCTGACTCAATTATAGTCACCAGTTTATTGTGTTCCTCAGATTTTTAATTCACTTGATTTTTAGATTCACTTGTTGATAGATATGTATTTGTTGTTCATAATTTTTATCTTTACTTTTTTCTTCTTCCTCTTCTTAAAGAATACCTTTCAGCATTTCATATAATACTGGTTTGGTGGTGATGAACTCCTTTAGCTTTTTCTTATCTGTGAAACTCTTTATCTGACCTTCCAATCTGAATGATAACTTTGCTGGGTAGCGTAATCTTGGTTGTAGGTTCTTGCTATTCATGACTTTGAATATTTCTTGCCACTCCTGTCTGGTCTGCATAGTTTCTGTTGAGAAATCAGCTGACAAATCAGCTCTTTTGTAGGTAATTAACTGTTTTTCTCTTGCTGCTTTTAATATTCTCTCTTTGTCTTTTGCTCTTGGTATTTTAATTATTATGTGTTTTAGTGTGTTTGGATTCCTTTTGTTTTTCGTTTGCGCTTCCTGGAGTTGTAAGTCTATCACCAGGTCGGGGAAGTTTTCAGTTATTATTTCATCAAATAGGTTTTTAGTATCTTGCTCTCTCTTCGTTTTCTGGCACCCCCATAATTCTGATGTTGGTACACTTGAAGTTGTCCCAGAGACTTCTTACACTATCTTTAACTTTTTGGATTCTTTTTCTTTTTGCTGGAGGAGTGTTTTTTGCTTGTATTTCAAATCTTTGACTTGATTCTTGCTTTCCTCTAGTCTGCTATTGGGTCTCTGTATAATATTTTTTATTTCAGTCAGTGTATGTTTAGTTTCTAGTTGGTCCTTTTTATATACTCGAGGGTCTCACTATATTTATCAGCCTTTTCTAGGAAATTCTTGAAAAATCTTATGACCATGGTTTCGAACTCTATATCCAGTCATTTGTTTTCCTCCATTTCTTTCGTTTGTGATCTGTTTCTTTGTCTCTGCATTTTCACTGCTTCCCTGAGTTGGTAGGGTAACTTCGTGTGGTAGGTGTCCTATATGGCTCAGTAGGTCAGCCTATCCAGTTACCTGAGGTAGATATTCTAGATGCACCCCTTTGTGGACTGTGTAGTTAAATCTTGATTGTTGTTGATATCCCTGGGAGGAATTGACCTCTATGCCAGTTGGTTATGGGTATGATCTGTGTCTACACCAGGAGAACTTCTGTGCTGGAGACAGCCTTATGAGACATGAATTTCAAAATCGCAAAAGCCTCTGTGCTCAGCTTGGATGGGGCAGAGTCTCAGGGCAGAGCAGACAGTCTTGGCTTCCTGTCAGCTCTGCCTTATGAGGCCCCTAGGTCTCAGTGTCCCTCGGTAATCGCTGAAAGCACCTCAGAGAAAGCTGCCCTACAGTTTCACTCACTGCCAGACAGTCCAATTTCTACCCCAATGAATCTGGATTCCCAGATTCTCACCCGGAACTGGAGTTCAGTGCAATTGGGAGCTTCTGGTTCCCGCCAGCTAGAGAAAGCCAGTGGCACACTCAACACTCACAGTCCTCTCTGCACACACTTGAGCGTGCACCTCCAGACCTCTGCCTTTCACAGCTCCCCTGAGTTTCCGCCTGACAGTCCAGATTACCCCCATAAGAGACTGGGTCCCCAGGGGCTCGCCCAGAACTGGGGTTCAGTGCAGTCCAAACTGGGGTTCAGTGCATTCGGGAGATTCTGATTCCCTCCCTCTATGGAAAGCCAGCAGCAACCTCAGCCGTCAGTCCTCTCTGGGGTTCAGTGCATTCGGGAGATTCTGATTCCCTCCCTCTATGGAAAGCCAGCAGCAACCTCAGCCGTCAGTCCTCTCTGCGCGCACTTGTGTGCGCACCTCCAGATCCCTGCCCTCCAAGGCTCCCCCAAGTCTCTGTGTGCCTTTCTCTCTTACCTGACAGTCCAGATTCCCTCAGTATGAGCCTGGGTTCACAGGGTCTCGCCCAGGACTGGGGTTCAGTTCAGATGGAACTGGGGTTCAGTGCAATCAGGAGCTTCCTTCTCCCTCCCACCAGAGAAAGCCAGCCAGGCACTCGGCCACCCTTCCTCTCTGCGTGTATCTCTGTACCTCAGCTTTTTACAGCTCCTCTACTTCTCCGTGAGCTTTTCTTTTTCCTTCTAGTTGTAGAATTTTCACTCAGCCAGCTTTCCTGTGGTTCTGGATGATGTCCATTCTGTCTTTTAGTTATAGTTTTGAAATTGTTGTGTGAGGCAGCAGTTTAGGTGCTTACCTATACCACCATCTTGGTTTCTCCTGGTTTTTATTTTAATTGTTATGAAGAAGAAAGGATCATTATTGATTTATTTACCACTACCAGTTATCCACTAGTTTGCCTTTACTTGTTTCTCTACATATTTTCTTAATTGATATATTTTACTGTGAACTTACTTGACAAGTGATTTGTTTTGTTTTTTGTTTTGTTTTTTTTTTCATTTTTAAAAAATTTATTAAGGTATTATATGTGTACATAGCTTACCATTGCCTCCCCCCACCTCCCATATATGCCCTCCCTCCCCAGAGTTCTGTGTTTGTTAGTTGTACTTATATGCATGCATACCAGTCATTCGGTTGATCTCTTATCTCCCCCCAGGTCTCCTTCCCCTCCCCGCTGTCATTTGACAGTCTGCTTGTTTTATGGTGACTATCTCAGGACCACATGAATAGAATCCGCTCCTCCTCTGGTTCACCAGCCGCTCCCCCCACCCGGGTCCCACCGCTTCCCAGGGGCACACGGCTCTCCCGGGGCACATGTCTCCCCCAGGGCACACGGCTCACCTGGGGCACACGGTTCACCCGGGACACCCGCCCCCCCACCCCCCGGGGAAAACAGCTCACCCGGGGCACACGGCTCTCCTGGGACACCCGGCCCCTCTGGGACACTCGGCTCACCCGGGGTACACAGCCCCCTGGGGCACATGGCTCTCCCGGGACATCCGGCCCCCCCTGGAGCATACGGCTCTCCCGGGACACCCGGCCCCCCTGGGACACAAGGCTTACCTGGGGCACACGGCCCCCTGGGGCACACGTCTCTCCTGGGACACCCAGCCTCCCTGGGGCACACGGCTCACCCAGGGCACACGGCCCCCCTGGGGAACACGGCTCTCCCCGGACACACGGTCCCCCTGGGGAGCTGGGGTCGAGAACTAGAGGCGCCGCGCCAGCTCCTTGCTGGCACAGCGGGCGGGCTGGGATGGCTGCAGGCAGGGAGAACACGCTCCAAGGAGTCTCAGCGGAATGGCTGCGGACTCGGAGGCCAAGCTCCAAAGCAGCCCCCTCCCTCAGCCTGGGGTGGAGCGAGCTCCCCTCCTGGTGGTCTTTCCTCACTCTCGGCAGCAGGTGCGGCGGAGGCGGTGGCTTTTGTGGCTCAATTTCCACTCTATTTTTAAAGTCCACATGGCGGCTGTGGCGCCCCTCCTTGGGGTCCCGGTGGCGGGCCTGACGGGCGAAGTGCTCGCCAGGGCCATGAAAGGAAGATGCCGCACCATCTCCTCACCAGCACTGCAGTCAGGCTGGGACAGCTGTGGGTGGGAAGACCGCGCTCAAAGGTGTCTCATTCGGGGTGGGAGCAAGTGGAGGCCAAGTTCTGAAGCTGCCCACTCCCTGGGCCTGGGGCGGAGTGAGCTCTGTTCTCGGGGGCTTCCCTCACAGGGCAGTGGCGGTGGCGGCGGGTGCGGCCTGTAGCTCAATTTCCCCTGTAGTTTTAAAATCCACAAGGCGGCAGCGGCAGAAGCTCTGGCCTGGCCATGCGGCGGCCGAGGAATTACTCCCCGGGGCCACGAACAGAAGGCGCTGCGCCAGCTCCTCACCAGCACAGCGTGCGCGGAGGCCAGGCTGAGATCGCTGCAGGCGGGGAGACCGCACTCAAAGGCGTCTCGTTCTGGGCAAGATCCGAAGGCGCGGCATCAGCTCCCTCGCTCCCAAGGCGGGCTAGATGGGAAGGCCCACTCCCTGGGCCCGGGGCAGAGCGAGCTCTGCTCTCAGTGGGCTTCCCTCACTCGTGGCAGCGGCTGCTCCGGAGGGTCCGGTTCCACCGTAGTTTTAAACTCCACATGGCAGCAGCAGCGGCACCTTGCTTTGTCTCTAGTTGTAGCCATCCCATTCTGCCAGCTTTCCTGTGGGTCTGGTGTGATCCCTTTCGATTTTAGCTGTTGTTTTTTTCCAAATTGTTGATGAGGTGGCAGCTTAGGAGACTACCTAGGCCGCCATCCTATTTCAGTCTCAGTGATTTGTTTTTTAAAATGCTATATTTCAAATAGTATTTTAAATAGTGCCAAATTGCAACCAAGTAAAAGGTCTTTTGAATTCTTTCTCACTTTCATTCCTCCTTTCTTTGCCTTCTTTTCCCAATACTGAAATAATAGAACTACTTTTTAATGATAACCTAGAGCTTTACTTCTAGTAAGGATCAACTGGAAAGTTAGTAATGGTGACAAGTAATGTTTATAGAATACTGTAAAAAGAAATATCAATATTCTCACTTTATGTATAGCAGTTACCACAGCTAGCAGCATACTCCAAGAGGCCCAGTGCATGAAAATTCATGCACTGGACGGGGGTCCCTCAGCCTGGCCTTCCCCCTCTCACAGTCTGGGAGCCCTCAGGAGTAGAGGCGATCCAGCAATCAGGGGAAACTGATGCCCCATCACACCTCTGTTGCTGCCATTGCTGGCAGCGCAAGTCTCGGCCAGCCCTGGTAACCTGAGCCTCGGGTGGCTGGGCAGACATCATTTGAGGCTTGTCTGTGCCTCAAGCCAGCCCTAGGCAACTGGGGCTGATGGGATTGGGCATCACCATCTTGTGGCTATGAGTGCCACCATCTTTAAGGACATGGCAGTCAGTTAGCATATTCCCTCCTTATTGGCTGTGGGTGTTGCCATCTTTGCCATGGCATGTGGGTCAATTAGCATATTCTCTCCTTATTAGATAAGATTTCAAAAGGTTCTGTCAAACTTTGTTTTTAATGAATATATAACATTTGAAAGCTATGAATGGGATATTTACTGTTGGGTTATTGTCAATTCTGAGTAGTGAAGTACAATAATGTTTTTAGTAACCATAAGTTTACATTGGTATAAGGAGTACAAGTAAAGATAGAGTCTAGCAGGCCACATAGTCTTATTTTATCTTAAATAAAAATGTGGTAACTGGACTGCTGATTCTTATTCTGATTGAAAACATACTTATAAAACTTTATTTTTTTCCTTTTTATTGGATTTATTGGGGTGACACTGGTTAACAAAATTCTACAGGTTTCAGGTGCACAATTTTACAACACATCATCTGTGCACTGTATTGTGTGTTCACTACCCCAAGTCCAGTCTCCATCCGTCACCATTTATCCCCCTATATTCTCCACCACCCCCTTTTCCTGGCAGTCACCACATTGTAGTTGATAAAATATGGAACGAATTGTGCACTTCAATATAAAATTAGAACAAGATCATGACTTTAGGGCTATTCACAGAGAGATAACTCAGATCTAAGAGGCCAGATAAGAGTGTCATTCAGGAAATTTAACAGCTCTAAAAGAAAAGGTAGATATGCCAGCAAACTACTTCAACTTAGTGACTTAAAACAACACCATGGTTATTATCAATTCTCATAAGTAAAACAAAAATTTTAGTTGAAATTGTGTCCATATTATTTCAGAATAAAGTTTCTTAATCTTAAGTTTTTCTAAAAAACAAATTCCTAGAAGCTATTTTTAGTAAATGTATAAAATGACTTTTTTTTTTTCTTCAGACAGTTTCAGGGTATAATTTGATTTGTCACAAATGCCTTTATTTCCCAATAATTCTGTGCTTGACCATTGGAATATAGAATTGATAATTTATATCTAAATAGATGAAATTATATAATAAGCATTAACACTGATTGGCTGTGCATCCTAGAGTTTTCTTTATAATATTTCACTTTTTAGGATGTTCCATTTTTCTCAATTAGTCTATATAAAAATATGTTATGATTGTACAAACTAACACAATGGACATATCTTAAAATATCTTTAATATTTCAAATATATATCTGTATGTATTTTTTCCTTTAGTATATTAGGAGAAGAGTAATTATTTCATGGGCAAATATAACACTCAGTCTTCCTCTCCTCCTTTTTTTAACTAGTTTGAACTTCATAATATCTACATTTAATTAACATAAGTTAATATTACTTGTATTAAATATAACACAAGGCTACACTTTCAGCCTTTTATGTTAGTGTTTTCTTGTGTTTCTTTGCATTTGCTAGGGTTTCCATGTTTTTCTAATCTCCCTTCGATATTCTCGCCACATCCATTCTCCCCACAGCATGAAATTTTTCTCAGCAACTAGAACTCTGCCTGTGGCATAGAAAAAACCTGACCAAATAGTCACTGAATGAATCAATGATGTGGTTAAAAAACAAAGTAACATTCATTCTTCAAACAAAAATTACATTCTATTTAAAAAGTAGTTTATTGACTTTCTCAAGTCTTAGTTTTGAATCTAAATGAAAGACATCAGGAAAATGAATCCCAAAGCAGACAAAAGGAACTACCTGAATTCATAAATTATGGCCTTTTCTCCCAGTTTTTGTTTGTTTTGTTCTGTTTATTTGCTTTTTGTATTTCACTTTTAAGACATAACTATCTCGTGGTTTCATATGTGCCTGTTTTTATTTTTTGTTACTTTTATTTTATTTTATATGCCTGTTTTATAAAGCAAGGCTCTCAGGCTTCCAGTGCATCAGATGATAGTTTTTATTATAATATTGTTCTGGTAATCAAAATGTGTTTATTTAAATTGTTTTATAATTATAATTGGCTTTTACATGAAATACTAATGCTATCTATTTCTTATAATTTTTAAGTTATATAGATTCCTTGCTGTTCCTTATCTGTGCTTATCAGAATAACAAAGAACTATTGTCCAAAGGCCCATACAGAGGACATGATGAAGAGTTGATATCACATTATAGAAGAGAATGTTTACTTGTAAGTTGAATGTACATAATATTTATTTACTTTATCTTTTTTACTTACATTGAGCATATTTTCCAGACTCATATATAACTGATTGACTTTATAAACTCTGATGGGATAAGAAGTTGATAATGTCTATAATCTGCGATTACTCTCTTAAAATGGGAGAATAGACTCGATTCTTTTTCCCTTCTTTTTTATGGATCCTAACTATTGCATGTTTTAAAACTACATAAATGTTTTTAAAATGGGATCAGAATGATTACATTTTTATATTTAGATTTCTTCAACACTCTACCACTCCCTTTTTTGGTGGGAAAGGAGAGGCTACATAAAATTTGAGTAATTAGTATTTAAGCCTCTCTCCTAGCTAACGATAAATTGCACTAGAATGACATAAGTTTTATGTGTGTCTGTATGAGAAATTTAACAACAAAGATAAGGGCTCCTTGCTCGTCTGTCCTCTGGCTTTGCCGACTGATTAAGCATCATCTTGGGTCGCCTGGCCCCGAGTCCATCTTCTGTGCTGGGAGACTGCACTTGAGAGCCTGCAGAGGAGCCCACCACGATGAAACAAAAAACTTTGTAATCAAAAGAAAACTTTAAAGCAACTCCACAGAATACTTGTTTAGGAGCCCTATGGCAAAAACTATAGTATATATTTCTAGGCTTGTCTAGATTTTCTATCTCATCTTAAAAACTTAGCTGAAATAGAAATGTCATTTTCACACATGAAGGTGACACTTGTGCCCCAGCAGGAGTGGGACATGCCCTTAGAGGTATGTAGGTGTGCTGATATGTGCAGAACAGCCCATTTAAGATATGGGAACCAGAATGCAGGCTGCAATTTAAAGAGGGGTTTTGGTGTAGCACGGAATGGGGAGAGTGCTTATCTTGCCTTCCTGCTTTTCCTACAGAGCCTTTAGCTTCTGCCAGCTTTGCTTTCGGTTCCAACTTGAACCTGTGAAAACTGCAGAGTTTAGAGTTTTCTAAACCACAGAAAAAGGAATTAATTTCAATGAAGGGGGGAAAGGCAGCTGCACTTTGTTTTTACTACTTTACTTAAAAGCATAATCACATGAAAACAAGTCATTTTCTATTATACAAAGTGTTCTGAGACTGTTCTTACCATAGATCAAGGTATCTGAGGTCTTTCTTAGTGGCATCATTAAGAATATCAGAAAGTGTATAACCTTCTTTAACAGTCTGAAATAAAGACAAATACATGGGAGGTAAGCATCCTATCTAATAAGACGATAATATGCAAATTAACTGTCACTTCAACACGCAAATGGCTGCCCCCATGTGGACACAAGATGGTTGCCACAAAATGTCCAGCAGGGGAGGGCAGTTGTGGGTGATCGAGCCTGCAGGGGAGGACAGTTGGTTGGGACCAGGCCTGCAGAGGAGGGCAGTTAGGGGTGACCAGGCTGGCAAGGGAGGGCAGTTGGGGGTGATCAGGCCTGCAGGGATGGGAAGTTGGGGAGGACCTGGCCTGCAAGGGAGGACAGTTGTGGGGGACCAGGTTGGCAAGGGAGGGCAGTTGGGGGTGACCAGGCCTGCAAGGGAGGTCCAATTAGGGTCAATCAGGCTGGCATGGGAGGGCAGTTAGGGATGACTAGCCCTGCAGAGGATGGCAGTTGGGGGTATCAAGCCTGCAGGGGAGGGCAGTTGGGTCTACCAGGCCTGCAGGGGAGGGCAATTAGGGGTGACCAGGCTGACAGGGGAGGACAGTTAGGGGTGACCAGGTCAGCAGGGGAGGACAATTGGGGGCAATTGGACCGGCAGGGGAGTGGTTAGAGTGTGATCAGGCTGACAGGCAGAAGCTGTTAAGGGCAATTAGGCAGGAAGGCAGGTGAGCGGTTGGGAGCTAGCAGTCCTGGATTGTGAGAGGGATGTCCGACTACCCATTTAAACGGGCAGTCAGACATCCCTCTTAGGGTCCCATATTGGAGAGTGCGCAGGCTGGGCTGAGGGATACATACCCCCCTCCATGCACGAATTTTGTACACTGGGCCTCTAGTCTGGCAATAATAGCATAGGATTGTTTTGGGGGGTATAAATTTACCTTTTCAATAGTATTTGCATCTGTTCCTTGCATTTGCAACCAGTCTACAAGTTCTTGATTGTTCTCTGCCCACAAGACAATTCTGGGTTCTCTGTAGTAATTATAAGTTTGTTTTATTGTATATTGATGGGTAACAATAAAACAGTGACAAGGAAATAAACTGTTCCAGAATGTAAAAAAAAAAAAAAAAAAAAAAAAGAAAGAAAAAGAAAGAAAGAAAGAAAGAATATAATCTTTGTATTTGAAATTCAGCTTAAAACTATAGTTATTTAAAATCTTATTTATCATGCTATAAACATAAGATTTTAAACATAAGCCCTTAAATATTATAGCTCTTATTTTACCTGGGTTCCTTATCAATCTTTTATGTCTATATTTCTTATCCTTAAGGATGTCTCAGTTCTTCTAGGTTAGGGATCAGCATACTTGTCCTATACTCCAGTCTGTCACTTGTTTTTGTAAAGTTTCATTTGAAACATAACCATACTCATTTATAATTCATATGTGGCTGCCTTTGTAAGACAATGGCATGGCTGAGTAATTGCAGCAGAAGCAATATGGATTCAAAGCCTAAAATATTTCCTGTCTTGTTCTTCACAGGAAAACTTACCAGTCCCTGTACCACATTGTAAGCTCCATGAGAGTTTTCTGTATTAATCACTTAAGTACTCCTGCATCTAGAACAGTTCTGGCACATGCATTGAACTCAGGAAGAATTTTTTGAAGGGATAAATTAATTGTTTACTTTCATATTTTTGTACCAAGGAATATAGCTTTTCTTGTTCAGTTGACATTTATGGAGACATGATAAAGAGTTTTTCAAAATTAATATGGCATTTAAATTTCTTTCTTTTCAAAATTATTTTGAGTGATTATTAAATTTTAGTATTGGGGGAAGTTCATCCCTGGAGAATAAATAAAAATTGGCCCCTGTAGTGATGATCAATATAAGCTAAACACAAATTTTAAAAGCATGACAATATTATCCCTACTTTTTTTTCCCCCTTTTATTTCTGTTGTTATACACATAGTTTTTTCTAAGAGATTTTCCATGCTAGAATAGTTTGAGATTATTTTTCCTGGTTGCCATTAGTTCTAATACCGTTTGTGAACATACTCATTATATCACCTTCAGTATTTATACTTATAGATATTTTGTTACATTAAAAATAAACCTGTTCTTTTTCTCATTGCATGAAGAAATTGAATGAGCAAGCTGCAGAACTGTTTGAATCTGGAGAGGATCAAGAAGTAAACAATGGTCTGATTATTATGAATGAGTTTATTGTCCCATTTTTGCCCTTATTATTGGTGGATGAAATGGAAGAGAAAGATATACTCGCTGTGGAAGATATGAGAAATCGATGGTGCTCTTATCTTGGACAAGAAATGGAATGTAAGTTTAAATAATGCTAATGGACACCTGAGTTGGTTGGAATTAAAAGCAGTTAATATAAATAATATAATATTTTTATATTCTGTAATATTCACATTACTTTTTTCTTATTTACAAACTAAGCTATGAACTGTCATTTATCTTTTTATCTCTTCCCTCAAAATGATCATTATTTTGTATATTTTAAAATGAATCATCAATTGGCCACCACAAGTTAATAAATTATCTTAAAGATAATTTCACTCGCTCTCTATCTTTAGTTAACTCTAATTGTTTCTATTTGCAGCAAACCTCCAAGAGAAGCTGACAGATTTTCTGCCAAAACTTCTCGATTGTTCTACAGAGATTAAAGGTTTCCAGGAGCCACCGAAGTTACCTTCGTATTCTACACTTGAACTGTGCGAGAGATTTGCCCGAATCATGTTGTCCCTCAGTCGAACTCCTGCTGATGGAAGATAAACAGCACACACTTGCCCTAAACACACTGTGCAAACTTTTTTTCAGTTCTTAACCCTTGCCTTCCTGTCACAGGGTTTGCTTGTTGCTGCTATAGTTTTTAACCATTTTTTTTTATTTTAATGACTTCCAAATACAAAATGACTATACAGACTTTAGCTGGACTGCAAACAATAAAGCTGGGAATCGCATGGCTCTCAGACTTTTTCTTAGCCAGATCTCCTGTATAATTACAAATTTGATTGATCTTATCATTGAAAAACCATGTTTTTGCCACCTTTCCCTTACAGTATTACTGCTTTTATCTTT
Organism: Vespertilio murinus; assembly: GCA_963924515.1. Lineage (NCBI taxonomy): Eukaryota > Metazoa > Chordata > Mammalia > Chiroptera > Vespertilionidae > Vespertilio > Vespertilio murinus. Next base: position 107,783,159 of record OZ004706.1, on the reverse strand, counting down.
ATCTACATTGTTCCATTGAGTCTGGATCCTTCCATGACTGCAGCCATTTAAGTGTTCAACACTGTGTACGATACATAACATTTGGTAGCTTGTAAATGGAATTAAAGAATAAAGTTTTATTTATGGCTACCTATGTGTTTGTAAGTAGGTATATTGTATATTAGTGTGTTATTTTAGCTTTATAAATGAATTTTGCGGATTAAGAGTGGGTGATGAGTAGATTTTAAAAATATATATATTTTATTGATATTTTACAGAGAGGAAGGGAGAGAGATAGAGAGCTAGAAATATCGTTGAGAGAGAAACATCGACCAGCTGCCTCTTGCACACCCCCTACCGGGGATGTGCCCGCAACCAATGTACATGCCCTTGACCGGAATCGAACCCGGGACCTTTTAGTCCGCAGACCGACGCTCTTCCACTGAGCCAAACTGGTTTCGGCTGATGAGTAGATTAATAGACTTTTTATTTTGCTCTAATGTTAACAAATTGGAAATTTACTAAACATTTTTTACTAACTAGTTAAACTTAATATGGCACCTAAACTTATTTTGAATTCAAATAAGGTTTTCACTGGAGTGACTAAGTCAACTACACTGAAACTTTTAACCTTTCTTAGATTAACCTTTTATTTTTTTATGTATTTACAAACAATATAGCAAGGTGATTATTTCAAAAGATACCATAAAATATACTTGAATAAGGGCTATTTAATAGTGAAACTTATAAGAAATATGTATATGTATACATAATACATACACACGTATTCTTCATAGTGGAAGACAATGTTTTGCATTATAGAATCATTCTATTTTTGATAAATTGTATATTACTTTAATTGAAAATGTTCTCTGCTAATCAGTGCTGTGAAATGAAGTTGCTATTATTGACCTAGAATTTATGAGTATCTGACCTGCTTTTATTTACCACCTTTTCAATAAGGATGAAGCTGTGGGACATTTTATAGGTGGAACTTCTGTTTAAGATTAATGAAGTAACATTGTGAATCGAAATCAATGCATTAAAGGTAATCATGTAACCAACAACCTATTTTTGAATTTATAAAATTTCTTTATGAGCAATACTTTGTTAGCTTAGTAAAATATATCATTATACTGCGTGTATGTTTGTTATGGTGCCGCCAAAAGTGCTCTGTGTAAGTGCCTCTCACAAAAGATCCTGGACAGAGGAGGAAGAGGAATATTAAGTTGTTCTAGGATGCTCCTTTCAAAGGTATCAGTATGATGCTAAGGCATTAACGACAGGGATCTGGTACTGTTTCTGTTTTAAGTGTAGGTTTTTGCATATCGTAGCTATCCAAATGTGTTTTGATTCAGGTTTTATATTCTCCACTTAAGCAGAATCTGTGTTCTCCATTGGTTTTCAAGTCCTGTCAAAACCTCAGGAAATTTATTTGTATTGTCTAAGCTTTTCTAAATTATCTGCAGTATTTTATGATATTTTACCATAATGGTAAAGTGATCTGTGTTTATGTGTCTAACTGACTATTGAGACACAACACACTCAAAACTCCATGTGGTAATTTCTCCTTTTATAACCAACATCCAGAGAATCATATGTGGCTCTTGTGGCGAAGGTAAGTTTTATTTGCTTTGTACTTAAAAGCCAGTTTATTTATTCCTAAAAATGAACCTGAAGTACTTATTTACAGAAGTGACCTTTTTCAAGAACTGGAGAAATTACTTGTTTTTATATCGGCTTTAATCTTTGGTTAGCAAACTTCCTTACCTTATTTACTGGGTTAAACTAATTTATAGGCAGTAATTTAAAACTTGGAACTTCATAAAACTGTTGTCTGTAGCAGATTTTACTTTTATTTAAATGACTCTTATTTTGATTACTATAGTCCTCCCCACTCCTCAAAAAGTATGTTTTGCAATGATACAAGGCAGAATTCAAACAGATAGAACTTAAGACTTGTAGGAATTTCTTATAAACACAGGGCATAGGGAGGCTGTGATCATGAGTGAATCTATGAGGCCCCGCTAATACTCTCCAGGTTCATTAAAATACTGTAATGACCATACACTGAATCACTTCTCAAACCGTGATCTCAGACCAGCAGCTTCAGCAACATCTGGGAACATGTAGAACTGGAAATCCGTGAGTCCCACACCAGACTCAAGTTATATGTATTAGTTAGCTAGGCCTGCCAAAACAAAATACTATAGACTTGTGGCTTTAAAGCACATTTATTTTCTCACAGTTCTGGAGTCTGCAAGTCCAAACTCAAGGTGTTGACAGGTTTAGTTTCTCCTGGGGCCTCTCCATGGCTTGTAGACAGCCTTCTCTCTTTGTGGGCCCCTCTTCTTATAAGCATACCAGTCATATAGTATTAGAGCCCCACCCTAATTTAATCTTAATTGCATCTGGAGATACGGCCTTTAAAGAGATAGTCACATTGTAGATAAGGGCTTCAACACATGAATTTGGGGGAGTGAGGAGGGGGACACAGTTTAGTCCATAGCAATATGTGATGACCCAGTTCATATCTCCTTTCCAAAAACAAATACGATTTTCAGCCTGAACATTATAGTTCTATTCTTACATCTGATTTTTTTTCTAACTTTCATTTCTCTAAAATCTATAGTAGATATAGCAGATCAATTAGAAAGTGCTCACACGACATTCATCTAATCAATGTTTTTATTGAACAGACTTTTGCCAAATGAATGCAGTAGTCCATGTTGACTGGTCCTTGTTCATGTGTTTATTTTATCAGGTTTACTTAACATTGTGTCACGGGCCTATTTCTGTTTTGCTAGTGTTTTTATTCTTACCTACTCCCATCCCTTTTTTATGAATGCCTTTGCAGAAATGAGATACCATTTCTCCTTCCCCCTCCAGTCCACCTTTTTCTAATTAGCTTTGATAGAGGTGACAACAATAATCTATATATAAAAGCTTAAGTGACCGTTACTACAGGATGATTGTTCCCTGTGACTCGCACTGACCACCAGGGGGCAGAAGCTCAATGCAGGAGCTGCCCCCTGGTGCTCAGTGTGCTCCTACAGCCAACCTCCCTTGGCTGGTGGCCAGGCAACCTCCCATGGTCCTTCCCTCACACGAATTCATGCACCAAGCCTCTAGTCAAATAATAAATAATACACTAATAAAATTTAAATGAAGCATGAGTGACAGAATATCTACACAATTGAGTACAAACATGCACATGCACCAGAATTTCAAAAATCCTTATTCATTCCATACACAATTCTTCTCAATGACTATTTCAAACCTTCACTACCATCCTCAGCCTCCTATTTAATGTCAGTTCCAGTAAGAATGAGATAATGTTTCCTTGCCTTTCTAAGATAATTGGGGACATTGGGTAGTATCTTCAAATTTCTCCTTTAAACCTGTAAGTTTAGATAATCAGGATTTACTAGGGGATGGACATATTGAAAATCCAATGGTATGAGAAAAATATAAATTAAATATATAAAATGAACTTATAAATTTAAATTATATCCATTATTTTGGGACAAAATTAATTTTTTAAAAGTTTTTGTTTGTTTTTTTGGCCTTGTACTAGCCCAAGCATGTCAAAGTCATGGCCCGTGGGCCACATGCAGCCCACAACAAATATTTTTGCAGACCACCAAATATAACAGTAAGGAACGTTTTAATAAAAATTTCATAACTTGGTTCCTATAATATCATTATATATAATTATTAATAACAAACTACAACATTCACTAATGATTGATTACTATAATCATGTTGCATTCATTTCCTTTACGCACCTTAAGATGCGCACCATTTCTCTCCACTGATAACTAGCAGCGACTACAGTATTTTAGCAGCCAATTGCCACGTTATTAGTTTGAATTCACTTGTTTGGTGTGCCCAACAGGAAATATTTCACTTTTGGAGAACAAGAAAAATAGGTTTATTTGTGTTATGCTTATTTGTGTAGTTCTTCAGTGTCTAGTAAGTTAAAGGTCAAGAAAAAAATATTAACTTTTATTAAAATGTTCTGTTATGTTAATGATTACTCATTTATTTCAGCCCTTTGTATTCAGCATGTCTCTGTCAAAATAACGCACATTTCTGTGAAAATTGAAGCTTTTGGTTTTTCTTGGCCCACATAAATTTAAACCTTGTTTATTTGGCCCGTGTTAGCCTTTGAGTTTGACATGCTTGTACTAACCCATGGTCAGTTTGTCCTTTAGCAACTGGCCCTCAGTTCTTCATTAATCTAGTGCTAGACTAGTATTTCTTACCCTGGCTGTGTATCAGAAGCAGATAAGAAGCCTCTCGTGTGGGTTCCTAAAAGACTTGAAAGTGAGAACATTTGGTAAATGCTCCTCCAACTTCAATTCTAAGAATCATCTGTGGCCTTACCCTGAGAGACTAATAGAACCTAGCTCAAGCATTCAGGTGAAGGAGTTTGCTTTTCACATTATTGCATGTCACAGGAAAGGCAGAGGGTTAAGTGTTCTGCTTGGCTGCCTCAGCCATAAAGCCAGCTTGCTTTGGTATGTGCTCCAGCCAAAGTTGCACTCCAATGTTTTCAGTCTTCAGCTCACTGGACTTCTCTCTTCCGAGTGGCTTCAGAGTGCAGACTCTAGATCCAGATGTTTAGGTCCAGATCCTGGGTCAGCAAGCTGTGGGTTGACCTTAAGTGAGCACACCTTTCTGTACCTCGGTTTCTCAAAAAGGAATTACACTATAACCCACCTTGTAGAATCCTGAAAAGATTAAGTGGGGTTCTATATATAAAACACTCCAATAATCTCTGCCACAGAGTGTTCAATAATTGTCAGCCCTTTGTATAGTTTGTCACTTGGTTACTCCTGCTCCTGATTTTTAGAATCTTTACCTTCTTGAGACGGACTCTTTTGAGCTACTCTCATTCCTGTCTGCATTCCTTGTCATTTTCTTTTCTCTGTTCCCTAAATATCACAGTTGTCATGGCCCTTGTAACTCCTCACCTTTCCTGGGTGGTCATTTCTACTTCCTTGTCTTCCTGCACTGCCTACACACTGACTCACAGGATCATGTTTCTAAGCAAACCTTCCCTGTGAGTTAATTTACAATTGTTCGTCTAACGTATAGACTTGGATGTTTCACAAGCATTTTAAATTTAGCAATCCATAGCAATTCCTCACTTCTTCCAAAGCCTGATTCTCTTATATTCCCATGGTTAATTATATAATATAGAAATGGGAAATTATTTTCAATTCTTTTATTTCCCATGAATTGCCAAGTTATGAAAAGGTCAAATTTTTTAATAGTTGCTCATCCTTTTCTTCATTGATCTCTTAATTTGGACAAGTGGATTTGGCCCCTACTGGCGTCTATATTTAATCTTGTCCCTACAATCTGTCCTACACATTGTTGGCAGAATAATATTTCAAAGAGTTTTTGCATGTTTGTCTTCCATTGCTAGACTGGGCTTCTTTAGAGGAAGATATCTCTGGGTTTTGCCTCCCCCGTAACTTTGAAGATGTCTGCTAACTTCATTGTCTTGCAGGTTATCCAGTCCTACAGTCACCTTAGACCTCCATTGTCCAACACTTTAGCCACCAGCCTCATGTAGCTATTTAATTTAAGCCAAATAAAATTACTTAGGCATACTAGCCATATTTCAAATGCTCAATAGCAGCATGTGACGTGCTATCACATTGGACAGTGCATTGTAGGACATTTCCATTATTGCAGAAAGTTCTATTGGACAGAGTTTCCCCAGACCCCTACTAACATGGACATTTTCCTCTGTTAATATCCCTGGAACATTCACACACTGTCCAAAGTGCTAGCCTGAGAAAATTGGTCTTTAACATTTTGTCCTTTTATCTTGATCCTGCCATTACCACTTCACTACATCAGATAGCACATCTGACCAGAAACTTAGCTCCAGGTTAATCCCTAAAACACTAAATATTCAGGAATTTATGTGTAAACTGTCTCTGGGATCTCAAGAATAGATGCTCTAGTTCTAATTGAAATCTTGTTGCTATATTCTATCAAATGAGATCTCTTAATGGTGGCGATTTAATGCTTTATTTTTAAAATCAGCAGTAGAGGGATGCCTTATAAAATGAATTCATACCCATCTATACATTAATCTGCCAGGTAGTACATATATAAAACAAAGCTTATGTAATAAGACAAAAGTAACAATCTTTCCAAATGCATCTACCCAGAACTACACACTTAACATGTTTGTATTGATGCCTCGGGACATCTTTCTATACTTGTGCACATACACACACAGGCAACTATATGTAAGCGGTTTTCATAAACACAGAAAGTATAATAAATGTGGACATATTTTAAGAAAGTATATATGGATTTACCTGTCTTACTTCCCTTTAGTATTTGATTCTAAGGAAAATGTACTATAATTTATATAATGTAGGCTGCTACTTACCGTATTTTTCGCACCATAAGACGCACTTGGTTTTTTAGAGGAGAAAAATAGGAAAAAAAATATTCTGAACCAAATAGTGTAATAAAATATTTAATAAAGTATAACAGAATAATATTGCCGCTCTGCAACTCGGACCATAAGACGCAGGCACTTTTCCTCCCACTATTTGGTGAAGAAAAAGTGCGTCTTATGGTCCTAAAAATACGGTATATCTATGTGTATATTATTTCTATACCTTTTGTTTTTCTGCTTAATTTATAGATGTATAATTTTTGAGCTACTGGGTATACAAATTAAAAATGTTGAACTGAATTGTCAAACTGTCCTTCACCAAAGCTATTCCAGTTTACATTGCTACCACTAGTGAGTGTTTTTCTTCACAAGTTCAACAAGATAGAATGTTATCAGTCATTAAGACTTTTTCAGTAACAGTCAAAAGCTTATTGTATTATTTTTATTAGTGAGAGTGAAATACTTCAATGTTAATGGCTGTTTGTATATATTGTATAGCTACTTTATGCCCTTTGCATTTTTTCTTGTGTGTGTTCAAGTCTATAAATTTGCAGTAATTCATGTTAGAAATCATTAATCTTTTATTACATGCATTGCACTTTTTCTGTCATTTACCTTATTATAGTATTGTTTCATGACTTTTTATTTTTAATCAGATCTGTTGATCTCCTTTATCATGTCCGCTTTTGATATCATTTTCAGAAGAGTTTTCTCTGTCCAATATTATAAAAATACATGTGTTTTCTTCTAATATGTTTATAACTGTTTTTTATATCATTCTTTAATGCAGTTGAAATTATATTAAGGTGTGAGGTAAGCATTCACAAATGTCTGCCAAGATTATATCTAATACATTTATAAAATAATTCTTTTTCCTTACTGATGTAAAATGTAATCTTCATTAGATAATAAATATTTATATTTGGTAATTATAAACACTCTTCAGTTCCATTTGTTTTTATCTATTCACTACCATTGCTAATTTAATTACTATTATTTTAACATTGATTTAAAATATTTTTATATATAACATATATGTTTTCCTATTTAATAAGTCAAGTGTTACCTCTAACACATATACCTTTAATATTCATTTTTGCAAGAAGTTTCTGTACTCTTACCAAATAAAATTAGAATTAGAATTATTCAATGTCCTTTCAAATAAAAATCCTACTGGCATTTTTATTGCAATTACATTGACTTGCACAGATTGGTATACAGAGAATTATGGCATCCTACACTATTGAACCTTCCTATCTAAAAAGAATGTTGCCTGACTTTTTATATTTTTGTGTCCCTCAGAGTTTTAAAATTATTTTCATTTCTTTTTAATTCTATGTATCTTGATGTATATTAATGTTTTTGTGGTGTTTGTGGATGAGCTTTTTTTCAACTTTGAAAAAAATGTTCCTATTTGAATATTACTGATACAGAACAGTAGCTATCAAACTTTTTGATCTCAGAATCACTTCACACTCACAAACTATTGAGAACCTAAATGATCTTTTGTTTGGGTCAGTTATATCTATTGCTGTTCACCATAATAGAAATTGAAACTAAAAAATGATGATTTTAAAATAACATATTTTTTTAAAAAACTAATACATTATAAGTGAAAAACAGCAAAATTTTCTGCCTGATCTTTATTTTGGAAGTTGGTATTTTTAAACCAGAGGCCTAAGGCTTGAAAGGAAATGAAGTACTAGTTATAATTGTCCGCACCCCTTTCAGTAATTATAAAAATTTTGCCATCCTCACACTTTCACAGACCACATAACTTAAAATTTTGACTAGCAATCATTTAAAAACATTGATTACTGAAGTAATACAGCAGAATCATTTTTCAAAGAAGTAACTTAATTTCTTGGAAAAATAAAAACCAAATTTAACAGTTTGGAACTTCAGTATATCTTCAGTAGTCCTGGAAATTTATTGAGCAAAAAATGGGGGGAAATGAGAACTCGTGGACATGGACAACAATGTGGTGACTGCGGGAATAGGGCGTTTGGTAGAGTGGAAGAGAGTATTGAGAGGGGGCAAGTGGAGTTAAATAGTGATGGAAAAAAATAAAGATACCATAAAGAAAAGAAAAGAAAGAAAGAAACTTCCCTTTGGGGGTTGTACTTGCCATACCTCATGTTTGAAAATTTTTCCAGGAAAGTTACCTGGTATGTTTCGCTGCTCTCAAGTATTTCAACTTTGTACTATCCATTATCCAATCACTGAAAAGAGTTGCTTTATATATTTTTATCCAGATTTGTGGACAGTAATAGCAGGAAAGTTATTCTGATATCAGCTGTTCCTTGATGGCTAAATCAGAGAAGTCTATAAATCTTTTAGACAATAGCATAGGGGCGTACCTTTAAGATCTTAAAATAAAAATGGATGTCTTAACACAGAAAAAGAACTCAACATGAAGGAAATGTTTGACCAATGTAAACACATTAAATTAAGCATTCTGTCCAGCAGAAGATTCCCAGAGCATAAAAAGACAAAGCAATGTGGTGAGAAAAGATATTTGCAGTAAGCAAGAGGATAGGCAACAATAGAACTAAACAAAAAATGGACTTAGGTGGGATGACAAACTAAAACGTTCCCAGATCCATTTTTAAAGCAACAAGGAGAGCTAAAGAAAACTGTAGACATAATTTTCTGCAAATTAAGTGACAAGGCATTCTCATGGATCCAAAAAATGTAAGTGAATAGAACCAAATTATAGTCAATATTTTGGTAAGACTTTGTCAAGATTAGCAGATGTGAGGAGGTAGCGAAGTTAAGAAAATGGAAATTCTCTGTCCTAAGATGCCTAGGAAACAGAAATTACTGATAGATTTTGACAAAATAAGACCCCAATCTGATTAGAATTTCCTGTAAGTAGGTATGAAAACGACAAAACTGGGAGAAGTTTCAATGTGTGATTATGAGTACAAAAGAAGATGTATATACTACAGTGTGACAAAAAATCAGAGGGTGTTGAGGCAGCCTAACCTTCAAGGAAATGCACCAAAATGAAACTATTTCAGAAGGCCAGATATTATTCTGGGGGGGGGGGGGAAGCTGCTGGAAAGAATTCAGTTAAGATGAACCTAGTGCAAAAATGCTTTAATCATCTGACCTACATAAATTTCTATTCTTACTGATGTACATAATGGCATTCCTGCATCCCTAGTAATTTTATCAGTTTATTTTTATTTTTACTTTTTAAAATATATTTTATTGATTTTTTACAGAGAGGAAGAGAGAGGGACAGAGAGTTAGAAACATCAATGAGAGAGAATCATTGATCAGCTGCCTCTTGCACACCCCCTACTGGGGATGTGCCTGCAACCAAGGTACATGCCCCTGACCGGAATCAAACCTGGGACCTTTCAGTCCACAGACTGACGCTCTATCCACTGAGCCAAACCATTTTCGGCAATTTTATCAGTTTAGATACAGTGTCCAAAATATCTGAAATACCTGAATGTATTGTTTTCCCCAATGCACAGTCATCTTGGCAAATGGACACAAGTCCTTTAGGCAAAGGTATATTAGAGTATGGATACTACAAAATTGGGAACTTTCTCAAAGGGACTATGGTAGTTCTTCATTTGAGTGGCTCTGGAGCTGCAAACTGACTCGTCTTGGAATTGGTTGAGGGACCATGACTTCATTTTGGTGATTCAATTCAAATTTCCATTTATCAGATTTATAATATTTTCTTCTAATATAAAAGTGGGCTTGAACAGGGGCTTTACAAAAAATATATCAAAATGACTGTTAAACATGGAAAAGTGCTCAATCTCATTAGTAATCAGGAAAATGCAATTAAAACCACAGTGAGATTCCAGAAAATGCCAACAAGATTGGCAAAAAATTAACATTTGGCACTATCAAATGGTGGTGAGATGTGTATGTACCAATAGAATCACAGATTATACTGTGGATACATACATTAGTGCAATCACTTTGAAAAAGCGTTCGGCATTATTTTAAAACATCTGAAATAATGAGTGCATTACTCGGTAATTCCTTATTAGTTTTCCTAATATGTGGGTGGTGTTTATCAGTTTGCACATACACAACTGTTCTTAGAAGCATTGTTTATATTAGCAAAAACTAGAAGCAATCCAAATATCCAACAAGAGTAAACCTACATTGGAGGACATTCACATAATAAAAAGGAGCAAACGACAGCTGCATGTATTATAAAGATAACACTGAGTGAAAAAAGCAATATAAAAGTATATAGTATAATTTCATTTATTTATTGTTTAAGAAAACTAGGTAAAATTAAAATATAGCAATGTATTCATGAATGTTAACAGCAAAAGACTAAATAAAGATTGCACATAAGTCCAGGTAATGGTTACTTCTAGGAGGAAGGAAAGATGTATGATTTGGGAGGGACCTTTGCATGTCCCTGGACATGCTTCCAATTTCATGTGATTTGATATGTGTTCATTTTCAGTATGTATATAAGTTTGCAGTTGGAGTTGTAAGTTGGGAGTGTGAAGCAGAATTGTTTCCCTAGGGACATAAATTTAAGAATCATCAGCTCTGAGGTGCAGTTGAGGTCAAGGGAATTCCTGAGATGTGATAAGGCAGTGTTTCCCAAACTTTTGACATAGGTGTACCCCTTCTATAATTTTCGTAACACTGAGTACCCCTCGTCAAAAAAAAAAATGGATGTATTTTAATAACAATCAAAATATATTTCTTTTTTCTTTTTTTTTGGTACATACACAAAATAATAATAAATGAAAAATAAAATTATTCATAATAAAATATAAATAAAAGTTATATTATAAATAACATTTATTTGGACACTGGGCCATCTCACGCCTCACAAAACTGTCTTGACTTGACTCATGAGAACATAGAATTAGGCACAGCTAAGCACGGTGCAGTGCATATATCCCCACCAAACTCCGGTGCAATGTGTACCCCCACCAAACTCTTCTCATACCCTTGGTGGTACACGTATCACACCTTGGAAAACACTGTGATAAGGTTATGTAAAGAGAAGAGAGGAGGACCCAGGACTGAGTTCTCAAGAGAATTAAAAGCTGCTCTGTTGGAGGAGAAACCAGCAAAGGAAATTGAGAAGAATATCAGATGAAGTAGAAAAGAGTCTTCATCCAAGACAGGATAATTTTTCTAAAAGTAGAAAGTGGTCATCTATAACAAATGCTTCTAAGTAAAATGAGGACAAAGAGTAGGTTATCTTGACAAAGGTAGTTTCAGTGGAGTGGTGAAGACAGGATGTTGGAATGGCTTAGATTTCCAATAACCTGGCTGACCTCCTCATTAACAAGAGAATTGCAATCCTATATAATAAACAATATGCAAATTGACCGAACAGCCAAACGACCAGTTGCTATGATGTACACTGACCACTAGGGGGCAAACGCTCAAGGCAGATGCCCTGGTCAGTGTGCTCCCACAGGGGGAGTCCCACTCAACCAGAAGCTGGTCTCATGGCTGTTGAGCACAGCGGTGGTGGCAGGAGCCTCTCCTGCCTCCACTTCAGCACTAAGGATGTCCTACTGCCGGCTTAGGCCTACTCCACATAGGGTGGGAACAGACAGACATTCCCCAAGAGCTCCTGGACTGCGAGAGGGGCCGGCCAGGCTGAAGGACCCCTCCCCCAAAGTGCACAAATTTTGTGCACCAGGCCTCTAGTATTAGAAAAAATATTATAACAGTTTTAATACATCCCTTAGTGTGAGAAGAAACTAAGAAATAGCCTCAAAGGCCAAGAATGAAAAATCCTGAATCCATTTTTATCAACTGTGCCAAAAAGAAGAATGAATTACTTTTATAATTTTCCCTTTAAAAAATTTACAAAATAGCTGACATATGAAGGGATGCAATAAAAAATGCCAGAAAAAAAAGATGACTGAATTTAATTATATTTGTTTGCATTTGTCATTTTCATGACTTTGATATTTCTTTTCCTATCCTAATATTAATTTTCTACATAATTTTACTTTTTTTTTTTAAAGCTTCTCCTCTCACTGTACCTGGATCTTTAGGCCCATGAAGTATAATTCAGGTCAGTCATCAGGCGAAGCAGCATTAAACCTACGGCCCATGCAAAAAGCAAATACATCAGGAAAAATGGAGAAAACTTTCTACCCAGGAAAGACAGTAAAAAACATGTCTAGCCTTAACTGGTTTGGTTCATTGGATAGAGCATCGGCCTGCAGACTGAAAGGTCCCAGGTTCAATTTTGATCAAGGGCTTGTACCTTGGTTGCGGGCACACCCCTAGTAGGGAATGTGCAGGAGGCAGCTGATTGATATTTCTCTCCCATCAATGTTTCTAACTCTCTACCCCTGTCCCTTTCTCTCTGTAAAAAACCAATAAAATATATAAAAACAAAACAAAACAAAACAAAACATGTCTACTTCATCTTTTCTGAAGCTAGAATTGATAGAGAGGAAAACTGTGAGCACCAAGGCCATAGCCAGTCCAGTGTACAACTCTGGATCACATACAGCTCTCCTGAGGGGATTTACAACCACAGCTGATTTTTGGAGATGCTGGTTAGAGGCTACTATTTATCTTGCATACATGTTCTGAAAAAAATCTGAAGATGAGGACTTTTTCATTTGCAGTAGCTACAGGTTGGTAGTGACAACAGGAATCTGGCAGTAGCAAATTCAAATCCTTTGTAAGTTAAGCAACTAGCCACCAGAAATATAGAAATGGAAAAGAAAGGGTGTTGGCCCTTAGAAATATGCTTTTAAAATTGATTTTATATAAGCCATGATCAAGAGATAAATATGAATATTTTCAGAAATCAGCATAAAATTCTTTTAGATGATGCTGGGAAAGAAATTGACTGTTTTGATGGCAGTTGTGCACAGAAGAGGAAGAACTTTAGGATTATAGAAGGATTGAAATAGCATGCTAGATATGATCACATTTATCAGATTGATAAATCTTTCTATAAATGTAGCCTTAAAAATCTCTACAGTGTCTCTGTAATCCCACATTGAGGTATATACACAGAGAGGAGCTACCCAGATCCCCTTTCAAGAGAGCTCTTTGCTGGCAGGTCCTTCAGGGTCTGCCTCAGTACCGAAGACAGCTCCTTTCCCCTCCTGGAGTTCCCTACATCTGGCTCCCATTGATGTGTGGAGGAAAGGTCAGGCCATTTTGGCCCATTGCGAAATGTATGTGATCCAGAGTTGTACACTGTTCTGACCATGGCCTCAGTGCTCAGTTTTCCTCTCTGTCAATTCTAGTTTTCCCTGTCACTTCCACAAGTGCTGATATCTCTTCTTCACACCAACTCAGCTTCAGTGTGGGCTTCCAGAAAACCTAGTCTGTGAAACGTTTACCCAGTTAGATTTAATTAGGTTTCTCAGATATGTGATGCAAAAGCAGAACCAAATTAATCTTATAAGTAATTATCTCTCATTATAAGTTAACCAGAGGCTCAGTGCACAGATTCGTGCACCGGTGGGGTCCCTTGGCCTGGCCTGTGCCCTCTCGCATTCTGGGACCCTTCAGGAGATGTCAGAGGCCCAGTGCACAAATTCTGCCTGATCCCCACAGGCCAGGCCGTGGAACCCCATTGGTGCATGAATCTGAGCACTGGGCTTCTAGTATGCATATAATATCTTTGGTTAATTTCTTCCCACCCTTCCCCCTCTCCTCTTCCCTCTGAGATTCATCAGTTTAATCTATGTTTCAATGACTGTGCATTGAGCGTCTGCCCCCTGGTGGTCAGTGAGCATCATAGCAAACAGTCGAACAGTTGAATGGTTGCTTAGGCTTTTATATATATAGACTAGTGGTCTGGTGCATGAAATTCATGCACATTAAAAGGGAATTAATTATAGAAAATATTTTAATATTGTAATTTGCTCTTTATAATAAAAGTGTCAGAGATGAAAGAAAATTAGTAAAATATATATGAAAGTATCCCTCCTGTCAGAGTCTGGGGCACGCCATGGGACCTAGAATCAAGTCCCTGCCCACCACCCCCAAGAGACCCCAGACCCAGCTGTACCCACCCCCATTGGTTGAGACCCAGACCTGGCTGGCCCTACTCCCATCAAACTCCTCTGGGCAGAGGGCACAGCCTTAGGTTCCCTGGCCTGGTGCTAGGGTGTGGGGCACAACCTGAGGTCCCCCCATCAAGCCCCACTGTATGAGGAGCACAGCCTAAGGTCCCCCGTCCAGCACTGGGACAGGAGCATGGCCTGAGGCTTCCCAGCCTGGTACTGCAGCAGAGGATGCAGACTAAGGTCCCCATAAATCCCTGTGGGGCAGGGTCACTGCCTGAGGTCCCTCACACCGACCAGGGGCCATGCAGCTCATTTGGTCATGATGTTATGGCATCCTGGTCAATCTGAATATTCCTCTATTATCCTATATAACAAAGAGGTAATGTGCAAATTGAACCTCATACCCACAAGATGGCTGCCCTCATGTGGTCAAAGATGGCTGCCCCAATATGGTCAAAGATGGCTACCACAAGATGGCCAGCAGGGGAGGGTAGTTGTGGATCAGCAGGAGAGGGCAGTTAGGGGAGACTGGGCTAGCAGGGGAAGGCAGTTGGGGCAATTGGGCTGGTAAGGGAGCAGGTAGGCATTGATCAGGCTAGCAGGCAGGTGAGTGGTTGGGAGCCAGCAGTCCCATATTGTGAGAGGGATATCTGATCAGGTCTAAACTGGCAGTCAAACATTCCCTGAAGGGTCCCAGATTGAAGAGGGTGCAGGTTGGGCTGAGGGACAATCCCCTCTCCCCCAAATGCACGAATTTCATGCACTGGGCCTTTATTTAGATAGATAAGTGTGTGTTTTAGTTAGTAATTCTATTATCAACTTCATTAATCCAAACTAGTTCATCTAGATATGATCTTTCTGATTAATAGTACCCAAAATAAAAAATGGTTGAACTAAAGACTCCCTCATATAAAAATTTACTAATAAATTTTTAATATCGCTCTGTCTTTACCAGTGTATATGTATGTATATTAGACATTCCTTTGGTCATTTTATTGATAATCTTTAAAATGCTTGTAGTTGAGGAAGGATAGTTACCGTATTTTTCGCACCATAAGACGCACCTGGTTTTTAGAGGAGAAAAATAGGAAAAAAAATATTCTGAACCAAATAGTGTAATAAAATATTTAATAAAGTATAACAGAATAATATTTGAACCATATAAACTGAACAGCAGTCAACAGTGGCATTGAGAACCATTATCACTGTCATTAACACATAAAGACAAAGGTTTGAGTACTCTAGTCTTCTGAAAACCCCAAGAACTCTTCTTCGCTAGAGTCAGAATTCATGAAGACGCAGGCACTTCTTCTATTCGGACCATAAGACGCAGGCACTTTTCCTCCCACTATTTGGTGAAGAAACAGTGCGTCTTATGGTCCGAAAAATCCGGTACATTGAAATAACTTGACTGTTGTCTTATAAATTTCCAGTAGGTGGTGCCATTGTAATGCATTTAGAGAATGGGTATTTTTCTTTTTTGTATGTTTTAATAAAGTGGAGAAAAGAAGAAAAAGCTAATCTTGCTCAAATATATGTTTTTTCATTTAAAAATACTTTTTTCTTTTTTTCTAAGATAGCCTTATTATAAATACATTTATGCTGTTTCTTTAATTACATTTTTACAAGAAAGTTTGTACTAGAGTTGTATACTTCACAGTCAGTCCGTCAAAAGGTCAAAATGGCCAAAATGTTTTCAGAAAAAAATTTCCCATAATCTTTTTTTTTTTTTACACTCATGCTTTAAACATACAACAACAAAAAAAGAAAAAAAGAAAAAGAAATTGCTCTTATCCTGGAAGTCAGACAGGAATGTAGAACTTGTCATATAATAAAAAACCTTTATTTTGCAGTCAAAATGTTTTCTAGTTTAAACAATCTATATCATAAATTATTGATGTTGCTGAAAATGCAGCTATTTTTCAGTATTAATTTTTCTATCTTACATTTCAGTAATACTCATGTTCTCTTTGTCAATATCATACATGCACTAAGACAATAACAAAATAGTATGGTCTTTGTGTAAGGATGACTCTCAACATTCCATGGAACATTCCAGGTGTTCAGTGTCTCTCCAGCTAAATTATATACCCTTTGAGGACAGGGGACGTGAATTATGTGTGTTGTTTTTATAACCACCACAATGACTACTTTAAACTATGTAAAACCACTTAGTAAATGTTTGATAAATATATGCTAAGTAAATAAGCCATTTTGTAAGTTTAAATAATTAACTTCACCTTGAAACCTTCCTTCATCCCAGAAAGTATGTGTCTACAGTATGAGATCTATTATTTTTTAATTTAATGCTTGTGACACTTTAGTAGTCAATAATCTGAAGATGCATGCTCTTCATGGGGCTGGTCTTGAATGGAATAATATAAATTCTTTTGAAAAGTTATAAATATTTCACTTATTTAAAAAATATTAAAGCACTTTTAACTTTCTAATGTGTTCTGAAAATTACAAAATTAAGTTAAAATAATTTTAATATTTTTTATTATTTTTTGAGAGTGAGAGAAACATTAATGTGAGAGCATAAAAGTGATTTGCTGCCTGCTTCATGTCCCTACCGGGAATCAAGCTAGCAACCTAGGCATGTGCCCTGACCAGGAATCGAACTGGCAACCTTTTGGTGCACAGGATGACATCAAACCAATTGAACCACACTAGCTAAGAAAAGAATAAATAATTTTAAGTTTAAGATAGTTTTTGAAGACTAGTGAGATATCTCATTACAGTCAAGGAAATATTGAACACCCAAGCCTATGAATGGTCAGGAAGTATGGCAGTCTCAAAGTCTTTAGCAATAAAAATCCATTGACATTCCTTGGAAAAGGTTTTTCTTCACTTTATTACTGAGTTTAGTAGTTTAAGAGCCATTTCTTCAAGGGTCTGTAGGAGCTCTCTAGGTTTCACACTAATTGTTATATTTCTCTACTACCCCAGATACTATGGGGTGAATTGTGTCCCCTTAAAATTTTATGTTGAAGCCTTAACCCCTAGCACCTCAGAATGTGACTGTATTTGTAGATAGGTTCATTAAGAAGATTAGTTAGAATCAGGTGATTAAGGTAGGCCCTAATTCAATATGACTAGTGACCTTATAAAAAGAGAAAATTTGCACCCAGGTATATAGAGATGAAATACTATGTAAAGACACAGGGAGAAGATGGCCATCTATAAGGATAGAGGCATGAGAAGAAACCTTTCTTGTCAACACTTTAATCTTAGACTCTTATCTAACAGAATTGTGAGAAAATAAATTTCAATTTTTGAAGCAACTCAGTCTGTGGTACTTTGTTGTTACGACAATCCTAGCAAACTAATGCACAAGCCAGTGCTTGAATTATCCTTTTGGTTTCTTCCTTTAGTCCAAGCTAATGTATTATAGAAGGGCACTGCTTCTTTGTTGATTTTTATTTATTTTTTGTCAGATGATCTATCCACTGATATCATTCAAGACCCTATGACTGTATTACTTTCCTTTATGTCTTTCAATATTTGCTTTATTTATTTAGGTGCTCGTACATTGAAAGTATAATTATTTGCAAGGGCTATATCCTCTTGTTAGATTTGATCCCTTCATGTAATGTCTCTTTTTGTCTTTTATTATAGCCTTGTTTTAAAGTATTTTTTGCTTGATATAGGTATTGCTACCCCAGGTTTTTGTAAATTTTGATTTTTATAAAACATCTTCTTCCATTCTTTATTTCAGTCTATGTGTATCTTTCTATCTGAACTATGTCTCTTGTAGACAACATATGTGTGGGTCTTGTTTTCTTATCCATTCAGTTACTTTATGCCTTTTGATTGAAGCATTTAATCCATTTATAACAAAGTAATTATTGATAGTTATTGCCATTTTATTACTTGTATTTTTAATCCTTTTTCTTCTTCTCCTTAAAGAAGTTCTTTTACCAGTTCTTATAATATTGGTTTGGTGGTTTTGAACTTCTTCAGTTGTTTACTCTCTGGGAAGTTCTTTATGTGTGCCTTTTGATTCTAAATTATATTCTTTTTGAGTAGAATAATCTTAGTTGTAGGTCCTTGTTTTTAATCACTTTGAATATGTCATGCCTATCACTGGTCTGCAAAGTTTCTATTGATAAACCAGCTGACACTTTTATGGGATCTCCTTTGTACATAATTAACGGCTTTTCTCTTGCTGCTTGACTTGGGATAGTGAACACACAATACAGTGTAAAGATTATGTGTTGTAGAATTGTGCACCTGAAACCTGTATAATTTTGTTAATCAGTGTCATGTCAATACATTCAATCAAAAGGAAATATAAATATTTTGCCTCTAACCTAGGATATTTTAATTATTATGTATTTTAGTGTAGGATTTTTGGAACTCTCTACACTTCCTGAATTATGTGTCTACTTCCTTAGCCAGATTAGGAAAGTTTTCAGTCATTATTCTTTAGAATAGATTTACAACCCCTTGTGCTCTCTCTTCTCTTTCTGGCATCCCTATGATGTAAATGTTTCTACACTTAATGTTGTCCCAGAGGTTACTTAAAATGTCCTCACTTTTAAAAATCTTTCTTTCCTTTAGCCGTTTTAATTGGCTGTTTTTCATTACCTTGTCATTGATTAGGTCCTCTGCTTCATATGATGTATTCTTAATTCCATCTAATCTATTCTTCCTTTCAGTTCATGTATTCTTCATTTTATGAGGCCAGAATTACCCTGAGTGCAAAACTAGACAAGGATATTACAAAAAAATTATAGATAATATTCCTGATAAACATAAATGCAAAAATCCTCAACAAAACATTAGTAAACTGAATTCAACAGTACTTTTAAAAGTATCATCACCAAGTGGAAATTATTCCTGGGATACAAAATTGGTACAATATCTGCAAATCAATTAATGTAATACACCAAATATACAAAATAAGATACAAATCATCATTTGATCCTATCAATAGATGCATAAAAGCATTTTACAAAATCTAATACCATTGGGATTTAATATTACTTAACATAATAAAGGCCATTATAATAAACACATAACTAATATCATTCAACAGGGAAAGCTCAAAGTATTTTTTTAAGATCAAGAACAAGACAAAGATGTCCATTTTCATCTTTTTTATTCAACACTAAAGGCCCGGTGCACGAAATTCATACACTGACAGGGGGATCCCTCAGCCCAGCCTGCATCCTCTCCAATCAAGGACCCCTTGGGGGATACAGTTGGACATCCCTCTCACAATCCAGGACAGGACTGCTGGCTCCTAACCATGCACCTGCCTGACTGCCTGGTTGCCCCTAACTTCCTCTGCCTGCCTGCCTGATTGCCTCTAACCCCTCTGCCTACCTGCCTGATCACCCCTAATTACCTCTGTCTGCTGGCCTGATCACCCCTTACCACCCTCCCCTTACTGCCTGATTACACTTAACCGCTCTCCTCTGCTGGCCTGACAGCATTTAACTGCCTCTTCCTCAGCCTCCACCACCGTGGCTTTCTTTGGAAGAAGGACCAGATAACTGAAAGATGTCTGATGGACCCGGTCTAATTAGCATATTACCCTTTCATTAGTATAGATAGTATTGGAAGTTCTGGTCACAGAACAAACAAGAAAAAGAAATAAAAGGCATCTAAATTGAAAAAGAAGGAGAAAAAACTCATTATTTGCAGATAACATAACACTATATAGAGAGAACCCTAAAGAGTTCAACAAAAACAGATAAAGTAGCAGGGTTCAAAATTAATATTCAGAAATAAATTGCATTTTAGTAAACTAATGATGAACTATCAGAAAGTGAAATTAAGAAAGCAATCCTGGAAATTTCTGAAGATGGCAACCAGCAAGGTAGAGAGGGAGAGAGTGAGTGAGGGAGCAATAGAGGAGTGTGGTGTGTGTGTGTGTGTGTGTGTGTGTGTGTGTGTGTGTGTGAGCTAGGGATAGTTAGATTCTGCAGATCTTCCAAGGGGCTGCCAAACCAGGCAGTCTTAGACAGCAGAGCCCCGCTGTCACCATGGACACACTGGGGGCAGCCAATGTGGGCACAGAGACCACACCATCTTGAAAAACAGAGCTGCCTGAGACTAGGATCCTGGCCTCAGAAACACCCAGATTTGTCTCAGACTCAAACTGGGACCCTGAAGCCACTGGGGACAGACCTGTGACCATAGCTGCAGACACACAAACACCAAGAATCCAGACATCCTAGACACAGTTTTCTGTGAGTCACAGAACCCATCACCCCTCCCCACAGGCTTGTGGCAGCACCATAGGAACTGCTAGACCTGCCCCTCACACAGGGCCACAGCACCTCTACAGGAATTTGAGCCTGGGAGTGTGCAGATGCTGGAAATCTCTTCCCCAAAACACAATCAGGCGGCCAAACTCCATGCCCACGCAGGGCGGTAGTGCCACCTTAATTTGATTCTGGGCAAGCACACACAGAAGCATGTTTTCTGCAGCACAGGAGTGGACCTCCTGCTAACATAGTACTACTGTGCAACTGCTCCTCCAAACTGAGTGGAAACCTGATTTTCCAGGTGAAAGGCAGCACTGATTACCAGTGACTTGACTCTGTTTCTTATCGTTTGCACCTGGGATTCCTGATTCCAAGTGCATTCACACTAAGAGCCATTGACTCCAGTTCTTGGCACATGTATACACAGGGACCCTGATTCTTGGCACGAGGCTGCACTAGGCAACAAAGACTCTGATACTCGATTCTTGGTGCAAGCACAAGGGAACTCTGATTCCTAGTACACACTAAAGGACTCTGATATTCCACACATGCCAGCAGGGTCTCTGTCTCAGTATGGCGCAAGTGGAGTCCCTGATTCTAGATGTATGCACAAGGCCACACTAAGCACCTGTGACTCTGATCCTGGGTGAGCATGGCTCTCATCAACCCATGGCAGTCACACCTCTTGGTGTTGGAGCTCTTCAGTGACACTCAGGTGGTGTAAAGCTCCACTGCACATGGCCCAGGCCTACCCAACTCAACATTTGAACCTTCTGGTGATAGTCAGAATGGGGAGATGACACAATCTGCAGAGGAAAGAAAATGAGGAGTCATCTAGAAAGGAAATTAGTGAAATGGAAGCATGCAACATGACAGAAAAAGAATTCAGAGTAATGGTTGTACAGTTCATACACTGGAAGGATGAGAAAATCAACAACCTATGCAAAAATCAGGAAAAAATGAAAATTGATATAACTACAACAAAAAATACCATGGAAAGTTTCAACAGTAGACTAAAAGAAGCAGAGGACCAAATTAGTGAGTTAGAAGATAAGGTAGAGAAATAAGCTCAACCTGAACAGCAACTGGAGAAAAAAATTAAAAAGCAGGAGGAGAGCCTAAGGGAGCTTTGGGACAACATGAAACAAAGTAACATACATATAATAGGGTTCCTAGAAGGACAAGAAGAGCAACAAGGATTAGAAAATCTACTTGAAGAAATAATGACAGAAAACTTCCCAGATATGGGGAAGAAAGAAGTTACACAAGTGCAGAGAGTTCCAAGCAAGATGAATTCCAAAAGACCCACACCAAGACACATCATAAAGAGAATCTTAAAGGCTGCAAGAGAGAGACAGAGAGATGCCGAAACTGGTTTGGCTCAGTGGTAGAGCATTGGTCTGAGGACTGAAAGGTCCCGGGTTTGATTCTGGTCAAGGGCATGTACATTGGTTTCGGGCACATCCCCGGTAGGGGGTGTGCGGGAGGCAGCTGGTTGATGTTCCTCTCTCATCGACATTTCTAGCTCTCTATCTCTCTCCCTTCCTCTCTGTAAAATATCAACAAAAATATTTTTTTTTTAAAAAAGAGAAAGACAGAGAGTTACCTACAAAGAATCCCCCATTAGTTTATCAAATGATTTCTCAACAGAAATAAATTAAGCTATAAGGGAATGGAAAGAAGTATAAAAGTGATGCAAGCCGAAACCGGTTTGGCTCAGTGGTAGAGCGTTGGTCTGCAGACTGAAAGGTCCCAGGTTCAATTCCGGTCAAGGGTATGTACCTTGGTTGTGGGCACATCCCCGGTGGGGGGGGAGGGGGGTGCAAGAGGCAGCTGATCGATGTTTCTCTCTCATCGATGTTTCTGGCTCTCTATCTCTCTCCATTCCTTTCTGTAAAATATCAATAAAATATATATATTTTTAAAAGTGATGCAAAGCAAAGGACTAAATCCAAGAATACTCTATCCAGCAAGACTATTAATCAAAATTGAAGGGGAAATCAGGAGCTTTGCAGACAAAAAAAAAGGCTAAGGGAGTTCATCACTACCAAGCCAGCAACGCAAGGAATGCTAAAGAGAATGCTGTAAAAAGAAGAAATAGAAAAGGAGGAAGGAACACAGGCATAAAGTACAGAAATGGCTACAAACAAGTATCTATCAATAACATTAAACATAAATGGATTAAATGCTCCAATCAAAAGACATTGAGTAAGTGAATGGATAAGAATGCATGATCCATATATATGCTGTCTACAGGAGACCCACCTCAGAACAAGGTACTCACACAGACTGAAAATACTGTTCAAATGGAAATGAACAATATACTTATATCTGACAAAATAGACCTCAAAGTGAAGACCATAATGAGACAATAAAGGCCACTTCATAATTCTAAAGGGATCGATACTACAAGAGGATATAACATATGCACCTAATGCAGAAGTACCCAAATACATAAACAAACTTCTAGAAGATATCAGGGGAGAGATTAATAGAAACACAATCATAGTAGGAGACTTTAATACCCCATTAACATCAGTGGATAAATCCTCTAGACAAAATTTAACAAAGAAATATCAATCTTAAACCACTCACTAGATCAGCTGGACTTAATTGACATCTTTACAACATTCCACCCCAAAACTACAAAATATACATTCTTTTCAAGTGCACATGGGACATTTTCAAAGACAGACCACATATTGGGACACTGGCAAAATCTCTCCAAATTCAAGAGGATTGAAATCATATCAAGCATCTTCTCAAATCACAATGGCATAAAATTAAAAATCAATTCCAGTAAAGTATGAAAACACTAATTTGAATATTAGTACCTCTAGGTTCATCACAGTACTATTTACAATAACCAAGATATGGAAACAACCTAAATGTTCATTGATAGATGAATGGATAAAGATGTTCTGCAATTGAATACTACTTGACCACAAAAACTTAAAATTTTGCCATTTGTGACAATTTGATGGAACTTGAAGATATTATGCTATATGAAATAAGTCAAACTAGAATAAACAAAAATTGTATAATTTCACTCATATATGGAATATAAAACAACCTCTCCCCCCTCAATAAAAGAAATAAGCAAACAAAACAAAACAAAACAAAAAAGCAAAATCATAGATACCTCTTGCAGATTGATGGTTACCAAAGGGGAAGAGAAAATGGGAAAAGGTAAATGGGTAAAAGGAATCAAATGCATGGTGACAGATAGAAACTAAACTTTAGGTGATTAGCATGCTATAGTGTATACAGATATCGAATTATAATGTACACATGAAACTTACGTTATCAACCAATGTTACCTCAATTTTAAATTTTTCTAAGTGTTACACAAAATGCAGAGCCAAATAAAAGATTGATAAATTCAACTACCAAAAAAGTTCCTCAAGGCCAAGAAAAAAATATATTGCAGGCAAAATAAAATTTGGGGGTGGGAGTGGGATGTGGAATCTACAACTCGTATCACAGACAATGTGCTAACTTTCTGAATAGATAACAAACTATTTTAAGTCAATTAGAAAGGGTCAACAACCCAATTGGAATTTTAGCAAAGGCTATAAACAACATATTGTACCAGAAAAAAAAATCTTAAATAAAATAGAATAAAATATTAAATATATTTTAACCACATAGCTAGAGATATTTCCTCACAAAATTTTATTTAAAAACACAAAAACTGCTGGCAAATGTATAAAAATGGGCATTTTCACACAATTCCAAGGCGAGTGTAAATTTAAATAGCTTCTGAGGAGGGTGATTTAGATAGCAATTCAAGTTAAAAAAATGTACATACCTTTTACCCAGAAAAGCTACTTCTATAAATATAACCTGGTTTGTATTGAAATTGTTATATATAAAAGTTAATATTTTTTTAATGTTTATAAGATCAAAAGGTTGAAAAGAACCTAAATGTCTGTTACTAAGAATCTAGTTAAATAAATTGTGGGTACACATATATTCAATGAAATAGTTGGCCAAGTTTCACTATACTATTATAGTGAAAAATTAATGCGCAGACTTTGTGTTTATTCTGCTAATGAATTTTTCACATTGCATATATACTTACTTGTTTGTATCCGAAATGGAATATCTCTACTAAAATATACATGAAATTGGTACTAGTGATTTTTCTATTGGGAAGAGAATTGGGTGGCTACAGAAAACGAATGGGAGAAATATGTACTGCTCATTATATAAGATCATTAAAATTTTTATAATATTTATTCAAATTTTTCAAATGAGTCAGAACTCTAAAAAACAACACCCTACCTCTTGCCTGAAGCTTTACATTTGCTTTTCAGACAGACTCTTTAAGAGGAGGAGAGACAGCACCCAATACAGAGCCGCAGAGGAAATGCCAAATTGGCTTGTTAAAATAGTGATCTTGGAATTACTCACACTTAGCTACTGTGCCTGACTGGCTGGCACTCTTTCCACTCTCCTGGATGGAATGACTTCAAATGCTCCTGGCTTATTGATTGTTTTAAGTAGGCATGTCTGAATCCCTAAATCATTTCATTTATTCCCCCTAATGATAGCTTCATTCTCATCTGCACTATAAAGAACAGAAACAGTCCTGGATTTCACCAATGGCCTTGGATTTCTAATCACAATCCTTTGATTTAACACCAGCAATTTCTCACATTCTACTTTTAGCCCACCCACATCTACAGACTTATTAGCCACATCTGGCAGACAATCCTTTAATTTAATTACTAGCCCTGCCTCAGTTTCCTCTTCCCCAGGATAGATGTTCACTTCTCAGTTCAAAAGAAAGTCATTCAGATGAGATTCAGAGCTTTCATGGTATTTTGAAAATATTAAGGTATTCATATCCCTTTATACTAGAACTACTTATTGAAGGAGTATTATATACCAGGCATATTGCTAGATACCAAGAATACAATTATGAACAAAACTGACATGATCCTTGTTCTCCTGCATCATATACATTCTAGGTAAAAGACAGTACACTTGGAAATAAAATAAGTAGACAAAAAATATTTGAAGGGAATTTATTGGAAAATGTGATAGGAAGTAATGGGACTGGAATGAGTGGAATTGCTTCAGATAGGGTGGTAATGAAAAATTTCTCTAAGAGATAACATCTAAGCTAATATGTGATGAATGAGAATATTCAAAATGTATGAAGAGCTAGGGGAAGATATTCAGGCTTAGCAAGCTGAAGGCCTCAACTTGGAAAAGAGTTTAATTATATAATGGAAGATACTGAACAAGAGGATGAAAGCCAAAAGTAGCATTGGAAAGGCAGGCAGAGGGCTAGGCCACACAGTGAAAAGATGGACTTTGATATAACTGAAATTGGAATCCACTGAAGAATTTTAAGCAGGGCGATGCGATGTGATGTGAGTATTGAAAATGGATCAAACTGGATAAGAATGGAATATAAGGATGAGGCAGTGAAGTCAGTCAGAAGTCTTCTACAATGGGCCAGAAAGTAGCATCAAGTACTTGGAAAGTTAGAAGTTAATGAATTTAAAAATTTTTTGAGATAAGAGAATTCACTGACATCTAGAATACTATGAAAAAAGATAAAGGACATGATGCTTAGCTTCGGCTTGAATAACTACATTGAAATTGGTGCTTTCCTGATATGGGGAAAGAGCAAGAGACAAAGGATAGAGAGACAATCAGGAGTTTGAGATGCTTTGATATAATCTGACAAAGACATTGGATAGGCATTTGGTATAATAGCTAATAGTTACTAATGAGTCACTCTGCTCCAGATCTAAGAGTTTGCTATGGATTGAATACTTTTGCTGATGTATTAGGAGGCGAGACCTTTGGGAGGTAATTAGACCATGAGGGTAGAGCTCTCATGAATGGGACTAGTGCCATAATAAAAGACATGAGCGTTTTCTCACCCTCTTATCCATGTAAGGATATAACAAGACAGCCACCTGTAAACCAGGAAAGGGGCCTTCACTAGGCAGTGGATATGGTGTTACCTTGATCTTGGACTTTCCAATCTTCAGAAGGCATATCTTTTACCAATATTGTGAGAAATAAATGTTTGCTGTTTAAGCTACTCAGGCTATAGTGTTCTGTTATAGTAGGCCAAACTAAATAAGATATACTAGTATATATTGACTAAGTTAGGTCTCATAGCAATTCTGTGTTTGATAAAACACATTTTTCTACATTAATTCATTTAATCCTCACAACAAAATTACAAGTTGTGTGCTATTATTAAACCCACTTTTTGCATAAAAACTAAAGCATGTAGAGTTTAAGAAATTTGTACAAGCTGCTGGGGGCAGAATCAGAATACAATTAGGGCAGTTCCCTAATTGAGCTCAGAGAAGAGAAATTCATTGTGGAGTTAGCTGATAAATGGTATTAATAGTCATGGAAATGGATGACACAATCTAAGGAGACCATGTTGTTAAGAAAGAATGTAAGTCCTATGGGATGCTGATAAGCCCATTTAAAGGAACAGACTCCAGAAAAGGTGACTAAGGAAGAAATCCCAGAGATTTGGTGCCCTGCCACCCTCTCCAATGCCATTGTGAATATATTCAGAATAGTCAGTTTTGATGAATGTTTCTAAGAGAAGGAAAACATCAGAGAAAAAAGAAATGCATGGATGTATAATCAAATATGTGTAACATAATAGGGAGGCAAGTTGTGGAATCTCAAATCTCAAAAGTAATGAATTGGACCCTTTTATTTTTTCAGAAGAACAGCTGTATGTCTAGCATAGATCTGGTACACACATCTCCCCAGACATGTTTAAAGTTATGGGGAAACCAAACTGAAGAGTATTAAAAATTCTCCAAGCACAAAGTGACCATTGTCAACATGGAGAATAATGAGACTGAGCCCTATAGAGGAGTTTCACTTTGAATATTTCCCTGTGAATATTTTACTGATTTTCCAT
Source organism: Vespertilio murinus (assembly GCA_963924515.1). Taxonomy (NCBI): domain Eukaryota; kingdom Metazoa; phylum Chordata; class Mammalia; order Chiroptera; family Vespertilionidae; genus Vespertilio; species Vespertilio murinus. The sequence goes on along the minus strand of OZ004706.1, from coordinate 107,755,607 downwards.
CAAGTGTTTCATTAGCGTCAAGAGAAGCTTAGACTTTTAACCTGGCCTTTTCTAAAAGCAATGGTGAAAAGTGTTTCCCTTTGATTTCTAAGACCTGTATGCAACACTCAAAAAGGGTTCAACACATTGAACATAACACAGAGAGATTTATTTAGGAGGAATTAATTTTGAGGGGGGGGAAACTAATTTTATTCTTTTTTCCCCATCACCATTTATCCCCCATGCCCTCTTCCACCTCCACTCCTTCCTCCCCAACCCTGCAATTACAACACTGTTGTCCATGTCCCTGAGTCAGTCTCTCTCTCTCTCTCTCTCTCTCTCTCTCTCTCTCTCTCCCTCTCTCTCTCTCTCTCTTTCTCTTCCCCCTTCCCTCTTTCTTTCTTTTTTGTCCAATCCTTCCACCTCCCTTCATACCTCCTCACCAATAGTGCCTGTCTCTATTTAGCTTGGTAGTTCAGTTTGTTCATTAATCCCACATATGAGTGAAATCGTATGGCACTTGTTTTTCTCTGACTTGCTTATTTCATTTAGCATAATGTTCTCCAGGTACATCCATGCTATCACAAAGGGTAATTTTTTTCCTCTTTTTAAAAATTTTTCTCTTTTTTTTATATAAATGTACCACAGCATTTTTATCCACTCACCTACTGGTGGAAACTTGGGCTGCTTCCAAATCTTGGCTATTGTAAATAATGCTGTAATGACCATAGGGGTACATATATTATTTTAAATTAGTCTACTCAATAAATGGTGTTGGGAAAATTGGACAGATATGTACAAAAATAATGAAACCTTCTTATACTACACACAAGAATAAAATCAAAATGTATTAAGGAGTTAAATGTAAGACTTGAAACCATAAAAATCCTAGAAAAAACATAGGCAGTAAAATACTGGACATTTTTCATTAGCAATATTTTTTTTCTGATATATCTCCTTGGGTAAAGGAAACAAAAGGAAAGATAAACAAATGGGATTACTTTTATTCTTACTGTCACTGGACTTGCCAAGTTTGCAGTCTCAGAATCAGACTAGTTTTACAAAATTTTCCTCACTTGCATTTGCTTTATGCTGTACCAAATAAAATAAACCTCCGTCCCTGCTAACACAGCTCAAGCTGTTAGGTTTAGGTCTGTTTTACAAAGCAGAGTTCAACCTCTGAAAGTGTTTCATTACCACATCATGTAGTAATAAATGTGCAATAATGCTTGACATTTAGAAAGCTAATATGTAGATATGTGAAATTCAGATTTATAAGGGGAAAAGGTAGAATTTTATTTATAACAGCCTAATTAAATTCAAGACATATATTCCACAACACAGAAAGAAATATTTCTTTCTTATAAAGAGTTTATTTGGAAACTACAAACAAGTATAAATTATTACAATGTTCTTTACATGGGAATTTTGAGTCTCTAAGAGAGAATGACATCTCTAATGTTTCTTAAATACAGAAATATTTTACTGATGTTCCATCAAATGTTTTCATTAGGGTCAAGAGAAGTTTAGATTTTTAGCCTGGCCTTTTCTAAAAAGTGATTACGGGGGACACAGGAGGGGGGGGGAAAGTGTTTAATGCAATACTACTAAAATTTTTCTAAAAGATTTTTCCACCAATGTTTAAAAAAGTATTATATTTGGGGCCTGGGGCATGGGGAAAAGGAAGTGGGCAGGGTGGAGAAAACCAATGAAACAAGACTGAGTCTGTGGCTAGCCCACCTCCTGGTTGTCAGGTCGAGGTGAGAGTTCCAACAGAGTACCCAAGCAGCCAATGTCTGTCATCCTTAATACACCTTATGTGTCCAAGAAAAGAGAGAAAAAAGATAAATATTTATGAAGAAGTAGAAAAATGTATAATTGGCCATTTCCCCCCAAAGTAATGATTCTAATAAAGACAACAAATAAAGGTGGTTTTTTGTTTGGTTTGGTCTTTTTGCCACTCCTCTCTTTGAGACCATCAAAGCAATGGAAAATGGATTAAAAATTTATTAATCTTCAATAAATCAGGAAATGGCAATATTTTACTGTATAGCTTGGGACACACACCTGCCAAATAGTGAAGGATAATGAAAAACAATGTATGCTACATCAGACTGAAAGCAGGATACAGTCCTCTCCCAAAATGAGTGTCATGGCCCCATAAGGCATATCCAAATTCTGTCACTGAAAAATGAGTGATAAAGCATGGTTAGGACATGGGGACAGAAAGAGTCCCAAGTTGTCACTGCAGAGCATGGAGCAGAGCTGAAGGAGTAGCCATGCTTACACATCATGTTTGTACTTCTCAGCTGAGGAAGATGGTAGAGAAGAAGGAGGGGAGTGCAGCGGGAGTGAGAGAACATGCGGAGACCATGCAACTTAGATAACTTTTGTTGTGGGGACACCAATTCTTCATTGGGAGCTGGACTCTCAGCATGGAGGGAGTAAAATATTTGATGAGAGAGTGTTCACAACTGCACATCTAATGAAAGAGGATATTTTATAATTTTTATAAATGCATTAGAAGATTTTGTTTTAGAATTAATTATTCCACAGGAGAACAGGCTGACTTGTGAGTGGTCCAAAGCTGTGAGAATATCTTTCTGACAGAACCCAGTTTAGAGTAATAGGGAAGACTAAGATATAAAAAGGATGGCCAACTCCTCCAGGCTTTCCCACATCTGTCTGAGTTTTAGCACTAAGAGTCCTGCATCCCGAGAAACCCTCGGTCCTGAGCCAATGAAAATGGCTGGCCAGCTGAAGCAGAGTCACTCCTCCTCTAAGAATCCTTAGCAAAGGGGATCCTAAAAGTAATATTCTGGTTTTAGTTTGGAAATTGCATTAAGAAAGAAGAATTAATCAAGAGAATAATGCTTATGAAGAAATGGGACTCAAGTCAAAAAACATCAAGGTTGCAGATCTGTCACCACACTGAGCCCTTGAATTTACCCACTGGTAGGCTGTTAGGGCCCTGAGAAGCTTCATGCTTATAGTAAAAATGATTTGTTGATTTCTAAGCAGCTTTTTAAATATGATTCTGTTGCTAAAAAGAGTAACAATAACATAAGGAACCAGAGAGGCTCTGGTTGTCAGACCAGATTCCAAAAAGGCGGCTGGCATATTCCTATGTGATGCCAGAGGAAATTCTAGCTATGAAAGCAGTGAGTTCTATTAAAATGTCCAAAACTATTGTGACTTGTGTGACTAATTTTATTGTTCCATTAGCTGCCTTCCTATCATTCTCCTCTGGGCAAATATTAGTCACCACAAAGATCATCTCATGTGACTGACAGCCCTTGCTAGTGTCCATGCACTACCGAGGGGTCAGCCAAAGTTGAAAGCTACAGATCTGTAATAGCATCAATTAAGCCCATGTCAGCACTTGACAATCCAAGAAGAAAGGACTGTTCTATGGGTCCTGGGTTGAGGATCAGCAATGGTGATGAGAAAGGGCTTGAGAAATTCCTAAGGGGTTAATAAGAGCGCTGAATTTAGCCTAGAGTTATGTCAACAGGAACAGTGAGCCATGAACTCCATGGACTTTGGAGAACCACCAAAATAGTGACAGATTTTCTCTGTGGGTCACAACTCTCAGAGGAGTGTTTAGCTTTGTGTGAGGGAAAAAAAGACAGACACATACATGGAACCTAAATTTGGGAGCTATTGTGACCTACATATTACCAAATGCAGTAGTCATAAATCCTCGTTAAATATCATAAACACTGAAATAATTATCGCAACTCAATGTGCAAGATTTCCTGGCTTCAGTAGGATTGAGTAAATGCCTCAGAGATAGGGCAGCCAAAGAATCACTTAACTGCTGAAATATCAACAAGCCTGACCTTGAAGTAAGCCGTTCACTTCAGCCACAGGATAAAAGGAAGTTTATGGAGGAAAATAGACCAGATGATCACCATATGAGCAGCTAGAAAGCAAAAAAACAGAAATATCATCTTTCACGTGTGTGTGTGGGGGGGGGTGTGTGCACGCGCGCGCATGTATGTGCACATAGCGTTGTTGCTGTTCTATGTCAACACAAATTGGGGGTGGACTAAGCAGCAGCTCATGTGACTGTAGCCCTTGTTGGTGTCTATGCACTATCAAGGGGTCAGCCAAGGTTGAAAGCTACAGATCTGTAAGAGCACCAATTAAGCCCACATCAGCACTTGACAATCCAAGAAGAAAGGACTTGGTTCTTTCAGCCTGGTCAGGACTAGATGTCCATGTAGCTGATTTTTCTCAAGTTTGTACCACTTACCTTGCTCATATTTTCCATATGCCCTCAGTGTTAATATTAACCAAAAATGAAGACATTAAAAGGAAACCTCTTCCAGAAACTGAGAATCACTATACATATTTTCAAGAAGGTTGTCTTAATAAGAATAGCAAGCATATATTTACTTTGTGCCAACTTTTGTTCTAGATAACTCATATTCATTAACTTATCTAATCCTCACAGTAAACTTATGAAGTAGATAGTATCATTACTCTTATTACATGGATTTAGACAGTAGGCATGGAGCAGTTATGTAATTTGTTCAAGATGATATCTTGATTTGAACCCAGGCAGTTGGATTCCTGAGACCCTACTCTTTACCACTATACCACTGGTCTTCAAAAGGTGGTCCCCAGACCGATAGCATCAGCACCTGGAAACTTGCTAAAAATTCAAATTTCTGGGCACCATATCGGATCTACTGAATCAGAAACTCTGGAAGTAGGGCCTAGTTTTGATAAGTTCTCCAGGGGACCCTGATGCAGGCTCAGTTTGAGAACCACAGCCTCACACCACCCTGTTCTAAAGCAACCACATGGTAACAAGTATGACTAGCTAGCACAGGCCATGCTGATAGTTTCTCCACCCATGTCCAGAGTCAGAATAGCTATTGTTGCAAAATTTCTGATTATATTTTTACCCTTAGAACTTAAATTATACTAAAAGGAATTCATTTAAAAAGCCATAAGAAGATAGTGTTTGTGTCACAAGCTGTGTTTTGGGCCAGAGCAGAAAAAGTACACTTCCTTTTTGTCTTGCCTGGTTTTCACATCTGCCCATTTTCTATTTCAATTATAAAGGTTATGGCCAACAAGCAGTATGTTTTAAATCACAGAGTTTGGTCCGGGTAAAAAGGCACGGAGTTCTTCAGCATAGCAGTTACAGATAGCCGAATCCACCTGGCAGAACAGCAGCAGTGTAACCCCAGGTGACACTGCCAGGTCCCTTCAAATTTCATATTTCTATCACTATTCATTTTAACTTGCTCATAATCAAGTTATATAGTATATATCTATCTACCCATCCAACCCTGAATAAAAATAACCACAGAATTATAAATTGTAATATGTTTATGTCAAGAAATATGAGAACTGACCATTCTAATAAATATGTTCACTGTTGCCATGCTGTGGTGGAAATTTCAGCCCACTCTTTGGCAGACAAATATGTTTGGTTTCCGTTCGTTAGTAGAATGGCTAGCTCTGAGGAATTTCAAAGTGTGCTGGGGAGTGAAGAATCTTGCCTTCCAGTTTGGTTCTGCTACTGACAAAGTAGTGCATGTGGTTTTAGCCAACAAATATTTTCTGGGACTCAATTTCCTTTTACATAAAAGAAATGGGATAAATTAGATTATCATAGAAGCATCAGAGAATGTGAAAAGTAAAGAACCTTTAGGAATCCTTTAGTCTAATGTATCTGCTTATTTAAAAAAATTCTCCAAGTCCCTATATCTATTGGATATGATAATTCTGTTGCTGATCTTTCCAGTCATATTTTTATAGTAACTTTTCATTCCTTCCCCCCAAAATGAAATTAATCTTTTAAAAAATACATGATAAGAGATATTATCCCAAATAAGTAAGATGTGTCAGGACTAACTTTCTGACTGGTGATTAGCAATGTTATTCTTTTTAAAAAATATATGTTTTTATAGATTTTAGAGAGACTAAGAGAGAGGGTGAGAGAAATGGAAACATCAATGAGATAGAATCATTGATTGGCTGCCTAATACGGTTGGAGCCTGCAACTTGTTATGTGCCCTGACCAGAAATACAACCATGACCTCTTGATTCCTAAGTCAATGCTCAATCACTGAGCCACACCAGCCAGGCAGCAATGTTATTCTTTAAAAAAATATATTCACATATATTTATTTATTTTAAAATTTTCTTTATTGATTAAGGTATCACATATTTGTCCTCAATTCCCCATTCTAATCCCCCACCCCTTCCCACTCATGCCCCCACCTCCTATTGTCCTTGACCACTGGTTAGGCTCATGATAACGATTTTTTCAAGGGTCTTAGGATTTGCGAACTGGAAACACAATACCCAGTGTGTTCTGAAAAAGAAAGAAAAGCTAAGGATTCTCACAGTAAAAAGTATATTCTTGAAAAGAATGAGTTCTTCATTCATAGCCTCTAGATTGGTCCAAAATGATAATGACCTGAGGTCTGGATAATGGATGCCAGTAGTTGGGATATGTGAACCATTCTTTCCTTAGCCTTTCAAGGAGTGATCCGAAAGTCACCTGTATATCGAGGTATGTATATCAAGGTATTGATGTCAGACTAGAAATTTCAAAAGTAAGTTCCCTGGCTAGTTAAAACAAGAACAGAATCATTTCCTTATACTTTAATCTGCTTGACTTCAATAATTTAGCAGCTTGACTATAGTGATTCCATTTTATTTCTTCACTCTATTTCTCACCACTGCAAACTGGTCTTTGACAAATTACTACCCTCAGTCTAATTTCTTACCAGTAAAATAGGGATAATTGTGTACTGCACCTGGCAAAGGTACTCAAATTCTGGTGGTGATTAGTATTAAAATTCAAACTTTATCTTGGTAAATTGTTTCTTTCATAATCTTGCCCTTAACCATGCTGGCACTCTCTCCTGCTCTTTTTAAAAAATTATTATTGTTTAAAGTATGTCTCATTTTTCCCTGATTGACCCTCGCTCTGGCTACTCCCACCTCCTCTCCCAGCAAGCTCACACCACCCCACTGTCTATGTCCATTGGTTATGCTAATATCATGTATATAAGTCCTTTAGTTGATCTCTAAACTCCCACACTACCATCTCCTGCCTTCTCTCTGAGGTTGGATGGTTTATTAAGTGTTACCTTGTCTCTGGATCTGTTTTTGTTCATCATTTTATGTTGATCATTATATCCCGCAGATGAGTGAAGTCATGTGATATTTATCTTTCATTGACTGGCTTATTTCACTTAGCATAATGCTCTCCAGTTCCATCCATGCTATTGCAAATTGTAAAAGTTCCTTCCTTTTTCAAGCAGCGTAGTATTCCATTGTGTATAAGTACCACAGCTTTTTAATCCACTTATCTGCTGATGGGCACTTAGGCTGTTTCCAAATCTTAGCTATTGTAAATTGTGCTGCTATGAATATAGGGGTGCATATATTATTTCTGATTGGTGATTCTGGTTTCTTGGAATATATTCCTAGAAATGGGTCAAATGGGAGGATACTCCATACTCTTTTACATGGAGGCTGCACCAGTCTGCATTCCCACCAGCAGTGAATGAGGGTTTCCTTTTCTCCACATTCTATCCAGCACTTGGCCTTTGTTGATTTGTTGGTGATAGCCATTCTGACAGGTGTTTGATGGCACCTCATTGTTGTTCTGATTTGTATCTCTTAGATTATTAGTGACGTTGAGCATGTTTTTATATGTCTCTTGGCTTTCTGTATGTTCTCTTTTGAAAGAAGTCTATTTAGGTCCTTTGTCCATTTTTTGATTGGGTTATCTTTCTTTTGTTAAGTTGTATGAGTTCCCTATAAATGTTGGAGATTAAACTTTTATCTGACATAACATTGGCAAATATGTTCTCCCATGCAGTGGGCTTTCTTGTGTGTGGGGGGTTTTTTTTGTTTGTTTTTTGTTTTTTGGGTTTTTTTTTGTTTCTTTTGCTGTGCAGAAGCTTTTTATTTTGGTATAGTCCTATTTGTTTATTTTCTCCGTAGTTTCCATTGCCCTAGGAGGTGTATCAATAAAGATATTGCTATGACAAATCTCTCATATTTTGCCATCTATAGAGTCTCCTAAGATCTTTATGGTTTCCCATCATACATTTAACTCTTTTAACCATTTTTAGTTTATTTCTGTGTATGGTGTAAGTTAGTGGTCTAGTTTCTTTCTTTCTTTTCTTTTCTTTTTTTTGGCATGTATCTGACCAATTTCCCCAGCACTATTTATTGAAGAGACTGTCTTGACTCCATTGTTTGCTCTTGCCTCTTTTGTCAAATATTAATTGAGCATAATGTCTTGGGTCCATCACTGGGTTTTCTGTTCTGTGTCATTGGTCTATATATCTGTTCTTGTGCCAGTTCCTGGCAGTTTTGAGAACAGTGGCTTTGTTATATAACTTGATATCTGGTATTGTGATCTATCTAACTTTGTTCTTCTTTCTTAGGATTGCTGTAGCTATTCAGGGTCTTTTTTATTTCAGAAGAATTTTTGAAGCGTTTGTTTTAAGTCTGTAAAATATGCCATTGGTTTTTTAATGGGGATTGCATTGAATATATAGATTGCTTTGGATAGTATGGACATTTTAATAATGTTGATTCTACCAGTCCATGAACATGGTATGTTCTTCCATTTGTTTTTGTCTTCTTCTATCTTTCTTTCTTTCTTTTTTTTTTAAATATCCTATAGTTTTCTAAGTACAGGTCTTTTACCTCCTTAGTTAAGTTTGTTCCTAGGTATCTTGATATTTTTGTGCAATGGTAAGTAGGATTTTTTTTTTAAAAAAATTCTTTCTATGAGTTCATTATTGGTGTATATAAAAAAGCCATAGATTTGCAGGTGTTAATTTTGTATACTGCCACATTACCAAATTCATTTATTAAATCTAGTAGTTTTTTTGATGGACTGTTTGGGTTTTTTTTTGTCTACAATATCATGTCACCTGTGAATAATGACAGTTTTACTTCTTTTTCAATTTGGATGCCTTTTATTTCTTCTTCTTGTCTGATCACTATGGCTAGCACTTCCAGTACTATGTCAAACAGGAATGGTGAAAGTGGTAGCCTTGTCTTGTTCCTGTTCTTAGGGGAAATGTTTTTAGTTTTTGCCCATTGAGTGTGATGTTGGCTGTAGGTTTGTCATATAAGGCTTTTAATTAGGTTGAGGTATGAGCCCTCTATTCCCACTTTGCTGAAATTTTTTAAATCAGTAAAGGGTGTTGAATTATGTCAAATGCCTTTTCTGCGTTGATTGATATGATTTTGTGATTTTTATCTCTCAATTTGTTTATGTGATGTATCACATTTATTGATTTGTGGTTATTGTACCATCCTTATATCCCTGGAATAAATCCTACTTGGTCATGGTGTGTGATCTTTCTAATTTAATGCTGGATCTGATTTGCTAGAATTTTGTTGAGGATTTTAGCATCTATGTTCATCAAGGATGTTGGCCTGTAGTTCTCTTTCTTGTAGTGTCTTAATCTGGTTTTGGAATTAGGATAATGCTGGTTTCATAGAAAGTGCTTGAAAATGTGTCTTCCTTTTGAATTTTTTTTGAATAGTCTGAGTAGATGGATTTTAGTTCTTCTTTGAATGTTTGGTAGAACTCCCCAGTAAAGCCATCTGGACCAAGGCTTTTGTTTGTTGAAAGATTTTTGATCACTGCTTCAATTGTTTTTGTAGTTCTTGGGCTATTCAGGTTTTTTTTTATTCTTCCCTGTTGAGTTTTGGAAGCTTGTATTATTCTAGAAATATGTCCATTCCAGCTAGGTTGCCCAGTTTGGTGGAATAGAGTTGTTCTTAATATATTTTCATAATCCTATGTATTTCTGTGGGGTCAGTTGTTACTTCACCTCTTTCATTTCTGGTTTTGTTTATTAGGGTCCTCTCTCTTTACTTCTTGGTAGCCTGGCTAGAGGTTCATCAATCTTGTTTATACTTTCAAAGAATCACTTTTTAGTTTTATTGATTTTTTTTGGTCTCTATTTCACTCATTTCTGCTCTGATCTTTATTATTTTCCTCCTTCTATTTACTCTGGGCTTTTATTGTTGCTCTCTATTTCTAGTTCTTTGAATTTTAGAATTAGATAATTTATTACCTTTTTTTTTTTTTTTTTTAGGTAGACCTGGAGAACTATGAACTTTCCTCCCAGGACTGCTTTCACTACGTCCTATATATATTGGATAGTTGTGTTTTCATTGTTCCAGGATGCTTTTTACTTATTCTTTAATCTCTTTGGTAACCAAACATAGTTTAATATCATGTTATTTAGCCCCCAAATGTTTGATTTTTTTCATTATTTTTATGGTAGTTGATTTGTGTAATGAATGTTACTGATTTTATTTCCTGGGCTAAAAAAAGGTGAGGAGTGAATATATCCTTCTATTTCTGTCCTAAACAAACCCACAACAGGGCAAAAGTAATTGAGCTAGTTGCTAAAGGACATACTTGCTCTGGAAGATAAATTCTTCCTAAAAGCATAGAAGCAAATTACTTTTCTGGTGAAATTCCACCAGGGAAAAGAGCAAAATGTCCTTTTAAGAAGCAATTATCTTTAAAAATTTAATTCTAAAAATCTCATAGTTATAAGACATTCCATTACAGTTGAAAATGTGAAAAAATAGTCAGGAAGGGAAACCAGAGAATAATCATTTTGTAATTGAGTGAAAATCATTTAGTCAAGGCAAGCCTACCTCCCCCTTAGAGAACAAATTTGTCCTCCCAAGAGAATAAGTACTTGAGGCCACTGAATGATCAAAGGGGAGTGAAGAAGGGAAAATACATCACATATAAACTATTATTATCCTGGAGACAGATAAAAGTGTTTTTTATCAAGAAAATTAACATGAGTCAAAACGACTTTAATGGCCATTTGGGGAATCATGATGGACGAGTAGTAGAGTTAAACCTATTCTGCAGAGAATTGAATAGGCCTTACAAACTCAGTAAATAAAAATGGGTAATGATTATGATGACAATTTATCTACACTTTTTTTTTAGTCTTAAAAGTTCATTTTTTTAAAAAGTATTCTCTTACAGAAAATAGGAGTTATTTCAAAAAATTATTTAGTATCCTATAAATAAACCATATTTATAATTTATAATCATGTATGTTCCAGCAAATATTAGTATAGAAGTTCAAGCAAAATAATTTGAGAAATATTATTCAGTTTATTTATAGTTAGCACTAGGAAAACCAAATGGCTATTTTTCTGGTGAAAATTACTGACTTATATTTTCAATAAAAATTAAAAACACAATACAGAATCAATAAACTTATTACTTTTGAAATATTAAGTTGTAAATATTAAAAATTGTCATTCCTTATTTTTTATTATTTAACTAGAGGCCCAGTGTACATAATTCATGCACTGAGGGTGGAGGGTGTTCCTCAGCCCGTCCTGTGCCCTCTCACAGCCTGGGAGCCCAGGGTCAATTGCCCCGCAGAGGGAGTTCCCGCCCAGCCACTATAGCACTGGCCAGTTAGCCTGGGCCTCCCTCTGCAGGGCGATCATGATGTGATGGCCAGGCCCCCACCAAAGGCATTGCACCCATCTTGGCTGCCCTGATGCCAGTGGTGTCATAGTGTGGTCATCTGGATGGTCATTCTGCTGTTCAGCCATTTGGTTAATTTGCATATTATGCTTTTATTATTATAGATGTACTTCCAACTTTCTCTTCTAAGTATTCTTTTCCTGCCCCTTTACTTCCCTTTATTTCTTTACTCTTATTCATGCAGTCTCAAAGAACGATGACAGTCACAAGTATATAAATATAGATAAAATTATGAACTCACACCACTGAAATCCTGTTATGAGCCAGGTACATTATCTGTTAACTCTCATATATTTTGTCCTTTCAATCTCTGAAGAGAGTTATCATTTCCCACATCATTGTGTTTTAAATAACTTCCTTACTAGAGTATAAATCTATATTTTATTGAACTTAATATCTCTTTCTCTATTAGTGTAAGTCTTTTTAGAGCAGAACCCTCTAAACACAATTGTATCCTCATTATATCACCAGAAAACTCCAACTTTGAGGGATTAGCTCAGTGCCTGGGACTGAACAAGTGGTATTATCTCAATCTGTATTAATTATACTAACAATCCTTTACTTAAAGGGCCAGTGTTAAATATTTTAGATTTGGCTGTGTGCCCCGGGTGAGCCGTGTGCCCCAGGGGGACTGTGTGCCCCGGGAGAGCCGTGTGCCCTGGGGAAGCAGTGGGACGGGGGGGGGGGGAGTGGTGTGAACCAGAGGAAGAGCGGATTCTATTCGTGTGGTACAGAGATAGTCACCATAAAACAAGCAGACAGTCAAATGACAGCAGGGAGGGAAAAGAGACCTGGGGGGGAGATAAGAGATCAACCAGTGGACTGGTATGCATGCATAAGTACAACCAATGAACACAGAACTCTGGGGAGGGAGGGCATGAATGGGAAGGGGGGGGGCAATGGTAAGCTATGTACACATATAATACCTTAATATTTTTTTTTAAAAAATGAAAAAATAAAAAATTATAGACCTGAAAAAAATATTTTAGACTTGAGAGCCATCCAATCTGTCACAAATACTCAACACTGCCATTGTAGCATGAAAGCTATCATAGCTAATATAGGAATGAGTACAGTTATAGTCCAATAACACTTTATTTACAAAAAGGTGGGTAATCAATATTTTCAACAAAACTGATTCACATAAAAAAGCTGGGTTGCCCACAGTCCCATAATTTACTAACTTCTGCTATAGAAGAAGGTTATATGTTTATGAGTGAGCATAAAAACGAAAGTGAAAGCCTAAAGGTGAGTCTAAAAACATTGTAGTTTAAGTGAGGGTTATTTATATGTCAAGCAATGTGTCCATAAATAAGATATGGTTGTCTTCTAGTTTCTAAACATTATGAAAATGGTACCATAACCTGACTGGTGTGGCTCAATGGTTGAGTACAGGCCCATGAACCAATAGGTTATGGTTTGATTTCCGGTCATGGCATGCAAGATCATTCTCTCTCATCATTGCTGTTTCTCTCTCCCTCCTTCTTTCCATTCCTCTATCTGAAATCAATAAAAACATGTCTTTTAAAAAATGGTACCATAGAAAAAATGTCTTTCTACAACATTTTGTTGTTGAGAAATACCTATGTTGACACTTATAGCCTCTAGTTCATTCTTTTTACCCAGTATGTAATATTCTATCACATCAATAGAACACAATTTATCCCTGTTCCTGCTCATAGACATTTAGGTTATTTCCAATTTTTTTTCTTTCTCTTTTTTTATTTATTTTTTATTTTTTTTAATTTATTTTTTTAATTAAATTATTATCTGTGTACATATATTACCATTGCCCCCCCCCCAAAAAAAAAACATTCCCTCCCTCCCCAGAGTTTTGTGTCCATTGGTTATACTTATATGCATGTGTACAAGTCCTTCGGTTGATCTCTTATTTCCCTCATATTTCCCTCCCCTCCCTGTTGTAATTAGACAGTCTGCTTGTTGCTTTACTATCGCTATATTTAACTTATGGTTCATCAGTTTATAATGTTCTTTATTATTCATAAATGAGTGAAGTCATGTGGTATTTCTCTTTCATTGACTGGCTTATTTCACTCAGCATGATATTCTCCAGTTCCATCCAGGTTGCTGCAAATGATGAGAATTCCTTCTTTTTTATGGCAGCGTAGTATTCCATTGTGTAGATGTACCATAGTTTTTTGATCCAATCATCTGCTGATGGACACCTAGGCTGTTTCCAAATCCTAGCTATTGTAAATTGTGCTGCTATGAACATAGGGGTGCATATATCCTTTCTGATTGGTGCTCCTATTTTCTTGGGATATATTTTTAACTATTAAACAATGCTGAATCTTATATAAATTCCCTTGAACATGTACTATATTTTCTGAAGGGACTATTTATCTAGAAATAAAATTCAAAGCCATTAGACATAGCAAATTTAATTACTAAATAGTTCCTGCAGTAGGCAGAACCATAGTCCCTAATCCCCAGAATTTTGGGACAAGTTAGTTTACCTGGCAAAGGGGAATTAAGGTAACTAATCAACTGACCTTGAGATAAAGAGATTATCCTGGATTATCCAGGTGAGTTATGGATAATCACAAGGGACCTTATGCATACAAAAGAGAGGCCAATGAATGAGAAAGAGCCAGACATGGCAGTATGAAAAGGACTCAACTCATTGTTGCTGAATCTGAAGATGGAGGAAAGAGGCCAGGGAATGCAGACTGGCTCTAGAAGCTAGAAAAAACAAGAAAACATACTCTTTCTAGAGCCCCAGAAAGAAATACAGCTCTGCTGACACCTTAATTTTAACTGGAGAGACTCATTTCAGACTTCTGACCTCCAGAACTATGTGACAAATTTGTGTTGTTTTAAACTACTTAATTTGTGGTAATTTATTACAGCAGCAGAAGAAACTTAATACAGGTCCATATTGCAAATAAATGTGATCTCACATTAATTTATAAACTATCAACATAAGAACATCAAAACCTGTACAGAATTTCTGTACAAATATATTTGAGTCTAATAGAAGATATACCTGGAAGCAAGATCTTAGCAGACTGTGATAAATGCTTGGGAGAGTAACAGTTTGCAATTTCTTTGAATTTGAAAATAAGGAGAGAAGATATGGAAGATTACAAGTAAATAAAAGGAATCAACTTGTATTAAAGTATAGTTAGTATATGTGCTCTCTTGTACACTTTAGGAGGAGGGGTCTGAAAGGAGGAATTTCAAAAGTGTTTTAACCTAGATCAAGCATGTCAAACTCATGGCCCTTGGGCTAGACGTGGCCCACAATGAATATTTTTGCTGCCCAGCCAATATAACAGTATGTAAAAAACTGTTTTAATAAAAATTTCATAACTTAATTTTTACAATATCCTGTTACACATAATCCTATATGATAAAAAGGAAATATGTAAATTTATCATCACACCATAACAAGATGGCTGCACCCATAGCAGAAGCAGGGATTCTGTAACACAAGATGGCTGCACCTACAGCAGAGGCCAAGTTCCCATAATGAGCCTTAACAAGCAATCAGCAGGGATCTGAGTCTGCATGGGGTCTGACAGGGGACTTCAGGCCATGCTCCCCACCCTGGCACAAGGCCTAGAGACCTCATGTCATGTCCCCTGCCCCAGCACTGGGCTGGGGGAACCTCAAGTTGTGCCCTCCTACCTGGCAGGGCTTGACATGGGGCTTCAGGCTGTATTTCCCTCCAAGCAGGGCTTGACGGGGGACCTGAGGCCATGTCCCCTGTCCCAGTGCCAGGCTGGGGGACCTGAGGCCACACCCCCTGCCATGCGGGCCTTGACAAGGGACCTCAGGCCATGCCACCTGGTCCAGGCCAGGGTACCTCAAGGTGTGCCCCTGGCCTGGGCTAGATGACCTCAGGTCGTGGTCCCTGCCGTGGGGGGCTTGACAGGGGACCTCAAGGTACACCCTGCACCCTGGCCCAGGTCAGGGGACCTGAGGCCATGCCCCCCCACCTGGCAGGGTTTGACAAGAGACCTCAGGCTGTGCCACCTGGCCTGAGCCAGAGTACCTCAAGGAGCACTCCATGGCACAGGCTGGGGGACCTCAGGTCATGCCCCACACCTGGCAGGGATTGGCAGAGTGGGGCCAGCCACATCTGAATAGCCCAGTGAAGATGGGCTCAGCCAGGTCTTGGTCTCCTGTGACTTCAAGGTGCATGTGGGTTGGCAGGAAATTGATTCTGGTTTCCATAGTATGCCCCAGACTCTGATAGAGGGAGATTTTTATATACATTTTACTAATTTTTTTTTCCTCTCTGACACTTCTGTTATAGAGAAAGGGCAAATAGCAATATTAAAATATTTCCTCTAATTAATCAAGCTGGCAGGCAGGGGCATTTGGGGGTGAGCAGGTTGATGGTGAGGGGCAGTTGAGGATGAGCAGGCTGGCAGGCAGAGTGGTTAGGGGCAATCAGGCAGGCAGGCAGGCAGGTGAGCAGTTAGGAGCCAGCAGTCCTGGATTGCAAGAGGGGTGTCCAACTGCTGGTTTAGGCCCTATCCCTGTAAACCAGCAGTAGGACATCCTTTGAGGGGTCCCAGATTGGAGAGGGTGCAGGCCAGACTGAAGGACACCCCGCTCCATGCATGAATTTCATGCACTGGGCCACTAGTCCTAATAATAAAAGGCCAAGAGGCAACATGACCAAAATGACCAGTCACCATAAGAGGACCCCCGCCTGGATCAGGGTTGTTGCTGCTCTTCAAACTGTTGGCAGCCCTTAGCCCAGTCTGGCCCAGCACCCCAAAGGGGACCCCCACCTGGAATGGGGGCATGACTGGCCTTCAAACTGCCAGTGGCCCTACCCAGGGAAGTCTCCTTACCATGGACACCTGAGTCTGTTCTGGGGCTGCACTCTACCCGTGAACAACTCAGAAGCCTCCAGTATCTAACTGCTAGTCTCCAGGAAGTGGGAGTTTGTCCACTGTCCACCAAAAGTAGAAACATCGAACTGTTTACAGTCTCAGTGCAATTATGGGTCCATGGCTGAGGGGGTGGGTGGAGGCCAGATCAAAACACCTGCCCATCTTGGCAGGTGCAGCTGCAGTCCACATGGGCCTGGGCAGTGCAGAAAGTGCTACCTTCTCTCATGTCCTTTGCTGACACTGCTGCGTTACTCACCCTCAAGTCCCCCTGAGTCCTGACCGCGAAGTGTGTGGGCATCCTGCAGGAGTTATGTCATTCTGGGTGCTGGTGTGGAAACTTAACTATTATATAGAATATTTTGTTTTAAGGGAAAATGTATTCTATGTACCAAACAACAAATTTCAAAATGAATTTGTAAAAACAGTCAGTTCTTAAGGTGAGAACTGCCTTTATAAATGCACACTCACATAAAAACTGCATGTATTTTGTAAGTGTTCTGTAATCCCAACTCCCTGTACTTGTCAATTGACCTAATAGTAGCCTCCCAAATCATCTATTATCTTAATCATATCAACAAAAATGTTTAGTTTTCTAAAAGCAAAGTCTAAAGTTAGAAAATATTTTACTTGGCATTAAAGAAGAATTATAATACTAAATAATGTAAACAGAAGCCATACTGAAGAGAATTACCTAAACAATTTTATAAAGGTTTCTGTGCATATTCCCTTAATTATCAAGCCAGAAAACTTCAAGCCAAATGCACCCCCCTTCCATAACAACGTATCTTTTTCACATGCCAAAATTTCCAACACTACCTCACTGGCTTTTAAAGCATGTTTTAAGGGCCATATTAAGAATATATTAAAGAATATAAGAAATTTCTGCCAGGGATGCTCAAAGAAAAATTATGAACTAAACATCGATCATCTTTGAAGTCTATTCACCTTGTCATTGTTGATACTTGTTTTTCTTTCTTTTTTATTTTATTGATATTTACAGAGAGGAAAGGAGAGAGATAGAGAGTTAGAAATGAGAGAGATCGAGAGTTAGAATTATTGATGAGAGAGAAACATTGATAAGCTGCCTCCTGCACCACCGCTTCCCCCCCGCCCCCCCCGCCCCCCCCCCTCCCCCGAAGTTGTGCCCACAACCAAGGTACATGTCCTTGACCGGAAACAAACCTGGAACCTTTTAGTCCACAGGCTGATGTTCTATCCACTGAGCAAAACCGGTTTCGGCTGATACTTCTTTTTCCATCTAGATAATCCTTTTTCTCCAACTCAAATATTAACCACATTTTAAAAAGTATTGTGATGACTGTGCCCTTCTATATTCCAACAGAATTTTTCCGTTATACTAAATTAGTGCCTCCATCCTTCTATAAAATTCACATTTCCATAGTAACTTCATTGCAAAGTAGTTATTAAGAAACTGATTTATAAAGAATATGACCTAGTATTAATAAAAACATAGATGAGATACTTTTCTTAGGAGAATATACATTGTAAAAATAAATTTGGAGAGAATTTCAACACAAAGGAATATATTTCTCACAATAGATTATTCACCAGTATTATAGATGATACTAGAGGCCCATTGCACAAAATTCGTGCGTGCGTGAGTGTGTGTCCCTCAGCCCAGCCTGCACACTCTCCAATCTGGGACCTCTCTAGAGATGTCCCACTGCCTGTGTGTAAATGGGTAGTCAGACATCCCTCTCAGAAACTGGAACTGCTGGCTCCCAACCACTAGCCTGCTTGTCTGCCTGATTGCCTCTAACCACTTCTGACTGCCAGCTTGATCACCCCCTAGCCAACTTCCTTAACAGCCTCTTAAACACCTAACTACTCCCCTTAAGCCCTGATTGCCCCTAATTGTCCTCCCCTGCAGGCTTGGTCACTCCCCAACTGCCCTCCCCTGCTAGCCCCGTCACCCCTAACCTCCCTCCCTTGCCAACCTGGTCACCCCTAACTGTCCTCCACTGCAGGCCTGGTAACCCTCAACTGCTCTCCCCTGCTGGCCCCGTCACCTGTAAATGCCCTCCCTGCTCATCTCTACTGCCCTCCGCTGCCAGCCTGATCTCCAACTGCCCTCCCCTGCAGACCTGGTCATCCCCAACTACCCACCCCTGCTGGCTGATCACCAACAACTGTCATCCCCTGCCAGCCACCTTGTGGTAGCCATCTTGTGTCCACATGGGTGCAACCATCTTTGACCATATGGGACAGGCATCTTGTGTGTTGAAGTGATGGTCAATTTGCATATTACCTCTTTATTATATATGATGATAGATAATATATGAAACACATTTCCTGATAATTAAGAATGCTGAGCATCTTCTCTCTCTCTCACACACACACACACACACACACACACACACACACACACACACACAAACTTTGGAAGGTGTTGAATATGCCTCTTACCTTTACTGTGATGATGGGTGTTTGTACATAACTAAATGTGTACAGTTATTTGTGTATTAATTATACCTCAATAAAGCTGTTTAAAATGAAAATTATCCCTGGCCAGTTTGGTTCAGAGATTAGAGGGTCTCAAATTTAATTCCTGGTCAAGTGCACATAACTCAGTTGCAGGTTTGATCCCTGGATCCATTAATATAATTATGTGATTTTTGTCTCTCAATTTATTTATGTAATGTATCATGTTTATTGATTTGTGGATATTGTACCATCCTTGCATCTCCAGAATAAATCCTACTTGATCATGGTGTATTATCTTTATTATATAATGCTGGATCTAATTTGCTAGAATTTTGCTGAGGATTTTAGATCTATGTCCATGAGGGATATTGGCCTGTAATTCTTTCTTTGTGTATCTTTATCTGATTTTGGGATTAGGATAATGCTGGTTTCATAGAAAGAACTTGGAAACGTGCCTTCCTATTGAAACTTTTGGAATAGCCTGAGAATAATAGGTTTTAGTTTTTCTGTGAATGTTTGGTAAAACTCTCCTGTGAAGCCACCTGGCCCTGGGCTTTTGTTTGTTGAAAGCTTTCTGATGGCTGCTTTAATTTCTTCCTTAGTGATTGGCCTGTTGAGATTTTATTATTCTTCCTGATTAAGTTTTGTAAGATTATATTTTTCTAGAAATATGTCAATGTCCTGTAGGTTGTTTAGTTTGTTGGAGTAGTAGAGTTGTTCAAAGTTGTTTCTTTTTTTACAATTATTTGTATTTTTGGGGTCTGTTGTCATTTTGCCTCTTTTTTTCTGATTTTGTTTATTTGGGTCATCTCTCTTTGTTTCTTGATGGGCCTGACTAGAGGTTCATCAATCTTGTTTATCCTTTCAAAGAACCAGCCCTTAGTTTCATTGATCTTATGTATATTTTTTTGTCTTTAGGTAATTTACTTCTCTATTATCACCTTTATTATCACCTTTCTTCTGTTCACTTTGGGCTTTTCTTGTTGCTGTATTTCTAATTCTTTAGTTGTGGAATTATATAATTTACTACCAGTTTTTCTTTTTCTTTTTTTTATTTTTATTTTTATTTATTTATTTATTTTAAAATATATTTTATTGATATTTTACAGAGAGAAAGGGAGAGAGATAGAGAGCTAGAAACGTCAATGAGAGAGAAACATCGACCAGCTGCCTCTTGCACACCCCCTACTGGGGATGTGCCCGCAACCAATGTACATGCCCTTGGCCGGAATCGAACCCGGGACCTTTCAGTCCACAGACAGATGCTCTACCACTGAGCCAAACCGACCTCGGCTCTTTTTCTTTTTTAAAAAAAATATATTTTATTGATATTTTACAGAGAGGAAGGGAGAGAGATAGAGAGCTAGAAACGTCGATGAGAGAGAAACATCGATCAGCCGCCTCCTGCACACCCCTACCGGGGATGTGCCCGCAACCAAGGTACATGCCCCTGGCCGGAATAGAACCCAGGACCTTTCAGTCCGCAGACCGACGCTCTTCCACTGAGCCAAACCGGTTTCGGCAGTTTTTCTTGTTTTTTGAAGTAGGCCTGTGACGCTATAAACTTCCCTCTAAGGACTGTTTTCACAGTATCCCATAGATTTTGTATTGTTGTGTTTTCATTGTCATTCATTTTCCAAATGTTTTTAATTTATTCTTTGATCTCTTTAGTAATCCAATCATTGTTGCTAGCATGCTATTCAGTTTTCAACTGTTTGAATTTTTAAATTGTTTTTATTGTAGATTATTTCTAATATTATGCCATTGTGGTCTGAAAAGATGCTTGATATGATTTCAATCTTCTTGAATTTGGAAAGCCTTTGCCTGTGTCCCAATATGTGGTCTATTTTTTAAAATGTTCCATGTGCACTTGAGAAGAATATATATTATGTAGTTTTGTGGTGAAATATTCTGAAGATATTAATTAAGTCCATTTGATCTAGTAAGTCATTTAGTATTCCTGTTTATTTGCTATTTTTTGTCTAGAGAATTTACTTAGTGTTGTCAGCAGGGTATTAAAGTCCCCTACTATGACTGTATTGCTGTCAATCTCTCCCTTGATATCATCCAGATTATTTTTCTGTATTTAGTTTTTCCTGCCTTGGGTGCACATATGTTTTCCAGAGTTATATGTTCTTGTTGTATTGATTCCTTTAGAATTATGAAGTGGCATTCCTAATATCTTGGTACGGCCTTCACTTTGAGGATTATTTTGTCAGATACAAATATTGCTATCCCAGCTTTTTTTCCCCTTTAATTTCCATTTTCTTGAATAATATTTTTCCCATCCCTTCACTTTCAGTCTCTTCTTCTGAGGTAAGTTTCATGTAGATAGCATATCTATCTATATCTATACTATATCTATATTTATCTATATCTATATATCTATTATCTATATCTATATCTATCTATATGATGTTTTCTTATTCATTTAGCCATTTGATGTCTTTTGATTGGAGCATTTAGGCCATTTTGTTTAAAGTTATTATTAATAGGTATTTATTTGTAGCTATTTTTATTTTTTGTGCCTATGTTCCCCCCCCCCCCTTTTTTTTTAAACAGTCCATTTAGCATTTCATGCATTGCTGGCTTGGTAGTGATAAACTCCCTAAGTCATTTTTTGTCTGTGAAGCTCCTGATTTCCCTTTCAATTTGTAATGATAGTTTTGCTGGATAGAGTATTCTTAGATTCAGTCCCTTTCTTTGCATGACTTTGTATATTTCCTTCCATTCTTTTTTGGCCCAATGTGTTTCTGTTGAGAAATCAGTTGATAATCTAATGGAGATCCCTTGTATGTAACTCTCTGTCTCTCTCTTGAAGCCTTTAAGGTTCTCTCTTTGTCGTTATCATTTGCCATTGTAATTTCAATGTGTCTTGTTGTGGGTCTTTTGGGGTCTATCTTGTTTGGGACTCTGTGCTTGTATAACTTTTATCATGGAAGGTTTTTGACATTATTTCTTCAAATAGGTTTTCTAACCCTTGCTTCTCTTCTTGTTGTTCTGGCATCCCTATTATATGTATGTTGTTTATTTCATGTTGTCCCAAAACTCCATAGGCTTTACTCCTGTGTTTTGATTTTTTCTCCAATTGCAGTTCAGAATGGTTGTGTTTTGCTTCCCTGTCTCCTAATTCACTAATTTGGTCCTACGTTTTTCCAAGTCTACTGTAGAAAGATTCCATATTGTTTTGTTTTTTTTTTATTGTAGCTACATCACTATTTATTTCCTCCTGATTCTTATATAGGTTGTTCATTTTCTCATTCATCTGGTTTAACTATATGATCCTTATTGTGATTTTTTTCCCCTGACATATTGCATGCCTCTGTTTCATTTAGTTCCTTTTCTGGTGATTCCTCATTTTCTTTCCTTTGGGGGTTGTTCTTTTGTCTTCCCATTTTGCTCTCACCAAAGGATCTATATGTCATGTCATTTGGGGCCTGTGACTGCAGTGGTTGGCTTAATGGCAGGTTGCATTGATCATGGGTGGTGGCTGCTCTTTGGGCAGTCACAGGGAAAATTCTCCTCATGTAGTCACAGGGTGGCTGCTTCTCATGTGGTCACAGGTGGTGGCTGCTCCTTGGGGACTTGCAGGACAGCAACTTCTCCTCAGGCAGTCATGGGTGGTGGCTACTCCTTGGGTGGTTGTGAGGCTATTGTTCCTTGTGAAGTCATGGGGCTGCTGCTCTGGGTTCTGTTGCAGGGCAGCTGGTCCTCACATAGTCACAGGGTGGCTGCTCTTTGTGCAGTTGTGGGCAGTGGCTGCTCACATGGCTGCTGTAGCGGTTGCTGTGTCTGGGGTTGCTACATAAGGTTCAGCTGTTTATGCGCAGTCACCGAACACGGGACTTCTGTCTATGGCTCTGCTGTTTGCACATGAGGTCATAGTGCCCAGGGCTAAAGTGTCTGGCTGTAAGGAGAGTAGCACCATCCGGAACTCACAGGTGCCCTCAGCTGGGGAGGCTGGGGTCTCAGCATCCATGGGTCAGCAGCCAAGGCAGCAGGTATCTGGTCAGAGTGGCTGTAATATCCCAGGTGGTGTCTGAGAGCACCCTGCGTGGATATGAGGCTAGGCTCCCAGTCACATAAGCTCTACCCTTCAAGATGGCATGACCTCTGCAGGACACCTGGAACTCTAGGATAAATTACAGCAGGAAAGGCTGCCGGGTTATACAAGCCCTGTTCACCAGCCCCCAAAGGTCCTGTGAGATCTAGCTGTCCTTCACTCAGATACACACACACCCCACATGTCCACACACTCCTCTTTTGCTCCCTCATTCACTCATACTCTCTCCCTCCTTATTATCTTCATACACACCATCTTGTAATCACAAATAGGTTTTTCCTAGTGGTGACTTATATCATGATAACTTTTATTCATTCATGTCACATATGATTCACCCAAACAGAAGTAACTTCTAGGCACTTTCTGTGAGGAATACAGCTTTTTTTTGTGTGTGGAGAAAATGTGAGTGAATGACCACTGGAGTCCAGACTAAATTAAAATTTAGGGAGCCTTTATTAGCTAGCCAGTGACTGCTCTGCCTTTCTCCATGCAGGGAGTCCAGAAAGCAGCCCCAAACCTTTGTGCAAGACTGCTTTTAAACCCATTTACCACATATTGTTTTTTCAGAGTATGTAATTTAAGACAGTTTTTTTTTAAGTAATGTCAGGGTCAAATTATTGACGACTATGTTATTTACAGGGTCATCCTATTCTTAAGAAAACTGACAGTGATCTATGAAAGAAGGCCTACATGAGGGGAAGGGACCAAGAGACCATATCTCAAGACTTGGCCTGGTGTCACCACTGACAACTCTATCTGGGGCATAGTCCACAGACTCTCTGGAATAAGTGTAGTCTTATTTTTTGAGGTGCAGCTAGGATTCAAGGCCAAGTCGATTAAGAGGAAGCATGCTCAAAAATTCCCACTCTCCAACACTGTCTATCAAGACTGCTCATCTTTAATACCAAAATATTTTAGCAAGTTCAGATTTATCTGGTGTAAGTGATGATCTTTAGCAATATCTAAGTGATTTATAAAATTTAGGATTTATGCTGATTAATAAATAAAAGATTAGCTACAAAGGCCTGAAGTTAAACACAGGAATATACTACATACATGTAAACCTTGTTTCTCCAAGACACAAAGATAACTCAAATTGCACTGGCTCTTGCCTGTATTTTCCACAATAATATCCATCTCCTGTGAGTTATTTGCAAGCATTTTGGGGAAAACCCAAAATATGATTTGCATGTACTCAATAAATACCTTTGATAATCTCTACAACTGCCTCCAATTACTTTTTTTGTTCCCCAATAACTCCTTGACATGTACTGGTTTAGCTACCTCCCACCAAACACTGAAGTTTCTATGTTAAAACAATGGGATAAAATGAAAGATGACACCCAGTAAAAGCCTATAAATGGTGAAAAAGTTGAAAAACTGATTTCCCCCCTAGGACCTACAGAAGTAATTCAGCCCTGTATTTCTTCCAATACCTAGATTTTAACCACATAAGACCAATTTCAGATTTCTAACCTCCAGAACTATAAGATAATAAATGTGGATTGTATCACACCATTGAATTTGTGATAATTTGTTACAGTACCAATAGGAAACTAATAAGCAGAGAAATTAATCTTCCCTGACCCAACCATATTCCTCTTCCCTTTTGTTAGTTGGTGTGGCTTCCTAACACTCTCATGTTCTGAACTGTTCCTGATCAATAAGCATCTATTTCAGAGTTTCTGTTCCTTTATCAGATCTTTAACATTCATTTAAGATAACTTACAGTCTTTCTTTTATATGTCTTATAGTATATATGTCCATATTTCTAATTGTTGTTCTTTTGTTTATATCTGTACAATGAAATTGCTCTTCTTCCATGGTAGGCAGTTAGATAGACATGAGCAAAGCAAAGATGATAAGTTGGGTACAGAAGGTCACCATGGTAGAAAGCCATGGGTGTATAGCAAAGGACAATTTAGGTGGGATCTAATCCTCAGGGTAACCTTTCCACTCTTAGCATACTGGTCATAAGGTTTGGACACCCTGACTTTTCTTCCCTAGAGATAACATCTAGCCCTTATTTGTATTTCAGCTCCAGGCCCATAAAAGCAGTAGAACCAGTAAAACCATGACTGATCTCAGGACCAGCTGCATTGAACAATGACCTGCTCTCCCCTCCCTCTTAAGATTCCATGCTGGTGTTGACCAATCAATCAGTGGAGACCTAGACTCTAAAAGGACACATCTGGAAAGCTGCTGAATTGAAAATTTCCCCTGGGACCTCCCCTAAAATTTCCACCCTTAATACCCTTAAGATAGGACCCATCTTGATCTCTGTCCCCATCTCAGCAGCCCACCTGAGCCTTTCCCCTTTCCTTCTTCCTTTCTATCCTCTTAGGCCTGTTATCTTTATCATCCTCACTTCTAAAGTGCTAAGGGCCTTTCTTTGCCTTTATAACTTGTTTCCTAAGCTCATCTATTCTATAAATTACTTCTTATACCTCTGTAATTTTCAAAATAAATGTTCTTTTATAGTTTTAGTCTTGGCTCTGAACTTTTCCTAGCCAAAACTCAAGTACCTAGATTATTGAACCCAGGTCCAGTCTGACTTCAATAGTGTAACACCTGTTGCCATTATTGCTGTCACCAATACATCAATGTAATCTCAGCAAAGTGTTAGGTGCAAATAATTGTTAATTGAGAGTGGCTTATTTCTGGGTGAAGGATTATTGTTTTCTATTTCTTATACCCTTTTGTTTTTCTTTCTCTCTGGCTTACTTTTCTGTGTGTGTGTGTGTGGGGGGGGGCACTCAAAAAGTAATAATCACATAAAAACTATTTGCTATGATGCTAAAATCACTGGCTCTGTGGTATATGTGTATCACAATCAGACATCCTCTATGATTAGAACAGCCTAGGATTGTGCTGTGAAATTTTTCCATTCACTGTGTGTGGGGAAGTTGAATGATGAAGGAAATATCTTTCAAGTGATTTCCAGGACTCCTTTGGAATGCTGAGATTTAAGCAAATTTTTGAAAGAGGGAAAGAAGATACTATGAGAACTTGAGAAGAACTACATACCAGACACAGGTGCAAAACACAATAAAATGGCAAATGGATCCTGGAACAAAAAACTACAAGATATTTATTTGGGGGAAGGGAGAGGAAAAGGTCAAATGAGAGGAAGATGAGGGCAGAAATATTTATATGATCAATGCTGTTGACTGCTCCAATGTATCAATATTTATTTAAATCCTCTGACTTCTATAACTTTTCTGACCAATTTTCCTATTCACAAGCACAATACCTTAAAACTGAAGATTAGTCAGTGGTTCAGCCTAGAAGAGAATTCCTGCACAGTTCTTTGTCAACTGGTTAATATATCTTCTCCAGTCTAGTACATAGTACATAGTACAGTTATTCAAGTAACAGATATTAATAATTCTTTAAAAGGAAGAAAAACATACTTCAATTAAAATACAAGTGGCAAAATGAACATTTGAGTTAAGCTTTTCTACATGAAGCTAAAATTTTAGAGCTAAAGTTTGTTAGTATTGGGTTAGCACATATCATATCATGAGGTATTAGTTTTGGCAAGCAAGAGAGCTGATGGAAAGTTTCTCTGGCTAACAAAAATCCTTTTTTAAAGAATCATGGAATTCATTACAGAAAATTGAGAAATCCATGAGGAAAAATAAGCAGTAAATGATACTATTTTTATTCTGGCTCTTATATTTTCTATTCTCTCTTTACAGAAATAAAATCAAGGGTTACTTACTTCATGGGTCAATGAATCAAGATATTGGATCTGTACAGGCTCACAAATTTATCTGGGACAAAAGTAACTGACCTTCATATTTAAGATGTATAAATAATAAATACTCATAGTTAGCACTTTAAGAGCAGGAAAATTAAGGTAAACATTTGGTGAACATTGAACATTGAAAACATTAAAGCATTTTTCCAGGCATTTCACAAGAAATTTTAAGACTATAATATTTTTAGAATAGTACTCACATTTACAAGATTTCTTTGAAGATGTACATTTTTTGCATATGTAAAGCTACATTAGAAAACATACATTCTTAGTTGTCTTCCCACATATGATCTATGACAATCTAACAATAACCACTTAACATTTTCTACCTCCTTTAAAACCAACCTAGTTATTTAAATGAACCTAGATTATTGACTCAAAATTCCATTTTGAGATTATAACTTTCATTAATTACAGTTCCTGGCCAGTCCCATATTAGAAACTTTATTCCAGAAACAATTGATTTTTCAGTTACTCTCAAGGAGTTTAAATAATTAAACAAATAATTCTTCAAATAGCTTCTTGATCACTTGCTCTCTCTCTCTTCTCCCTTTGGTACCCTTATGATATGGATTTGATATGCTTTATGTTATTCCAATTGTACCTTAAATTATTCTCATTCTTTTAAATTCTTTTTTATTTTTGCTGCTCTGACTGAGGTTTTTTTTTCCTACCTTGTCTTCCAAATTGCTGACTTAATCATCTGCTTCATCCAACCTACTTTTTATTCCTTCCAGTGTATTCTTAATGTCAGATATGATATCCTTTATTTCTAATTGACTCCATTTGATATCTTTACCAGAGGCCCAGCACATGAAATTGTGTGGGTAGGGACCATAGGGCCTAGCCTCCTGCAATCAGGGCCGTCTTCTGCCCGTTCACCAGTCCTCAGGCCAAACGCCACCTTCTATGCCAGGCTGTTAGGCCTTTGGGATCACCAGCTCATCCCTAGCTACTCAGGAGCTTAGGCCTGTGGGAAAGCAGGCCCTGGCAACTTCACTTCCATGGGCATGCACTGGGCCAGCCACTGAGGGAACACGCTGCCTGCTCAGGACCACTCACATGGATGCCACCACCGCCGCTGCTGCTACTGCTTCTACTGCCGCTAGGGCTTGAGGCACTGACAGAAGCTGCAGGTCATGCCTGCAACCTACCTGCCCTGGTGTGAGTGTCCCTGAAAGGGCAGTGCATTCCATTAGTGGCTAGCTAGGCACACATGCATGGTGATGAAGTCACCAGTGCCTGCTTTCCCACAGGCCTGAGCCCCTGAGTAGCCAGGGATGAGCTGGTGATCCCAATGGCCTGACAGCCAGCCTGGTCCTCCTGCCATCCACCCCGAGTCCCTTGTGCACCATCGCTGATCCATAGGAGACGGTGGGCTGGGGGCAGGGACCAAGAGGTTTGCCATTCATCCCACTCACCAGTACCTAGTCTCACTCTGCCCCACTCGCAGGCTGGTGAAGAAGGACTGAGAGGTGCTCAATGCATCATGGTGACCAGTCATTTGGTCATCATGGATATATATATATATATATATATATATATATATATATATATATATTAGAGGCCTGGTGAATGAAATTCAGAAGGATGGTCCCCTCAGCCCAGCCTGCACCCTCTCCAATTTGGGACCCCTCAGGGGATGTCCAACTGCCAGTTTAGGCCCTGGGAATCGGGCCTAAACCGGCAGTCGGAAATCCCTCTCACAATCTAGGACCACTGGATCCTAACTGCTTGCCTGCCTGCCTGCCTGCCTGCCTTATCACCCCTAACTGCCCCCCCTTGCTGGCCTGATCACTCCCAACTACCCCCCGATGCCAGTCAAGTTGCCCCCACTCCTCCCCATCCCCGGACTGGTCGCCCCACACAGCCTGCTGCTTGGTTGTTTGGTCATCCCTTACTCACCCTCCCTGCTGGCCTGGTTACCCCATGCAGCCTGTTTGGCCATCCATTTGGTTGCAATAATTGCTTAGGCTTTTATATATATATATATATATATATATATATATATATATATATATATCCTTTTTCATGCTGTTGTAATAGTTCTCATTAGATTTCTTTTTTTTAAATTAATTTCTTTATTGATTAAGGTATCACATATTTGTCCTCAACCCCCTATTCCAATCCCCCTACTCATGCCCCCACCCCCCTCTCATTAGGTTTCTTGACCATCCTTATAAACCATAACTTTGAACTCTATATCTGATAAATCACTTGTCTCCATTTCATTTAGCCCTTTTTCTGGAGAGGTATCTAGCTCTTTCAAGTGTCCATCAGTAGATGAGTGGATCAAAAAGCTGTAGTACATTTACAAAATTACTTTGCTATAAAAAAAGAAGAAAATGCAACAGTATGGTTTGATCTGGAGAGTATTAAGCTAAGTGAATAAGCTAGTCAGAGAAAGATAAGCACTACAGTATGACAACTTATATGTGCAGTCTAATGAACAAAACAAACTAACAAAGTAGAGACAGATTCATGGAAGATAATAGACTGACAGCTACCGGGGGGGGGGCGGGGGAGTTTTGGAGGCTGTATGAGAAGGATGAAGAGATTAATCAAAGAAAAGAAAATAAGACTTATGGACACAGACAATAGTATGGTAATTATCGGAGGGAAGGAGGGGGGTAGAAAGAAGTAGGAGGGGATAAAATGGTGTATAAATGGTGATATAAGAATACTTGACTTGGGTGGTAAACACAATATAGATCTATCTATCTATCTATCTATCTATCTATCTATTTATCTATCTATCTAATGTATTGTAGAATTTATACCTGAAACCCATATAGCTAGTGGCCCAGTGCACAGATTCATACACATTGAATGGCAATTAATTAGAAGAAAGATTCATGCAGTAATTACATTATTGCAAAAAATTTTACATGCCAAAATAGTATTCTATCTAATAAAGATGGAATATGAAAATTGATCGTCACTTTGTGACAAAGATGGTGGTGCCCACAGCCAATAAAGAAGGAATATGCAAATTGACATGACAAAGTTGGTGGTGGCTGGCTGGCTTTCCGCCTCATCCCTGCCGCTCTGGGCCTCTGGGCAGCACATGTGCATGTGCAGAGTGGCTGGGTGGGGAAGGATACCTGCTATGAATGGGGGACAGAGGGTGGAGGGAGCTACAGGAGGGTAGCATGGCCAGAGCAAAGGTGGAAGATGGTGGCCAGAGCAAAGGCCCAGGTCTTGGGTGCTAGAGGGAAGCTGGTGCCAGCAGCCAGGGGAAGGAAGGCCTATACTTGCATGAATCTTCATGCAACAGATCTCTAGTATATAATATAGTATTATAAAGTTAAAACACTCATGGGATTGGCACCAGTGAGAGCATTATATGTATTGCATTTGCGTGAGTCAATGTTTATTTTTAAACTAGAGGCCTGGTGCATGAAATTCATGCATGGGGGATGTCTCTTAGCCCAGCCTGCACCCTCTCCAATCTGGGACCCCTCAAGGGATGTCTGACTCCCTATTTAGGCCCAATTAGGATTGAGTTAAATGGGAAGTCAGACATCCCTCTCACAATCCAGGACTGCTGGTTCCCAACTGCTCACCTGCCTGCCTTTCTGATTGCCCTTAACTGCTTCTGCCTGCCAGCCTGACCAAGCCCTAACCACTCCCCTGCCAGCCTGATTGATGACTAACTGCTCCCCTGCTAGTCTGTTTGCCCCTACCTGCCTTCCCCTGCAGGTCTGGTCACCCCTAACTGCTCTCCCCTGCAGGCCTGGGTCCCCCCAACTGCCCTTCCCTGCAGGCCTGCTCACCCCCAACTTTCCTCCTCTGCAGACCTAGTCACCCCTAACTGCCCTCCCAACTTCCCTCTCCTGCTGGCTATCTTGTGGTGGTTATCTTGTGTCCACATGGGGGCAGCCATCTTGTGTGTTGGAATGATGGTCGATTTGCATATTACTATTTTATTAGATAGGATTGCCAGTGCACATCATATGTACCATCCAGTTGGTGGGTTGGATAGTCAATGAATAAATCACAATGTGGCTCATGTTGAATGTAAACAAAAACTACCAAATTCACTATTGATAATGACAGATTGAGACACATTCGTGTGATTGGCAACAGCATGAACTATATATGTATCATGCATGTGCAAGTTTATTTTTAAATTTCCAGTGCACATTGGATGTGCTGCCAGTCACTTAGCTAGCTAGCTAGCTAGCTAGCTAGCTAGATAATAGATAGATAGATAGATAGATAGATAGATAGATAGATAGATGATAGATAGAGGTGAGAGAGGTTGCTATCGTATAGAGTGTGGAACACAAAAGCAAGTGTGCAGTAAACAAATTGGGGGCCAACAGTGCCACAGCAGCAACATAACCTATGGCCAAAGGTGGAATGACACAGCCCTGCATGAAATCGGGCTCCCTCCTCTCTGGTTCTGGGGTGCGTCACATGAGAACCATTGCTGTCAAGTCACTGCAACTAAGCAGCTCCTATATTGAGCATCTGCCCTCTGGTGTCAGTGCACGCCATATGTACCAGACAGTTAAATGGTCACTTAGCCTTTTATACATATAGATGTTACCCCAATAAATTCAATTAAAAAGAGAATTAAATAAATAGCTTAAAGTTGACTTGTATATTAGTGT
Organism: Vespertilio murinus; assembly: GCA_963924515.1. NCBI lineage: Eukaryota > Metazoa > Chordata > Mammalia > Chiroptera > Vespertilionidae > Vespertilio > Vespertilio murinus. The sequence continues at coordinate 107,724,325 of OZ004706.1, read as the reverse complement.
AATCTTAGAAAAAATGCTGACACAGGTGGCAAAACTTTGCAAAAATACAGCATAGTAGCAAGTTGTCTTCTTTCACTGACCTCACTAGGAAACTGACCAGTGAAACTGGTTCAAATAGCATAGGTCCCTGACCAGCAGGTGCAGCATGACCTGGAAACGTACATCTATAAACTCTGAGGTTCCAGCCTAACCTACAGAATCAGAACTTCTGAGGATTAGGCTAAAAAATGTGTGTTTTAAATAGCCACTTAGAAAAGTTGTCAGAGGAATGACAGCATAAGGGCATATCTTTCCCTTTCCCCTTGACATTTGAACAAGTTAACCATTTATAATTCAACAAAAAAGTCTCTGTCCAATACATGCATGCCTAAGACCCCCACACTGAAATAATTAAAGGTGGGCATCCAGGAATAAAGAGGGAGATGAGAAGGAAGGAAAGTGAAGACAGCTTTCAGATGCAGTCTTGCAGCTGGATGCTCACAGTTCAACTGGGAACTCACAGGTAGCCCAGAAGAGTGGGGAAAAGCTGGCGGTAACAGGCACTTTATTCAGCTAGGAGGAACAGAGAGCTACTAAGTAGGGCATCCCAGCAGGATGAGCTGTAAGTGAACAGAGTGAACAGCATCTGAGTCTCATGCATGAGCGGTGAGAACAAACAGTGATCACAGAGCCCTGTTGCTGCTTGGACTCCCAAAACTTCTTCCCACTGCCCTTGCAATTGGCTCCAAAAGCATATTATTTATAAACCAAGAGCTCTTGCAATAGAATCAGTTTCCCTCTATGACTGATCCTTAAGAGGGGTGCTTGGGGTGGGGCCCTTTGGAGGTAAGGGGTCACCATTACATTAAGGGCAAAACAAACCCTACCCTCAAGCAATGTGACAATATTGTCCTATGGAAGCCACAGAGGCTCAAATCTGGAAGATCACAGAGGTAAAAATCTTGTGATTCAGTGCCATCTACTGGAACGTAGTAGAAAGACCTCTTTAAAGATAAATGTGAGAAAAGGAGGTCAGCAAGTACCATAAAAAAAATCACAGTAACATCAATGATCAGAAAAAAAATGGAAAATCCCCCCAAAGTAGGCTAGAACATATGGAATTATGTGGTATAAATGACAGATATTTCAATATCGTATTTCTAAAAATATTCAATGAGATGTAAGAAAATACTGACAGGCAAGTCAGAGCACTAAGAAAACAAATCAGTTTTAAAAATGATGATTTCTCCAAGGAAATTGAAAATTTAAAAAAGAATCAATCAGAAATCCTAGAAATGAAGCATACAATTAAGGAGAATAAAAGTAAACTGTTGAGCATAGAAAACAGAACCAACTAGTTAGAGAAAAGAAGTAATATCAAAGATGGAAATCAAGAAATGACACATAGTAAAGAGACATGAGCATAAAGAAAAATGAAAGCTCTACAAGACCTCTCTGAATCTATCAGAAAAGTAATATTAGAAGCATAGGCATTGTGGAGGCGGAAAAGAGGGAACATAGAATGAAGAGTCTATTAAAATAAATAGTGAATGAGAACTTCCCAAATCAATGAAAAAAATAGATCCTCAAATCCAAGAAACGGATAGAATGCTTAGTTACCTCAATCCACAGAAGCCCTCTCCAAGGCCCTTGGTAATGAAGCTGTCAAAAATTATTGGCAAAGAAAAATTTCTCAAAGCAGCCAGGGAAAGAAGGAACTGACTTACAAAGGAAAACCTATTAAAATTTCATCTGATTTCTCAGCAGAGAAGCCAGAAGAGAGTGGAACCAAATATTTAAATGTCAGAGAGAAATTACCAGTCATGAATAGTATATCCAGCAAATTTATCCTTTAAATATGAAGGAGAAATAAAGATGTTCCAAGACATGCAGAAACTGAGAGATTTTATAACCAGAAAATGTCCATTGCAGGAAATAATCAAGGGAGTTATTCTACCTGAAACAAAGAACTTAAGGTCACAACACTAAGGGTAAGATCATCAAGAAACTTAAAGCATAAATCAGGATAATTTGTTACATAAAACATACAAGAAGGAGAAAAGGTCTGAACTAGCAAAGCAAGATGAAGACCAGATGAACTCAAAAGGGAAAAACCAACAGCATATATGCAACTTCATTTTTTATAAACCTAATGGTAAGCACACACAAAAATACCCAAACCAGGACATAAGCTTATAAAAAGAGGAAACAGAGGAAAGTTGTATGGTATACCACCAAACAAAAGCAACAGACAGAAATGTAAAGTAAAAGAACCAATGGAGACACAGAGCTACCAGAAAACAGAAGATAAAATGGCTATAGAAAATCCTCATACATCAATAATTATCCTAAAAGTAAATGTGATAAATTCACTAATAAAGAGTAGCAGAGTGGATCAAAAAACAAAACCCAAACATATGCTGCCTACAAGAGATACATCTAAGCAGCAAACAAAAAGTTAAATTCGAAGTAAATGGGTGGGAAATGATTCTCCTAGCAAATAACATCTACATAAAAGCAGGTGTAACCATACTTATAGCTGATAAAATAGATTTCCAGGTAACAAAGATAACAAGAGACAAAGATGGACACTTTATAATGAAAAAGAAGACTCTACATGAAGAAAACATAACACTTCTTAATATATATGCACCCAACCAGGGAACACTGTGTTCCCTGGTCACAGAAGTAAAGGGAGAAACAGATAAAAACAAAATCATAGTTGGAGGTCTTAATATTCCATTGACAACTCTATACAGATCAATCAAATAGAAAATCAATAAAGAAATATCAACCTTAAATGAAACATCAGACCAAATGGGCATAATTGGCAATTACAGAAAATTTAATCCCAGAACATCAGATTATACATTCTTCTCCAGTGCACTTGGAACATTCTCAAGGATAGACCATATGTTGGGTCACAAAACTAGCATCAACAAATTCAAAAAGATTGAAATTATACCAAGCATATTTTCTGATCACAATGCCTTGAAACTAGACATCAAATACAAAAATAAATAAAAACCCCACAAATACATAGAGATTAAACAACATATTATTAAAATATAACTGAGTCAAAGAATAAATAAAAGATAATATCAAGAGAAATATAGAGACAAATGAAAATGGTAGCACAATATATCAAAACCTTTGGAATGCAGCAAAAACAGTAATAAAGGGGAAATTTATATCATTAAAGGCCTATCTCAAGAAACAAGAAAAATCCTAAATAAAAAAACTAACATCAGATCTTAAAGAACTGGAAAAGAGAACAAAGGGAACCCAAAGTCAGCAGAAGAAATGAAACAATAAAAATTAAAGAATAATTGAATGAAATAGAGAACAAAAAGACTATTCAAAAAATCAATAAAACAAAGAGCTGGTTCTTTGAAAATATTAATAAAATTGACAAACCCCTGGATAGAATGACTAAGGAAAAAAGGGAACAGACCCATGTAAACAAAGTCAGAAATGAGACAGGAAAAGTCACCATAGACATCAGAGATATATGAAGGATCATATTAGAATATTATTAAAGACTTTATAATATTCAATAACCTAGAAGAAATAGAAAAGTTCCTAGAAATATATAATCTTCCTATACTAAATCAGGAAGAATTGGAAAATCTAAATAGATCAATCAGCAGTGAAGAAATTGAACCAATCATCAAAAAACTTCACCCAAAAAAATGGTCTAGGACCAGAAGGCTACATTAGTGAATTCTAACAAAAGTTCAAAGAAGATTTAAAACTATCCTTATCAAACTCTTCCAAAAACTTGAAGAAGAGGCAATACTTTCTAACACATTCTACAAGGCCATATAACCCTGATACTAAAACCTGTCAAAGATAACACACACAAAAAGAAAACTAGACACCAATATCTCTGCTGAATGCACACACAAAAATCCTAAACAAAATATTAGCAAATTGAATACAACAGTACATCCAAAAATAATACATCATTATCTAGTGGGGTTCACTCTAGAGGCACAAGGATTATTCAATATTCACATATCAATCAATGAAATATATCACATCAACAAAAGAAAGGGCCAAAACGGGTTTGGCTCAGTGGATAGAGCGTCAGCCTGCGGACTGAAAGGTCCTGGGTTCAATTCTGGTCAAGGGCATGTACCTTGGTTGCGGGCACATCCCCAGTAGGGGGTGTTCAGGAGGCAGCTGATTGATGATTCTCACTCATTGATGTTTCTAACTCTCTATTCCTCTCTCTTCCTCTCTGTAAAAAATCAATAAAAATATTTTAGAAAAAGAAAGGATAAAAATTCTATGATCTTATTAATAGATGCAGAAAAGCATTTGATAAGATACAATACCCATTTGTGATTAAAACACTCAAATAGGAATAGAAGTGTATGACAACATAATAAAGGCCATCCTATATAATAAAACCCTAATATGCAAATTGAGCGAATGGTAGAACAACTTGCTGAACGACTGGTCGCTATGACACACGATGACCATCAGGGGGCAGACACACAATGCAGGAGCTGCCCCCTGGTGATCAGTTTACTGCCACAGAGGGAGTGCCACTCAGCCAGAAGCCAGGCACATGGCTGGCAAGTGCAGCAGTGGTGGCAGGAGCCTCTCCCTCCTCCACTGCAGGACGGCAGTAAGGAGCAAGGGGTCCCAGAATGCAAGAAGGATGACTGACTGCTGGTTTAGGTCCAATCTCCCTGGGGATCTTGCCTAAACTGACAGGCAGACAATCCTCAAGGGGTCTGGACTGCAAGAGAGAGCAGGCCAGGCTGACCCCCTTCCCATCCATGCTGGGCAAAAATTTCATACACCAGATCTCTAGTATATGATAAACCCTCAGGTAATATTATATTCAATAGAAAGAACTGAAAGTTTTCCCCCTGAAATCAGGAATAAGAAAAGGATGTCCACTCTTACCACTCTTACTCTACATTGTGCTAGTAGTCCTAACCAGAGCAATAAGGCAAATGAAATAAATAAGACATCCAGACGGAAAATGGTGGAAGAACAGGTAGGTGGGTTCTGAGCCTTGTCCCGAAGAAGAGAGAGCAGTTAAGGGTCACACTGGGAGTGCTTGTCAGCAAGCCAAGAGACAGGTGAACACCAGGGGAAACTGGGAGTATTCTGATCAGGGTGCCCCTGACAGGGAAGCACCCACAGCTGGGTCCCTTCCTGGAGCTATCTACAGGCTTGGATGGGAAATCTCGCCATCTTGAAGGGAAGAGTGGTCAGAGGCCTGAATATTCACAGCTGCAGTGACCACCAAGCAGCTGGGAGCCCCAGAAAGCTGAACCCAGTCAGCGAGAACACTTGGATTCAAAGGAGCGCTCCATCCCATGACAAAAAGATCAGATTTTGCAGAGATCCCGTGAGTCCCCCGTGTCAGAAGACAAGCCCACGCGTGCCAGGTGCACAGAAACTGGAGGACTGGGCTGGGGTTTATAAGAAACCCCTGGGTTATGGGCTAGTGGCACCCCTGACTGTGGACAGGGCTCCTAATAGGGGAGATATCTAAAGAGCAACACGTTTGGATCTGACTTCGAGGCATATCCGGAGAGTTACAGGGGAGTGAAGTCAGCTCAGTCCTGTCCCCCACCCCCTCCACAGATCAGGGACACAGAGAGGGGAAAAAAGCTAGAGAGGCTTCAGAGCCCTGGAAGTCAACCCAGAAACACTGCCACCCAGAGACTAAATCACATATGGACCCTAGTGTAGGACCGGATTACAACACTGAGGAGCAGTGAAACACAGGGAACAGCAATACTGCCCAGACTGGGAAACAGGCATGCCAAACAGAATGACAGAGGAAGTGAATGACCTTCATTACTGGAAATTTTATTTAATTTTTTAATTGTTCAATTTTTGTTTTTTATTTTCATTAGTTGCAAAGTTTACTCAAGAAAATATTTTTTGCATCTTCCCTCACTTGATTTCACCTTTTTAATTAATACATTTTTATATGTAATCAACATTACTACTACATGTTACCTTTTTAATCTTATTTTCTTTTGTTTATTTTTATTATTTTTTAAGTGTCATATTATTTGCCTTTTTCTCCCCTCCCCCCTTCGAGATTACTATTCTACAGGCTATTTATACCTTCCATTCTCCAATGCTTTATTCTATCTCAACCCTATCTTTATGCCATCACTCTCTTCCTAACACTTTCCTTTTGGTGTCCTGCTTATCTTAACCCTTTACTGCTCTAGATTTTCCCTATTCTTTCTGTTTACCCTCTCCTAAAATTTCACCCTACTTGTGTATATCAAACTTCCAATCCTTTGCTCCAAGCCCATTCACACCTGCATTGTCCCTGTTCTAAAACACACACACACACACACACACACACAAAAAAAAAAAAAAACAATATTTCTCTCTATCCCTTTGTAGTTGTATATTGAATGTTAACTATATCGAAGTTTTATGCTTTTTTGTAGGATTGGTTTGCTTATTCTTATTGTTTGATTGTATGTTTTTGTTAGCTGGGTTCTAGTCACCTTTATTGGAGGTTATTAATATTGCAAACACATTTCTGTTCAGTGCCTTGTGTGTTGTACCAGGTTGTGTTGTATTTTGTGCCTTTAAATCAAAGTAGGAGAGATAACTACATAACCAGACATCCTAAAAAGAAAGATCATGGGGGAGACAAAGAAACAGCCCGCATATAAAAGAAAATCAGGCATCACTAGAAAAGGAAGTAAACGAGTTAGAGGCAAGCAACCTATCAGAGCAAGAATTCAGAGTAATGATCATGGGATGGCTAAAAAGAATGGAAGACAAATTTGACAATATGAGTAAGAACCAAGAGGATCTGAAGAAGAACCAAGAGGATCTGAAGAAGAACCAAGAGGAAATGAAGATGAACCAAGAAGAAATGAAAAATAACATTACTACTATGAAGAACTCAATAGAAAGCATCAAGAGTAGACTAGAAGAAGCAGAGGACCACATCAGTGAACTAGAAGACAGGATGGAAAAAAGTACCCAATTACAGCAACTGCTAGAAAAAATAAAATAAAAAGCAGGAGGGGAGCCTATGGGAGCTTTGCGACAATACAAAAAACCCCCACAATATTAGAATAATAGGGGTTCCAGAAGAAAAGGAAACTGAGGAAGAAATGGAAAATGTATTTCAAGGTATAATGACAGAAAACATTCCTGAGATAGAGAAGAAAAAACCCACACAAATCCAAGATGCTTGCAGAGTCCAAAACAAAATGAATCCCAAAAGATCGACACCAAGGCACATTACAATTAAATTGGCAAACACCAACGGCAAAGCCAGAATCATAAAAGCAGCCAGAGAGAGAAAGAAAGTGACGTATAAAGGAACCCCCATCAGACTAGCAAATGATTTCTCCACAGAAACTCATCAGGCCAGAAGGAATGGATGACATATACAAAGTCATGCAAAAGAAGGGTCTGAATCCAAGAATACTGTACCCAGCAAGGCTATCACTCAAAATTGAAGGAGAAATCAGGAGTTTCCAGACAAAAACAGACTAAAGGAATTTATCTCCACCAAACCAGCAATGCAAGAAATGCTAAAGGGTCTACTGTAAAGATAAAGAAATAGGAAGCGAGGGAGGAACATAGGGGTATAGAATAAAAATGGCATCAAATACCTATTTATCAATAATAACTTTAAATGTAAATGGATTAAATGCTCCAATCAAAAGACATAGGGTAACAGATTGGCTGAGAAAACAAGACTCATATATCTGCTGCCTGCAAGAAACCCATTTCAGAAAAAAAGATGCACACAGACTGAGGGAGAATGGATGGAAAAAAGTTTTCCAGGCGAATGAAAATGAAAAAAAGGCTTGGGCAGCAATCTCATATCTGACAAATTAGATCACAAAGTGAAGGACATAACAAGAGATAATGAAGGCTACTTCATAATACTAAAGGGAGCAATCCAACAAGAAGAAATAACCCTGGTAAACATATATGTATCCAATACAGGAGCATCCAAATACATAAAAAATCTGCTGGATGACATTAAGGGAGAGATTAATAGCAATACAATCATAGTAGGAGATTTTAATACCCCACTGTCACCTTTGGACAAATCATCTAAACAAAAAATCAGCAAAGAAACATCAACCCTAAATGATGCACTAGACCAGATGGAATTAATCGACATCTTCAGAACATTTCACCCCAAAGCCACAGAATATACATTTTTCTCAAGTGCACATAGGTCATTTTCAAAGATAGACCACTTGTTGGGATATAGGCAAAGTCTCTTCAAATTCATGAAGATAGAAATCATATCAAGCATTTTCTCAAATCATAGAGGCATAAAATTGGAAATCAATTACAATAAAAAATAATCCAAAGAAATCAAACACATGGAGACTAAATGGCATGCTATTAAACGAGGACTGGATTACCAGAGAAATCAAGGAAGAAATTAAAAACATCCTGGCAACAAATGACAATGAAAACACAACAACCCAAAATCTATGGGACACAGCAAAAGCAGTCTTGAGAGGGAAGTTCATATCTCTACAAGCCTATTGCAAAATACAAGAAAAAAAGGTAACAAATTATCTAACTCTAAAACTCAAAGAGTTAGAAAAAGAGCAACAAGAAAAGCCCACTGTAAGCAGAAGGAAAGAAATAATAAAAATTAGAGCGGAGATAAACGACATAGAGACCAAAGAAACAATACACAAGATCAACAAAACCAAGAGCTGATTCTTTGAAAGGCTAAACAAGATTGATGAACCTCTAGCCAGGCTAACCAAGAAACAAAGAGAGAGGACTCAAATAAATCAGAAATGAAAGAGGTGAAATAACAACAGACCCCGCCAAAATATAAAGGATTGTTACAAAATACTATGAACAACTCTATTCCAACAAACTAGACAACCTGGAGGAAATGGACATATTTCTAGAAAAATACAACCTTCCAAAACTCAATCAGGAAGAATCTAAAAATCTCAACAGGCCAGTGACTTTGGAAGAAATTGAAGCAGTCATCAAAAAGCTTCCAGCAAACAAAAGCCCAGGGCCATATGGCTTCACAGGAGAGTTTTACCAAACATTCAAGGAAGAACTAAAACCTATCCTCCACAGACTATTCCAAAAAATTCAAGAGGAAGGAACACTTCCAAACTCCTTTTATGAAGCCAGCATCACCCTAATACCAAAACCAGATAAAGACAACACAATGAAAGAGAATTACAGGCCAATATCCCTCATGAATATAAATGCCAAAATCCTCAACAAAATTCTAGCAAATTGGCTCCAGCAGTACATCAGAAAGATCATACACTATGACCAAGTAGAATTTATTCCAGTAATGCAAGATGGTATAATATCCGCAAATCAGAAAATGGGATACGTCACATAAACAAAGTGAGAGATAAAAATCATATAGTCATATCAATTGACACAGAAAAGGCATCTGATAAATCCAACACCTTTTCCTGATAAAAACTCTCAACAAGGTGGGAGTACAAGGATCATACCTCAACATAATAAAAGCTATATATGAACATTGCCAACATCATACTCAATGGGCAAAAACTAAAACCCTTCTCTCTAAGAACAGGAACAAGACAGGGATGCCCACTCTCACCACTCATTTGACATAGTACTGGAAGAACTAGCCATTGCAATTAGACAAGAAGAGAAAATAAAAGGCATCCAAATTGGAAAAAAAGAAGTAAAGTTATCCTTATTTGCAGGTGACATGATATTGTACATAAAAAACCCAAAAGACTCCATCTAAAAACTCATAGAGTTAATAAATGAATTTCGCAATATAGCAGGATACAAAATTAATGCCAAGAAATCTATGGCCTTTCTATACACCAATAGTGAACCTACAGAAACAGAGACCAAAAAAGCAATCCCATTTACCATTGCACCACAAAAATTAAGATACCTAGGAATAAACTTCACTAAGAAATTAAAGACCTATACGTGGAAAATTACACGACACTGAAAAAAAGAGGTAGAGGAAGATGTAAACAGATGGAAGAACATACCATGTTCATGGATTGGTAGAATCAACATCATCAAAATGTCCATATTTCCAAAAGCAATTTATAGGTTCAATGCACTCCCCATTAAAATACTAATGGCATATTTCACTGACCTAGAAAGAACTCTCCAAAAATTCATTTGGAAGAATAAAAGACCCCGAATAGCCACAGCAATTCTGAGAATGAAGAGTAAAGTAGGAGGGATCTCAATACCAGATTTCAAGCTGTATTACAAAGCCACTGTCCTCAAAACAGCCTGGCACTGGCATAAGAGCAGACATATAGATCAATGGAATAGAACAGAGAATCCAGCTATCAACCCAAATCACTATGTTCAGTTAATATTTGACAAAAGAGGCACAAATATACAATGGAGTCAACACAGTCTCTTCAATAAATGGTGCTGGGAAAACTGGACAGATACATGCAAAAGAATGAATCTAGATCTCCAACTTACACCATACACAAAAATAAACTCAAAATGGATACAGGACTTAAACATAAGATGGGAAACCATAAAAATACTAGAGGCATCCACAGGCAGCAAAATCTCAGACATATGCCAAAAGAACTTCTTCACTGATACTGCCCCTAGGGCAATGGAAGCTAAAGAGAAAATAAATAAATGGGACTACATCAAAATAAAAAGTTTTTTCACAGCAAAAGAAACCATCAATAAAACAAAAAGAATGCCCACTGTATGGGAGAACATATTTGCCAATGTTATCACTGATAAAGGTTTAATCTCCCACATCTACAGACAGCTTATACAACTTAATAAAGGAAGATAAATGATCCAATTAAAAAATGGGCAATGGGCCTAAATAGAATCTTCTCAAAAGAAGACAGAAGGAAGGCCAAGAGACACATGAAAACATGCTCAACATCACTAATTATTCGAGAGATGCAAATCAAAACAACAATGTGTTACCATCTCACACCTGTCAGAATGGTCAACATCAACAAAGCAACAAATGGCCAGTATTGGTGAGGTTGCGGTGAAAAAGGAACCTTAGTGCACTGCTGGTGGGATTGCAGGTTGGTGCAACCACTGTGGAGAACAGTATGGAGCTTATATTAGATAGAATATATATAGTGATGTCTATACTAATAAAACCCTAGGTGGTCCTCATGCCCTCATACAACACCCTCACATCATCACAAGATGGCCACTACAGGATTGCCACTCTCAGGTCATCACAAGATGGCCACCACAAGATGGCCAACAGGGGAGGGCAGTGGGGAGAAATCAGGCTGGCAGGGGTGGGCAGTTTGGGGTGACCAGGCTGGCAGGGGAGGGCAGTTAGGGGCAACCATGCCAGCAGGAGAGGGCCTAAACCAATAGTCAGACATCCCCTGATGGGTTCCAGATTGGAGAGGGTGCAGGCCTGGCTGAGGGGAACCCCTTCCTCCCAATGTACAAATTTCATTCATTGGGCATCATATATGTACAATAAGTATACACACACACACACGCACACACACCCATTGGTGTCCTATTGGTTCTATTTCTCTTGAGAACTCAGACTAGTAAAAAGAAGTAAAATATATATTATTATATTTCAAGTCTAAGACTTATGATGTTTATTTCCTAACTGTCACTACTTCCTAGCTAATTTTTATGTATTATCCTACTTATCCTTATTGGAAGTATTAACCTTCAATCACAGATGCTGCCTTGCTAATAAGCATCTAGTAGAATGTATTGATGTTTGTTGTTAGAAATCATTATGCATTTAAAACTCAGTCTGGTATTTATATATTGAATGAACCAAGTAGAGGACTTTCCAATGTGAACTAAAAGCTAACTTGTTTATTAGTATAAACGTTTTGTCAAAGCATATAAATACCAGACTGAGTTTTAAATGCATAATGATTTCTAACAACAAACATCAATACATTCTACTAGATGCTTATTAGCAAGGCAGCATCTGTGATTGAAGGTTAATACTTCCAATAAGGATATTAGGATAATCTTGGCTTTTAAACAGTTTAATTACTAAATCTCAAAGTATTTTCTAGCATTTTATATATTTTTGAATATTTATATGATCAGAAATGGGAAGTTTACAATTATCTATTAACTAACTAAATCATTTATTGAAAGCCTAGCAATGTGCTAGGTACTAGAGACACAGTGGAAAGCAAGATAGACACATCTCTGTGCTCAGAGGGCTCATAGACCAGAAAGGAAGACATCAGGGTCAAGGCAAGTTTCTCCAGAAGTGAGATTTTACCCTGAAACTTGAAAGATATGATGGTTATTTTATGTGTCATCTCATTGGGCCATAGGGTGCCCAGATATTTGATCAAACATCATCCTAGATGTGTCTGTCAGGGTGTTTTAGGATGAGATTTACATTTAGATAAGTGGGTTATGCTCCCAAATGAGGGTAGGCCACATCCCATTAGTTTAAGGCCTGAGAAGAGCAAAAAGGTACATCCTTCCAAAGGAGGGAAAATTCCTTCTTCCTTTCAAACTGTAACATGAACTTTTATTTCTACTTTTATTTTTAAATTTTATTTATTTATTTATTCATTCATTTTTATTGATTATGGTATCACATAATTGTTCTTATCCCCCCATTCCCATCCCAAACCCCTCCCTACATATTCCCCTACCTCCCTGTTGTCCATGGCCACTGGCTAGGCCCACGTGCATGCATACAAGTCCTTTGGTTGATCTCTTCCCCTTACCCCCACTATCCCCTACTTTCCCTCTGAGGTTTGAGAGACTGGTCACTGCTTCTCTTTCTCTGGGTCTGTTCTTGTTCACCAGTCTATGTCGTTCATTATTTCCTCTAGATGTGTGAGGTAGTGTGATCCAAGAAATACCCTTGTGAGAACTTAAACTGTGACAAGCCTTAATGGTTATGCTGAGAGGCAAATGAGTCAGTCTGTAGTGAGTTCTTTTCTGGGCCAATAGTTCTTTTGAGTCTCAATTTCAATGTCAAATAGTTCCTTATGTGTACATGTCAGCCATGATATTTCAGATCTGGTTGGTGGACAAATGGTGGTAATGCAGGTCCGACGGTCTCTGGTTTGGTCCTGGGCATCCTTCAGCAACGCACAGCTGCTATCTGCTGGTATGGTGAGGCGTTGTCAGCATCTTCCATCTCTGAATTGTGCTCCTTCTGTTTTCATGGCTGGAGCAGTTCTGTCTATTCCTCTCTGTTACCAGATTCCAGGTGGTCTTGGACTTGTTTTCTGAAAATATACAAACATATTCTCGACCAAAAGTTAATAAAAGAATATTTTCTTTAAATTTGACTTGGGATTCTTTTTCATAATCCCCCCCCCAAATAATTTTCCTTTGGCTTATTTTGACACCATGTGTGTATTTTTATGGGTATCTTGTTGATAGTGTTTCGAATGAAGTTAATTTTCTAAAGTACAAAAATTTTTTTAGATGTAAATTATTCTCAGGATAGAACTAAACCTCACATCACCCTGCTTGGCCCCAAAGGATGGCTAGTTAGCCAGAGATGGGTAAGATTCCTCAGGGAAGAAACATCCTAAGACAGGCACAGTCGCAAAGGGGCCATCAGGAGAGAAGTTGGGGTTCAATAGAGGTGGGGCACAGACTCTTACCACCTCTCCTGCAACCTGGCAGGTGCCTGAACCTTCTCCCATTCTTAGAGAGGTCTCCTGCCCCCATGGCTGCTTCGCTTCCCATGCACAGCTCAAATTGGGACCCAGGTAACAGAGAGAGATGTGGCTGACAACAGCTGCCATTTCACTGCAACAAGACTTGTTTGAGAGGCCTTGTACCCATTGTGTGGGCAAGTGGATTTTTTTTTCATTTTTTTAATTAAATTATTATCTGTGTACATATATTACCCTTGCCCCCCCCCAAACATTCCCTCCCTCCCCAGAGTTCTGCATCCATTGGTTATACTCATATGAATGTCTACAAGTCCTTCAGTTGATCCCTTATTTCCCTCATATCTCCCTCCCCTCCCCGCTGTAATTAGACAGTCCGCTTGTTGCTTTACTGTAGCTATATTTAACTTATGGTTCATCAGTTTATAATGTTCTTTATTATTCATAAATGAGTGAGGTCATGTGGTGTTTCTCTTTCATTGACTGGCTTATTTCACTCAGCATGATGCTCTCCAATTCCATCCAGGTTGCTGCAAATGATGAGAATTCCTTCTTTTTTATGGCAGCATAGTATTCCATTGTGTAGATGTACCATAGTTTTTTGATCCAATCATCTGCTGATGGACACCTAGGCTGTTTCCAAGTCCTAGCTATTGTAAATTGTGCTGCTATGAACATAGGGGTGCATATATCCTTTCTGATTGGTGCTCCTATTTTCTTGGGATATATTCCTAGGAGTGAGATTACTGGGTCAAATGGGAGTTCCATTTTCAGTTTTTTGAGGAAACTCCATACTGTTCTCCACAGTGGTTGTACCAGTCTGCATTCCCACCAGCAGTACACGAGGGTTACTTTTTCTCCACAACCTTGCCAACACTTATCGTTTGTTGATTTGTTAATGTTGGCCATTCTGACAGGTGTGAGATGGTATGGCATTGTTGTTTTGATTTGCATCTCTCGGATAAGTAGTGACTTTGAGCAGTTTTTCATGTGCCTCTTAGCTTTCCTTCTGTCTTCTTTTGAGAAGATTCTATTTAGTTCCATTGCCCATTTTTTAATTGGCTCATTTATTTTCCCTTTATTGAGTTGAATAAGCTGTTTGTAGATGTTGGAGATTAAACCTTTATCAGTAATATCATTTGCAAATATGTTCTCCCATGCAGTGGGCTTTCTTGTTGTTTTGTTGATGGTTTCTTTTGCTGTGAAAAAACTTTTTATTTTGATGTAGTCCCATTTGTTTATTTTCTCTTTAGCTTCCATTGCCCAAAGGGCAGTATCAGTGAAGAAGTTCTTTTGGCATATGTATGAGATTTTGCTGCCTGTGGATGCCTCTAGTATTTTTATGGTTTCCCGTCTTATGTTTAAGTCCTGTAACCATTTCAAAGTTATTTTTGTGTATGGAGTAACTTGGTGCTCTAGTTTCATTATTTTGCATGTATCTGTCCAATTTTCCCAACACCATTTATTGAAGAGACTGTCTTGACTCCATTGTATGCTCGTGCCTCCTTTGTCAAATATTAATTGAGCATATTGATTTGGGTTGATATCTGGATTCTCTATTCTATTCCATTGGTCTATATGTCTGTTCTTGTGCCAGTACCAGGCTGTTTTGAGAACAGTGGCTTTGTAATACAGCTTGAAATCTGGTATTGAGATCCCTCCTACTTTACTCTTGTTTCTCAGGATTGCTGATGCTATTCGAGGTCTTTTATTGTTCCAAATAAATTTTTGGAGGGTTCTTTCTAGGTCAGTGAAATATGCCATTGGTATTTTGGTGCGGAGTGCATTGAACCTATAAATTGCTTTGGGAAATATGGACATTTTGATGATTTTGATTCTACCAATCCATGAACATGGTATGTTCTTCCATCTGTTTACATCTTCCTCTATCTCTTTTTTCAGTGTTGTGTAGTTTTCCGTATATAGGTCTTTTATCTCCTTAGTTAAATTTATTCCCAGGTATCTTAATTTTCTTGGTGCGATGGTAAATGGGATTGCTTTTTTGGTCTCTGTTTCTGTAAATTCATTGTTGGTGTACAGGAATGCCATCGATTTCCTGGCGTTAATTTTGTATCCAGCTACATTGCCAAATTCATTTATTAAGTCTATTAGTTTTTTGATGGAGTCTTTTGGGTTTTTTATGTACAATATCATGTCATCTGCAAATAAGGATAACTTTACTTCTTCTTTTCTGATTTGGATGCCTTTTATTTCCTCTTCTTGTCTAATTGCAATGGCAAGTACTTCCAGTACTATGTCAAACAGGAGTGGTGAGAGTGGGCATCCCTGTCTTGTTCCTGTTTTAAGAGAGAATGGCTTTAGTTTTTGGCCATTGAGTATGATGTTGGCTGTGGGTTTATCATATATAGCTTTTATTATGTTGAGGTATGATCCTTGTACTCCCACCTTGTTGAGAGTTTTTATCACGAAAGGGTGTTGGATTTTATCAAATGCTTTTTCTGCATAAATTGATATGACCATATGATTTTTATCTTTCAGTTTGTTTATGTGATGTATCACGTTTATTGATTTGCGGATATTGTACCATCCTTGCATTCCTGGAATAAAACCTACTTGGTCATGGTGTATGATCTTCCTGATGTACTGCTGGAGCCTATTTGCTAGAATTTTGTTGAGTATTTTGGCATCTATGTTCATGAGGGATATTGGCCGGTAATTCTCTTTCATTGAGTTGTCTTTATCTGGTTTTGGTATTAGGATGATGCTGGCTTCATAAAAGGAGTTTGGAAGTGTTCCTTCCTCTTGAATTTTTTGGAATAGTCTGAGGAGGATAGGTTTTAGTTCTTCCTTGAATGTTTGGTAAAACTCTCCTGTGAAGCCATATGGCCCTGGGCTTTTGTTTGCTGGAAGCTTTTTGATGACTGTTTCAATTTCTTCCCAAGTAACTGCTCTATTGAGATTTTTAGATTCTTCCTGATTGAGTTTTGGAAGGTTGTATTTTTCTAGGAATATGTCCATTTCTTCCAGGTTGTGCAATTTGTTGGAATAGAGTTGCTCATAGTATTTTGTAACAATCCTTTGTATTTCGGTGGGGTCTGTTGTTATTTTACCTCTTTCGTTTCTGATTTTGTTTATTTGGGTCCTCTCTCTTTGTTTCTTGGTTAGCCTGGCTAGAGGTTCATCAAACTTGTTCATGCTTTCAAAGAACCAGCTCTTGGGTTTGTTGGTCTTATGTATTGTTTCTTTGGTCTCTATGTCATTTATTTCCGCTCTGATTTTTGTTATTTCCTTCCTTCTGCTTACACTGGGCTTTTCTTGTTGCTCTTTTTCTAACTCTTTGAGTTGTAGAGTTAGATAATTTGTTACCATTTTTTCTAGTCTTTTAGAATAGGCTTGCAGAGATATGAACTTCCCTCTCAAGATTGCTTTTGCTGTGTCCCATAGACTTTGGATTGTCATTTGTTGCCATGATGTTTTTAATTTCTTCCTTGATTTCCCTGGTAACCCAGTTCTTGTTCAATAGCATGCTATTCAGTTTCCATGTGTTTGATTTCCTTGGATTATTGTTATTGTAGTTGATTTCCAAATTTATGCCACTATGATCTGAGAAGATGCTTGATCTGAGAAGATGCTTGATATGATTTCTATCTTCTTGAATTTGAAGAGACTTTGCCTATGTCCCAACATGTGGTCTATCTTTGAAAATGACCCATGTGCACTTGAGAAGAATGTGTATTCTGTGGCTTTGGGGTGGAATGTTCTGAAGATGTCATTAATTCCATCTGGTCTAGTAAGTCATTTAGGATTGATATTTCTTTGCTGATTTTTTGTTTAGGTGATTTGTCCAAATGTGACAGTGGGGTATTAAAATCTCCTATTATGATTGTATTACAATCAATCTCTCCCTTAATGTCCTCCAGCAGTTTTTTCTATGTATTTGGGTGCTCCCACATTGGGTGCATATATGTTTACCAGGGTTATTTCTTCTTGTTGGATTGCTCCCTTTAGTATAATGAAGTGGCCTTCATTATCTCTTTTTATGTCCTTCGCTTTGAGATCTAATTTGTCAGATATGAGTATTGCTACCCCAGCCCTTTTTTCATTTCCGTTCGCCTGGAAAATCTTTTTCCATCCCTTCACCCTCAGCCTGTGTGCATCTTTATTTCTGAAGCGTGTTTTTGTAGACAGCAGATATATGGGTCTTGCTTTATGTCTTTTGATTGGAGCATTTAGACCATTTACATTTAAAGTTATTATTGATAAGTAGGTATTTGATGCCATTTTTATTCTATACCTCTGTGTTCCTTCTTTGCTCCCTATTTCTTTATTTTTACAGTAAACCCTTTAGCATTTCTTGCATTGCTGGTTTGGTGGAGATAAATTCCTTTAGTCTTTTTTTGTCTGTGAAGCTCTTGATTTCATTTTCAATCTTGATTGATAGCCTTGCTGGGTACAGTATTCTTGGATTCAGACCCTTCCTTTGCATGACTTTGTATATTTCATCCCACTCCCTTCTGGCCTGATGAGTTTCTGTGGAGAAATCAGTTGCTAGTCTGATGGGGGTTCCTTTATATGTAACCTTCTGTTTCTCTCTGGCTGCTTTTAAGATTCTTGCTTTGTTGTTGTTATTTTGCACTTTAATTATAATGTGCCTAACTGTTGGTCTTTTGGGATTCATTTTGCTTGGGACTCTGCGAGCTTCTTGTATTTGTATGGGTTTTTTCTTCTCTATCTCAGGAAAGTTTTCTGTCATTATATCTTGAAACAGTTTTTCTATGCCTTCCTCTGTTTCCTTTTCTTCTGGAACCCCTATTATTCTAATATTGTTTTGTTTTGTAATGTCCCAAAGTTCCCATAGGCTCTCTTCCTGCTTTTTAATTTTTTTTCCTAAATGCTGCTCTAATTGTGTATTTTTTTCCATCTTGTCTTCTAGCTCACTGATTCGGTCCTCTGCTTCATCTAGCCTACTTTTGATGATTTCTATTGAGTTCTTTACAGTAGCTATGTCATTTTTCATTTCTTCTTGGTTCTTCTTCATTTCCACTTGGGTCTTACTCATATTGTCAAATTTGTCTTCTATTCTTTTTAGCCATCCCATGATCATTACTCTGAATTCTTGCTCTGGTAGGTTGCTTGCCTCTAAATCATTTACTTCCTTTTCTGGTGATGGCTGATTTTCTTTCATAGGCGGGTTGTTTCTTAGCCTCCCTATGATCTTTCTTTTTAGGGTGCCTGTTTATATAGTTCTCTCTCTCCTCCTTAGATTTAAAGGTACAAAATACAACACAACCAGGTAAAACACACAAGGCACTGAACAGAAAAGTGTTTGCAATATTAATATCCTCCAATGAAGGTGACTAGAACCCAGCTAACAAAATCATACAATCAAATAAAAAGAATAAGCAAACCAATCTTACAAAAAAGCATAAAACTTTGATATAGTTAGCATTTAGCATACAACTATAAAGAGGTAGAGAGAAGGATTTTTTTTTTAGGACAGTGACAAGGTAGGTGTGAATGGGCTTGGAGTAGGGCGTTGGGGGTTAGATATACACAGGAAGGGTGAAATTTTAGGAGGGGGTAAATAGAAAAAATAGGGAAAATCTAGAGCATTAAAGAGTTAAGATAAGCGGGACACCAAAGGGAAAGGGTTAGGAAGAAAGTGATGGCATAAAAGTAGCATTGAGTTAGAATAGAGCATTGGAGAAGGAAAGGTACAAATAGTCTGTTGAATAGTATTCCCAAAGGGGAAAAAAAGAGAAAAGAAAAAAAAAAGAAAAAGAGGGAAAAAAAGTATATAATATGGCACTTAAAAGATAATGACAAAAATAAACAAAAGAAAATAAGATAAAAAAGATAAAAAAGGCAAAATAGTAGTAGTAATAATATTGATTACATATAAAAGTGAATTATTTAAAAAGGTAAAATCAAGTGAGGAAAGATGAAAAAAAATATCTTCTTAAGTAAACTTTGCAACTAATGTAACTTAAAAAACAAAACAAAATCAGAAAAAATTAAACAATTAGAAAATCAAAATAAAAATTAAATAAAATTTGCAGTAATGAAGGTCATTCACTTCCTCTGTTGTTCTGTCTAGCTCACCAGTTCCCAGTCTGGGCGTTAATTGCAGTTCCCTGTGTTTCTTCCGTGTTGTAATCAGGTGTTGATTTTTAAGCAGTTCTAGAGTCCATATGTACTGTAGCCTCTAGGTGGCAGTGTTTCTTGGTGGCAGAGAGCCAGGGTTCTGAGGCCTTTCTAGCTTTTTTCCCCTCTCTGTGTCCCTGATCTATGGAGGGATGGGGGTTGGGCAGGAGGAGCCGACCGCTCTCGCCTGTAACTCTCTCTGAGTCAGATCCAGACGTGCTGCTCCTTAGATATCCCCCCACTTAGGAGCCCTGACCACAGTCAGGGGTGGCTCCAGCCCAGCTCTGGGTTTCTAGTAAACACAGACCCCTCTGTGCGCCTGGTGCGCGCGAGCTGGTGTGCCCAGGCTGATGTGCGTGGGCTGCTGTGCGCAAGCTGCTATGCGGGGGATTTGCGCGCCGAGGGAGGAAGCACGCCTCGGTGGGAACTCACCAGATCTTCGCAAAATCTGTTTTTTCACCCTGGGGTGGAGCACTCCTTTGAATCCAAGCATTCGCGCTGATTGTGGTCAGCGTTTAGGGGCGAACAGCTACTTGGTGGTCTTTACAGCCGTGGATATTCTGTCCTCTAATCCAAATCTCTTCCTGTCAAGATGGCGAGATTACCCCGTCTTTGCCCTTAGGTCGCTCCGTGAAAGGATCAGGCTGTAGTTGCTTAACTGTCAGGGGCACCTTGATCAGGCGCCCCCCCCCCCCCCCCAGTTTCCCCAGGTGTTCGCCTTTCTCTTGGGTTGTTGACAGCGCGACCCTCCAGTGCTCTCTCCTTCCTCTTCAGGACCCGGGTCAGAACTTGCCTACCTATTCTTCCACCATTTTCCCTCCTTTCCGCAAGTG
Organism: Vespertilio murinus; assembly: GCA_963924515.1. Classification (NCBI taxonomy): domain Eukaryota; kingdom Metazoa; phylum Chordata; class Mammalia; order Chiroptera; family Vespertilionidae; genus Vespertilio; species Vespertilio murinus. Next base: position 107,703,804 of record OZ004706.1, on the reverse strand, counting down.
GATTTTTAATATCCAAGTCCAGCCTAGTAGCAGGAATGCTCAGGCCCTTCTCAAGAAGCCAAACAATCAATTCCACTAATACACACATGGTAAATAAGATTGTTGCTGGAGTGTTGAGTCTGACAGATGAATAGTAGCCAATTTCTCAAAGGAAATCAATGTGGCTAATGGAAATAAATGAATATTCTAGAAAAACTGAGTGTACTGTATAAAAAACTTTTCCTAAGGTGTTAAAAAAATTCTTATTGGCAGAGCATCTCATGGTAAAATTGCACAACATGTTATGAACCTAAAGCAGTCATAGTGTAGTGCAAATAATTAAAATGTAAAAGCTATCAAGACTACACTATAAAATTTCCAAAAGTCTCCTATTATTTAAAGTAAAAAAGGGGGTGACAGTGGAAGAATATCATGTAAGAAAAAATATCTTGAGAATATTTCTACTTTTAGATTCAAACTGAAGCATGGACTCTTCCAGGTTCACAAGTCTGCTGGCTTTTAAACTGGAACTTACATTATTGGCTCCCCTGGCCCTCGGGCCTTAGGACTCAGACTAGAACTAAGCATTGTTTCCTTTGGGCCAGTCTCCATAAGTATGTGAACCAATTTTTACAATAAGTACACACACACACACACACACACACACACACACACACACGTGTCCTATTGGTTTTATTTCTCTTGAGAACTCAGACTAGTAAAAAGGAGTAAAAATTATGTAAATAATGGTGAGAATTAAAGAGAGAAAGTTCTGGGGGAAAAGAAAAGCAGGTAGAGATCTGAAGGGAGAGGCATAGCATCTTTAAAAAATCAAATCATGATAGCATACATTTACTTAACACTTACAATATGTCAGGCTTTGTTCTAAGTTCCCTTTATATATTATCTCATTTAATCCTCAGAACAACCTTATGAAGTTATTATCTCAAAATGCAAATGAGAAAATTGAGGCAGTGGTTAAGTAACTAGCTCAAGGTCATGAGATGAAATGGGAACAACCAGACTCTATGGTTATGTATTCTGTCTCCAGAGTTTATGCTCTTACTGTGACCTTTCACTTCACCTTAGGGCTGGGAGAATAATACAGAAGTGGTAAAGAAAAACACCATCTATATAATAAAGAAGTAATATGCAAATTGTCCTAACAACATCATGGTAATGGCCAATTTGCATATTAACAGACCAGCAGGAGGCTGTGTGCACAGCAGGGGTCAGTCAGGCCTGGGTCCCTCACCAGTAAGATGGCATCTCAGGGTGAGGACCATCACCTCAGCCAGAACTCAAGATGGTCACCTGGCATGGCCTGGCCTGGCCCCTCCTCAGAGGCAGCCCCCTTCCTCCATGTACACTGCAGAGGACAGACAGGAATGCCTAAGAGGCTGGGGCCATGGTGCTCCATCCCTACCCTACTCCCCTGGCCTCCTTCTCCTGTGGCTCCCACAGAAAGGTATGTATGGGAGCCCTTCCCCTGCTACCTCTCACCTCTGTCTGCCATCCCTCAGCACACAGACATATCAGCTTTCAAACTTTCCCTACTCACTTCTCACCCCCTTCCAGGGCCTCTCCTCTGAATGGGGCCTTTTGAATCCAGCGCTCTGGAGTTTTATAACAGAGCCGGGGTGGGAAAGGATAAATAGCACCAAAGATGGCTGATATGGCCACCCACCTCCACCTCTGTCTCAGCTTGACCGATCAGTTCAGCCTCAGAACGTGGCACTCAGAGGGGCTCCCTACTTCCCCAGCAATGGCTGTAGAGCCTCAGCCCCAGTGCCAGCCTCCTATCCCCCTTTGTTTCTACCCTCCCTCCCCAAGCTGGTGCTTGCTGCAGCTCTGTGTGCCTTACTTAGCCTCCCCTTCCTTTCCTGTTCCTACAAAGGAGGCTGCATCTTTATGTTATATTCATATAAACTTTGTAACATTTTTTTTTGGGGGGGGGTGGGGGAAACAATGACCAAGAAAATGCTGCAGTCAATGTCTGGAGTCTGGCTCAGGAGAATGGAGAATTTCATAAGTTGGCCAATGCCAAGATATTTCTGAGTGACTGTCTGGTGTGTGTGGAAGGAGTCCAAGTTTCACAGCAGAACACCAAGGACTTCTTCCATGTTCTGAACCTTTGTTGGTTTTCAGAATTCCCTGCTTTTCATCTGCTGGCTCCCTCCCTCTGAGGGGCGCTGTCGTCATCACATGGGGGCTACTGGAATATTGTATTTTGAGAGGATTGCCCTAATGTATGTATCCTTTTGTCCAATGATGAAAAAATCCCAAAGAAGAAGAATGGAGACAGACTACGGTCCTTTAGGCTTAAAAAACCTGAAGTGCCCTGAGAAGAGCTGGGACTTGGTTCTGTCCATGTGCCTCAGAGAGACTGGGTGAGGAAATGGCCTACTTGGCCCTGAATTTACCCATTTATATTACTCTTAAAGGTGTCTTTGCCACAATGTGAGTAAACTGCCACCTTTTGGAATAGGGCTCATACGAAAGTCTGCATTCTTAACTTTTCTTGAAGCAGACCTATGTTCTGCATCTGTGGGAACTGTCCTGAGTCCAGGTCCTGTCGACCAGGTCCCGTCGCTGGAAATCAGGGCACTGGAGTGGAAGCCCATGCCCTTTTACATTCAGGGATTGAGCTGAACTCACTTTGGGACAGGCCTGGCAAGGGTGACAGGTGTCACAGACAGAAGGATGGAGAATGAAGAGGTGGACACCCTGCGTGGTCCCTCCCTGGGTGGGGTCAGGCAGATGAAGGTCAGCCAGCCCGCCCCACAATTGGGTGAGATAGTGTCCTCTGTGTCCACCTCTCACCCCATGGGCCAGGCCACTCCCCTCAGCTCTGGACAGCCCTCTGCATTCCATGACAGCACACTCTGCCCTCACATACTGCTCACTCTAAATGAGAAGGAAGAGAGCAGTTGACCCACAGACAACTACACAGAAAGATAGGGCTCACGGCTGGTGAGTGCATTGGGGGTGGCTGGAGCCTCTCCTGCCTCCGTGGCAGTGCTAAGGAGCAGCAAGCTGATTGGTAAGGAGCAGCAAGCAGGCGGGCGGTAAGGAGCAAGGGGTCCAGGACTACAAGAAGGTGCAGGCTGGGCTGGGGGACCCCACCTCCCTCAGTGCATGAATTTCATGCACTGGGTCTCTAGTCCTATATAATAAAAGACTAATATTCAAATAGACTGAATGGTGGAACAATTGGAACAACTGAAAAACTAAACAACCAGTCACTATGATGTGCAATGACCATCAGGGGGCATGCACGGAACATGGTGCGCATCGGCCATGGTGGGATGGTGGAGCAAGTGAGCAGAGGTGCCAGACCAAGGCAGGGTGCCAGTCACTGTCATCAGGGTGAGCCTCTGGTGATTACTGAAAATTTTTTGCTTCTGCGTGCTGCAGTCCCACCTGCACCTTGGCGCTATCAGCAATTGCAAGTGGTAAATGCCAGCTCCAATTGCCCCTCAGGGCTTTTCCCCCTCTTCCTGAGGGGCAATCAGGGAAGCAGCTGCTTCTTGCATCCACTGATAGCGCCTTCCCCATTCTCACACGCTGTTGGCGCTGGACCCATCAATGGGTGTGAGTAGGGCCAGTGCCATCAACATGTAGGAGTGGCAACAGTGGGAGCAGGGCTGCCAGCAGACAGGAGACCAGGGACTGCAGCAGGAGGGACTGGGCAGGGGAATGGATGATGGGCTGAGACCTGCCCCTGTGCCCACCACAGCCTTGCAGCCCACAGTTCCTTTCAAAGTGCATGAATTCATGCACTGGGCCCCTGTTAAAAGATTTGAGCTTTTTCCTGAGAACAATCAGAACCAATGAAAGGTTTAAAGCTAGAAGAATGACAGAATCAGATTTTTGTCTTAAACAGTAATGAAATGATTGCAGAAAGAAAAATGGAATGGAGCAAGAAACACAGGTATGGTTTTTGTGGGCTTTTTTTTGGTGTGTGTTTTTTCAAATTAAATGAGAAAGTTTATTTAGAAAATTGTAGAGGCAGTAGAAGTGAGCCAGCTGGGCTGCATAGACTCAGAAAACAAGTTACAGAAGCAAAAGAAGGGCTCTTGATACTTAGGAGAGGAAGGCAAAGGCAACAAGCCTGGAGGGAAGCAGAGGGGAATGAGAAAGGCCCAGGGCTTGCTCCTTAAAAGGGAGAGAGTGCCAAGAGAGATGATTTTTGCTTTGACACAAGATTTTCTCTGTTAACCACTTTACTTTGTCAACATAAGAAACATCCAAACCTGAAGAAAATTTTTATAATAACAGTTTATTTGGGCCAAACAAATGGCATATGCTGGGGAGCAAGATCTCAAATGCTGCAGAGAATAGCAGTTTTGCAGCTTCTTTTATGCATTTGAAATTAAGAAAGCTTACATGGAGGTGGGAGGAAGCAAGATGGGGACTGGATTACAAGATAGTTAAGAGTCTATGTTCTAAAAAAAACCCCAACACAACTTATGTGCTCTTGATGGTAGTTACAGCTTATTTCAAAAGTGTATTGACCTAGATGCATAGAAATAATGAACATGAATTACTTAAGGCAAAGATATAAGCCTTTTACTAAAGGAGTTATATGCTTGGGGCATGACTACCCACTATGAGCTGCCCAGTTCGGAATTTATGATCAGACTAGAGGCACGATGCACAAAATTTGTGCACTGGGAAGGGTGTCTCTCTCCAATCTGGGACCCCTTGGGGGATGTCTAAACCAGCAATTGGACATCCTCCTCACAATCCAGGACTGCTGGCTCCCAACTGCTCACCTGCCTTCCAGCCTATTCACCCTTAACCACCCCCCTGCCAATCTGATTGATGCCTAACTGCTCCCCTGCTAGCCTGATCGCCCCCTTCTACCCTCCCCTGCCAGCCATCTTGTGATGGCTATCTTTAACCACATGGGGGCAGCCATCTTACAAAAGGGAGTGAGGATCAATTTGCATATTACCTCTTTATTATATAGGATTACCTTGCCAGGTTAATTTCAATTGAGCCTCAGTTTTTCGTCCATAATTTGAACATATGAGTAGTTTAAATTATTCCAGAAAATATCAAAAGCAAAAATTCTAAACAATATAAACAGCTTTAATATAATCTCTTCTGAAAAGAATAATCATGATGCCACTCCCCTTAGTTTTTTCAGGATGTAATCCCAAGAGTGTTCAGAATGGTTTCTGGTCACTTGGAAGAGCATAGATAGGGAAAAGTGGAGTATGAAGTGTCTGGAGAGGACAAGAGACATGCAGGAGGGTGGCAGAGTGAGCTTGGCTCAGGAGGTCAGACAGCAGATTAGAAGATGATAAAGGATGATGTAGGTGGTTAGAAAAAAAGTAGAAGATAAAATGAAATTATTTTATAGATAAGAGAATTTTATAGATATCAGAATTTCACTGTTGTCTATAGCTGATCCAGAAAGTATTATAAAAGCCACACATGTAGCATTGGGCCATTTAGAATAAAATTTGCCAAGGGAAAGTTTAGCTTCTTAGATTCAGCATGCAACCATTAAACACAGGAAATAAAACAGTGGACTGAAGCCAAATTTTACATGAGTCTCAAGTATAAACTATTTAATGAATCTGAGAAGACCTATGCTTTTTACTGTAAAAATTCATAGATATTATCCAATTCAATAAATTCTCCATATGTAGTTAATGATACCAAATGTTTGTTATGGGAAAAACAGCAGAATAAGTCTTTTTCTTAACCAAAAACATAGGGATGCTTGTCTGCTGGTTTAGGCCTGATCCCAGCAGTCAGACATTCCTGAGGTGTCCCAGATTAGAGAGGGTACAGGCTGGGCTGAGGGCCCCAATGCACAAATTTCATGTACTGGCCTCTAGTTATTTAGAATTGAAGTTCAGATAAAGAGCTTCACAGACAAGAAAAAGTTAAAGGGGTCCATCACCACCAAACCAGTATTACCTAAAATTTTAAGACAAGGAAAATATATATATATTCACATATATATCAATAGTATGAACAATAAAGTGGCAATAAATACATATCTATCAACAATTGAATCTAAAAATCAAAATAAACAAAAGCCAAAATGGGAAAGGAAAAGACTCATATCAACATCATTGTCATTGACAAATAGATTCCCACAAATCTACCACTACTGGCCATCTGATCTACAAATGTGGTAGGATCTACAAAAGTACCATTGAAAAATTTGAAAAGGAAGCTGCTGAGATGGGGAAGGGCTTCTTCAAGTATGTCTGGGTCTTGGATAAATGGAATGCTGAACATGAGTGTGGTGTCACCACTGATATCTCCCTGTGGAAATTTGAGACCAGCAAATATTATAAGACCATCATGGCTGCCCCAGAGCACAGAGACTTTGTCAAAAACATTGATTACAGGTACATCTCAGGCTGATTGTGCCATCCTGATTGTTGCTGCTGACATTGGTGAATTTGAGACATGTGTCTCCAAGAATGGACAGACCCATGAGCATGTCCTTCTGGCTTACACTCTTGAGTGTGAAACAACTGATTATTGGTGTTAATAAAATTGGTTCAACTGAGCTGTCCTAAAGCCAGAAAGGATGCAAGAAAATTGTTAAAGAAGTCAGCACCTACCTTAAGAAAATTATATAAACCCTAACACAGTAACATTTGTGCCCATTTCTGATTAGAAGGGCAACAACATGCCAGAGCTAAGTGCTAACATGCATTGCTTCAAGGGATGGAAAGTCCCCCATAAAGATGGCAATGCCAGTGGAACCACACTACTTGAAATACTGGATTGCAACCTGCCACCAACTGGGGATCAAATCCACAACCTTTGGTGTCCTGACTGGAATCAAGCCCATAACTTTTTTGGTGTACAGGATGATGCTCCAACCAACTGAATCACCTGTCGAGGGCTATAAAGAACACTTTTAAGGTGTTCGTGTGGGAGAGAATGTAGAAACATGAGAAATGCATAGGCAATTTTAATAAGGCCAAAGTGAATAAGAGCATGTGCACATAGATACACAGATACCATATGTCATTAAGTTTTTGCATAGTTTATTCTTTAGTCTATCAAAAGTGCAAATAAAATTTTAAAAGTACATAACCTCATCATATCCAAAGCATCTAATAATAATTAAAAATTTATAAGAAGCATCTCACATATGGGATACTGGGTACCTAATAAATAGGTATTAGATGACATGCCCACTCCCATAGAAATACTGTATTGCCATTGATTCATGACACTTTTTAAAAATTTGTTAACAGCTAACTGTTACCCTTGGCTCAGCTATCTAAAACAGACTGGCATTGAACAGAACCTGGAAGAAAGTCTAAACATTGAGTAAAACCCATTGAACCAAGCATGGATGTAATTGTAGGTTTGGATTGCATATTCCACTCTCTAGTTTATGCTGATCAAACCTCCTAAGTGGAAATAAAAACAGCAAAGGGAGTATTTTTTCAGTTGCATAATAAAACCTCACAGTTCCCATTAAGAAAAACAATTTCTGTGGCATTACTTTCCTAGACTGTCTCTGTGGCATTACTTTTCATAGCTTAGCCAGTAAGAATTAAGCTCAAACTGGGCACATTTCTCCATATTTTGATTTCCAGTACAAGTTTCCAAATAATGTTATTAAAGATAAGTCAGTTCAGAATGCACTGTGATACAAACCACATAGAAATTTAACCATGAGAAAGAACTGAAACTAGAAAGCAGCCTAGAGGCAAAGTGTAGCTGATAGAGTTGAAGATAGATCTGCAGTAAAAGTATCTTCTGACTTGGCATACTAATGCCCTCAACCTATTCCTCACTCTTTTTTCCTGAAATAAAAACTAACCCTCAATTCATTTTTGTTGCTAATATTATTGTTTAGTCCAAATTTATTCAAATAGGCTTTCTTTCCTCTTAAAATCTTTAAAAAATTAACTTCCCTCCAAAAAATAATTTAATAGTCTTTTTAAGTTACAATTCTTAACTTTGAATTGTCTTTTCCATTAATAATCTCCTTAATCTATTTTTCTAGGATTAAATTGCTGTAACATTTCAAAATCATGTATTTTCCAATATTTTATATATTTGCTATGTGTTTCTTCTAAAGTGGTGTCTGATTTTCTTTTCCTTTTAAAATATTTTTTGGGAATATGTCTTTGTCCTACTATAGTCAAAATTTGTTTCTTAAGGTTTTTTTTCTATTTCTACATATGTGCAAACAATTGTGAAATAGTACAATAACCTAAAATTCTAAGCAACATAATAAACAAAAGAAAACCCCCCAGACAATTTACTGTGCATAAATGGTGGTAGCAGCCTCCAGCTCCCTCACAGAAAGCCATCATACCTTTGGATCATTTTATATTCCAAGTGTTACACTTTAGGTTAATCAATAAAATGTTGACAGTATTTAAATTTCTGAACAATTGATTGATGGACTCAAAGTAGGTAAGTGCTACTAATCTAAAATTCTAATTTCTCCAAGTATATTTCTGAGCAATATCTGTTTTTTTAAAAAAATATATTTTATTGGAGAGGAGAACATGGCGGAAGAGCAGATGGGCGGTTTCTGAGTCTTGTCCCGAGGAAGAGAGAGAAAGCAGCTGAGGATCGCGCTAGGAGTGCTCGTCAACAAGCCAGGAGACTAGCAAACACCAGAGGAAATTTGGGGTCTGCTGATTAGGGAGCCACCAACACCTGACCACCCACAGCTGGGTCCCTTACCGGAGATACTTGCCGGCGCCGACGGGAAATCTCGCCATCTTGGAAGGGAGGAGGTTCGAGTGTCGGAGGCCTGATTATCCCCAGCCCCAAGGAACACCAAATGAACATAGTCGGCGCGAACCCTTGATCTCAGAGGAGCTCAGATTTCGCAGCGATCCGGTGGGTGAGTTCCCCTCGGACCGGTAGTTCTGACCGAGTTCCACTCGGCGCAGCAACACCCCTCCCCCCCCCCTGCGCACCAGCGCCGCGGCGCACAGAGGCTGAGGGACTGGGACCGGTAGTTCTGACCGAGTTCCACTCGGCGCAGCAACACCCCCCCCCCTGCGCACCAGCGCGCGGCGCACAGAGGCTGAGGGACTGGGACCGGTAGTTCTGACCGAGTTCCACTCGGCGCAGCAACACCCCCCCCCCTGCGCACCAGCGCGCGGCGCACAGAGGCTGAGGGACTGGTCGTGGATTTACTTCTCAGCTGGAGGCGCGCCAGGCTGTGGACAGGGCTCCTAAGACTAGGGATATCTAAGGAGCAGCACAGCTGGATCTGAGTCCAAGAAGTAGCCGCAGAATTACAGGGGAGTGCAGCCAGCTCCTGACCACCCACACCCCAGCCATCAAAGACACAGAGAAGAGGAAAAAGCTAGAAAGGCTTTAGAGTCCTGGAAGTCATCCAGAAACACTGCCACCCAGAGGCTAAAGCACATAGGGTCTCTAGATTGGCTTAAAAATCAGGTCTTGTAATCAACACGGAGGAACTGTGAAACACAGTGAACTGCCACTACCGCCCAGACTGGGAACAGGCGTGCGAGACATAGCAACACAGAAAGTGAATGACCTTCGTTACTGCAAATTTTGTTTAATTTTTAATTTTCAATTTTTATTTTTTTAACTGTTGAATTTTTGTTTTTTTACCTACTTTAATTGCAAAGTTTACTCAAGAAATTTTTTTCATCTGCCATCACTAGATTTTACCTTTTTAATTAATTCATTTTTATAGGTAATCAACATTATTACTACTACTATTTTACCTTTTTTATCTTTTTTATCTTATTTTCTTTTGTTTATTTTTATTACTACTTTTTAAGTGTCATATTATATTCCTTTTTTTTTTTTGCTTTCTATTTTTTTTTTTTCGCCTTTTTCCTCTATTTCCTTTTTTCTCTATTTTCTCCTTCGGGATTACTATTCTAAAAACTATTCATACCTTGCCTTCTCCAACGCTCTATTCTATCTCAAACCTACCTTTATGACATCTCTCTATTCCTAACCCTTTACCTTTGGTGTCCTGCTTATCTTAACCCTTTACTGCTATAGATTTTCCTTACTCTTTCTGTTTACCCTCTCCAAAATCTTCACCTGTCCTGTGTATATATAATTCCCAACCCCCTGCTCCAATCCCATTCACACCTACCTTGCCACTGCCCCCCCACCAAAAAAAAAAAAAAAAGCCTTCTCTCTACCCCTTTGTTGTTGTATGTTGAATGCTAACTATATCAAAGGTTTATGCTTTTTTGTGTGTGTGTAAGATTGGTTTGCTTATTCTTTTTATTGGATTGTATGTTCTTGTTATCTGGGTTCTAGACACCTTTATTGGAGGATATTAATATTGCAAACACATTTCTGTCCAGTGCCTTGTGTGTTGTACCTGGTTGTGTTGTATTTTGTGCCTTTAAATCAAAGCAGGAGGGAGAGAACTACGTTACCAGGCACCCTATAAAGAGAGAGCATGGGGAGACTAAGAAACAACCCGCCTGTGAAAGAAAATCAACCATCACCAGAAAATGAAGTAAACGAGTTAGAGGCAAGCAACCTACCAGAGCAAGAATTCAGAGTAATGATCATAAGTTGGCTAAAAAGAATGGAAGACAAATTTGACAATATGAATAAGACCCAAGAGGAAATGAAGAAGACCCAAGAGGAAATGAAGGTGACCCAAGAGGAAATGAAGGTGACCCAAGAAGAAATGAAAAATGACATCGCTACTATGAAGAACTCAATAGAAAGCATCAAGAGTAGACTAGATGAAGCAGAAGACCGCATCAGTGAGCTAGAAGACAAAATGGAAAAAAATACCCAATTACAGCAGTTGCTAGAAAAAAAAATTAAAAAACAGGAGGAGAGCCTAAGGGAGCTTTGGGACAATACAAAACAAAACAATATTAGAATAATAGGGGTTCCAGAAGGAAAGGAAACTGAGCAAGATATGGAAAAAGTATTTCAAGAAATAATGACAGAAAACTTTCCTGAGATAGAGAAGAAAAAACCAACACAAATCCAAGATGCTCGAAGGGTCCCCAACAAAATGAACCCCCAAAGATCAACACCCAGACACATTATAATTAAACTGGCAAAAAACATCGACAAAACCAGAATCTTAAAAGCAGCCAGAGAGAGACAGAAAGTTACATATAAAGGAAACCCCATCAGACTAGCAACTGATTTCTCAACAGAAACTCATCAGGCCAGAAGGGAATGGGATGACATATACAAAGTCATGCAAAGGAAGGGTCTGAACCCAAGAATACTGTACCCCGCAAGGCTGTCAATCAAAATTGAAGGTGTAATCAGGAGCTTCACCGACAAAAACAGACTAAAGGAATTTATCTCCAACAAACCAGCAATGCAAGAAATGCTAAAGGGTCGACTGTAATAATAAAGAAATAGGAAGTGAAGAAGGAACACAGGGGGATAGAATAAAAATGGCATCAAATACCTACCTTTCAATAATTACTTTAAATGTAAATGGTTTAAATGCTCCAATTAAAAGACATAGGGTAACAGAATGGATAAGAAAGCAAAACCCATTCATCTGCTGTCTACAAGAAACCCACCTCAGAAAAACAGACGCCCACAGACTGAAGGTGAAAGGATGGAAAAAGATTTTCCAGGCAAACGGAAACGAAAAAAAAGCTGGGGTAGCAATACTTATATCTGACAAACTAGATCTCAAAGTGAAGGACATAACAAGAGATAAGGAAGGCCACTTCATAATACTAAAGGGTGTAATCCAACAAGAAGAAATAACCCTGGTAAACATATATGCACCCAATTTGGGAGCACCCAAATACATAAAGAAACTGCTGGAGGACATTAAGGGACAGATTAATAGCAATGCTATCATAGTAGGAGATTTTAATACTCCATTGTCACCTCTGGACAAATCATCTAAACAAAAAATCAGTAAAGAAACGTCAATTCTAAATGACGTATTAGACCAGATGGAATTAATTGACATCTTCAGAACATTTCATCCCAAAGCCACAGAATATACATTCTTCTCAAGTGCACACGGGTCATTCTCAAAGATAGACCACATATTGGGACATAGGCAAAGTCTCTTCAAATTCAAGAAGATAGAAATCTTATCAAGCATTTTCTCAGATCACAGTGCCATAAAATTGGAAATCAACTACAATAATAATAAGCCAAAGAAATTAAACACATGGAGACTAAATAGCATGCTATTGAACAAAGAATGGGTTACCAGAGAAATCAAGGAAGAAATCAAAAACATCATGGCAACTAATGACAATGAAAACACAACAATCCAAAATCTATGGGACACAGTAAAAGCTGTTTTGAGAGGGAAGTTCATATCCCTACAAGCCTATTGCAAAAAACAAGAAAGAATGGTAACAAATTATCTTACCCTACAACTCAAACAGTTAGAAAAAGAACAGCAAGAAAGGCCCACTGTAAGCAGAAGGAAGGAAATAATAAAAATCAGAGCGGAGATTAACGACATAGAGACCAAAGACAATACATAAGATCAACAAAACCAAGAGCTGGTTCTTTGAAAGGATTAACAAGATTGATGAGCCTCTAGCCAGGCTAACCAAGAAACAAAGAGAGAGGACCCAAATAAACAAAATTAGAAATGAAAGAGGTGAAATAACAACAGACCCCGCCGAAATACAAAGGATTGTTACAAAATACTATGAACAACTATATTCCAACAAACAGGACAACCTGGAGGAAATGGACATATTCCTAGAAAAATACAACCTTCCAAAACTCAATCAGGAAGAATCTAAAAATCTCAATAGACCAGTAACTTGGGAAGAAATTGAAGCAGTCATCAAAAAGCTTCCAGCAAACAAAAGCCCAGGGCCAGATGGCTTCACAGGAGAGTTTTACCAAACATTCAAGGAAGAACTAAAACCTATCCTCCTCAGACTTTTCCAAAAAATTCAAGAGGAAGGAACACTGCCAAACTCCTTTTATGAAGCCAGCATCACCCTAATACCAAAACCAGATAAAGACAACTCAATGAAAGAGAATTACAGGCCAATATCCCTCATGAACATAGATGCCAAAATCCTCAACAAAATTCTAGCAAATCGGCTCCAGCAGTACATCAGGAAGATCATACACCATGACCAAGTAGGTTTTATACCAGGAATGCAAGGATGGTACAATATTCGCAAATCAATAAACGTGATACATCACATAAACAAATTGAGAGATAAAAATCATATGGTCATATCTATCAATGCAGAAAAGGCATTTGATAAAATCCAACACCCTTTCCTGATAAAAACTCTCAACAAGGTGGGAGTACAAGGATCATACCTCAACATAATAAAAGCTATATATGATAAACCCACAGCCAACATCATGCTCAATGGGCAAAAACTAAAACCATTCCCTCTAAGAACAGGAACAAGACAGGGATGCCCACTCTCACCACTCCTTTTTGACATAGTACTGGAAGTACTCGCCATCGCAATTAGACAAGAAGAGGAAATAAAAGGCATCAAAATCGGAAAAGAAGAAGTAAAGCTGTCACTATTTGCAGATGACATGATATTGTACATAAAAAACCCAAGAGACTCCATCAAAAAGCTAATAGACTTAATAAACGAATTTGGCAATGTAGCAGGATACAAAATAAATGCCAAGAAATCAATGGCATTTCTCTACACCAATAGTGAACTTACAGAAACAGAGACTAAAAAAGCAATCCCGTTTACCATCGCACCAAAAAAATTAAGATACCTAGGAATAAACTTAACCAAGGAGGTAAAAGACCTATATGCAGAAAACTACAGGACACTGAAAAAAGAAATAGAGAAAGATGTAAACAGATGGAAGAACATACCATGTTCATGGATTGGTAGAATCAACATCATCAAAATGTCCATACTTCCCAAAGCAATATATAAGTTCAATGCACTCCCCATGAAAATACCATGGACATACTTCACAGACCTAGAAAGAACTCTCCAAAAATTCATTTGGAACAATAAAAGACCCCGAATAGCCTCAGCAATCTTAAGAAATAAGAGTAAAGTAGGAGGAATCTCAATACCAGATTTCAAGCTGTATTACAAAGCAACTGTTCTCAAAACAGCCTGGTACTGGCACAAGAACAGACATATTGATCAATGGAATAGATTAGAGAATCCAGACATCAACCCAAATCAATATGCTCAATTAATATTTGACAAAGGAGGCACGAACATACAATGGAGTCAAGACAGTCTTTTTAATAAATGGTGTTGGGAAAATTGGACACATACATGCAAAAGAATGAATCTAGATCACCAACTTACACCATACACAAAAATAAACTCAAAATGGATACAGGACTTAAACATAAGACGGGAAACCATAAAAATACTAGAGGCATCCACAGGCAGCAAAATCTCAGACATATGCCTAAAGAACTTCTTCACTGATACTAACCCTAGGGCAATGGAAGCTAAAGAGAAAATAAACAAATGGGACTACATCAAAATAAAAAGCTTTTTTACGTCAAAAGAAACCATCAACAAAACAACAAGAAAACCCACTGTATGGGAGAACATATTTGCAAACGATATCACTGATAAAGGTTTAATCTCCAACATCTACAGACAGCTTATACAACTCAATAAAAGGAAAATGAATGAGCCAATTAAAAAATGGGCAATGGACCTAAATAGAATCCTCTCAAAAGAAGACAGAAGGAAGGCCAAGAGGCACATGAAAACATGCTCCAAGTCACTAATTATCCGAGAGATGCAAATCAAAACAACAATGCGGTACCATCTCACACCTGTCAGAATGGCCAACATCAACAAAACAACAAACAACAAATGTTGGCGAGGTTGTGGAGAAAAAGGAACCCTCGTGCACTGCTGGTGGGATTGTAGGTTGGTGCAACCACTGTGGAAAACAGTATGGAGCTTCCTCAAAAAACTGAAAATGGAACTCCCATTTGACCCAGTAATCCCACTACTAGGAATATACCCCAAGAAACTAGAAAGACCAATCAGAAAGGATATATGCACCCCTATGTTCATAGCAGCACAATTTACAATAGCTAGGACTTGGAAACAGCCTAGGTGCCCGTCAGCAGATGAATGGATCAGAAAACTATGGTACATCTACACCATGGAATACTATGCTGCCATAAAAAGGAAGGAATTCTCATCATTTGCAGTAACTTGGATGGAATTGGAGAGCATCATGCTGAGTGAAATAAGCCAGTCAATGAAAGAGAAACACTACATGACCTCACTCATTTATGGATATTAAAGATCATTATAAACGAATGAACAGAAAGATTGATATAGTGACAGTAAAACAACAGGCAGTCTGTCAAATGACAGCGGGGGGGGGGGTAGGGAGATCTGGGGGAGATAAGAGATCAACCAAAGGACTGGTATGCTTGCATATAAGAATAGCCAATGGACACAAAACTCTGGGGAGGGAGGGCATATATTGGGGGGGGGGCAATGATAAGCTATGTATACAGATAATACCTTAATAAAAAAAAATATATATATATATTTTATTGATATTTTACAGAGAGGAAGGGAGAGAGATAGAGAGCTAGAAACGTCAATGAGAGAGAAACATCGACCAGCTGCCTCCTGCACACCCCCACTGGGGATGTGCCTGCAACCAATGTACATGCCCTTGACTGGAATCGAACCCGGGACCTTTCAGTCCGCAGACCAACGCTCTACCACTGAGCCAAACCGGTTTCGGCATGAGCAATATCTGTTAATATAAAACACACTTCTTTGTAATTCTTTTTACTTAAATATACACTACATATTACTATACTCAAAACTTTAAATTAATGTTTATTTCATAACAGTTATGCTCTCAAAGCACTGTATTTTAGAAGGCACAGACTATTCTGCTGTAAAGATAATAGTGTGTATACATTGAGAGTCTTTAATATGTGCATAGCATTGTTTTTAAGTGCTATGCTGCAAAAGACAGTTCTGCATGGGTCTCTTATACTACTGCTAGAGGCATGGTGCACAAATTTGTGCATGGGTGGGGTTGTTTGGCCATTAGGGTCATTCAGGGGGCCGGCCTGTGTGGGGGAGGGACTGTGGGAGCAAACAGAACAGCAAACTAACTAACAGCAATTCAACCAGGAATTGGGCTTTCTCCTCCCACCTGTCTGGGTCTGGGGTGCGGGTGAACCAGATTTGGGGCTGTCAGGGCCCCAGCAGAAAGCTAAGGCATGGTCAATTCCATGAGGAATTGGGCTCCCTACTGTCTGGGTCTAGGGTGTGGATGAACCATATTTGAGGTTGATAGGGTCTCAGCAGCAAGGTCTGAGTCAGTACACATCATAGCTAAGCAGCCAGTTGTCTGGTCATTCTGGTCATTCTGTCATAATGGCCACTTAGACTTTTATATATATATATATATAGACTAGAGGCCTGGTGCACAAAATTCATGCATATGTGTGTGCGGGGTGTCCCTCACCCCAGCTTGCACCCTCTCCAATCTGAGACCCCTCGGGGGATGTTTGACTGCCAGTTTCACAATCCAGAATTGCTGGCTCCTAATCACTTGCCTGCCTACCAGCCTGATCACCCCTAATGGCTCTCCTGATGGCCTGATTGATGCCTAACTGCTCCCCTGCTGGCCTGATCACCCCCAACTGCCCTCCCTTGCTGGTCATCTTGTGGTGGCCATCTTGTGGCGGAATGGGAGTGGCCATCTTGTGATGATCTGAGGGCATCATGTGAGGGTGTGAGGGCCACCTAGGCTTTTATGTGTGTGTGTGTGTGTGTGTGTGTGTGTGTGTGTGTGTGTGTGTTGCTAAGTATGCCAATATGCAAAGCTTTATTAGCCCTTTATTCAAGCCACTTCTTAGGGTTGTCTATGGGAGCAAGTGACCCTGAGGAATAAGGTAATGTCTCCCATTTGGACCATAGAAGAGATAGATCCCTAATTTTAGGGTTCCTTAGATACAACACAAACCCGCTGTGTGCACAGCATTTATATGGACCCACTGCATTCGCTCTGGTCTGTAAAGACAGACAACTGATGCAAACCTGCTCATGCTTTCTGCTGCACCATCAATAGAGAAGTTTTTTGTATCTGATCCAGGAGTCTCATGTGTTCTTCTAACATTCATGAAATAATTGTTATGCAATTTATTAGCTTTTAATTAGGGTAAAATAAAATTTTAGCCCTTTCTCTCTGTGTATGTGTGTGTGTGTGTGTGTGTGTGTGTGTGTGTGTGTGTGTGTGTAATTTAGACCCTGGTGCCTTGCAACTGATAATAAGTATTAATTAAGGAACTACCTTTAGTCTCTGATAAAAAGAAATACTTTTAATAGTAAAAATAACATGAAAGTTTTAAGTTTTTTCCCCTCTAATAATATTTGGTTCATACTAAGACATTCAGATTTTAAAAACTTTGGTTTTGACTGCCTAATTGCAAATTTAATATTTTCCCACTGCATAAACAAATTATAAGAAAATTTACTGAGCTATTTTGTGTTTTCTAATGCATCATTCCAATATACTTCTTAATTAGTTGAATGTTCTGACATTTTAAGGGTGAGAAATTCGTATTTTCATCATAGTTTCCCACTCTGCACCACATGATGGCCACCACGGGGTAGATTCTCATTACATGTGTTCTGCATAGAGCCTCCATCTGTCCTCCTTCTCTCTAGTCTTCACCTCTTTACAGTCCATTCTGCTAACAAATGAACTTTCCTCATGTCTTACATTCTCTACACTGTGACTCTGCTAAAAAAAACTTTCAATGACTCCCCACCGACCATAATATAAATCAGAACTCCTTGGGATCCTGGAACTCAAATTCAAATTGAACACTAATATTTCTAAATACATCTACTGCCTACATTTTATACATGAAAACATGTCAAACTGATCTGCTCCTGATGTCACATATATACCTTACCTTTCTCATAGGATGGAGCACACTTTCTTTTCTATACATCTAAATATTCCCCATTCGTAAGTGAAGTCTAAGGTATCTCTGCCATGGAACATTTTTTTTAATACCCTGGTCAGGAATATTGCCTTCATCTTATTTTTTTTCCCTGTGTGTCATGATAAATTTACCTTTCATGTCATCTTTCTTTATTTGAGGCATGATTGTGATACATATCAAATGCTTGCATGCCACTGAATGTCATTCTTGAAGGTCACCTTCAGGGACAATTCCAATAATATTCATATTGCTTGAAATGTTTCAGGGCTCTTCGTTGGAACCACAGTTCCACCTATGCTAGAGAGTCAGCCACTTTATTTTACAATCTCTTCTGCTTTTTATAAAAGGGAAAATAAATTATCAACCTGATCATCCATCTTATTTCCCCAAATCAGCTTCCAATAATTTGGTGTGTTTTTTCTTTAAGGAAAAAAGTTAGTTATTATTAAGAACATTTTAAAACATGCATTATAAGTTCTAAAAGCATACACTCCTTGGCATGACTAAAAAGAAAACCCTTCCTTTAGATTAAACAATAAAACAATAACTGAAGGCAGGTCTAGAGCCATGTACTTTAGTAACTGGAAGTTCAAATCTCCCTGCAGGGTCCAGTAGGGTTCATTTACATTACTTTTGCCAATGGTTTAGGCAGTGGTTTTCCCATGGGAAAAAATATTTTTCTAACTGGCAGGACATGAAAAGGTAAAATATTTTGTAGTATTTCAGAAATTGTGCAATGATAGGAGAACACACTCTACTCCCCGAAGTTGCAGACACGTTCTTCTGTGGCCAAAAGAGTAGTGGAGATTTGTACTATGGAAGGATTTACCATTAATTTCCTCAGTGTTCCTGTCATTTCCAAAGGCAACTTAAGGGCTTTGTGGTACATCTGTATACTTATGTATTTAAGGCCACTGTCAAGTACATCTTCAGACAGAAAATTAGTGATGATACATCTGCATTAAATAAACCTAACTTCGTTGTCTTTCCAAAGGGCTGTGGGAAGATAATGTTTCTACTGCAATTTCCATTTGGTTCCATTTTGTGGAAACTGGGTCCCTTCCAGGTTTTTCATGATCTCAAACTCTATGGAAGTCAAAAATACAATATACTAAGACTTTTAGCAAGAGCTTGCTGTACTTTCCATAAAATTTTACTGGATAAAACCTAGCAAAAATGACTACATTGTATATCTGAAACTAATATATGTCAACTGTTAGTAAAAAATTTTAAAAATCTAGCAAAAATTCTATTTGACTACTTCTTATTGTTCTAAAGAAAATGTTAATTTTATACATACTTTCTTTTTAATTAATTTATTTAAACAACTATAGAAAGAGCTTTAATGAAAGGTTTTGTTATGGTTCCTGCATCTCATGTTTTTACTATTATTGATATGAATACATTATAATAAAACTTAGAAATAATTTTAAAATCAAGGAAACTCACACTTTTGCATTTGTTTTATTTTGACATGTTTTTATTGAGAGCATACTGTGTCACTCTCTGTCCTCTTATCCTACTTTGTTTCTTCATTTGACCTATATAATATATTATTATATTTTTATTTTATATCCCTTTAGTTTATCTGTTTATAGTTGATCTGCCTCTTCCCCCCCCACCCCTCATTTTTGTCTGTCTCTTTCTTACTAGGATGTAAGTTCCATGATGGCAGGATGATTTCCTTCCTCACCATGATATTTCTAGCACTGAGAACAATGCATGTAGGTCCACAGTAAATATTTACTAAATGCATAGATGAGTGGCATAAATTCCAGAAAGTCCTGGTCAACATAAAGTTATACACCATCTAAGAAACTGGGTTATAATCTTGTAAGAAAGATTCAAAACCAAGTGTCCGTGAAATTATACAGAAACATTTGTGTATATGTATTTTATAATTTTCATAAGACTCTCTGAATGGCATGTAACCCCCAAGAGAACAGAGGGTTAAAGCTATGGAGCGGAGGAAGAGCAAGTATTAGCTATGCCAGGAAACATCTGGAATTGAGACATGAGGGAGAACCAGCCCATGGGGCCAAGGACACAGAAGAGAGCACTGTTGTACACTCTTCTGAGTATTCCCCAATGACTTTTTCCTGGAGATTCAGGACCAAGTCAGGAAACACCATCATTTAGACACATTACAAAATAATTTTATATTCTCAGATAAATTCCCTTAATTTATCTGTCTTTAATACATGCATCTAACAAACATTAAAAACATCTGCTATATTATGAAATTCCAAATCCTTAACTTTCAGTCTTAAATTAGTTTACATGAACTATTTATTTATTTCATACCACACTATAATTCACTTAGTGTATTCTGGGATTTCTGATGTATGTCTTTAAAGGCTGAAATTTGTTTTGGCCAATGTGCTACTGTAGGAGTCTTGGCAAATGTTAACAGGAAAAATTATTAATAAAATGTCAGTTTGAAACAAATTTGTAATATTGACACCAAAAAGACAAATTATCCATTCAAGCACTTTCTTTTGAATCAAAGCATCATATTTACCTTAGTCCAGACCAAAATTTACACATTTTCAACAAGAATACAACTTTCATATCTATATCTATCTTTCTATATAAAGAGGTAATGTGCAAATTAGTCAGGACACCATAAGGCATCATGACCCTCAGGAGGAGGCTGCATCACGACCGGTTCAGGAGGAGCATCGCGTGAAGATGGGCAGGAGGGGACTGCGTGCTGCCTCCAGCCCCAGCAAACACACTCCAGGGGTGGGTGTGGGCTCGGAGTGGCCATGGCATGGCTCGGAGCCTGCCCCTGGTGGGTGGTCGTGTTGGCCAGAGCAAAGCACCCCAGGTCCTGGTGGGTGGTGGCAGCGGTCAGAGCGAAGCAGCCCAGGTCCTGGGTACTGGAGGGAAGCTGGTGCCAGCAGTCAGGGGAAGGAAGGCCTATTCTTACATGAATCTTCATGCATCGGGCCTCTAGTATATATAAAAAGCCAGGCACTGGAACAACCAGAGACCAGAACACCAGGATCCTTGCCCAGCTGGCCCCGCCTCCTAGGCAGAGGTTAGGGGCACCCCTAGGCAACTTGACAGGGTGCGAGTTTGATGTGGGAAAGTTGAAGAAATAGGGAGGAAGGTCTTAAGGGTCTTTGGGGTTAAAGTGGTAGACCCGCAGTAGGTTTGGAGTCTACTGGGGAAGCGAGAGGAAAATCTGATTGGAAAATGGCTCAGCACAGTACCTTTCTCATTGCAAACCAGGACGGTGCTAGCTGTGGGCAGTTGTTTCATGAGTGCTCTTGGGACCAACATGTTCATGGCAGTGGCAGTACTCCCGAAACCTCACTGATTCTAATAGTTTCAATTCAAAGAACAGAAAAATCCTCTCCACCTAGAGACTCTGGAAGTTGCAACCTGACTGAAGGAAACACCAGTTAAGGAGGACCTAGAAAAATGGGAAGAATGCGACTAGAGGACTGTGGGTTTGTGGAGGACTCCTGGGCGCCTACCACTAGAATGTGAGCCTGTTATTGCACATATACATAGTCAGCTCTCTAGACCTCAGTCTCGCAGTATTTGGACGTGACTTCTGGCAGGAAATTATTTCAATTGACGTTTGTTGTTCCCTTATGTGAGGAAGATCAGAATTAAAGGTTTTGTTTGTTACCTTGGTTTGAAGCAGAGGGAAATGGGATAGTGACAAAAAAGAAACTTTGGAGTTAGTGAAGGGCAGTTTGTCCAGACTATTGAGAGTTCAGAATTAGAGTTTAATTGTGATAGAAATCCTGCTAATAGCACCTGGTACCTGAAATCTGAACACTCTACTTTTAGGTTTTCCAGTTCAAGTTTTTGGAGACTGTCTATTAGAACATTCCTGGTTGGAAAGTGTTTGTATAGAAGCCCATAAGTTTAAGTATTTGCTATGTTTACCATGCTTAGTTCTCTGTAAGGAATATGGAAAAATGTGAAACACCTCATGGTCTCATGAAGCTTGAATTTTAAAATAAAAAGAAAAAATATAAATATTAAAAGTAGAAAAGAAGAAGTTTGAGTTTTAGGGGCGAAATCAGGCAGGTAGGTGAGCAGTTAGGAGCCAGCAGTCCCACATTGTCTGAAAGGTCCCGGATTGAGAAAGGGTACAGGCCAGGCTAAGAGACCCCTCTCCCATGCACGAATTTTGTGCACAGGGCCTCTAGTTGGTTCATAAAACAAAATTATGTAAATCCAAAGAAGCCACAGAAACAGTATGGCTTTCATAAGTGAATTCCTTAATCGTGGCTTAGGAGAAAATTCTGACTTGAATCTCAGAATGTGAGTTTGATTGTGGGTCTGGAGGTCCTTGAATTCAGGAACAATATTTCATTCATCTTTTTACAATATCAGTGTCTAGGACATAGAGGGGTGCCATGGATATTGAATTCTACCTAATAAAGAATAATATGCAAATTGACCACACCTTTGGTACACCCAAGCCATGCCCACCGGCCAATCAGGGCGAGTATGCAAATTAATCCAACCAAGATGGTGGTTAATTTGCATATCAAGAAGCTGCAAGCAGGACATGGGAGAAGGAAGGGAAGCAGGAGGGGGGGACTGCACAACAGGAAGCCCTATTGTAAGAATCTTCCTGCAATGGGCTACTAGTTAATGAATAAAAACCAATATGTCATGAGCTTTTAAAATCTAACATACTTGTTAAAGCTAAGTCCCTCAACTATTTTTCTTACTAAAACAAATGCTGTAAAATAGGATGCAAAGTGGGACTTGTACGTATGTTGACACTTTTTCTCTTCCCAATGAATTATTATTTTAATTGTTAACATCTCTACATTAAAATAATCTGAGTGCACACTGAATACATGCTCAGAGAAGAATAGGGCCTGATTTATTCAAGTGCATCTCATTCCTTTTGGTAACAGTTTTACTGGATTTCTTTTTTTGTTGTTGTTTGATTTTTTCCTTTCCCTTATAATGTTGTTTAATTGGATATTTAGGCTTGTAATAGAAGCCCCTCAAGGCATTTTTAAAGAACAAAGATAGCTTTTTTAAAAAATCATTTTGTTGCTATAGGTAGGACAGCCTTCATGCTTGATTGATTAAACACTTCATTAGTATTATCAAGGACCCAAATATTTTATCTCTCCACAGGGAAATCAACAGTGCCAACTTGACAACACATCACAGGTAATTATAAATGCAAGATACAAGCATGACAATTTCAAGGAGAGATAAATGACATATAATTTGTATTCTTTTCTCTACATTTTAAATAAAATATTTGTTTAGGAACAGAAAATGTATAATAGCTATGAGGTGTACAATTTCTAGAAACCAATGGAAATATCTTCTTTTAATGGAAGGCAGATTCAATTTTATGAGACAATTTAATTATTTATTTGATTTATATTTTAGAAATATATTTTAAGAACAATATTTTTATTAAATAATGGCTTTATTATACAAATGCCATTTAATAGTTGATATATAATGATTTGAGAATAGCTATCAATTTGGTCATAAATAACTTTAGATAACCGTTTAGGTCTTCATTATTATTTCTCACACTAGGAATCTGATCTTCAACATATACAGGAAATTTTTTTTTTCTTGTAGTGAGAACAAAAGATGTAAAGTTTAGATTCATTACTGTTGAAGGCAACAGAAATCTTTGGGATGTGAATAAGGGAATCTAAGTCATTCTCCTACTGAGAACTCTAGTGCTCATTCAGTAACCTCCTTTTGTCTTAGACACCAAAAAACAAAATGAAACAACAGTCCTCAAGACACTGTTTAATGATGAAAATAAGCACAAAAAGAAATACTATAGAGTTTTAAAAAAATATTTTTCTCTCTGATTTTGTTTTCTGATAGAGATTATTATCGATTATGAGTATATAAAGGTTTGTGGAATGAACAGAGAGCATGAGAACTGCTGATTTCTGTTGAAGTAGTTGGGTCTAAGTTGAATGAGGTTTCTGATCTACCACATTACATCACTCAGTAAATATAAATTATATCAACTTATTTTGTCCACATTTCAACACAGAAAATATGATAAGTGAGTTAAATGTTTGATTTAACCTTAATGTGTAATAGTTCATTTAAGTGCACTGAAAGACCATGAACATTCATACAAATATATAAACCATTTTTTTCACCACAAATCTGTTTCTATCCAAAATAAGAAAAAATACACACACACACTATATATATATATATATATATATATATATATATATATATACATATATACATATATATATATATATATTCTGTTTAAAATTTTGTGTCAATTCTATTTTATATATATATATATATATATATATATATATATATATATATATATAATTGATTTTCCACAGAGAGGAAGGGAGAGGGACAGAGAGCTAGAAACGTCGATGAGAGAGAACCATCGACCAGCTGCCTCCTGCACACCCCCTACTGGAGATGTGCCTGCAACCAATGTACATGCCCTTGACCAGAATCGAACCTGGGACCTTTCAATCTGCAGACCAATGCTCTATCCACTGAGCCAAACCGATTTCGGCCAGAATATTTTTAATGTTAAAACGTTTAGAGGTTTTTTTGTTGAGTGATTTTTCTGGATGGTTCAATAACTAATATGGTAAATAATGAATTTGAGTCACAATAAAACTTTACATGCTATATAGGGAACTCATAAATCTTAACATAAGAAAGATAAACAAATCCAATCAAAAAATGGGCAAAGGACCTAAAAAGACACTTTTCAAAAGTGTACGTACAGAAGTAAAAGATACATATGAAAACATGCTTAAAGTCATTAATCATTGAGAGATATGAATCAAAATGACAATGATTCATCTGTCAGAATGGCTGGTGGGAATGCAGCCTTGTGCAGCCAGTGTGGAAAACAATATGGAGTTTCCTCAAAAAATTAAACTCCCATTTGATCCAGTAATCTCACTTCTAGGAATATATCCCAAGAAACTAGTAACAACAATCAGAAAGGATATATGCACCCATATGTTCATGACAGCACTATTTCCAATAGCTAAGATTTGGAAACAACCTAAGTACCCATCAGCAGATGAGTGAATTAAAAACTGTGGTACATCCACACAATGGAATACTAAGCTGCTATAAAAAAGAAATAACTCTTACCATTTGCAACAGTATCGATGGACCTGGAAAGCATTATACTAAGTGAAATAAGCCAGTCAGAGAAAGGTAAGTATTAAATGGTCTCACTCATTTGTGGAATGTACAACATCAAGTGATGAACAAAAATTGATCCAGAAACATAAAACAGACCATCAAACTTCCAGAGGAAGGTAAGGAAGGATGGGTGCAAGGTGGGAGTCAAGATAAGAGATCAACCAAAGAACTTGTATACATACTAGAGGCCTGGTGCATAAATTCATGCATGTGTGGGGTCCAGCTGGCCTGCCCCAATTGGGACAGATAGGGCCAGGCCAGTCAGGGGGAGGGATCATGGGCAGTTGTCAAGCCAACTGCACCCCCTGATCAAACTCCCAGTGGAGGGGACATTTGCATATTAGCGTTTTATTACATGGGATAAGCATAACCAATGGACACAGACAATAAGGGGATGGGTGAAGGGGGGGAAGTCTGGGAGAGAACAATGGGGGACATATGTAATACTTTTAACAAAAAAATTAAAAAGAAAAAACTTGAAAAAAACCCTATAGTCTCACTCTGGCAGATGGTAGAAATCAGTGTTTAGAGGATTAGTCTGTCCACTAAATGGTCATGGGTTTGATTCCTGGTCAAGGGCATGGGTTTCAGTTTGCTCCACACTTCTGGTCAGGGTATATGTGGGAGGCAACCAGTTGATGTGTTCTCACATAGATGTTTCTCTTCCTCTCCTATCTTCTCTCTCTCTTTCTCTCTCTCTCTCTCTCTCTCTCTCTCTCTCTCTCTCTCTCTTTTCTTTCTCTCTCTCTCTCTCTCACTGTATCTCTCCCTCTCTCTCCACTTCCTCCCTCCCTTCCAATCTCTCTGAAAAGCAATAGGAAAAAATGTTGTCATGTGAAGATTAACAACAACAACAACAACAACAACAACAACAACAAGCTCTTGAAAAAAAATGTCAAGAGAATGATAAGACAGGTCACAGATTAAGAGAAAATATTTGCAATAGACACAGCCAATTAAGGTCTGGTATTCAAAATATACAAAGAACTTAAAATCTATAGTAATAAAAGTGTAATATGCTAATTATACTGGACAATCTATCAGACAACCTTCCAGATGAAGCTGTGATGGCGGAGGCTGAGACAGAGGCAGCCACCATGGCCGCAGGGGCCAAGTCTCTCGCAAGAATTTCATGCATTAGGCCTCTAGTGCAGTGTTTCCCAAAGTGTGGTACGCACACCCCCAGGGGTACAGGAAGAGTTTGGTGGGGATGTGCACTGCATAGTGCTTAGCTGCACCTAATTCTACATTCTCATGAGTCAAGTCAAGACAGTCTTGTGAGGCGTGAGATGGTCCAGTGTGCAAATAAATGTTATTTATAATGTAACTTTTATTTATATTTTATTATGAATAATTTTATTTTTTGTTTATTATTATTTTGTGTATGTACCAAAAAATAAAAAATAAACATGTTTTGATTGTTATTCAAATACATCCATTTTTTTTTTGACAAGGGGTACTCAGAGTTATGAAAATTATAGAAGGGGTACACATGTGTCAAAAGTTTGGGAAACACTGCTCTAGTGTAACATAAGAAAATAACCTGACTACATAATGGCCCAAAAAGACATTAAGAAATACCACATCAAAGAAGATACACAGGTGGCAAATACACATCTGAAAAGATGCTCCACATCATATGTAATTGGGAAATGCAAATTAAAACAAAAACATATAATCACCTATTAGAATGACCCAAATCCAGAACACTAACAACAAGAAATGCTGACCAGATGTGGAGCAACATAAACATTCATTCATTGCTGGTAGAAATGTAAAATGTTACAACAGTTTGAAAGACAGTTTGGCAGTTATAAAACTAAGCATATTTTTACCATACAATTCATCAAATACACTCCTTGGTATTTTCTTTTTTTTTAATTTAAAATTTTTTAAATTGATTATGGTATCACATAATTGTCCTTATCCCCCCATTCCCATTCCAACCCCCCCCCCAACACACATGCCCCCATCCCCCCACTGTCCATGGCCACTGGCTAGGCCCATGTGCATGCACACAAGTCCTCTGGTTGATCTCTTCTCCCCATCCCCACCCTCCCCCACCCTCTCTCTGAGGCTCGAGAGTCTGATTGCTGCTTCTCTTTCTCTGGGTCTATTTTTGTTCACAAGTCCATGCTGTTCATTATTTCTTCTCACAGTTGTTTATAGTAGTTTTATTAATAATTGCCAAAACTCATAAGAAACTAAGACAATCTTCAATAGATGAATGGATAAATAAACTGTATGGTAGGCCTGCCCATGTGGCTCAGTGGTTGAGCATCAACCCATGCACTGGTTCAATTCCTGTCAGCACACGTGCCTGGGGTGCTGGCTTGATCCCTATCAGCACACGTGCCTGAGGTGCTGGCTTGGTCCCCAGTGCTGAGCATGCAAAAGGCAGCTGATGGATATTTTTCTCTCATTGATGTTTCTATTTCCCTCTCCCTCCTCTCTCTCTAAAATCAATGAACATGTATTTTTTAAAAGTAAATTGTGTGGTACATCCAGATAATGTAAAATATTCAGTGCATAAAAAGTGTACTATCACGTCATGAAAAGGCATGGAGGAACCTTAAATGCACATTACTAAGTGAAAGAAGCCAATCTGAAAAGGTTATATACTATATGACTCCAACTATATGACATTATGGAAAAGGCAGAACTATAGAGACAATAAAGAGATCAGTGGTTGTGGAAGGAGGAAGAGGAATAAATGGGTGGGCCGCAGAGGATTTTTAGAGCAATGAAAATATTCTGTATGATACTAGTATAATGATTGATATATGTCATAATATATTTGCCCAAGCCTATAAAACTTAGAACACCAAGAGTGACCCCTACGTAAACTATGGGTTTTGGGTAATTATGATGTGGTGCTATAAGGCTGTCAGTTGTACCACTCTGGTGGGGATGTTGATAATGGGAAATCTACGCATGTGAGAGGTACAGGAAAATCTCTGTACCTTCCCTTCAACTTTAATGTGAACCTAAAATTTATCTTAAAAAAATAGTCTTTTAAAAACCTTCCTAACTACCAAAAGAAATGCCAAAAAAGAATAAATCTACCTATGGAAAGTGTGGGTATGTATGAAAATACATATAGTTCTATACACAGAATAAATATAACATAAAACACATGACTGAACTGAACCACAACTATTGGTTATTGATTAAACATAAATAGGGTAAAACATCTATTAAAAAATTTAGATTGGCTACCAAAACAAAACACAACTCTAATCTGTGTTAATGGAAACATCCACAACAAGGAGATTCAGAAGGATGAAGATGCAAATAAGATGATGGAAAACAAAAAAATAAAAATAAATAGCAGGGAATCACAATCTTAATTTCAAACAAGGTATAATTTATCCCCCAAAATATAAAGTGAGACTAAGAAAAATACACTTTATAATGCTAAAGATTCAAACGCATAATTAAAAATGTTATTATACCTATATAAAAAGATAATATAGCAGCAACATTACAAAGTAGAAACGTGACAGGAATAAAGATAGAGACAGATACAAGCTAATAGACTCACGCATTTCAAGTCTAGTAAAATAAAGTGAAAGAAATAGAAAATCTATTATGTTTTAAATAACATAATACAAAAGGCCATCTAAAACCCATAGTAAGCTCTGAACCACACTAAAAGAGAATAGCTTTTATGTTATATTTATTCTGTGTATAGAACTATATGTATTTTCATACATACCCACACTTTCCATAGGTAGATTTATTCTTTTTTGGCATTTCTTTTGGTTTTCTTTTTAAACTATCATTTATTGATTTTAGAGAGAGGAAGGGAAAGGGAGAGAGCGGGGAACATTGCTGTGAGAGAGAAACATCAATTTGTTGCCTCCCATATATACCCCATCAGGGGATCAAATTCCCAACCCGGGCATGTGCCCTAACCAGGAATCGATCCAGCAACCTTTCTGCCCATGGAACAATACCCAACCAACTGAACCACATTGGCCAGGGCAACATATCTTCTTTTTAAATGAACATGAAACGTGTGACAATTGCTGGTACATAAGTTTACAACAAATCTTCAATAAAATTTTAAAAATAGATGCAATATACCATGATCATTTGAAAACATATTTTCAAAATCTTCCATATTTCTAATATCTAAAGATGGAGTCTATATTCCCTACCCTAAACCAGGGCAGGTTTTAAAAAATATATATATTATTGATTTTTTTTACAGAAAGGAAAGGAGAGGGATAGAGAGTTAGAAACATCAATGAGAGAGAATCATTGATCAGCTGCCTCCTGCACACCTCCAACTGGGGATGTGCCTGCAACCAAGGTACATGCCCTTGACCGGAATCGAACCCGGGGCCCCCATTCCACAGGCTGACACTCTATCCACTGAGCCAAACCAGTTTTGGCCAGGTCAGGTTTTTATTACTGAACTTTATATCATTAGCCCTTTAGAAACAGCATTTGTCTCAGTGATAATGTCCTAACAAAAATGGCAAGACAAAATATTTTTTAACACTGCAAGCGCACCAACATCAGAATTATGGGGGTGCCAGAAGAAGAGGGAGTGCAAAATACTGAAAACATATTTGAAGAAATAATATCAGAAAACTTCCCTCACCTGGTGAAAGAAATAGACTTACAAGTACAGGAAGCCTACAGAACCCCAAACAAGAGGAATCCAAAGAAAAATTCTTCTCGACACATCATCATCAATATGCCAAGGGTAAAAGACAAAAAGAGGATCTTACAAGCAGCAAGAGAAAAGCAGTTGGTTACCTATAAGGGAGCACCCATACGACTATCAGCTGATTTCTCAACAGAAACCATGCAGGCCAGAAGGGAGTGGCAAGAAATATTCAAAGTGATGAATAGCAAGAACCTACAACCAAGATTACTGTATCCAGCAAAGTTATCATTCAGAATTGAAGGGCAGATAAAGAGCTTCACAGATAAGAAAAAGCTAAAGGAGTTCATCACCACCAAACCAGTATTATATGAAATGCTGAAAGGTATTACTTAAGAAGAGGAAGGTCAAGTGAATTAAAAATCTCAGGAATAGAATAAACTCGTGAATATAATAGAATTAGGGGCAAAGAAAGGGAGTGGATAGATAATTATCAGGGTGAAAGGGGTGTGGGGTGCAGAGACTGGATTAAAATTGTATAACCTATGGATGAGGACAATAGTGGGGGGAGGGGGTAAGGGCAGAGGGTGGGGTGGGAATCAGGTGGAAGGGAGCTATGGGGGAGAAAAAGGAGAAACAATTGTAATAATCTGAGCAATAAAGATTTATTTAAAAAAAAAATATTTTTTAACACTAAGCATCACTTCTGTGCCCTATTATATTCTTCTCTGGTATCCCAGGGCTGGGAGCCTGGGAACTACATTTCTTTTAGTACCTTCCCATTAGAGTCCTAGGACAGGTAACAAATGAGAGGCATGTGAAAGACATTCATAAGGTGGGAAAGAGAAGAAAGTGTTCTTGCTACAGAAATGTTGTGGCTGACTAGCAGCAGTGGCTTGCTAAAGCTATCTCATTCTTCAATCTGGGGGCTTCAAGGTAGCTTTGGCCTCAGTAGTGGCTTCCTGCACTTCCCTGAACTTTCCTAAGTTCCTATGTTAAATTCCTTTCTGCCTGAGCTATTTAAAGAAATTTCATTTTCATGAGGGGCGGTCTTTACCCAGTGTATTGAGCTTGTGTAGCTCATTCTTCCTGAACCATTAAAGATATAACTGTCTTAGAACCCAATATTGCTGGGATACACTTTTTCTATTCTTACACCAACCCTGAGGGAAAAAATGAAGTATTGTACTAACCCCTTCCTTGTCTTGAGGTCCTGTAACTGAAAAGAGGTGAATATTTTAAACAAAAACTACATGTGCTTGAATGCCAGCTTACTGCACACAGGAGCAAATCCATGGTTTGTAGAGACAGGGGGATTTGCCATGAGCTTTCCCAAAGGAGATATATCAAAATCATGACTCAGGCATCTTATGACCCTAGCCAAACACTTTCTAGGAGTGTCCCAGATTCCACTTAAAGCCTGAACAAGAGGATTTTAATTCTGAGAGAAGTGAGGTCATTGTTTTGTTTTGTTTCCATAATAGAAGATGGTGGTTTGCACTATGTCTGGAAAAAAGGGAAGAATGTGACCATGTGTTCTCAAGCTCTGCCCACAAGAGAGTATGATGGCTTTTTCACCTAAAGATATGCTTAGAGAGAAGGAGGATTCATTGTAAGCATGCTTACATTTATGAAAGAAAAGAGCCACATGCTAACCTGACAAGCTCAGGGGAGGCCTTCGTGGCAGTCTTGCAAACTCAGAGACCTAAAATAACCACAAAAGATGGTTAGAAAATTAAATATTTAACTACAGACAAGTTATAGTGGGTAGTCATATCCTAGGCCGATATTTTCCCAGACAAAGATCAACTTCGATCTTCTTTACTGAGCCCATTTGCCTTTTTGCCTCTAAGATAACATATCTATGAGATGTCTGGGTAACTTGTAACTTCCCTTTTTCTGGAGCCCCTGAGGCACGACCCAATGTGGTGGGCTGCCAGGACAGATGCCTCAAATTCCTTCATTATCATGTTAATTGTTGGAAACTCTTACCTAGGTACACATCCATCATTTTACTTTTTATCCAATCCCAGGGGTTTCCCACCACTTTGCTTTCTGCCTCTTCCTTACTCCATCACCCACCTATGTCCCTCTTTTGATTTCAGTCCCACCATTCTTTAGAACATTATCTCAGTCCGTTGAGGTTCTGCTTCCAGGCATATGTCAACAGTTTGGCTCAAATAAACTCAATAAAATTCCTTACAGGTTTCAATTGGTTTTTTCATTAACATGTTGAAGAAGAGAAAAGTACTCCTTTACTCTATTGTTTCTATGCTAGCTAATCATTTAGATGCCCCAGGGCATAAGTAACCTAAGATTGAGGTCCAGAAGAAAACAATTCTATTTTTAAGTATACCTGTGATTTGTTTTAGTCAGGTATTGTGTAAAGACAGACATGGAAATGACTGTTAGGAAAGAAGAATTTTCCCACTCTAGATCCCAAGAACCGGAGCATGGCACAACACAGAGGGCTGCATGGGGAGGCACCACTGATGATCAGGGAGGAAGAAGCAGGAAAAAGCAGTGCAAGATCTTTGTTGTGGTTTTTGTGGGGAGGACTATGTAAGTCAGGGTAAGGAAGTCTAAGTAGGTTTAAGTAATTTCAGCAGTCTCTGGCTGTAAGAGCTGTCCTAGTTGTCTGGCCCTGACCCTGGGTGATTAGGGCAGGGGAATGGTGGCCTGGAGTAAGAGCCTATTAGAGGAGAGGCTGGAGAGACATTGGTTAGGTGAGTTTATGTAAGAAAGATAGACTTCCCAGTGGAGGATTTGCTATCTCTAGGAATAAATGATGCCATGGAGGGGTGGTATCTTCCAGGTCAGTGCCATTGACAACAGCATCCAGAGTACAGAAAATGAAAAAAATAAGGTTTATGATCAGGTTCTTTTCTATTAGTCCCCTGCTACACACCAGTGTAAGTGGCAAATTTTCTACATAGGCCTGGCATAGACCAAGGATGATAAACTAGGTGGGAAAAGATTGATTATCATTCTCAATTTAATTATCTATAAAGATAAAAGCACAATATGCTTATTAGACAAGACATCTAGTCAAACTGCCCCATTTGTGTGCCACATTTGGCTGAATCTTTATTACTTGGTGAGATATTGAGTAAGCTCTCTTTTCTCCCTACAATGGTAGCATCCTGATAGTGGCTATTCTATCAGCTTGAGTTCCAAAGTAAGGACACATAATGGACATTGCTGGAGGCTAA
The DNA here is from genome assembly GCA_963924515.1 of Vespertilio murinus. Classification (NCBI taxonomy): domain Eukaryota; kingdom Metazoa; phylum Chordata; class Mammalia; order Chiroptera; family Vespertilionidae; genus Vespertilio; species Vespertilio murinus. The sequence continues at coordinate 107,670,929 of OZ004706.1, read as the reverse complement.
AGCAAACAGCAGTTAGGATAAAAGTGCAAAAAGAGACATTAGAAGGCCAATAGACTTTGATATTCAGCAGAGCTGAATATCAGCACAAAACTGCCCTGCTATGGGCACAATGGCTCAAGGCAATTTCCTAACCTGATAATCCTTACATTATTTACCAAACTTTACCTTTGATCTTCCTGTATGTATCCCTAAAGGACAAATGTGTATTCAAGTAAATAAAAGAGGACTAGACCAGAACTCAGTGTGTCTCTTCAAGAAAGAGGCTCCACCTGGCTCCTACCTCTTAATAATTCATATATTTGTCTAGCATTTTCATTTGTGTGTTGGCCCCTCCTTCAGATCCTGAACCTAGTGATTCAGGTTGCGGCAGGAATGGGTTGTAGCAAAAACCAAATTCATTTCAATGCTTTAAAAAAGAACTTAATAGTTGAGTGATAACTCTCCAGTATTTGGAAATTTTCTAGCAGAAAAGTCAGGTGTGGTTTTGTATTTGACTAGGGTTAGAGTTGGTGGCTGCCAAGTCTCTTTCAGGTAGAAAAGTGAACCTCATAGAAAACTGAGCTCTCTCCCCAGAGTTCTTAGTTTTGACTTAGATGTAGGATTTTCTGAGGCCTACCTACAGACCTCAAATTAAGAAAACCTAAGATAGGACATTTTCTACTTGTGTTTCTAATAAGTTGATGCCTAAAGACTAAGCAGGATGCCTTGGGAAATGAGATGCAGAAGCATTGGCCTCAGCAAAAGAAGAATGGAGGGGAAGGTCATTCTTACAGCCAAGGCAGTTTATTCTCTAGAGGGCCATGGGGTAAGAAGTGAACTTTCCTATAATCAATAGAGCTGAAGTCCAGACTTTGGTATTAACTAACTTTGGTGTCCTTAGGCAAGTATCCTCCACTCTGGGTTCTGCACTTCAACTGTAAAATGGGGCAGTTTGACTAGATGAGCTTCAAGTTCCCTTGAACAGTCTTAGAATATTAGGACACTAGAATATTAGGACAGGACAGTGCTTTAAGTCATGTGCTTGGAGCAGAGGAAGGTCACAACCACATGTATAGGTAACATTTTAAATAGTTTATTTATTTAAATAAGAAATATTTTCTCAAGCTTAAATATTTAAACAGTATGAAAGAATAAATAATAATAAAAATTATTTCTCCTTCTCTGCCTTCCATATGTTGGTTTCCTTGGCTTGAGGGTGACCAGAAGATATGTACACATTATTAAACCTCCTCCTTTTTGAAACATAAATAGTAGCAAGATATGATATAGGTTTTAATTTTTTCCTGCTTTAAACAGGATATCATAAAGTACATTCCATCTCAGTATGTATGCATCTTCTTGATAGATCCTCCCTTTCTCCAGTTGATTGACAGACGTAAACCCCACCTGTGGCCAGACATTCCTGAGCTCTGAACCACCAGTCAGCACCTGCCAAATAACCTAAGCCCCCGATTCCTAAGACCCTAGGTCCCTAACCACCAATCAGCGTGTGCTGAGTACCCTAAGCCCCGTCCCCTATTCTCCCCTTAAAAGAGGACCCCCGGGCATCTTCCAGTCTCTTCCTCTTTCTCTCTGGAAGTAGCCCTCGGAGGTACTCTTGTCTCCAATAAAGCCTGTGTCCTGGTATCCCAGTCTCAGATACCTTCTTTAATTAATCTATCACTTCTTTATTCTTTTTAAAGGCCACAAATATTCTATTACATAGATATAAATAATAAAGCTATTCCCCTATTACTGGACATTTGTATTTACAAAAAAGTTACTAACCTTTTCCAACTAGCATCATTACTTTGTATAGGTGAGCCTCATTGAAGAGGGGGATACTTGGTTTCCTAGGAATTCTTTGACTCTTCGTAAAACAGGTAAAGAGAAGAAACAGTATACTTTTGCCTAAGTAAGCATGCTAAGTTCACATTTAGAGACCTATTTAATCTATTGCCTCAGACAGTGAAATTTTTCTTTTCTTTTTTTTTTTTTAAATATATATTTTATTGATATTTTACAGAGAGGAAGAGAGAGAGATAGAGAGCTAGAAACGTCGATGAGAGAGAACACCGACCAGCTGCCTCTTGCGCACCCTCTACCGGGGATGTGCCCTCAACCAATGTACATGCCCTTGACCGGAATCGAACCCGGGACCTTTCAGTCCGCAGACTGACGCTCTACCACTGAGCCAAACCGGTTTCGGCGAAATTTTTCTTACTGTACTTTATCTAAGCTTTTTAGACAATTAGATTTTCCTTTTTTACTTCAGCAAAACATGATCATTTTTTAAAAATATGTTTTTATTTTTTTAATATATTTTTATTGGTTTCATGGAGGAAGGGAGAGGGAGAAAGATAGAAACACTAATGATGAGAGAGAATCATTGGTCAGGTGCCTTCTGCATGCACCCTACTGGGGATCAAACTCGAATCCTGGTGCCCTGACCATGAATCAAAAGAGACCTCCTGGTTCATGGATCAATGCTCAACTATTGAGCCACACCAGACGGGCATGATGAATTTTTTAAGATAAAGTTTATCACAAATATTTAAGGGTCATAACATGCTTCCAATACACTCTTTGGAAAGCTGCTTATTGTTCTGATTCCAGTTTGTTGCTAATGGGCTATTTTCAGCAAAATTGTATTAATGTATTTGAGAGGAGACAAATAACAAACAGATACTTTCAAAAATGTTAACCAGGCTTTATAGAAGAATGTATATCCTCTTGATATCTCAGTCTAAAATATGTTAGCTTAATTTATAAAGAAAACAAGGATTTCATAAGTTTCTTCCTTGGAACAAATACAACAAATAATTTTGTTAATCCATAGCAACACTTTCCAAAATAAACTAAAATTCATAAGCTATCTAATTTTAAATTGTGTTGGGCCATGAAGCCAATGTGGATAAAGAAAAGCACTCTGTGTGGGTTTATTTTTTCTCTGATTTATTTCATTCACACATCATGTAGCTTGAGCAAATATCATACCACAGAGGCTAAAATTCCAAAAGACAGCATTGCTATGAAGAAATACACAGCATAGTTTAGTCCCTTTGCTTAAGAGACTGGAAGGAGAGTGAAGGGCATGGCAACACATAATTTGTTATAAATCTATAACTTGATTAGTCTCAGTACTTGCCAAGTTTGTGTTTATAAATTGCATAAAATTTACATAATTACTTACATTTTGTTGGCTCTGGACCAGCTTACATAGGACATATTTCAAGTAATATGCCCATTCCCAAACAGCTCAAGAAAGGTTTCTTAAGTTACCAGGGGATGCTTCCCATATATTCAGATATGTCCTTCTCTAGTTTTTTGCTATCATTAGCCCAAGAAGAACTAGATAGGCCAGAGAAGAGGATGTTACTGTACCAATCCCTGACTCTGCACATTCTAGTGCCACAAAAAAAGCCAGCCTTTCAGGAGTCCAGGAAGCCCTTGTGGCACCCTCAGACATCTTGAGAGTGCCTCATTCACATAGCACTTCCTGGAAAACTCTCACTAAACTCTGGCTTGGACTTGCTCATCCAAACACCACATCATCTCCTCATATACACTGATGTAACAACCTTTACCTGGTGCTCTCTTTTCCACAATGTAGTTGGCCCGAGGACCAGTGGGGCATTTGATATTTCAGACGGATGCCGGGCTATCTCCTCCATTGGAATTGCTCCATCTCTGAAGAACACATATGATCCAGCCAGATGCCCTCTTGATGATAACTATCATCAAAATTATTTAAAGTAGTCTAAATCCTGGTTCAGGATGGATGAGAATACCCATTACCAAACACATGCCCACATACACCCTTCTTCAATCTACCTCTCCAAATCTCAATCACCTGATAGTATATCAAGTTATGCCACTATTTCATTCTAACAATCACCTTGATTTTATGAGGTATTTTAACACATTTCTGCAATAAATTAAGGAATTTTCCTAAATGTACAAAGTTATCTATACAACCAAAATAACTGTCTTTGAGAATTTACAGGTTTTTATTTATTTTTATTTTATTTAAAAAAAATCTTATTGTTGAAAGTATTACATATATCTCCTTCTGTTCTCCATTGACACCCTCCAGCCTGCCCCTACTCCCTGCCCCAGGTCTTCACCACTCTACTGTCTGTGTTCATGGGTTATGCATATATGCATGCAAGTTGTTTGATTGATCACCTCTCACCCCTGCCCCTCCTCCATTTTCCCTCCAAGATTATGCACTATGTCCCATGCTTCCATGTCTCTGGATTCACTCTGTTCATTAGTTTACTTTGTGCATTAAATTAAATTTATGAGTGAGATTATCTGATAATCTCACTTGTCTTTCTCTGACTGCCTTATTTCACTTAGCATAACACTCTCCAGGTCACTCCATGTTGTCTCAAAGTGTAAAAGGTTACGTGTTTTTTTTACTGTTGCATAGTATAAATGTACCACAGGTGTTTTTCCCCCCACTCATCTCCTGATGGGCACTTGGTTTGTTTCTAGATCTTAGTTATTATAAATAATGCTGCTATGAACATGGAGGTACATACTTCTTTCTGATTGGTGTTTCAAATTTCTTAGGATATATTCCTAGAAGAGGGATCACTGGGTCAATGGCAGTTCCATATTTAGTTTTTTTGAGGTAACTCCATACTGTTTTCCATAATGGCTGCACCAGTCTACATTCCCACCAGCAGTGTACTAGGGTTTCCTTTTTTTCAAATGCTTGTAAGCACTTGTCATTAGTTTATTTGTTGATGATAACCATTCTGACAGGTGTGAGGTAATACCTCATTGTCATTTTAATTTGTATATCTCTGATGATTAGTGACTTTGAACATTGGTTAATATGTCTCTTGGCCATTTGTATGTCCACTTTGAAGAAGTGTCTATTTAGTTCCATTGACCATTTTAAAATTGGATTGTTGATTTTCCTTTTGTTATATTGTATGAGTTCCTTATATATATTTGGATAGTAATCTTTTATCATATTCATCATTGCCAAATATGTTCTCCCATACAGTGTGCTCCCTTTTGATTTTGTTGGTGGTTTCTCTTCCTGTGCAGAGTTTTTTATTATAGGGAATGCCTGGAAGGAGACATATGCACAAGAAATAAATATCCTATTTATTTTCTCTTTAGTTTCCATTGTCCTAGGAGATGTATTGATAAACATATTGCTATGAGAGATGTCTGAGATTTTGTTCCCTAGGTTTTCTTTTATGATTTTTATGATTTCATGACTTACATGTAAGTATTTTATTCATTTTGAGTTTATTCTTGTGTATGGTGTAGTTGGTAGTCTAGTTTAATTTTTTTTGCATTCATCTGTCCAATTTTCCCAATACCATTTATTGAAGAGACTGTCTTGGCTCCATAGTATATTCTTGCCCCCTTTGTAAAATATCAATTAAGCATAATGTCATGGGTTGATTTCTGGGTTCTCTGCAGCTATTGAGGGTCTTTTTTTTTTTGTTCCATGTATATTTTTAAAGTATTTGTTTTAGATCTGTGAAATATGCTGTTGGTATTTTAATGGGGATTGCATTGAATCTATAGATTGAGTTGGGTAGTATGAACATCCCAGTATCATTGATTCTACCAATCCATGAACATGGTATATTCTTCCATTTGTTTATATCTTCCTCTCTGTTTTTCAACATTGTATAGTTTTCCAAGTACAAGTCTTTTACATCATTGGTTTAGTTTATTCCTAAGTACCTTAATTTTTTGTTGCAATGGTAAATGGGATTGTTTAGTTTTTGAGAACTTCCAGGTTTTTAAAAGATTCATGTGTCAGCTATTCTCTTAATTGGTGTTTACTAGCATTCTTATTCCTTTATAGTCTTTATTCATGGTTTTAAAAGTGAGGAGAAAGAGAAACAACCCCAAAGTGAATGAAAAGGAGGATTTACCAGAAAATGAACTAGATGAAATACAGGTAAACAATTTGTCAGATAAAAATTCAGAGTAATAGCCGAAACCGGTTTGGCTCAGTGGTAGAGCGTCGGTCTGTGGACTGAAAGGTCCCGAGTTCGATTCCGGTCAAGGGCATGTACCTTGGCTGCGGGCACATCCCCGGTGGGGGGTGTGCAAGAGGCAGCTGGTCGATGTTTCTCTCTCATTGACGTTTCTAGCTCTCTATCTCTCTCCCTTCCTCTCTGTAAAATATCAATAAAATATATTTAAAAAAAAATTCAGAGTAATGGTAATAAGGATGCTCATACAATTCATTGATAACTATAAGCAACTTAATGAGAATTATAAGGGTTTTAATGAGAGCTACACCAACATGAAAAGGGAGCTTGAAACAATAAATAAGAATCAATTGTAAATGAGGAATGATATAGCTGAAATAAAGAAAACCCTGGCCAAAACCGGTTTGGCTCAGTGGATAGAGGGTCAGTCTGCAGACTGAAAGGTCCCAGGTTTGATTCCGGTCAAGGGCATGTATCTTGGTTGTGCGCACATCCCCAGTAGGGGGTGTGCAAGAGGCAGCTGATCGATGATTCTCACTCATCGATGTTTCTAACTCTCTATCCCTCTCTCTTCCTCTCTGTAAAAAAATCAATAAAATATATTTAAAAAAAGAAAGAAAACCCTGAAAGAATTCAATAGTACACTTGAAGAAGCTGGGGAATGAATCTGTGAATTAGAAGATAAGGTAAAAACAAGCACCTATTCAGAGAAGAAAATGGAAAAATTATTGAAAAGCAGGAGAGTCTAAAGGAGCCTTGGGACAACATGAAAACAGCATTTGCATTATAGGGGTGCCATGAGAAAAAGAATCTGAGAAAGAGAGAACCTGTTTGAAGAAATAATGGCAAAAAAAAATTTCCCTAACCTGGTGAAGAAAAAAGTTACTCAAGTTCAGGAAACAGGAGTCCCAATCAAGATGAATCCCAAAAAGCTTACACTTTGACACATATAAATTAAAATGTCAAAGATTAAAGACAAATAAAAGTCCTAACTGGTTTGGTTCAATGGATAAAGCATTGGCCCATGGACTAAAGGGTCCTGGGTTCATTCTTGTCAAGGGCATGTACCTTGGTGGTGGGCTCAATCCCTGGTAAGGGGCATGCAGAAGGAAGCTGATAGATTATTTTTCTCATCCATGTTTATAACTCTTTTCCTGTCTCCTTTCCTCTTATTAAAATCAATAAAAAATATTTTATAAAACAACCACAAAGAGTAAATCTTAAAGGTTGCAAGAGAGAGACAGAAAGTTACCTAAAAGGGAGGTCTCATTAGACTGTCAGATGACTTCTCAATAGAAACACTTAAGGCAAAAAACAATTGGCATGAAATATAAAAAGTAATGAAAACCAAGGGAATGAACTCGAGACTACTCTATCAAGCAAGGTTCTCATTCAAAATTAAAGGTGAAATTAAAAGCTTCACAGACAAACAAACAAACAAACAATAAAAAAAAACACTAAAAGAGTTTATAATCATCAAACCAACCCTGCAAGAAATGCTAAAGAGACTGTTGTAAGAGGAAGAAATAGAAAGAGAACAGAAGCATAAAAAAAAGAATGGCAATAAATAAGTACTTATCAATAATAATATTAAATGGTGAGAAAAAATGGTGGCAGAACAGAAAGACGTGTTCTGAGCCTTGTCCAGGAGCAGATAGAAGGAGCACCTGAGAGTCACTTGGGGAGTGTTTGTTGGCAAGCTAAGGGTTATCAGAATTCTAAGAGAAGTTGGGGGACTGCTGGACAGGGTTCCCTGACCAAGCAGCATGCACTGTGGTGGAGACCTCTCCCAGAGCTACCAGCTCAGAGGGAAAACTGCTCCATCTTGCAAGGAAAAGAGGATCTTATCTGGGGCTTGAAAAACCCACAACTGTGGAGACCACCGAACAGCTGTGAGGCTCCAATCGTACAAACCCAGGGATTCAAGGGAGCTCTTCATTCCAACACCACGGAAAGGTCAGAATTTTCTGGGGATAATGTGAGGGATCTCGGTCCTGGTGGCACCAGCCGGGGAGGCCGCAGAGGCAGAGGCGGCTATGGAGGCGGAGAGAAATGTGCACATTGCAAGAATCTGAGGACCGGGGAAGTCTGTGCCCACAAGATTCCCCTGCTATTGGGTCTGGCGTGATCCATGAATGTGGAAGAGGGTCCTCAAGGTTGCTAACAGAGGGGATCTCTAAAAAAAGCAACCCATTCTGATCTGACAAGGAGGGAGAGCATTAGAATTTGAAAGGTGGGTAAGCTGCTTGAACTTTTGCAAGAACCCGTTCTGTGCACACTTGGGCTTGTTCCCATTCATCCCCTTGCTTCTGAGTACTAAGCAAAGACTACCCAGTTTGGCATATCCTGAGAGACTGAAGGGGGAAATTGCTTTTTAGGAAACTGGGGATCAGAGCGGGGAGAGACCGTCTAGGAGCCAGCTCCAAGGCAGCCCAACTCCACAAATCAGTATTGAGTACCATAGAGAAAGAAGGCTAGAGCAGCCAAAAAGACGGGTAAGTCAAATCCAGAAACACTGCCATCTAGGAGCTGAATTACAAACTGACTTTTTTTTTTTTTTTTTTTTTTTTTTAGTAGTAGTAGTAGTATTTAATCAAAAATAAAGGGACACAAGACACTAAGAAACAGCCTACTTAAAAATAAGGACTAGCTTACAGGACTGAGGTGCAGTGGAAAACAGGGAACTGCAATACTATCTGGACTGAGAAACAGGGGTGCCAAACAGAATAATGGAGGAAGTAAATGATCTTCACTGCTGCATTTTTATGCTAATTTTTCTATTTTTTACTTTATTTTCATTTTTTACATATTTTACTTAAGAAACGATTTTTTTCTTTTTTCCTCACTTGATTTTACCTTTTTAATTATTACATTTTTAGTTTCAATCTGCATTATTACTACTGCTATTTTACCTTTTTTGTTTCCTTTTTCTTTTTCTTTTTTCTTTTTAAGTGCCATTCTATTTTCTCTTTATTTTACATTGGGATTAGTGTTCTTCATTCTATTTTCATCTTTCTAATAGCATCGTTTAACCCTATTTCAACTCGACCTTTATGCCATCACTCTCTTCCTAACCTTTCTTCTTTTGGTGTCCTGTTTATCTTAACCCTTTTTTTTTTACTCTTCTTTCTCTCCTATCCCCTACTTTGCCTTTCTCTAGTGGTTACCCTTATTAGAGGTTATTAATATTGCAAATATATTTCTGTTCAGTGCCTTTTGTATTATACTTGGTTCTGTTGTATTTTGTGCCTTTAAATCAACGTGGGAAAGCGAGAACTACATAACCAGACATCCTGAAAAGAGAGACCATGTGGGGAGAAAAACAAATACCCTGCATATGAATGAAAAGCAGGCACCACCAGAAAAGGAAGTAAATGAATTAGAGACAAGCAACCTTTCAGAGTAAGAATTCAGAGAAATGATCTTAAGATGGCTAAAAAGAATGGAAAACAAATTTGACAGTATAAGTAAGAACCAAGGGGAAATGAAAAATGACATCACTTCTGTAACGAACTCAATAGAAAGCATCAATAATAGGTTAGAAGAAGCAGAGGACTGCATCAGTGAGCTAGAAGACAAGATAGAAAAAAATACACAATTAGATCAGCTTCTAGGGAAAAAAAATTCAAAAGCAGGAGGAGAGCCTAAGGGAACTTTGGGACAATACAAAACAAAACAATATTAGAATAATAGGGGTTCCAGAAGGAAAGGGAACTGAGGAAGACATAGAAAAACCTATTTAAAGAAATAATGACAGAAAACTTTCCTGAGATAGAGAAGAAAAAACCCACACAAATCCAAGAAGCTCACAGAGTCCCAAACAAAAATGAATCCTAAAAGACAAGGCACATTATAATTAAATTGGCGACCACCAATGACAACATAAGAATCTTAAAAGCAGCCAGAGAGAGACATAAAGTTACATATAAAGGCACCCCCATCAGACTAGCTACTGATTTCGCAACAGAAACTCATCAGGCCAGAAGGGAATGGAATGAAATATACAAAGTCATGCATAGGAAGGGTCTGAATCCAAGAATACTGTAACCAGCAAGGCTATCAATCAAAATTTAAGGTGAAATCAGGAGTTTCCCAGACAAAAAAATACTAAGGGAATTTATCACCACCAAACCAGCAATGCAAAAAATGCTAAAGGGTCTGCTATAAAAACAAAAAAGAAACAGGAAGTGAAGAAGGAACACAGGGGTATAGAATAAAAATGGCATATAATACCTACCTAGCAATAATAACTTTAGAGAGGACATCCAAGATGGTGGCCTAGGCAGTCTCCTAAGCTGCCGCCTCATCAACAATTTAATTAAAAAAACAACTAAAATCAAAAAGGACTTCACCAAAATGTCAGGAAAGCTGGCGGAGTGGAATAGCTACAACTAGAAAGAAAGAGAGAGGCTCACGGATCGGACTGGGAGCCGAAAAGCACTGAGGTAGGGAGACGCTCGCACACGTGGCTGCCGAATACCTGCCTGGCGGTGGGAGGGGAGGAATCCCCGATTGCACGGAACCCTTTCGGACTGTACTGAACCCCAGCCCTGGCTGAAATTCCGTGGTCCCAGGCTCATACAGGTGGAGTTTGGACTGTAGGGAAAGGCACCCAGAGACTCAGAGACTCAGAGACTGGGAGACCGGGGACCGGGAGTCTCAGTCGCAATCTGCAGGGTCTACAGACTCGCGCGCGTGAGCAAGTACACGCTGAGGTCTGACCGCCGCCCCTCCGTAGCGGAAGGAGTCAGAAGCTCCAGGTCTGACTGCGGAGGCTGCCGCTGCCTCTCTGCACAAGGTGGCAGCCTCTCTGTAGCGGAAGGAGTCAGAAGCTTCAGACTACAGAGACCAGCTAAAGTCCGGGCGAGCCCCTGGGACACCCACGCTCTTGCTTGGGGAAACTGGGCCGGTCAGGCGGAAACTCAGGCGAGTGCACAAGGGCAGGGCAGAAGCCAAGACTATCAGTTCAGCCCTGAGACTCCGCCCCATCCAAGCTGAGCAGAGGCTTCTGCAGTTTTTCAAGTCTGATCCTATAAGACTGTCTCCAATACAGAAGTTATCCCAGAGTAGACACAGCTGATACCCACATCCAATTGGCCTGAAGGTCAATTCACAACAATAGAGACTTAGCTACAACAAGGCTGTGCACGCAGTCCACAAAGGGGATCACCAAGAGTGTCTACCTCAGGTAACTGAGGAGGCTGACCCTCTGTGCTATATAGGACACCAAACACACAAAGCCATCCTACCAACTCTGAAAAATAGTGATAATGCCGAGACAAGAAAATAGATCTCAAACAAAAGAGATGGAGGATATAGAGTTCAGAACTACGGTTCTAAGGTTATGCAACAATATCCTAGAAAAGCTAGATAAATTTCATGAGACCCAACTAAAAAGTATACATAAACTGACTAAATTGGAAAATATTATGCAGAGATCCAACAGCAGAATGGAAGAACACAAGAATCAGGTCAAAGAGCCAAAAGACACTCCGCTGGAGAAGGAAGAAGAAAAGAGGATCCAGAAAGTTGAAGATAGTGTAAGGAGCCTCTGGGACAACTGCAAGCGCACCAACATCAGAATTATGGGGGTGCCAGAAGAAGAGGGAGTGCAAAATACTGAAAACATATTTGAAGAAATGATATCAGAAAACTTCCCTCACCTGGTGAAAGAAATAGACTTACAAGTACAGGAAGCATACAGAACCCCAAACAAGAGGAATCCAAAGAAAAATTCTTGGAGACACATCATCATCAATATGCCAAGGGTAAAAGACAAAAAGAAGATCTTACAAGCAGCAAGAGAAAAGCAGTTGGTTACCTATAAGGGAGCACCCATACGACTATCAGCTGATTTCTCAACAGAAACCATGCAGGCCAGAAGGGAGTGGCAAGAAATATTCAAAGTGATGAATAGCGAGAACCTACAACCAAGATTACTGTATCCAGCAAAGTTATCATTCAGAATTGAAGGGCAGATAAAGAGCTTCATAGATAAGAAAAAGCTAAAGGAGTTCATCACCACCAAACCAGTACTATATGAAATGCTGAAAGGTATTACTTAAGAAGAGGAAGAAGGTCAAGTGAATTAAAAATCTCAGGAATAGAATAAACTCGTGAATATAATAGAATTAGGGGCAAAGAAAGGGAGTGGATAGATAATTATCAGGGTGAAAGGGGTGTGGGGTGCAGAAAGAGACTGGATTAAAATTGTATAACCTATGGATGAGGACAATAGTGGGGGGAGGGGGTAAGGGCAGAGGGTGGGGTGGGAATCAGGTGGAAGGGAGCTATGGGGAAGAAAAAGGAGAAACAATTGTAATAATCTGAGCAATAAAGATTTATTTTAAAAAAATAATAACTTTAAATGTAAATGGTTTAAATGCCCCAATCAAAACACATAGGGTAACAGATTGGATAAGAAAACAAAACCCATATATCTGCTGTCTACAAGAAACCCATTTCAGGAAAAAAAAGATCCACACAGACTGAGGGTGAAAGGATGGAAAAAGGTTTTCTGGGCGAATAGAAATGAAAAAAAAGCTGGGGTAGCAATACTTATATGTGACCAATTAGATCTCAAAGTGAAGGACATAACAAGAGATAATGAAGGCTACTTCATAATACTAAAGGGAGCAATCCAACAAGAAGAAATAACACTGGTAAACATATATGTACCCAATACAGAAGCACCTAAATACATAAAAAAAAACTGCTGGAGGACATTAAGGGAGAGATTAATTGCAGGGGCCTGATGTGGCGGGATCTCCCTTTTCCACGTCCCTCATGGAAAGAGAGATGAATGAACTGGTTCTAAGGGAAGGCGGCCAGGGATTGAGAAATATTAGAAATAATGAGAGAAGACACAGAGATAGATTTTAAGGTGGGAAATGGGAGGGCCACCGCCCTCCTCTGCTGGAGAGGCAGACTGATTACCTCCTGAGCCACACAGAACATCTATTTATACTCCAATCTAACAAGGGTTTCACAGAAAAACAAGGAGCCTGGGAGGGCCCAGGTCCCACCCACTCTTTCCTCCTGGAGTAACACAAGCCAGGAACTAAGAACATCTCCACACTCCCAGAGCGGGAGTGCAACTGACATGATTCTGCCAATATCCTGGGCCCAGTCAGCAACAGTCTAAAGAATGTCCAGGTATCTTCCCATTTGGCCCTCTACAATTAATAGCAATACAATCATAGTAGGAGATTTTAATACCCCACTGTCACCTTTGTACATATCATCTAAATAAAAAATCAGCAAAAAAACATCAATCCTAAATGACTCACTAGACCAGATGGAATTAAATGACATTTTCAGAACATTTCATCACAAAGCCCAGCATATATATTCTTCTCAAATGCTCATGGGTCATTTTCAAAGATAGACCACATGTTGGGACATAGGCAAAGTCACTTCAAATTCAAGAAGATAGAATCATATCAAGCATCTTCTCAGATCATAGTGGCATAAAACTAGAAATCAAGTACAGTAAAAATAATCCAAAGAAATCAAATACATGGAGACTAAATAGCATGCTATTAAACAATGACTGGGTTATCAGAGAAATCAAGGATGAAATAAAAAAAAACATCCTGGTAACAAATGACAATGAAAACACAACAATCCAAAATCTATGGGATACAGCAAAAATAGTCTTGAGAGGAAAGTTCATAGCTCTTCAAGCATACATCAAAAAAACAAGAAAAAATGGTAAGAAATTATATAACTCTACAACTCAAAGAGTTAGAAAAAGAGCAACAAGAAAAGCTCAGTGTAAGCAGAAGGAAGGAAATAAAAATCAGAGCAGAGATAAAACACATAGAGACCAAAGAAACAATAGAAAAGATCAACAAAACCAAGAAGAGCTGGTTCTTTGAAAGGATAAACAAGATTGATGAACCTCTAGCCAGGCTAACCAAGAAACAAAGAGAGAGGACCCAAATAAACAAAATCAGAAATGAAAGAGCTGAAATAACAACAGACCCCGCTGAAGTACAAAGGATTGTTACAAAATACTAGGAACAACTCTTTTCCAACAAACTGGACAACCTGGAGGAAATTATTCTAAAAATATATAACCTTCCAAAACTCAATCAGGAAGAATCTAAAAATCTCAACACGCCAGTAACTTTGGGAGAAATTGAAGCAGTCATCAAAAACTTCCAGCAACCAAAAGCCCAGGGCCAGATGGCTTCACAGGAGAGTTTTACCAAACATTCAAGGAAGAACTAAAACCTATTCTCCTCAGACTTTTCCAAAAAATTCAAGAGGAAGGAACACTTCCAAGCTCCTTTTATGAAGCCAGCATCACCTTGATATGAAAATCAGATAAAGATAACACAATGAAAGAGAATTACAGGCCAATATCCCTTATGAACATCATGACTCGAGGAGCACATCAGAAAGATTATACACCATGACAAAGTAGGATTTATTCCAGGAATGCAAGGATGGTATAATATCCGCATATCAATAAATGTGATACATCACATAAACAAAATGAGAGAAAAAATCATATAGCCATATCAATTGATGCAGAAAAAGTATTTGATAAAATCCAACACCATTTCCTGATAAAAACTCTCAACAAGGTGGGAATAGAAGGATCATACCTCAAAATAATAAAAGCTATATATATTCATGAGAGAAAACAAGATGGAGCCATAGGTAAATGCCTAACTGCAGCCTCACACAACAATTTTTAAAAAATACAACTAAAATACAAAATAGACATTATCCAGAACTACAGGAAAGTTGACTGTAGTTCTGGATAATTCTACAACTAGAAGGAAAGAGAAAACCAGAAGGAAAATCAGAGGAGCTGTAAAAACCTAAGGTACGGAGACATGGTGCTCGTGTAGGAAGAGGACGGAGTTGGAGAGGAGGGGCGGCTGAGTGCCTGGCTGGTATTCCCTAGCAGGAAGGAGATAAAAGCTCCGGACTCTGCTGAACAATGAAAAAATGGTAAGAAATTATATAGTTTCAAATGCACTGAACCCCAGTTCTGGGTGAGACCCTGGGTACCCAGGCTCATACAGAGGGATTCTAGGCTGTAAGTTGGAAACTCAGGGTAGTGGCAAAAGGCAGAGCCCTGGAGTTTGCACATTGCACACAGAGGATGGACTGTTGACTGTGCTGCTGGTTTGCCCTAGCTGGAAGGAGACAAAAGCTCCAGACTGTGCTGAGCCCCAGTTCTGACTGCACTGAACCCCAGTTCTAGGCCAGACCCACCTGAGAACAGAGTGAAAGTGATGGGGTTGGAAAAATTTTCCAGGCAAAAAAAAAAAAAAAAAAGCTGGAGTAGCAATACTCATATCTGACAAAATGGACTTTAAAGTGAAGGCCATAACAAAAGATAATGAAGGCCACTTCATAATACTAAAGGGATGGAAACAGCAGAAGGTTATAACTCTGGTAAACATATATCAATGTTGACATCAATGATGACTGACTTAGAACCCAATATAGCAGCATCAAAATATATAAGATACTCCAGAAGATTTTAAGGAAGAAATCAACAGCAATACAATAATAGTAGTAGGGGATTTAAATACCCCTCTGACATCACTGTGTAGATTGGCTAGACAAAAACCCAATAAGAAAATAGATATCTAAATGATATATTAAATCAGATTGAATGAATTGACATTTTCAGAACATTGCACCCCAAAGCTACAGAATACACATTCTTCTCAAGTGCACATGGGAAATTTATAAAGAGAGACCACATGTTAGGATACAAACTAAGTCTCTACATGTTTTAAAAAAATGAAATAATGTCAGACAACTTCTCATATCACAATAGCATGAAATTAGAAATCAACTACAGTAAAAACATCTAAAAGCATTCAAACACATGGAGGCTAAATAGCATGTTATTAAACAATGAATAGGTTACCAAAGAGACCAAAGAATAAAGAAGGAAAAAAAATCTTGGAAACAAATGAAAATGAATACACAACAATTCAAACTCTATGGGACATAGTGAAAGCAGTCTGGAGAGGAAAGTTCATATCTCTACAGGCCTATTTCAGAAAACAAGAAAAAAAAACTTTTAATATGTTATCTAACACTTCAGCTTAAATATTAGAAAGGAAACAATAAGAAAAGCCCAGAGTAATTAGAAGGAAGGAAATAATAAAAATCAGCGTGGAACTAAATGACATAGAGACTAAAGAAATAATACAAAAGATCAATAAAACCAAGAAGAGCTGGTTCTTTGAAAGGATAAACAAGATTGATGAACCTCTAGCCAGATTCATCAAGAAACAAAGAGAGAGAACTCAAATAAATAAAATTAGAAAGGACATAGGGAAGTAACAATTGAACTTCCAGAAATACAAAGAATCATAAAAAATGTTATGAATGATTATATCCCAACAAAGTGAATAATCTAGACAAAATGAATATATTCTTAGAAAAATACAATCTTCCAAAACTCAACCAGGAAGAATCAGAAAACTTGAATAGGTCAATAAAAACTACTAGACTTAATAAATGAATTTGGCAATGTAGCAGGATACAAAATTAACATCCAGAAATCTATGGCATTTTTATATACCAGAAATGAACTCTAAGAAATAGAAACTAAATAAACAATCCCATTTGCCACTACAACAAAAAAGTAAGATACTTAGAAATAAACTTAACCAAGCAGGTAAAAGACTTACACTTGTAAAACAGCAGAACATTGAAAAAAAGAAATAGAGGAAGTTATAAACAAATGGAAGAATATACCCTGTTCATGGATTGGTAGAATCAACATAATTACAATGTCCATATTACCCAAGACAATCTACAGATTCAATGCAATCCTTATTAAAATATCAACAGCATACTTCATAGATCTTGAACAAATACTCCAAAAATTTATATGGAAGCAAAAAAGATCCAGAATAGCTGCAGCAATCTTGAGAAAGAAGAACAAAGTTGGAGGAATCATAATACCAGATATCAAGTTATTCTACAAAGCCATTGTAATCAAAACAGCCTGGTACTGGCACAAGAACAGGCATATAGCTCAATGGAAGAGAACAAAGAATCCAGAAATCGACCCAAGCCATTGTCCTCAATATTTGACAAAGGAGGCAAGAACATATAAAGGAATTAAGACAGTCTCTTCAATCAATGGTGATGGGAAAATTGGATTGATAAATGCAAAAAAAAAAAAGAAGACAGAGAAGAAGAAGAAGAAGAAGAAGAAGAAGAAGAAGAAGAAGAAGAAGAAGAGGAAGAGGAAGAGGAAGAGGAAGAGGAAGAGGAAGAGGAAGAGGAAGAAGAAGAGGAAGAAGAAGAAAAAGAAGAGCAGGAGGAGGAGGAGGAAGAGGAAGAAGAAGAGGAAAAGGAAGGAGAAGTAGAAGAAGAAATTGGACCACCAATTTACACCATACACAGAAATAAACTAAAAATGAATCAAAGACTTAAATATAAGTCGTAAAACCATAAAAATCCTAGAAGAAACAATATGCAGCAAAATCTCAGGCATCTCTTGTAGCTATATGTTTAGCAATCTATTTCCTAGGGCAGTGGCCAGCAAACTCATTAGTCAACAGAGCCAAATATCAACAGTACAACGATTGAAATTTCTTTTGAGAGCCAAATTTTTTAAACTTAAGCTTCTTCTAACACCATTTCTTCAAAATAAACTCGCCCAGGCCATGGTATTTTGTGCAAGAACCACATTCAAGGGGCCAAAGAGCCACATGTGGCTTGCGAGCCACAGTTTGCCGACCACGTCGTAGGGCAAAGGAAACCAAGGAGAAAATTAGAAATGAGACTACATCAAAATAAAAAGCTTCTGCACAGCAAAAGAAACCAAGCCTACTGCATTGGCAAACGTATTTGCCAATGATAACTATGATAAGGGGTTAATTTTCAAAATGCATAGGGAACTCATACAGCTTAACAAAAGGAAGACAAACAATCCAATTAAAAAATGGTCAAAAGACCTAAATAGATACTTCTCCATAGTGGACATACAGAAGGTGAAGAGACATGAAAAAAATACTAAAAGTCACTAATCACCCTCGAAAGGCAAATTAAAATTACAATGAGGTATCACCTCATAGGTGTCAGAATGGCTATCATCAAGAAATTGACAAACAACAAATGTTGGCAAGGATGCGGAGAATTTCTGGTGAGAATGCCTACTGGTACAGACTGTGGAAAACAGTATGGAGTTTCCTCAAAAAATTAAAAATGGAACTGCCATATGACCCAGTGATCCTACTTCTAGGAATCTATCTTAAGAAACCAGCAACACCAATCAGAAAAAATATATTCACCCCTATGTCCATAGCAGTTCAATTTACAACAGCCCAAGAGCTCATCAGCAGATGAGTGGATTAAAAAACCATGTTACATTTATACAATGGAATACTACACAGCTGTACAAAAGAAAGTACTCTTATCAATAGCATGGATTTATTTGGAGAATATTATGCTAAGTGAAAGAACCCAGTCGAAGAAAGATAAATATCTCACTAACATGTGGAATCTAATGAACAAAATTAACTGATGAACAATATAGATTCAGGGACATAGAAGTATAGAACAGATCCACAAATTTCAGAGGGAAAGTTAAGGATGGTGAGTGGGTGGATAAAAATTAATGAAGAGCTTATATGCATATATGCATAACCTATGGACACATATAATAGAGTGGTGAAGGCCTGGGAAGGGTGATTGCAGGGTGGAGGGTGTCAATGGGAAAAAGAACACACAAAGGAGACATCTGTAATACTTTCAACAATAAAGGTAAATTTAAATAATAAATGAGTAAAATAAAATATCCCCCAATAAAACCCACACAATATCTTAAGATGCCACTGAGCTCATTGTAGGCTTATAATTAAATTTAATTAACATTTGCCGGGACCGGTTTGGCTCAGTGGATAGAGCATCGGCCTGCGGACTGAAAGGTCCCAGGTTCGATTCCGGTCAAGGGCATGTACCTTGGTTGCAGGCACATCCCCAGTAGGGGGTGTGCAAGAGGCAGCTGATCGATGATTCTCTCTCATCGATATTTCTAACTCTCTATCCTTCTCTCTTTCTCTCTGTGAAAAATCAATAAAATATATTTAAAAAAAATAAATTTAATTAACATTTATGCTTAATGTACATCATCCAGTGTATAACAAATTATCCTGCAAAACGAAGAAAAACACTGTTCTTTATCTCTGTTTGACAATGTGGTCTGTGTTGGATGGCAGGGTCAGGTCAAGCATGGTAACACACAAGGCAAAGTGGGAAATTCTGAGTAGGGTTTCAGTGGCCACACTGAATCATGCAGAACTGTTAGCTAAGGAACCTGGACTATTATTCCATTTTAAGGAACACAGCCACGTATAAGCACAGAGGAATTTAAGAAGTGAGTATTGAATCAGGGGCAAACCAGGCAGAATGTCTAAAACCAAAAATATAACAAGAAAAGGATTGCCCCAGAAAGGAAGAGATAAAAGGAACAACTCTAGTTCCCATGTTCACAGTCTTATTTTATGCTGATCAGCTGAGTTAATGGCTCAAAGCACAGTCAGACAGTAGAAAAGTAAAAACAAAAACTAATAAAATCCTACTTTTAAAAATACAGGCCTCTTAATACATCTAGGAAAAGCTTTAGTTGGCAGGTATGGCCCACCCGGTCCCTAACCAAAAAGGGGGTGGGGGGAAGAACATTTTAAACAGTAATTGTGAAATTCAATCCTGTAAGGATTTTGCCAAGTTGGATACTTTCCTTCCCTCTATCCAGAGAATATGTGCAGAAACCTCACATGCCCTTTTTGTTGTACAACAAAGCTCTTGAAATTTTTTCTTTGTATTGCCATATGTACAGTTGTAGAGGGCCACTTGGGAAGACACATGGACATTCTTTAGATTGTTGCTTACTGGCTCCGGGATATTGGCAGAATCATGTCAGTTGCACTCCCACCCTGGGAGTGGGGAGATGTTCTTAATTCCTGGCTTGTGTTTGTCCGGGAGGAAGGAGTGGGTGGGACCCGGCCCCTTGTTTTCCAGTGAAACCCCCTTGTTGGACTGGAGAATAAATAGATGTGCTGCGTGGCTCAGGAGGTCGTCGTCTGTCTCTCCAGCAGGGGAGGTCGGGGGCCCTCCCAGCTCCCAGCTTAAAATCTATCTCTGTGTCTTGTCTCTTTATTTCTATTATTTTTCAATCCCTGGCCACCTCCACTTAGAACTGGTTCGTTCATCTCTCTTTCCATGAGGGAGGTGGAAAAGGGAGATCCCCACCACATCAGTAACACTTAAAAGTAAAATTTTAGTTAAAGATTATAAAAGACACTCTGGAAACTCTGGAAATGTTTAGAGTATGTCATCATTTTATAAATTTTAGTTAAAATTATAAAAGACACTCTGGAAACTCTGGAAATGTTTAGAGTATGTCATCATTTTCAACTTCTTAAAAACAAATAGACATAAAATGCAAATGTTTGACCAGATGAAATTCAGAATGAAATTGTCAAACTCACCACTCCTGAGTTATCAATAAAGAAATCAAAATGGAACAAGATTTTGTTTGAGCTGAGGTAAAACTTTAAAGTTTTGTACAACTCCATGATTATTCATTGTTCTCTTTTTCATTTTCTCTCTTCCTTTTATTGCTGAAGAGTCTCTTTATTTATTTTTATTTATTTAATATAGTTTCTCAATTCAAAAAGTTTTATTATTTTACACTTTGGTTTTTCTTAAATCAATGTCTGTCTTACAATAAACTTGTATATTTATTGCAAATGTTTTTTTCCTCAGGAGCTGTCACTAATTTGAATATTTTACTTAGAAATGAATTTAAAAACTACAGCACAGAAAATTACAACAACCTTACAAGAAAATGAATTCAATAAGACATATCTAGATTAGCTAACAAATCCTAAATTTTACTCCAGAGATCCTGTTTTAATGCAATAGTGAAGATAGTAGATCGAGTATATACATTTACTTTGTCTGCTTCCCTGTATTCCATTAAAATCATATCAAAGAGAAGTCTAAAATAGCATATTATCCAAGGACAAAGGGAAGAGGACAGAAAGTGATAGTCTCAAAATTTCAGAAGCTGTAAGAGAAATAGGTAAATGATGACTGACTTAGAAGAAGCAAAACTAAATCCTAACTGCTAAATTTTAAATTGTTATGGAAAACAAGGAAAATAAAATTCATATTGCAAACTCTTTAGAGCATGGGAATTGAGGATATCAGGTACCTCTAGAGAGGAAATATAGGGCAAAAACTGGAGGAATGTGGAAAATCTGTTTACTAGTAGGTTAGACATCAGGTCACCTCTACCATTTAGCAATGTCTTCTCCCCCTAGAGCAGTGTTTCCCAAACTTTTGACATATGTGTACCCATTCTATAATTTTCGTAACGCTGAGTACTCCTGGTCAAAAAAAAAAGGATGTACTTTAATAACAATCAAAATATATTTACTTTTTCTTTTTTTGGTACATACACAAAATAATAATAAATGAAAAATAAAATTATTCATAATAAAATATAAATAAAAGTTATATTATAAATAACATTTATTTGGATCAATGAGAAGGATGAAATTGACTTGACTCATGAGAACATAGAATTAGGCGCAGCTAAGCATGGTGCAGTGCATATCCCTACCAAACTCCGGTGCAACGCATACCCCCACCAAACTCTTCCCTATCCCTGGGGGTACGCGTACCACACTTTGGGAAACACTGCCCTAGAGGCTAGAGGTTTTTTCTCAGAAAATGAAGGTAAGAGTGCCTTTCCACTAAGAAAGTTGGATAATTGCTCTCTTAGGATCACCAAACCCTTCTCCCATTCCTCCAAAGATAAAAGTAATGACACCAAGATTTCCCCATTGAAATGCTCCATCCAGGATATCACGCAGTAAGTCCACAATCAACCACTCCTTCTTATTTTTAGTGTCACGTTCTACATCATGAGAAAACAACCAAGGATGGAAGCCATCACCAAAGAAACAGACCAAAACAAAGAGATAAAAGGCAACAGATTATTTAATTAGAAGAAAAGAAAAACATAAAGCAAACAAAAAAATGGTTACTGATGTCCTAATATAGATAAGAAAAGAAATTACATACATTTTTAAAAAAAAAGACTCAAAAAATGTCTTGGAAATTAAAACTATGGTAAGTTTTGAGAAAACAAAGTGTAGAAAATATCCCAGGAATTAGAATAAAAAGAATAAAAACTGGAAAAGAAAAGAAAAAAGTAAGAAATGAGTAAGTCAGAGGATTAGCCCAGGAGGTCTGACATCTAAATAGTAAAAGCTACAAAAAGAAGAAATAGAAGCGAATGTATCCCTACTGACACAATTCAAGAAAATTTCTGAGAACTGAAAGATATGGATTTTTCCAGATTGATAGTATACCCAGTATATTGAGTAAAACAACTGTCATAAATTTTCAAGATGCTGAAGACAAATATAAAACCCAAAAAGCTTCTAGAAAGAAATTTAAGTCACACACTCTTCCAGTTACTAGTATCATGCAATATATCTCCCAAAACTTATTGGCTTAAAAAAACAATTTTATTGTGCTCTTTGATTTTGTGGATCAGAAAGTTGGGACGGGGTACTGCAGAAATGGCATGTTGGTTTTTTTTTTTGTGTTTTTATTGTGTTTTTTTTTTTTTTAAACAACATCTGTGACTTTAGCTGGGAGACTCAACTGCTAGGGAGAGCTCAGAAGATGGATGGAATCAGCTGAAGTCTTGTTCCCTCACATAGTTAGCATTTGCTGCTGTCAGGGAACCTCAGCTGGAAGCTGTTGACATAAGCATTTCCTGTGGTTTCTCCATTTGCCCTGGGTTTCCTTAGAGAATGGTGTCTAGGATAGTCAGACTCTTACACAGCAACTCAAGGTTCCACAAATGTGTGTCCCCGTAAACGAGGTGGAAGTAGTACTGCTTTTTCTAACCGAGCTTCAGAGTTCCCACTACATTACTTCTAGCACATTGTATTGATTATAAGCAACTCTCTAGCCACCCCAGTTCAAGGGAAAAGCACACATATCACATTGTCGAAGAGCATGTGAGATGAAAGGTATTTGGCAGCAACTTTTGGAAAATAAAATCTGTCATTCCACAAAATAAGAAATTTGCATAATGGCTTAAATAACAAGATGGATGACAGTGAGATGTTGCAATCAAAGTGTAAAGGGAAATTAATTTCAACCTGGAATTCTTATTTGCAAGCACTAATGGGAGAGTGGAATAATGACATTTTCAGACACAACATCTCAAGTATTTGAGGTTTCTCATGCACTCTTCCTCCAAAGAGTTATCAAAGGACATGTTCCAATGTGAAACCAAGAAAGAGCAAGATGTGGGCTTTAGAAACCGAGGATCTCCACACAATACAGAGGCACGGAAATCCCAGAGGAAAGTAGAGATGGAGCTCAGGATGGTGGCTGCGTGCCTGTCTCTCAGAGATGGGACAGATAGAATAAATACATGATGTCTATACTGAGAAATCTTCATAATTGGCAACTGCTTGGTGTTAAACTAACAATACGTGTATAGAAAACTAAGGGAAAATATAAAAGGCAAGGTAATTACTAGCTTTTGGAAGTGTGTAAAATTATGCACGAACATAGTCACAGGATAGAACTTTACTCAGTTATGAATTATATGCTCTCTTAGGATCACCAAACCCTTCTCCCATCCCTCCAAAGATAAAAGTAATGACACCAAGATTATACCAGTGAATACATTTAGCAAAATGTAAATTGTTCTAATAAAAATTATTAAATTAAGAAGGATAAGATAGGGGATGGGACACTTCTCTTTTTTTATGGTTGGAAGTTAACA
The DNA here is from genome assembly GCA_963924515.1 of Vespertilio murinus. NCBI lineage: Eukaryota > Metazoa > Chordata > Mammalia > Chiroptera > Vespertilionidae > Vespertilio > Vespertilio murinus. The sequence goes on along the minus strand of OZ004706.1, from coordinate 107,647,157 downwards.
GAAAATGCCTACATTTTAAAATCCTGAAGAAGCAATGTAAAAATATTATTTAAAATGTTAAGAAAAGAATCAGCTAAATATTTATGGAGATCGTTCTTGTGGAAGCAAAAAAGGTATACAGAGGACTATTGCTTTTATAATAAGACATATAGAAATAACTGTTGTTCACACATAATATTGCAAAAAAAATAATAATAAAAGGTTGGACATAGAAATTTATCAACTAGTTAAATATGTCTCTGGAAATTTCCAGTGTGTTAAGTTGTTGCCAGCAGTGGTGGTGGTGTAGAGAGGTGGATGGTGCTATGTTCGACAGGGGAACTTTTCCCATTAGTTGGGCTCACATGGGATCACCCCACTCCTGAGCCTTACCCCCATAGGTTTTCCCTAATGGTCCAGAGTGTGACCTGGACTTAGCATGTTTCTGAAACTCCCAGGCTGAGAACAGGCACTAGAGGAGAGGCAGCAAGATTTTTCTGTAAAAAGCCAGATAACTAATTTAGGCTTTGTTAGCCACATGTGGTCTCTATCACATATTCTTCTTTGTTTCATTTTGTTTTATTTCACAACCTTTTAAAAACATAAAAACCAGGCTTAGCACATGGGTCACAGAAACACAGGCTGTGGGCCAGATTTGGCAAGCAGGCGGTAATTTGCTAACCGCTGCACTAGAGATTCCTACCCTGTTATCCTTCAGTTTAAGTTTATTTCCCTGCTTATTAAGTTGGCAGTAAAAGATTTTAGAAGGTATTGTACAAAGGCAAGGTTGAAGAAAAACAGTAGAAGGCAGCAGACAAAGAATGCCAATAAGTCATTGGAAAACAAAAATAAATAACAGATGGAAACTGGTACCTGATGAGGCAAAGCGGGGAAAGCTAATGTGTGGGTACCTACTGAGGGGATTACAAATGTGAATTGAGCTTGACTGCCCCCTGGAACTCCATAAAGCCTCAAGACTTGAAAGCCAACGGCTAAAGCCACACACGGGTAGGGAGAGGGAGCCTGTTACAGAGCAGCTCCAGCTGCAGACTGTACACCCCTCTCTCAAAACACCAAAACAGAGGACTACAAGCTTCTTCGCTGGGAAACTGATTAGCTGAAGAGGAAAATACTGCAGTATTTCCTGTAACAAGAAGGCCACCTTGCCAGCTTAATGTCCTGCAAAGTTCACCAGTCAATAGGTTGCTTACACATTGCTCTGTAGGGCATCCTTCTAAATATGAGTGGGGAGCCAAACATTGCCAGGAATTTGAAAAAAGTCTCTAATATAATAAATGGCAAAACAAAAAACCAAAAAAACAAAACCAAAGTAAGAGCCCAGAAGAAAAAAGAACATATGCTAGGAGCACAAAAAAGCTTCTAAAAATATATCACTAATATCCTCCAAATATTAGAGAATATATCATAATCAAGAAGCAGTAATAAAAAAGGCTATTTAAAAGGAACTAGGTAAGAACTTTAAAACAAACATCGAAGAACTAAAATAAAATTTTAACTGGAGTTTTAGAAAGTCATGGAAATCTCTCAGGAAAAAAAAACTTTTTAAAGTTAAGAAAGTTAGAGGATCAGTTTAGAAAACCAAACATCCAAAATAATAGAAGTTCCAAATGAGAGAACAGAGAAAACTAACTGGAGAAGAATCATCTTGGAAACAATGTAAAACAGTTTCCAGAACTAAAGAACAACATTTTCCAGATTGAAAGGGCCTATCTCCTGCACAGTGCAAAGGCTGGACTACACCACACCACATCATGAGGACATTTTAGAACCCTGGGATTTAAAAAGGGAATATCACTAATAGTTTTAGAAAGATAAAAATGCTCATTGAACAAGGAACAAAAAATTAAATAGCATTAGACTTTTCAGCAGCAAACTAAAATTTAGGAGAGTGAGAAATATTTTTCACTTCAGAATTTCTTTTTTTAAATATATTTTTAAATATTTTATTGATTTTTTTTTACAGAGAGGAAAGGAGAGGGATAGAGAGTTAGAAACATTGATCAGCTGCCTCCTGCACATCCCCTTCCAGGGATGTGCCCGCAACCAAGGTACATGCCCTTGAGCGGAATCAAACCTGGGACCCTTCAGCCCACAGGCCGATGCTCTATCCACTGAGCCAAACCAGTCAAGGCATGAACCATTTTTGTTTAACAAAAACAGTATCAAAGATGATATCTGAAATTGATAAAATAATTTTATATATGGCATATTGTTTGGAAATAGAATGGTTCATACCCAAAGTAGCTAAATGTATAAAAATGTATGGCTTCTAGATGGCAGGTGAGAAGAGTGCAAAAATATTTTATTAAAAAATATATTATTTTGACAAGAAAAATGTATGTAAAAAAGTTTCTAATCACCAATAGCTTAAATCAGTCCCTTTTTGTAAGGATACATTCTAACAGGATTAAAATAGAGGGAGGCTTAAGAACTCAAATCAGAAAACTATAAGAACTAGTTTCTCTTGTGTAAGTTCTAACTATAAGTATTTCTGAATTTGTTTTATTTTGATAGTAAATATTCAAGCTATATCGTTTTTGAAAAATCAAGAACAGTATGCGCTGGAGGACATAATTTTTTGGGGAAAAATATGCATGCATATATATTTATATGAAAGATATCTCTGTTAAGATGCAACCAATATTGGGAAGAGTGCTTAACATGAGAGAGAGAACTGGAGTATACAGATAAGAAAGAGAGGAAGATTTCTTTTTCTCTACATACCTCTTCATATATTTTTATTTTAAAATATCCTTATGAACTAATTGGGTTTATGTTAAAGTGAGATAAACTTTAGTTATGGTGAGAAAATCCAGTAAGTAAATTTTTAGCATGTGTGTTTTATATCATGTGCAATCTATATGTATAAAAGCCTAGCAACCATTAGAGTGAAATGACCAGAACAACTGGAACAACCAGAATGACTTGTTGAGCAGGAGCTGTGATGCGCACTGACCACCAGGGGAAGACAATCAATGCAGGAACTGCCCTCTGGTAGTCAGTGAGCTCCCACAGGGGGAGCGCACCTCAGCCAGAAGCTGGACTCATGGCTGGTGAGCACAGCTGCGTGGTGGAGGAGCCTCTCCCAGCTCCACAGGCTGCACTACCATGACCGGCAGCAGGCACAGGGGCTGGGATGAGAGTATGAGCTGTGTGGCATCAGCCTGGTTTCGGGCTCCTCCCTGGCCATCTGCTGCTTTGCCCACTATGTCCCTCGGGGGACATCTGGCTGCCAGTTTAGGGGATCAGGCCTAAACCTGCAGTAGGACATTCCCCAAAGGGTCCTGGATTGTGAAGTTCTCAAGAACTTGGGTGCTATGGGCGCTCCTGTAGAGTAAGCAATTACCATGGATGGGTTCCATGTAAGCCCAATTTCAGCCTGTTTTTTTCTTAACTATTCAAACATATGACCTTAGAGCTCAGCCCCTTTCAGAGCGGGCAGGAGCAGCCAAGACATTGGAGGGTCTGTGTCTGGGAGAAGGGACATGGGAAGGAGTTTTGGGAGCATGGCTACCTGGGGTTAGAGGTAGGATTGGAATCTCTCCGTAAGCAGAGGAGAAAAGATAGGAACCACTGTTTTGGTGACTGCACATGTCTTCCCCTTGAGCCCTGTGTCACAGCGGGCTTGCACGCTGTTTGCAAACATGACATTCTGTACACAGTGTGGAGAAGGCATGCCCGCACTGCCTCGGGAGTCTCATTAGTGGGTCTCTACCTCCGGAGAGCAAGGTTTCTTTGCTGCAGATTACATGAGATCTGAATTTAAAGGTGGAAGGCAGCGCCCCAGGACTGAGTTCCCAGAGGGAGACTGCACCCAGGCTACCTTCAGGCAAAGGCACTGGGAACCATTCGTGACGTTGGGCACGCGTTCACTAACCTGCGCGGCCCACGGAGCTGTGCCAGCACCGGGCACAGTGAGCGGAGGAGGGAAAGGCGGGCGGACCTGCAGGGCCGCTCGCTCCGGGGTCTGAGTGTTGGCCGCAGCTGGGAGGTGGCCGGGAGCGGTGCCTTGGGATTGAGGGGAGACTTCACAGGCTTCAGAAGCCCGCCAGTGAGCCCGGGTTCGGGAGTTTGGGATAGTGCAGAGGTCGAAGGAGTACATATAAGCATTCCCCGCGCAGTAGCACCCGCTCCCAAGGTGTACGCGATGGAGGCGGGAGGGTGGAGCGAGGGCTTGGGAGGCACAGACCAGCAGGTGCAAATAGGAAGACAGTTTGGCTCTCACTGTGCCCCCCACACCTGGAGAGCTTGATGGGGGACCTCAGGCTGTACTCCCCACCTTGGTGCTTAGGCCTGAAGACCTCAGACCTCACCCCTTGCCCCAGCGCCATGCGGGGGACCTCCCACCTGGTGGCCCTTGACAGGAACCTCAGGCTGCACACCCCCCTCCCGGTGGGGCTTGAGAGGGTACCTCAGGCCTTGCCCCCTGCCTGGCAGTACTTGACAGCCTGAGGTCCCCAGCTGACAGGAGGGAGATTTTCATATACATTTTACTAATGTTCTTTCATTTCTATTATAAAGAAAGGACAAATAGCAATATTAAATAATTTCCTCTAATTAATTTCCTTTTAATGTACATTAATTTCATTCACCGGGCCACTAGTTATATGTATAATTCCATTCATAAAAAGTACAAGACAGGCAAAATTAATATATTCCCTTAGAAGTTCAGACAAAGTTACCTTTGGATGGGAGTGATCAAAACAAAACAAGAGATCAAGAGTTGATAATGTTCAATTTTTCCTCTGGTGTTGGTTCCATACATGTTCAATTTTTGAAAATTCATTTAGCAATACACTTATAAACACTTTTCTGTGTTTATTTTATACTTTTATTAACAATTAATTATGCAACTTTGTTGTTACAGGTGAGATTTCTTTATAAAAATTATTGCGTGCTATACTTATTTGTGCATTTATATTTCTAAAGTGTCCCTCACCTTCTACAAAATGACATCGTTGACACCCCATTAAAGTGACAAGAGATTTATCATTCATGTCAGTGGTGCTGGGGCCAAGGCAGGTTCTACCTGATGATGCTCATTCAAATTCCCTCGATGCTCCTTTTCTCCTATAGATGAATGGAGAGATCAATGGTTAAGAAAGAGAAAGAGGGGGCAGGCTGGAAATAGAATGGCGGCTGAAATAACCTAAGTGAAAGGATTGCAGCCTGAGAACCATGAAGGATTAGTTCTCATTACCTGTAAACAACTTGTCTGCTACTGAGGACAGGTAGGGAGGGGAGCAGTGTTGGATTACAAATTCCTGTTGATTTAATAAGTTTCAAGGGATTGTGATACATACTGATTTTCAATTTGTTAACAGTAAAAATTGGGATATATGCCCTGCTTATCATCTAGAGTTTGGGTAGGAGTTGAATATGTAAACACATTCTAATCCAAAATGTGTTAAAAGACTCCTGTGTGGAAATTCTATTGTCCTCCGGGATTTCTCCAAGAACCAGTCTCTTGCCTGGTCCTTAACATGCAAACCCCCAGGTGGAGCTGATGAATGTGAGATAAAACACCAGGCAGGGTTAGCTAACTCCTCTTTCTCCCTTCCTTTTCAGAGCAAGCATGGAAGTTCTCATTCTGAGTCTCCTTCAAGTTTACAGGAATGTGTCCATATGAGGAGGTCAGCTGTTTTGGGGGTTGCTTGTGACTGTGACTTTTCTGTACTCTCACCTGAACCCACCCAGAAAAGGTAAGAATTAAATCCCTAATTCCAGGTCTCTGTATGCTTAGGTCTCTTCTTACCAGTCTCCAAGTCCCTTTCTTTCCAACAGTGATGAAGCTGATATTTTTTATCTCCTACCTACCTGAAATTTTTATTTCTCTCCCCTTTTTTAAAGGACTCTGACAGGGGAAAAAAAGTGCTCTTTATTGTGCCCATTCAAGTGCAAATAAAAGATAAAGTATTGTTGCTATTTATATGATTTTTCATTTGCTAGAGTCAAAGTCCTCACAACACATGTTTAATGCTAAGTCTTTTGCTTGTTCCCTGAATACTTGCAGCCTGTGAAACAATTATAATGGGTTTCAGGGTCTAAGATTTAACTCACATTCTTTATGTAGCAGGTAAATTCAACGCAAACATTCTTATGTGGTTACCATGTGTGAGAGACATTGAGCCAGTCTTGGGAGATAGAAAGAGTTGTGTTCTTAATGCAATGCTTGTATCCTAGACACTTCTGATTAAAGTTCTTTAAGGAAACTTATTTCAGGTTTTGATGTCAGCAATGTTGATGTAAAAGCAGCCTCAGAGAATTGCTGGTTGTGCTGGTTTAAATATAGAAACTACATGCTCTTTCTCACTTTTATATCCAATATATCATACAAAGATTTAGATTTCTCACTTTAATTAGGTAATCTTATGTTTCTATTATTATTGTTGCCTGATTGTGGGTGAGGTATCTAAACATTATAAACCATTATACATCATTATGTAAGTGAAGGAGAATTAAAACACACACACGCACAACCAAACAAACAAATAAAACCAATCCAGGTCCTTTGCATTAAGAAAATGGCACCAGAACTTTTTTTTTTTTCAATTGGGATGTTACTGACATGTATCATCACAACATAATGATTCACTAAATATAGTTAACATCAATCACCACATATAGTTGCAACTTTATTTTCTCATGAAAAATGTTTAAGATCACCAAAACTGGTTTGGCTCAGTGGACAGAGCTTCGGACTGCCGACTGAAAGGTCCCAGGTTCAATTCCGGTCAAGGGCATGTACCTTGGTTGCAGGCATATCCCCAGTGGGGGGGTGTGCAAGAGGCAGCTGATTGATGATTCTCTCTCATGGATGCTTCTAACTCTCTATCCCTCTCTCTTCCTCTCTGTAAGAAATCAATAAAATATATATTTTTAAAATGTTTAAGATCTACTCTCTTAGCCATTTTCAAATATATAATACTAGAGGCCTGGTGCATGAAATTCGTGCATAGATGCAGTCCCTAGGCCTGGACAGTGATTGAAGTATGAGTGTCTGGCATGGAAGGACAGGTTCCAGCTGACCTCTGGGCCCCCAAACCCCCACATGCCCCTCCACTTTAGTCACAGCACCCAAGTCCCCACACAGAGATGTGGTGAGTACGGCCAGATACTGTGGGTTGGGGCACAACATGGGCCTCTGGGCCACCCAGGAGCACCACATGGAAGCCAATTGGGCAGCACACTCTCTCCCTAACAGCCTCACAGACTGGCTGCTGCATGAACCCATAGGGAGCCTGACCGGCCCCTGCAATCCTTGCGGCTGCAGCCTGGCTCACCCGAAAGAGACCACATGGGTGCAGGATAGGCTCCTCATGGGCACCCAACACCTGAATGTGGGGTCTTCCCTGACATGCAAGCCCTGACACCTCAGGGGAGGGTAGCAGGGGGAGTGAGAATGAGCTAGGTGGACACCCTGCATTGACTGCACCTCCATCCCTATCACTCCCACCCCCAGGTAGCTGGTGAGAGGTCGAAGCCTCCTGCCTGGATGCTCAAGGAGGTTGGTAACTGCCAACCACCCCCAGTTCTCCATCCCATTATGGGCCCAGCCCTGATCAGGCAATCAGGGGTGGGGTGATAGATCAGGTACAGGCCTTCCACTTGGCTCCCTCAGCACCAGGAGCCAGGTGGCAGTCCCACCCCCACCACCATTGCTGGTTGTTGTCTGAAGGGCGATTGGCAGGGCAATTGGACCCCCGCTTGCACCCGCCTTGGCCTGGTGCCTCCCATTCACCAGCTCCACCATCTTGCCCAAGTTCCGCTCTTGTCAGGGCCCATTGGGGCAGGCAGTGCCTCCACTGCCAGTGCTGCGTCACCAATGCCCACCATGTTCCACACCACCCGGTGGTGAGCACATGTCATAGCAAGAGGTTGAACTCCCAGGCGAACTCCTGGTCGAACTCCCAGTTGAGGGGACAATTTGCATACTAGGCTTCTATTATATAGGACTAGAATGCATAAATTCATGCATGGGTAGGGTCCAGCCGGCCGCCCCAATGTAGGATGATCTGGCTAGGCCAGCAGGAGGGAGGGGATTGGAGTGGGGGAGGAGATACCAGTGATCTAGAATGAGGCAGTGGAAGAGCATCAAGATGATGTCTGCTAGACCACATCTTTGTGGAGCACACAGTAGGCTCCTAGATGTGTGTTAAATTAGATGCCTGCCCCTCAGGCCAATGCTTTAAGATAAGCATAAATAGGCCTCTTCCACTGAAAGACTGGTGGGTTTTAGCTATCTTTGCTCTAGAGCAGTGTTTCCCAAACTTTTGACATATGTGTACTCCTATAATTTTCATAATGCTGAGTACCCCTCGTCAAAAAAAGGATGTATTTTAATAATCAAAATATATTTATTTTTTATTTTTTTGGTACATACACAAAATAATAATAAATGAAAAATAAAATTATTCATAATAAAATATAAATAAAAGTTATATCATAAATAACATTTATTTGCACACCGGACCATCTCATGCCTCACAAGACTGTCTTGACTTGACTCATGAGAATGTAGAATTAGCACAGCTAAGCACGGTTCAGTGCATATCCCCAGCAAACTCCTCCCATACCCCTGGGGTACACATACCAAACTTTGGGAAACACTGCTCTAGAGGTAGCTAGGGGAGTTCAAGTAAGCTTTTAAAGAACTATTTCTATTTGCTATAGCTTTGTGAGTCTTGTGGACTTTCAAAGTTTGGCTTTCAAAGCTTGATGTTTTATGGGCTTTCCTCTCAGGTTCAGGTCTTAAAGTAAGGGTGCCAGGTGTAGAGGTCAAACCCTTTGCTCCTCAGGGAGAATAAGTTCCCTCATGACTGTGAGTTACCATGCTGGGAGTGGGGTTTATGGTAAGATTTTATCTCAGCTTCTCTTGCCTGTTCCGATATGGCTTTTTTTCCTCATTTGCCTAATGTGCAGATGTTACTCATCTATGTTTGGGGTTTCTTTCAGAAGAAAGTGTTCTATGTGTACCAGTAGATTTGGTGTGTCTGGATCAGGATCCTCCTATCTTGAACCAGAACTCCATCAACAAGCTTTTAAAGCTTTAGTTCCTAAGTATTAAATGAACTATAAGCCCAGTGCAGGAAATTCGGCAGTCAGACATCCCTTTTGCAATCTGGGATGCTGCATGCATCAGTGACCATAATTTTCATACAGGTGAAAGGCATTTTACTGTTGTATGGGCTGCTATTTTTTTTTTTGCCCTGAGTATAAAAAGTAGTATATAACATGACCCTGCTGAGGCAGTAGTACAATTTTCCTCATCTTATGGGTAGAAAATCTGAAGCAGAGAGAAATTAAGTAATTGGCTATGTCACACAGCTATAAGTGTCAGAATCAGGGCTGACCACAGAATGCACAAGCCAGAGTCCATGCACGTCATCGCTGCATCATCCTGTTTTTTCAGTGTTAGAGTAGCCTTGCCAGGTTTAAATTTTTAAATCTAAGAGACTATTGCCAATATATAGGGTAGGAGCCCTAGGCCTGTCTGGCAATCAGGGCTGATCTGTGGGGCGATTGCCCCTCTCCCTCCCCCTACCCCCCGCCACTGGCACCTGCCTTAGCTGGGGGGGGCGCCACCCACTGGCTAGCCCTGCCCCCTGATCACTGGCACCAGTCGCCTCTCTCTCAGGGGCAGCTCTTACGTTGAGTGTCTGCTCACTAGTGTCAGTGCGTGTGATTCCACCATTTGCATATTAAGGTTTTATTATACACGGCATCCTGACAGAGTGATACTGAGTAAACAATGAGTATCGATGGTCTTTGTGCTTCTGGTGGTCTCAGAAGTGAAGCATCAGAGCTGTAAGAATCTTCTAAGAATGTCAAATATTATGTTTATCAATAATGCCTCAAATTGAGACTTGGTCTCTGCATCTAACAATTAGGAACAGTCCTTCCAGAGACCTGGAACTCTATGTGAACTTGGACAACTATTTAGAATCCCATGAGCTTCCATCTCTGCCAAGTCACAGGACCCATAAAAATGGAGAGTAAATATTAGCCAGAGGGATTTGAAACCCAGGAAGCAAGAGAGATCATGAAAGGAATCCTAGCTGCTCTGATGATTTCAAATCTCTTAGCTTGGCTAAACTACATCTCAGGGAGCAGAGAGATCGTATGGCTATAATTACTGAACCACTGTGCGTAATCATCAGGAAACCATGGAAAATAGGAGAGGTGCCAGGAGACTAGAGAATGGAAAAAGTTGCTCTAGTTTTCAGAAAGGGAAGAAGGTAGATTTATTGAATCACAGATCAGAGAGCTTGACAAAAGTCCTAGAAAATATAATTTTTATAAAGACTACATGAACACTTAGAAAAAGAAGCAGTGAAGATGAAAATTAGAATGATGCCATCAAGAACAAGTAATTAAAACTAACATAATTTCTTGTTTTTTAACCGTATTATTAAGTTGTGCCCAGCTAGCATGGCCGAGTGGTTGACGATGACTTATGAACCAGGATATCATGATTCAACTCCTGGTCAGGGCACATACCCAGGTTGTGGGCTCTATGCCCAGTGTGGGGTGTGCAAGATGCAGCCAATCAATGATTCTCTCTCTCTCCATTGATGTTCATATCTCTTTCTCCCTCTTCTTTCTTCTATGAAATGAATAAAAAATGTATGTAAAAAAACAGTATTATTAAGTTAGTAAGTAGAGGAAGGAATATAAACTAGATTTCAGTAAGTTATAGTAAACTAGAGGTCTGGTGTATATAATTCATTCAAAGGGCTTGGCCCTCACTGCTGCAGTTTCATCCAGACGGTCATCTAGAAGGATTTCTGGAAGGTCCTTTGGCTGCCAGTCTAATTAGTATATTACACTTTTATTATTATAAGACTAGAGGCCTGGTGCACAAAATTCGTGCATGGTGGGGGGCGGTTCACTCTCTCCAATTCGAGATCTCTTGAGGGATGTCCTAGATCGTTGGCTCCTAATCACTCACCTGCCTTCCTGCCTGGTCACCCCTCACTGCCCCCCCCCCCGCCAGCCTAATCACCACCAACTGCCACTCCTACTGGCCTCATCGCCTCCGACTGCACCCCCCCCCACACACACACACATTGGCCTGGTCACCCCTAACTGCCCCCCCCTACTGGCCTGGTCACCTCTTACTGCCCCCCCTGCCAGCCTGGTCACTCCCAACTGCCTCCTCTGCCAGCCTCATTGCCCCCAACTGCCTCCCTCCCCCTGCTGGCCTGGTCACCCCCAACTGCCTCCCCTGCCGGCCTGGTCACCCCATGCAGCCTGCTGTCCAGTCGTTTGGTTATCCCTCACTAACCCCCCTGCCAACCTGGTCATAAGCAGCCATCTTGTGAGGGTGTGGGGGCCAATTTGCATATTACCTCTTTATTGTATAGGATTATTTCATGATAGCTTCAGGCACATGATGGGGGTGGGGGGTAGGCTGGATACTAGAACAACTGGCTGTAATTGAACTATGATATCCCCATCTAAAGCTTGCAGATTTACCTAGTGATGGGCTGTAGATCTTTCTTCTTGGCCTTATCCTCAATAATTTTCTATGATTTTGACAAAAATCAATAGCCCTTTGTTCTCATTAGATTTCAGATGAAAGGTACAAATCTTTAAGCATTTATTATCTACCTTTGAGAGAGAGAAAGAATAACTCAAGCTGAGTCTTTCCTACCTAAGTTGGTTTAGATCACCCTATATTGAGTAAATACAAACGTTCTCTAGCCATAACTGATGAGCCAAGGAAAGCAATCAACCCCACAATAGTAGAAAGACTACCTTTGATTTGGCTTACACCTGAAAATCTTCCCTGAGGGTTTCCTCATTAGATGCATATAAATAGACCCAATCAAATATTGCCATTGGAAAGAACAAATGCTGGAATAAAGAATAAAAGTATATTTTGTTTTAAAAAAACAATTTTGTGTTTGTTTTTTTTCAAAATTACAGCCTGATTTTTATTTTTGTAAGCAATAACAATTTTACATACAAGTATTCTTAAGGTCCCAGGTTCGATTCCGGTCAAGGGCATGTACCTTGGTTGCGGGCACATCCCCAGTGGGGGGGGGGGTGCCAAGAGACAGCTGATGGATGATTCTCTCTCATCGATGTTTCTAACTCTCTATTCCTCTCTGTAAAAAAATCAATAAAAATATATTTTAAAAACATCTTCTCTACAAATCCTACCAAAACAGGATCTCTGGCTGAAAGAAGAATAAGACTTGAAGACATTTCACTCTGTTGTTCAATCTCTCCAACATTCGACTCAAACTTTTTCCTTGTGTTCTGTCAAATGTTACATTCAGAGTGCTGTGATGAGCTAGATGTGTATATGGTCAGGTGCTCAAGTGACTAGGGACCTTGGAGCAACAAAGGGTTAGAATTGACCATGTCAGGAAGAATTCTCTGATTGTGTGAGAAATGCTCACCTTATCCTCGATGTCCTCACCTGTCTGAATTCAAATAACGGACTCGGAGACTATAAGTCTGGGGAAAACAAGACTTTTAATACACTCTTGAGAGCGGGTGTGCTGTACAGACAAACCTGGGGCAGCAAACACAGCCCATTTATTCATTCCCTCCTCTGGTTCTTCATTGGCTGAGTACCATGGGGTCACCTGTTTCCTCATATGTTGCCTAGGTCTTGCTGTTTCCCATTGGAGCATTTAAAAAAATTGGGCTGAGGCATTCTCTAGTTGCCTCCACCTTCTCTTCTAGCAGAGACAGCTGCCACCTTGGTGGGGAAATGGAGGGGAGGGCAGTTTCCACCATGATATTGGCCCATGTCACAGTTCTTTGTTCCTATATCCTCTTCCTCCCTGCATTCTGTTTGCCCTGGAGAAATCCATCAAATTCATCAAAAGCTGACCATGCTACAGATGGATCACAAAGGTCCATTTCCTACAATTCCAAGGTTCTTCCCCCAACACTATGTTCCTCTCCCCTTGAGAGTGGGTGAGACTGAACATGATGAATGTCACACATGAAATTAGGTTACTTTATATAAAAAAGCTGGTGGGATTTTGCAGATGTAATCAAGTCCTCAAATCAGTTTACTTTGACTTTATTAGAAAGACATTAGTCCAGTGAGCCTATAAAAGGGATTGGACTCTTCCTGAAGGAAGGGATTAAAAGAGTGAGATTGTGAGAGGGCCATGTGTAAGGACTTGAGAATGTAGCTAGGAGCTTTGAGTGGTCCCCAAACGATAGCCAGCAAGAAAAGTTGAGACTTCTGTGTTGCAGCCATAGGAACTAAGTTCTGCCAGCAACCCAATTGCTAGTATTTTAGAAACAATCCCTGATCCAGCTTTTAGGTGCGAACTCTACTGACTGATTTCAGCCCTCGTCATTTCAACCCTTGGTAGAGAATCTCACTAAAATGTGAGGATTCCTGACCCAAGAGCTCTGCTAAGTAGATTTGTATTGTTTTAACAAGCAAAATTTATGGTAATTTCTTACACAGCAATAGAAAACTGATACAGTTGGGAAACTCAGTTGCTACTACATCTTAGAAAAGCAAATCTTAAATAAAAATTTCCTAGTGGCTCCTGAATCCATAACAGCCAATATATTGGAACTAAAACATACAATATATATGTATAGGCAAGGCTGGGGCTACCTTTAGATGGGCCCGGCCACTCCGAGTGCATGCCCCCGGAGTTCCCTATCCCCTCAGCCCCCCAGCTGCCCAGGGCCAGCCTGAGATGCAGGCAAACCTCTGATGGCGGCTGCCCAGCTGTCCAGGGCCACCCAAAGCTCAGGTAACCAGGGCCGCCAAGGCTTGTACAGCAGAAGAGGTGTGATGGGGCATTGCCTTCCCCTGGTCGCTGGGTCGCCTCCTGCCCCTAGGGTATAAACATCTACTTTTAGTTGATAACAATTAAGTTAAAATTCATTCCCTAGGACTCCTGGACTGTGAGAGGGGGCAGGTTGGGCTGAGGGACCCCACTCCAGTTCATGAATTTTCATGCAGCTGGTTTCTAGTTATATAATAACTTTATTTTTCTCTTATGAAGTCTTTGTCTTAAGATATATTTTGTCTGGTATAGTATAGCTACTCCTAGCTTTCTAAAAATCTTTTTTATACCTTCACTTTTAGTATGCATGATCTTTCATCTGAAGTATCTTATAGGCAGCATATAGATGAGTCTTGCAGGTTTTTTAAATCCGTTCCGACACTTTATTTCTATTCATTAGAAAATTAATCTATTTACTTTTAAGTAATTATTCAATGGTATGGACTTAATAACATTTTGTCATTGCTTTCTGTCTGTGTAATTCCTTCCCCCCCCCCCCTTACTTCTCTTGCTCTCTTCATGATTTGGCTGATTTTCTGTAGTGGTTTGTTTATATTCATTTTTCTTTTCTATTGTGTACTATTCCAGGTTTTTGCTTTGTGGTTCCAATTAGGATTACATAAAATAATTTATAAACATCTACTTTAAGTTGATAACAACTAAATTCAAATTCATTCCAAAGCTTTATGTTTTTACTCACCCTTCCCCCAGTATTTTATGTTTTTGGTGTCATAATTTACATTTTTTTCTTTTGTATTCATTAACAAATTATTATAGTTATAACTACATTTAGTACTCTTTTTTCTTAATCTTCATACTATCTTTTCAAGTAATTAAACTACCATCTTTACAACATTAGATTAGTCTGAACTTTCTGAATATTTACCCTACTGGTGATATTTATACATCCATATGTTTTTCTATTACTACTTAATGATGTCTCTTCCCTTCAACATTTCCTTTTTTATTTAATTTACTGGGGTGACTTTGGTTAATAAAATTATATAGATGTGAGGTATATAATTCTATACTACTTCATCTGTATATTATATCATGTGTTTTCCATCCCAAGTCATCTTTTTATTTTATTTTTTATTTTATTTTATTTTTTTATTAAGGTATTATATGAGTACATAGCTAAGTCATCTTTAATGTTTCTTGTAAGACCAATTTAATTGCGATGAATTCCTTTAATTTTTACTTGTCTGGAAAACACTTAATTTCTCTTTTAATTCTGAACAATTTTTTTTTGGGGGGGATAGAGTAGACTTGATTGGCAATGTTTTTATTTCAGTATTTTGAATATATTGTGCCACACTTCCTTCTGGCCTGCAAAGTTCTTGCTGAAAGATCTCTTAGACTTATGGGGGTTTCCTTGTACATAACAAGTTTTTTTTTAATATATATATTTTATTGATATTTTACAGAGAGGAAGGGAGAGAGATAGAGAGCTAGAAATGCCGATGAGAGAGAAACATCGACCAGCTGCCTCTTGCACACCCCCTGCCGGGGATGTGCCCGCAACCAATGTACATGCCCTTGACCGGAATCAAACCCGGGACCTTTCAGTCCGCAGACCCACGCTCTACCACTGAGCCAAACCAGTTTCGGCAACAAGTTGTTTTTTTTCTTGCTACTTTTTAAAATATGTTTTTATTGATTTTAGAGGGAAAAAGGGAGAGAAACAGAGAGATAGAAATGTCAACGAGAGAGAAACACCAATCGGCTGCCTCCTGCAGGAGATAAGCCCACAACCCAGGTATGTGTCCTGACCAGGAATTGAACCCGTGACCTCTTGGTGCATGAGTTGATGCTCAACTACTGAGCCACACTGGCCAGGTTTTCTTGCTACTTTAAAAAAAAAAAAAATATATATATATATATATATATATATATATATATATATATATATATATTTTATTGATTTCAGAGAGGAAAGGAGAGGGAGAGAGAAATATAAATATCAATGATGACAGAATCAACTGCCTCCTGCACATCCCCTACTGGGGATTGAGCCCAGAATCTGAGCATGTGCCCTTGACTGGAAATGTACCTGAGAGCCTTCAGTCTGCAGGCCGATGCTCTATCCCCAAGCCAAACCAGCTAGGGCTTTCTTGCTACTTTTAATGTTCTCTCCTTGTCTTTATCTTCTGATATTTTATTTATAACTAGAGCTCAGTGCATTAATTCATGCACCTTGAAAGGAACTGTGGGTGGCAAGGCTGCAATGGGCACAGGGGAGGTCTTGACCCATCCTCCATGACCCCACTGGCCCCTCCCACTGCAGCTCCTAGTCCCCTGTCTGCTGGCCACTCTGTTCCTGCCACTGGTGCTCCCACTCACTCCACTCTGCTCCTGCCACTGGTGCTCCCACACACTGACAGCACTGGCCCCACATGTGCCCCCTGGTGGTCAGTGCACATAACAGTGACCAGTTGTTCTGTTGTTCTGCTGTTCAGTCTATTTGCATATTAGCCTTTTATTATATAGGATGTGTCTTGGTTTGGGTCTCTTCATAGTGATCTTATTTGGAACTCTGGGTATTCTAGATCTGGGTGTCTCTTTTCTTCCCTAGGTTAGGGAATTTTTCTTCACATAGTTTTCTGCTACTTTTTTCCCACTCTTCTCTTTCTGGGATCATTGTAATGCAAATATTGGCCTGCTTGAGGTTGTCTGAGTAGGACTACCAATTACCATATTTCTTACTATCTTCGTTCTTTTTCATTGTTTGTTGTTGTTGTTTTGTTTTGTTTTGTTTCTCTGACTGAATGAGTTGGTCTGTTTTTTTCTCCATGTATTACAATCATGTGGGACTCGTGAACATAAACCCCAATGGCCACCAGAAACATGATCAAGTAGTATCTCTGAGCAGAGCCACAAAAATCAGGACACTGCATGTGTGAAATATCTTTCCAGGTGATCTTGGCCACCTGGAGAGAGGCAGAGAAGGAATTAAAGATAGCACCTGTCATCTTCAGCAGTCTTTGAAGAGTGTTTCAGTGGGCCCCTAGATATGTGCTCAATTATGGGACTGCCCCTCTAGCTGAAGCATTAAGATAAGCAAATAGACTTCTTTTAGAGGAAAACCAGGTGAGTTTCAGCTGCCTTAGTTCTGTGCCCTAGAGGGTAGCCAGGTGAATTTGCTAGAGCTTTTCAAGAACAGTTTCTCAGTTTGCTATAGCCTGTGAGTCTTGTGGACACGAGCTCCATTGGCTTTCAAAACTAGATGTTTTGAGCAGCTGCCTCTTGCACACTCCCTACTGGGGATGTGACTGACCACAACCAATGTACATGCTCTTGACCAGAATCGAACCTGGGACCTTTCAGTCCGCAGACCGATGCTCTACCCACTGAGCCAAACTGATTTCAGCAATATTGTCAGATCTTTATAGCACTTAAAAAGGCTTGTTATAATAGTTTTTTTTTTTTCAAAAAGAGGTTAGTCCAAATTTCCAAGTATGTCAATATTGGAGACTAGAAATCTTATTTCAAGCTTCAAAATATTTAAATAAATAGGAAAAGTAATGTTAACATATAGTAACTTCATAATATCACTATCAAAATGGGGAATTGGGATATTACACAAAATGGATTGAAATCAATGTCCTATGCTCTAGACTTTTCTTCATTGAGGTTTAGCTGAAAACAAGAGGTAGGTATGGCAAAATATGTGGAGAATTTTTGTTTATTTTCTTGTGTGTGTATTCTTTTAGTAGAGTTGAGAAACTGAGAATACTGTGTCAAAATAGTAGATCAAGAGTGACTGAAATGCAAGTGTTACTCATAGATTTTTCTTTCTATCCACCTTACTTTACACTTGACTCATAGCCTTCTCTAAACTCCTGGAAAACTGATATTTTCAGATAAAAAAGAATTTATTTACAAAATATTAATTTTTCTCCTAAATTTGTTCTTGTTGCTATGAGAAACCTTCTGACCAGGCCATGAATTCCATACAACTACAAAATAAAAAGAAAACTGATAAAACTTGTTTGACACTTTGCAGATAAGAAAATAAATTGCTAAATTTGGGGTTTCATGGAGACATGGATATGGAGAGTCAGGTTTCATGCAACACTTAGACAAGGCAAACAGTTGTACACATAGTCATGTGGCTGGATAGATGATGCAGAAGGAGATCTATGAAGTAGTGTCCCACTTTCTCAGCAGTTTTTAATCCTATAAAGAGTGATGAATCCAACCCAAGATTCTTTGGTTTAAATGAGAGAAAGACTGAAGAGAAACATTGATCCGCTGCCTCCTGCACCTCCCTCCTGGGAATTCAGCCCACAAATGGGGCATGTACCCTGACCAGTATTGAATTCTTGATTCATGGGTCCACACTCAATGACTGAGCCACACTGGATGGGGAATACTAACTTTTAAAGAACATTTAATAGCCTGTGTGGATATCTTCTAAATTTTACAAGGGTTAATCCAACCATACATCAGCATAGTACAAAATATTGTTAGTGTTAGCAAATAAATCCCTTATTTTTAAGGGAAAAATGAAGGCACCAGAATCACAAAGTTACCAAGTTTTCATTCTGTAACTATTGGCAAGAGCAAAAGTGAGTTTTTTGGCTACTTCCACCCCCCTCCCCCCAAAAATGTTAAAATTGTATAAATAATACTAGAGGCCTAGTGCACAAAATTTGTGCATGGGGGGGGGTGTCCCTCAGCCCAACCTGCATCCTCTCCAATCCAGGACCCCTCAGGGGATATCTGACTGCTGGTTTAGGCCCCATCCCACAGGAGAGTCAGGTTTCATGTAACACTTAGACAAGGGATGGGGCCTAAACTGGCGGTCGGATATCCTCTTGCAATCTGGGACTGCTGGCTTCTAACCACTCATCTGCCTGCTTGATCACCCCTAACCACTCACCTGCCAGCCTGATTGCCCCTAACTGCCCCCCTGCTGGCCTGGTCACCCCCTAACTGCTTCCCTGCTGACCTGATTGCCACTAACCACTCCACCTGCCTGCTGATCAACCCTAACTGCCTCTTCTTACTGGCCTGATCATCCCCTAACTGGACCCCTGCTGGCCTGGTTACCCCCTAACTGACTCCCCCCCTTGCTGGCCTGACTGCACCCTAACTGCCCCCTTACTGGCCTGGTCACCCACTAACTGCCCCCCTGCCATACTGATCACCCCCTAGCTGGTCCCCTGCTGGCCTGCCTGATCACCCCTAACCACTCTACCTGCCTTCCTGATTGCCCCCTAACTGCCCCCTGTCAGCCTGATTGCTCCCTAACTGGTCTTCTGCTGGCCTGGTCACCCCCTAACTGCCCCCTGCTGGCCTGGATGGCCCCTAACTGTCCAGAAGGAAGTTGGACATACAGAAGATGTCCAGTTGACCTGGTCTAGTTAGCATATTACTCTTTTATTAGAATAGATATGTGAAAAGGTCAATGGGGATATGCTTATAAACATATACTTTTCAAACTTTTTAATCTATATAACAATGTTCCTATGAGAAGTTGGTTAATCATTTCTGAGACACATATCTATTGATTATCATGTTGTTCATTTGTCTTTTCTTCTGAGCTATGGGTATATAGCAATTTCTGTCAGTCTATTAAAACTCTGTGTTGTGCAGCATCTCTAAAATTCCATCTATCTGTCCATCCATCCATCTACCCACCCACCCATTAACCCATCCATCCATCTTCAACATACTTTGGACAAACTATTAACTAAGCATTTCTCAAAACAAGAGGTCTGCAGACATACTGTTATGACATTCTTAGAGTTCACGTTTGAGGAATACTCACTCCTTCCATATGTAAGAGCAATCCATTTCCTGGTGATTAACTTATTGAGAGTAGTTCCTTGAATGATAATATCTGATATTATTTTTTTTAAATATCTTCTACATACTAAACGTTATACCAACTATATTATTTTCAATATCTTTAATCATGGAGGGTAGGAATGATCATGATAGCTATTTACAGAAGAAAGAGAACAAGGCTCAGAGAGGCAATTGACAAGCACAGTAGAGGCTTATAATTTGTTTTAGTTTGTGAATGAGCAGGAATTCAAATCTTAGTCTCTACAACAAAAGCACAGAAGATAAGCACTAAGGCAAAGCTAAGAAGAAAAGAAAAGGCCTCAAATTACTTCATGGGTCATCTATATGGTTGTAAACAGCCCTGCATTTCTGATCAGAGATTTTTTTATTTTTTTATTTTTGAATCCTTCCCCTGAGATATGTATCATTGATTTTAGAGAAAGAGAAAGGGGAAGAGAGAGAGAGAAACACTGATGTGAAAGCGAAATATTGGTTGCTTCCAGTGTGTGCTTAGACCAGGGGTCAAACCTGCAATGTAGGTGTGTTTCCTGACTGGGAATTGAACCCATAACCTTTTTGGTGTATGGATGAAAGACACTCCAACCAAATGAACCACCCAGCTAGAGCTTTTTTTGTTTGTTTTGCTTTTAGCCAGAGGCTGTGGTCAAGTCAGCTCTTGTTACAGTAGTAGTAGATTGCATTTTTATTCAAAAGATCCTGCACCACCATTTGAAGTGGCCCTCTACATGGGAGGACTATACACTGATGCTTCCTTGAAATCAGACATGGCCCTGTGACTTTTCTTGATCAATGATATATGAACAGAAAAGACATGGACAGAATCTTTAAGAGGCAATTTAGGATCTGGTGTGATCTCTTAATCACTGCTATGATTCTGACAACAGTCATATTAGGAACTGCTCCTTAAGGTTGAGTACCAGAGTAAAGATGACACAGTATATACTTGCAAATGTGTGAAACTTATCTTTACCTAAACAATTAAGTAATCAGATATATCCAAGCTTTCTTATTTCTAAGATGGACTGCCATCCCCATGTAAAATTTGGCAGCAAAAAAAAAAATTGCTATTCAAAATAATAATGGCAAAATAAATTGGTCTATTTTTCAAGCATTAATAACTATGATATATCATGCAGTATATTTAATGCTTGGGACACACACACACACACACACACACACACACACACACACACACATAGATTGAGTCTTTTTACCTAAAGGACAGATAATATGGTGGACTCATTAAACTTTGGTGATAATTTAAAACTCTGCAGTTATATTACATCTAGTGGAATAATTCTAATAATCTAGGTACTATTTCAAAGTAGATAACTGGTTGTGTCTGCTACAAGGAATAAATACAGTTATTTAGTAATTAATAGCACCATTGATGTTAAATGTTTTTAAATGATCATTTCAAAAAGAAAATCTAGTTCTACTACCATATCTTATTTATACTACAAACTTCTCCCATTTAAATTAGAAAGGTTTAACTTTAGTCCAACCCAAATCTAAGGACACCAAGTCCTCACCACTGAATTAATGAATTGATTATAATTTGTTATACATAACACGGTAGTGGGCACACTCATCATCAAGTTCTTAGATGGACATTTCTTCACCTGCAGGGACTGCATTTTATTTTTTTGCAGCCCAGACACACCATGAGTGCATTTCCATCCCATCAGAAACCATACACTTGGAGCAAATGGGCCCCTGAAAGCCACCATGTGAGTCGAACCAACCGGGTGCAATGTGAGGAGGAAAGAGCATTGCCATTGAGACTTTGGGATCTATGTACAGATTCTATTTCCATGGCTAAAAGACCAAAAAGTATTCATTAAAATAAAAATGCTAATCAAGAATCTACTATGAACCAAGCACTCTGGTTTATAGAGAGCTTGTAGAAAGTGCCACAGATATTGAAGGTGCATTCTCTGGCCTCAGAGAACTCAGTAAAGAGCTCTCTGAGCAAAAACTCAATGGTAAACATTCGTTATTACTGAGAACTGAGTGGGAGGAAGGAAAATGGCTTCACTGCGTCCTGGAAAGATTTGCTGTTCAATGCCACGTATTCTATCACAGAAACCAAAACACAAAGTTCCCTGCCAGTCCAAACTGATGTCACCAAATTAAGTATTTGAAATGTGTGCTTTTGCTTAAATCCCTGTCAGCATTGCCTTTTAGGAAAAGATCCACTGCAGCCGCCAACAAGCTTTTAAAAATAAAATAAAATGAAGGAATTGTTTGGGGTTTAATGGTCTTGCTGCCAGGTTTTTTCTTCTTTTTTTTCTACAAGATTAATAATTCAAGTGAAATACATAGCCAAAAAAATTGTGTGCTTTTTCTTATTTGAACAAATGTTTAACTAATTACCTGCAGATGTGCTGGAAGACCTGTAGAAGACGAAAATTTACTTGCTCACTACCACTTTAGTTGTACATGCATCCTACGGCTCCTTTTTGCATATTAAGAAATTTACAAAGTAAACATTTGACTTTTTAAAAAATATCAAAATAAAGCCCTACTCAAACAAATGCAACGTGAACCAGTGTCCATTTTAGCAACCATTTCTGAAACAATATTAGGCTCTATTGAGTGAAACTGAGCTGTCAGGTTTGAAATAATCAGGGTACTCAGGTCAAAGTAGACTTTCTGAATATACAGAAAGGCAATAGTTGTAAAGAACACGTCTCTATCCAAAGAGAGGGGATTGTTAGGATTGCATCAGGATGGTGGACAGTGGCTATCTTTAAGTGGGAGAGGGGGTTAGATTCTGGATTATTTTAATTTTTTTCTTTATATGCTTCTGTTTTATAAATTTTCAGTAAGCTTGCATTGCTTTTAGGATCAGGAAAACAGATATAAATTTAAATTATATAAAAAATTAGATATTTGTGGGGAAAAGTTTTACTTCATTTGCCACAGCAATGACCTCCTCATTTTACTTCTGAAATGGCTTTTAGATTTTTTCCTACTAAAAACTAAAATGTACTTGAATTTTTAATTTGGCTGCTTAGTCTTACAGCTTCATCTGTAGAATATGCCCTATATCACAATATCATATGATTAATAGTGCTTGACTTCAGAGCTACTGACAAGAGCTGTTTGACCTTCAAATAAGCCCTATCTTATTGGAAGCATGCATACAAGACAACAAGGAATTTGTCCTCTCCTTCAGGGACAAAGATGGCTTCTAGAAAGGCCATATATTCAAACTTTTCTGTAAGGTCTTTCCTATTATGGTATCATATAGGTTTTAACATGTGCATCAGATTAAAACTTAATCATAGGTCAATATTGGCCTGTGGCATTATAGATGTAAGCAATATGGTAATTGGTAGTCCTACTCAGCCAGTGTAGATGTAGGAGGAAGTGGGGGAAGATAGAGAGATAGAGAGATATAGATGATACAGACATAGATATAGATATGTAGATATATCATACACACAATATTTTGTCTAAATTGAGTTTATCATTTTTAAGGGGAATATATTATTTGGTGCTTAAATATTCAGTTTGTGAGCAATCCCCAATCCCCAGCTATGTTCCCCTTCTCTTTGTGCTAGATGCTTTTTGGCCATTTTGCTCCTTGGGAATATTTCCAGCTATGGGTAAATAGGGTGGACAAAAAGGGTGAATTTTAAACCAGTCATTTGGCCTGGTTTCTATTAGCATTAGGGAAGGTCTGTTAAGAAAAACAGTGAGAATTAAATTTGTGGCTTATTTGTCAGTTTCAATCTTTTTTTTTTTTTTTTTTACTTTACTTCTAGTATTGCCATGGATAATGTAGAATTAAATGCCATCACTTCTAAGCTTGACTGGACTTTATTGAATATGTCATAAATATTCATTGATATTTATAGTAGAGCATATTCAGTCATAACAAGTTTGGGTCCAAAGGTCCCTGTTTAGTTTTTACGCAGCCGTTTTTGTGCTGTTTTCGTTCTCTAGCTGATCTGTGCTATATAAGAGTATATTCAGGATTTGGTACTTTTTGAGCAAGAAAGTTTTCCATTTCAACCAAAACCCCTAAATTGTAGAGGCAGAAATTTGGGGGTGACATGTACTAAATATATTATGCTCAAAGAATAAGCTTTATTTGGAATAAAGACACACACACACACACACACACAAAACACACACACACACACACACACACACACAAAACACACAAACAAACAAAAAACAAACCAAACAAGAACATTTAGATATGTTATAAATTATGATGGAAACTTTGAATGTCATTTCTATTTTCCAAGCAAACATCACAACATGCACTGGTAGTTTTCTTACATATAATAGTAAGTATTGTCAGACCAGGAGGATGTCCTACTTCAACAGGCACACACAAACTCAGTGCGCACTCAGTCAATTCTTCCGATGCTTCTCAAAAAGCTCAGTATTGAATTACAAAAAGTACTAAGCCTTTCCTGGAAAACTGCTGAAAACCATGTGGAATATTTTACCCTATAATGTGGTTGCGATTTAATGGCACTGCCTTTAAAAAAAAGACAGTTGTTAGACAAACCCTGCTCATTGTCTTGTTTTATCAGCAAATCCTGGCACACATGTTTTACAGAGGCAAAATGGAATTCATTACCACTGAGGGGCATGAGAGTTGTCGTTAAAGTCAGCTGTACTTTGGGTAGAATCAATGAGCAAAAAGTAAACTTTTCAGTACTTTTTTACACTAAAGGATAAATAACTCTTGAGTATAGTCAAATGTAGTTAAAGTCAAGACCTGATTATTAAATTTGGACCAAAATAAAGAGAAGTTACTCTGAATCATAAATATATTATTTGCTCATAAAAGCATCCCAATTTTCCCATAAATAAATTGAAAACCTGCCACTAAATAATGCAGAGAGGAGTCAATGTTTATAGCAATAGTCATATCTGTTCATTCATTCTAACAGAAGTCTAGTCCCCAGCGCTCTCAGTTCAGTTTGTCTTAGCATTATTAGCGTGCTTTTCACCTGCAAAGAAAAGAGATGACCATTAGATAATTCTTTTCATATTGAATATATAACAAGAATCCAAAGAAAAGAAAATGATGGTATCATAATGATACTTGTTGATGCCACTATTCTCAACCTCCTAACAGAAGATAGTTCTACTGAGAAAATGAGCACTTTGATCATTGTCTTTGAACTTAAACCTTTGACTGGAACCCTCTACTTCCTTTTACTGCATTTTTACTCATGTGCATTCTGGGCTCATGTTGATCACTCATTCAGTCCAAACAACTGACATGTTTTTATTAGTCATAGAGCATTAATGCATGGAAATGTCAGATATAATTCCATTTTTTATTTTTATTTTTTACAGCTTTTGGAAAACTTCAGGTCCTTATGTATTATGCAATAAGAATGACTTCCTTGATGTTTTGAGACATTCATTACTGACAGTGGACATCATAACAGAAAAAATTTTCATTAACTCCTGCTACCCAGTGATTAATACATGACAGAGCCTGTGAAATTAATGTAATGATTCTCATGGGATTATAAATAAAGTGAGGGATCCAACATTACTTTGAAAGTCACTCCAACTTGTTTTTATTTGGAATCTATGCACTGTGATCCTAAGGTAAACAGCATGAATTGAAATGCATTTTCAAAAATGTAATGAAAGATCATTGTGTGTTTATTGAACTAGAAGCCTAGTGCATGAAATTTATGCAGGAGGTCCCCTCAGCCCAGACTGCACCCTCTCTAATCCAGGACCTAAACCGGCAGTTGAACATTCCTCTCACAATCCTGGACCTCCGGCACCTAATTGCTTATCTGCCTGCCTACCTGGTTGCCCCTAACTGGCCCCCCTCTGTTGCCAGGTCACCCCTCACTGCTTCCCCCGCCCCCCCACCCACCAATCTGGTCACTCTCTACTGCCCCCCTGCCAGCCTAGTTGCCCCTCACTGTCCCCCCACTGCCAGCCTAATAACCCCCAACTGCCCCTCCCTGCTGGCCTGGTCACACTCAACTGCCCTCCCCTGTCAACCTGGTTGCCCCATGCAGCCTGCTATTCCATCATTTGGTGATCCCTCACTAATCCCCCTGCTGGCCTGGTTGTAGGCACCAATCTTGTGAGGGTGTGATGGTCAATTTGCATATTATTTATTTATTTTATAAGATTAGAGGTCCAATGCATGAAGATTTGTATAAGAATGGGCTTTCCTTGTCCTGGCTGCCATCACTGCCTTTGCTCTGGTTGAAACCGCCTTTCCTCTCTGGCCTGGAGATACCTTTCTGCTCCACCCCAGAGCAGCTGGGTAGCCAAATGCCTGCATCATTGTCATGGTGACAGCACAAGCATTCTGCCCTGCCCCTGGCCACTGGTGCCTGCATATGCAAATTAACCCACAATCTTTGTTGTGTTAATTTGCATACTCACTCTTGATTGGCTGGTGGGCATCATGAAAGTATGGTCAATTAGCATGTTACTCTTTTATTAGGTAGATTGTTCATATCTACTGTCAAGTTGTTTTGACATGGAAGGTTTTAAGTAACATTGGCAGAGAGGTACAATACATTAACACTATGGTGAAAATAAATTGATTTGTTGTTAAAAAAAAAAAAAAAAGATATGTTCACTTCCAAATACCCAAGATTTGCTGCTCTCCCAAACTGCCGGCATTATTGAAATAAACAGTCATATGATTCAACTGTGTCTCTGCTTAATTGGCTCAATTAGTGACAGGCAGCCCGGATGCCTTGCTTGTTCAGTTACATACTCAGCTTTCAGTCTCTGCAGCTGGATTGCTTCAGTCAGGTCTACTTGATGTGGAATAGTCTTGCTGCTCTGTATTTGCAGATGACTCTCCTAACTTAAATCAGCTTTAGCAGAAAAGTAAGGCATATGACAATTTCAAGAGCTCAGGTGTTGGGAGATTATAAGAAATTAAAACACCTTTTCTTGACTATTTGACTACTGTTACTGTTGATAATTTTGGCTAAGGCTAATGTTTTCTGAGTTTATGTCAATTGAATATGAAAGACCTTTATTTTATCTCAACCAAAGCTGTCACCATGACTTCATCCTATTGCTTTTTAAACTTTTCTTTCTACATCATACTCTTTTTAAGTCCCAAAAGAGGGCCTGGCTGTGCTTTTATCTTTCAGGATATGCTGTTCTCCTTATGATAGTTGGAGAAAAACAACCTCTCTTTCCTAAACATAGTATTCCAATAGAAGGAAAGGGGCATTTACTAGTGGACTGCAGAATTTAACTTCTGTGTCCAGTTAGTCACCCTTTAAGCACTATGTCAGAGTCTTGACAATGCTGGATTACATCACTGTGGTACTCTTGCAAGACTGTCATATATACTGCACATAGAAACTCCAAGTACACACTCATGTGACCCATCTGGAGTCGCTGTGATTCTTGAAGAGGACTCTCTCAAAGCATGTGTGGCCATCTAATTCTGGACTTTGAAGTGAAAGAAAACCCTCTCACTTTCCTCTTTTTATCTGACATGCTAGATCACAGTCTCATGTAATGCTGGAGACCAGTGTCCAGATCTTGCCTCCAAGATGCAATGAGAATGCTAGCTCTACAGCAGGAGTAGGCAAACTAGCCAAATCCAGTCCGTTGCCTGTCTTCCTGCACTCTCTGAGCCAGGAGTGTTTCTTTTCTTATATTTGTAAATGGTAAAAAACAAAATCAGAAGGATCACATTTTGTGATATGTTAAAATTATATGGGCCCTGGTTAGAGCTCGGCCAGCAGACTGAAGGAACAAGGGTTTGGTTCCCAGTCAAGGGAACATACCTCTGTTGGCAGTTCACACCCCACCCCTAGCTGAGGTGCATATAGGAGGCAACCAATTGACGTTGAGAGAGCTCACATGGATATTCCCCCCACCCCCTCCATTCCACTCTGTCTGAAAATCAATTAGAGAAAAATATCCTTGGGTGAGGTTTAAAAAAAATAATATGAAATTCAAATTTCAATGATTATGAATAAAGTTTTATTGGAGGATGGCCATGCTCATTAATTTACATATTGTCTATGGTTGCTTTCACTACAGTGACAGGATTAAGTACTTGTGATGGAAGACCCTGTGGCTCCCAAAGCCTGACACATTCACTATCTGGCCCTCTGCAGAAAGTTTGTAGACTCTGCTCGAAAACTGTAAACTAACCATTGCATGCAGTTCTTAGAGGGCATGAATTACTAGTAAAACCTCTACCAGGGGAGTGAAAAAACAAAGTAACTCCTCTGTGATGATTGGTGGTCTTAGGAAAACATAAATCTTTGTTCCTTTATAATTTCCTAACACATCTATATCTTATTCCAAGAGAAGAATGTCTAATATATATTTACAACCATGTTCAGGGACTTAAAATAATCTAATCTAATAATAGAGAAATATGCAAATTTGTCTGTTACAGTGTCACATCATGACCAGATCAGCCGGCTGTGACCCTGCCCTCTGCTCAGGCAGCTGCAAGGACCAGGGTAGGATAGGATACCATAGGCACAGGAATGGAAAAGGGAAGGAAACTGCACTCGGAAGGGGGTGGCAATTGCAGGGGAGTGGAGCAGGTGCACCAAGTGAGGGGCGGGGTGCAGGCGGCCCAGAGCAGGGAGACCCATCCAGATGTGGGAGGAGGGCAGTGGTGGCCATTGGCGGGGAAGCACCCACAGTCCAGAGTGGAAGATGGCCAGATGCCTTCTGGACTGAAGTGCTCCTGCTTTGTGGCAGCAGCACCCGGGTTGCACGGGCCTTGGCCACTCTCGCTGGGCATCCTGGGCGGGGAATGAGAACAGGACAGTGGTGGGGAGGCAGGCGAAGGGGGGCGGCAAACACCTGTCTGGGGCTGACCCCTGGGCTGAGGGTTAATGTCCACACCCCCCTCCAAAGGAAGCTTTAAGAAGGGAAGGAGGGAGGGAAGAACTTTCTAAAGGAGTCAGTAGAGAGCAGAGTTAAAGAAGGAAAGAGGATGTGTGAGTGAACTGTAGGAGTTATAATGAAAACCAAGTATAGTTGTGTACTGGGGGCAGATTTTAAAAGTAGGAGTCAAAAAAGAAAATAGATAAATGATAGTGAATAATTAGGCAGGTAGATAGATATTAAAACGGTGGAAGTAAGTAGATAAGGATGTGCATGAGAGAGACAGAGGAAGTAAAGAAAAATTTTAAAGGGGAGCCAGTAGAGTTTAAAAGAAAAATGGGAAGAAGGAAGAAATGGGGAAAGGAGCAAAGCAGGTCTGAGGGAGGACGTGAAGAAAAAAATTAAGATGGGAAGGAAGGAAAAGGGGAAGGAGAGGTAAAGATAAAGAAAAGTAGGAATGTGGGGAGGGAGGGAGGGTAGGAGAAAGATGGAAAGAAGGATGATGGAACAGAAGTAGGAAATAAGGAGGAAAGAAATGTTTACAAACGATGAATTAGTAGGAAAAAGTGTTACATAAAGGAGAGAGAAAAACTGTGTGAAAGGGAGACGCCAAAAGGAAGTCAAATGCAATTGTGTGTGAAGTGGTAAGATTAAAAAAAAAAAGCTAATGGGGGCAACCAGGCTGGCAGGGGAGGGTAGTTATGGGGATCAGGTAGGCATGCAGAGTGGTTAAGGCAGGCAGGCAGGTGACTGGTTAGGAGCCAGAGGTCCTGGATGGCGGCAGGATTGGGTCTTAACTGGCAGTTGGACACCCCCCAAGGACTCCCAGATTGCAGGTCAGGCTGAGGGACCCCACCCCTCCATGCACAAATTTCATGCACCAGACCTCTAGTAAGAAATAAAAGGGAAACATGTGTATAAGTGCGTTATGATGTAGGTAAAACAAGCCCTAAGAAATCAAAGACACCACTTTCCTAAGAAACTCCTTTTTCTAACAGTACTTAATTCTGTAATGTGCTTGAAAATGCATTATATATGTACATATATTCCAGATACATGTGCTTGTGCATTTAATATATGAAGTTTTCATGGAATAACAAGGTTTTGTCACTTTTTAATTTTCTTTCTACTACCAGAGTAGCTAAATTTAAAATATCATTGAATTTTGCTGTAAGAGAAAAAGGAGCAAGCTTTAATAAAATGCAGAATTAAGGTATCATATGTCAAAGATGTGATTCTCTAGACATTACCCCACCTAAAATTCCTACCACATATGTCAGGACAACAAAAGCATCTTACTCCAAAACTCAGTACCTCAGAATATATCAGTGATATGAAAAGCTTCATATTGTGGCCAACAGCCGTACCAGACACTATGTACATTCCACCCATAATTACAGTTTTGAATATTTTCACTCCTGGCTGGCCTCAAAAACCACTTCAAAATTGTTTCTTCTCTAAAATCAACTTCTAGCGTGGTCAGTGAGATTGGCTATAGTGCATTGAATACTCCCAATGTGCTCATAGCTCTAGCCCCACTCTGCATACTCTTGAAATTCTATCTACATTGTATCAGCACTTTTCACACATAGGAATTCATATTTGAATAGCCTCTGAGACTTCATCTCAAAGAAACTGGAGTGTTGCTGAATCTCTTGAATGTATCTTTCACCATGTTTGAAAAATCATCATGCTTTCTGCAAATGTTCACAGTCATGGCCTTGGATACAGTCAATACTTGTTATAAAAGCAACATGTGACAGAGTTTGCTATTAAAGTCCAGACACCTATCTCTAAACTCGTGACAATTATGGCTACTTGGTCATTGTCACACTGCTTCTGTCTTGGCCTTCTCTTGGATCTGCATCTACGTGGGTTCTCACTTTTATCTGTTCCAGCCCTGGTTTTCTAAAGATCCCTGGAAGTCATCAACCAAAAATGTAAGATATGCCCATCATTCCTCTTTTATTCTCTACATATGTTCTGAGAAGTTCTGATTGCTAAATGCATTTTTATATCTAACATCTTTCTTCTTCCTTGTAACTACTACCTTAATTTGTCACCTAGGGGCTGGACTATGCAATTGACTCCCATGTAGGTTTTCTAGTTCCCATAATCTGGAGTCCATGGACTCATAAGAAGACCATGCATTGGCTTCAAATTGTCTCTAAGTCTTCCAAAATTGTGCCCATACCTGGTGTTTCAAATAATTAAAGGGTTAGAAGCCTGGAATGCTAGTTGTTCATTGATATGTAAGTGTCTTGGGGCCATTAGTTTGGTTTTGGTTGGCTGAGATACTGGAGCAGGGCTGATAGTGACTAATTTCTTCCTGCCTTCTTTCTCTGCAGCTTTGCCTTCAGGGCACTCACCACTTGCTCTAGTAGGCTGTAACTTCATAAAGGGGTGGTAGCATTTCCAACTACTTCACTGCAGTTTGAATGACTGACAACTTATTTAATTAATTGATAAATTGGTATGAAAAGTATGGGACTTGAAGTTAGTAATGCGTATATCTGATTTTAAAAGATATGTAACAATTTTGAAATATGTTTATTGTTGACATGCATATGAGTTTTAAAATCCATGGTTTGTTATACTTGCCAGGTGATATATGATTTGTAAATGCTTGAGTTTAGTTTGTTGGTGTTAAATGATCTGATTGGGGGTTTAGATGAAAAGTGGCATAGTTTATGTGTTAAAGATGAGGATTAAGAAGTATGTAAACACCAGAAAGGTAATACCAATGTCAGTGACATAGAAATGAGGGAAGAAGATCCATGGTGATGTAAAAGGTAAAGGAGATATCTCTTTATTGTCATGCTTACTAGAAAAAATATCAAACATGTGAATTTACTGATATTTTTATTTAGGAAAAGGCTTAGTAAAAAAGAGAGAGGAATGATTTAAAGAAAAATATCAGGGAAACTGCAGTGAGAGGTAATTAAAATGGCAAACCATGATGAAGTTGTAGGTGAATAATCAGAGTTCAGATTAACCCCAAATGCCCATGCCCAACTGCAATATCTTGGCAAGTCCTATGGCTCATCAAGCTCAGCCTCTTTCTCTATAAAATAGATATTGAATTTGATATATTCTTATAAACATTAAATAAGGCCACATTCAAACATGAAAGTGATTTATAAACCATAAGAATCTGTAGAAATAAATTGCATTGTTAAGTATGGTTAGAAAGGGAATGTCATACTTTCATCCTTCATATGCTCTGCACCCTTCAAATTTTACAACAGTGTAAATGTAAACAAAGGCTGGAGAATATAGGGAATAAGAGCAGGGTTTTTACAGTTTTAAATTAATTCAATATTGTATTATGGCTTTGAATTATTTAACATCTTTTATTCTCAGCAATATCGCCTGGAAAATGGGTATAATTTTAGCACCTATCTCAGAACAATATTTCTCAGAATTAAGCAACACATGTACAACCTTTGGCACATATATGCACTAACAATAAAAGCAATTATAGACATTACTAGAGGCCCAGTGCATGAAATTTGTGCAGGGGGTGGGAGGCAGCCTGGCCTGCATCTTCTTCAATCCAGGTCTCCTCAGGGGATGTCCAACTGCCAGTTTAGAGTCAATTAGGCTGGCAGGGGAGGGCAGTTAGGAGCAATTAGACCTAAGCCAGTAGTCAGACATCCCTCTTGCAATATGGGACTGCTGGCTCCTATCTGCTCACCTGCCTGCCTGCCTGCCTGATTGCCCCTAATCACCTCTGCTTGTTGGCCTGATCACACCCAACTGTCCTCCACTGCTGGCCTGATCACTCCTAAATGCCTCTATTTCAGCCCCACAGCCATGGCTTGGTCCGAAAGATGTCCAGTCTAACTAGCATATTACCTCTTTACTAATATAGATTATTATTAAATAGGACAACTGAACTAGAGTTCACAAATTGCTTCCCAAATTTCTTGTATTTCTGGCAAATTAAATGAAAAGTAGAAAATATATGGAGAACTCTAGCACAAAGTAGTTTTAGAAATTCTCATAGAAAAATCTTAAAACAGTGAACATTCCTAATAAGAGTTCTTTTTGAAATAACAGCAAAAAATGACCCCACTACCAGTCCTGGGAACATGAGTATAACATGTCACAGTCTTCTTTCTGTGACTCATTGTAGAGTCTGAGATTAAGACCTCAGTTAGAAATTGACTAAAGAATATGAACCCATGAGGTTGGTTGCAAAGAGCTTTGAAAGAAAAGCTGGATGCCAAAGGCCCACAAATATGACATATTTCCAAAGTAAGCATCCAAGTTTGGATATCACATGTAAATCTTTTACTTAAAACCATGTCAGCTTGCAGAGCTAAAGAGCATGTTCTTATCATACATGTTATAGAGTTACTTGTAACTCTGAGTCCCTGATTCTATAATTCTACCTTGCTACCCAACATCCTTATTACTAACTATAAATCACTTGGATGCCTCGTCACTGGATAGGAGACATTCCCAATGTTTGGCTAAATGAAGCATCCACAGCTCTGGGTTAAGTGCTCAGTCTGTGATTTCAGACCACATGAGTTTGAATCCACTTTGCCTCTCTACCTACAAGCTTCAGAGCCCTGGCAGAGTCCCAGACACATCAGTCACTTACCTTTATGTGCCTCACCTGTAAATGGTTTTCTGGTGGTGCTGTAAAATTTCAATGAGTTGGCATTTGTAAAATGCTTATATTAGTACTAGAAGCCCAGTGCACGAAACAGAGTGCAAACCGCAAGCCGTTGTCAAAAGCCACCCCTTCCTGCTGGTTAATTCACACACACACACACACACACACACACACACACACACACACACACACCAAACCCACCCCTGCAATTTCTGATTCAGTGGGTCTGGGACAGGGCCAGAGAATTTGTATTTTTATCAAAGTTCAGGGTGATACTGATGTTACTGGTCCCAGGACCACCCCTTGCAAACCACTACCCTAAAACATTTGTTTTAAATTCTTACCAAAAGCTTAACTGCAGTACAACTAGAGGGAGTTAACAGTAATTTTAATTACTTTAATTAAGTGTTATGAGTCAAAATATGGGGTGCCCTGTCTGCAATTGCACTGGAACTGAGTGGCTAGGGGAGATTCTGGAGGCTGTCTTCCTGGACGGTGGGTGTGGAGATGAGGCCAGGAAATGCTACCCAAACAAAAACAATAGCATTTATATCCAGTTCTCTGATCATCACTTTCACAAGAGAGGTTTCTCCAATTGGGCCAGACAGAAAAATCTAAACTGCAGAAAGAACTTCAAGAAAGTTAGAAAGAACTTACAAACTCAACACCTAAAAAACAAACAATCCAATTAGACATTTCTGCTAAGAGGACGTAAAGATATCCAATAGACATATGAAAAGATGTTCAACATAACGAGATGTCACTTTACATCTGCCAGAACGACCATCATCAAAAAATCAGCAAACAACAGTGCTGGTGAGGATGTGGAGAAAAGGGAACCCTCATGTACTGTTGATGGGAATGCAGACTGGTGCAGCCACTGTGGAGAACAGTACGGCGTTTCCTCAAAAAATTAAAAATTGATCTGCCTTATGACCCAGCAACTCTACTTCTGGGAATATATTCTAAGAAATCTGAAACACTAATTTGAAAAAAAAATATATGGATCCCTATGTTCATTATACATTATTTACAATAGCCAAGACATGGAAGCAGCCCAAATGTCCATCAGTAGATGAGTGGATAAAAAAGCTGTGGTACATATACACCATGGAATACTAGCTTGGCCATCAGAAAGAAGGAACTCTTACCCTTTGCAATAGCATGTATGGACCTGGAGTTTATTATGCTAAGTGAAATAATCTATTTAGAGAAAGACAAATACAATGCAATTTAACTTACATGTGGAATCTAATGAACAAAATAAAATAACAAACTAAATAGAAATAAACTCATATACACAGAGAACAGATTGACAGCTGACAACGGGGATGGGGTTAGGAGCTGGATGAAAAAGGTAAAGAAATTAAGCAAAAACAAAACTCATAGTCATAGATAATAGTGATTACTGGAGAGAAAGGGGGTGGGGAGAAGTAGAAGAGGGTAAAGGGGGGATAAATGGTCATGGAAGGAGACGTGATTTGAGGTGTTGAACACATAATACAATATACAGATGATGTGTTACAGAACTATACGGCTGAAACCTATATAATTTCATTAACCGATGTCACCCCAATAAATTCAACTTTAAATAAAAAAGAACTTCGGGGAGCCACAGACCCAAGAGCAGCCTGTGGTGATTAAAGCAAACCCTGAACCCAAAAGACCCCTCTGTCAACATGTGGTGGAAAACAAGGTGGGTGTGGCCGCGCCCCCTCTGAGAGCCCTTCCACCCGAGTCCGCCTGGAGAAATCCCCGAAATTGGAACTGAGAGGGAGACGCGGCGGCGGCAAGCACGAACCGCGATCTCAGAAATATTCAGCGCTTATTATTCATCCCTGCGCCAAGGAGCCCTGGCGGAGTCCGCAGACAAACCAGCCAACCTCACCCCCTCCAGCCAGGCCTCTCTCCCCGGCCCGGACGGTCCCTGCGACCAGGCAGCTGAGCGCCCACGGCGGACAGCGCGCCCGCTGCCCGGTGCCCGCTGCCCGGTGCGAGGTGAGAGGCTCCGCCACTCCTTCCCGGGGAAGGCGACGGGCAGGCCTGCGAGGGTCTGGGCGTGGGAATGCACGGAGTCGAGCTGCCCCTGGGGTGGGAGCAGTGAGGGTCGGTGGGGATAGGAGGAAGCACTGAAGATGGAGGAGGATTAACGAAAAGTGGGCAGAGTCCCTTTTTTAAGTGATTGATGCCGGGCAAAAGGCACGCTTTGAGCAAAGATTCATCAGTCGGTGGAGACCCTTATTGCTTCACAGATGACAGGTTTGTCCAAAAAAAGGTGAATTAAGGAGAGACTTCTGGGACCTAGGGGTAGAATGGAGTGATAGAATTAGTTACATTTAAGTGGCAGCTTTAAGGAGAATTAAAGCACACAGTGCTGAGGGAGGAGCAAGGACTTTTAAAAACCACTTCCCTGCCTTTGTTTCAGTAACAAGTTATCCCAGGAAGCGGTGCAGACTCTGAAGTGCGGCCGCGCCTGCAGGTCGCCTGCAGGTCCGTCCAGAGCGTTGCTCCTGAGCTGCCAGCCAGAAAGTTGAAGCCACTCCTTCACTTGGGAGCAAACCTCCCTCAGGTCTGGACACAATTCTTCATTTCCCGCGAAGATTTTCTGTCAACGCCTGTGACAGGAGAGGATTCAGGACGAGAAAAGAAGAGCTCAGGTATTGTCCACTTCAATTTCATTACCTACATCGTCAGGTTGAAGTTTGTGGACCCACAAGCCATGCTCTCTTAGAATTTTGATTCTCTTTGAAATAGCTTGTATGTGAACACACCCACTTCTGTTTTCTTGCCTCCTGCTGTTCCTTTCCGTGTTCATCAAAGGAAAAGATGGAAATGTTGCCTCCAATCAGACACAGTTGCTTATAAGTATTGTAACCAGATGGTCCCAGTGACAAAAGTGGTGGCAATATTAATCCTACATTAAATTTTAATTTGGGTTTTATTCTACTGATTCTATTATCTTTATATCTATAGGAAGATAAAGTAAGGTAGCATCCACATTGTTTCTAGCATAGTTTATGGCTAAAGGCTATTTACTGGTAGAATCCAAAAGAAATAATTCTATTCTAAGGAATGCTGAGATTTTAAAATGTGAAGGTCACATTTCTTAGAAAAGCATTATAAAAATTTTATTGCAATCCTGTATGTTTTGAATTTCAGGAGAAAATAAGGTTTGGATTCTTGGGCTGGCCCCAAATGTGGGTTACAGATAACATTTTCCAACAATCTGAGCATATTTCTTCCCTGGTTATGCTCCCCCACTCCCACGGCTCACACGAGGAGGAGAAGGGATCACGGAAATAGCAGAGGGGTGTTCTAAGCAGAGCAAAAGCAGACAGCATCATGCCCTCACGGCCAGCATGGCCACAACAGTGCCTGGACCAACCTCCCGCCCACCCAGCCAGTCACTATTGCTTAGGGTCATTATTTGGCAATGTGCAATGTGCCTTTTTTTGGCAAGATTTATTTACTGTTCCAGAGGATTATTACATCTCATAAAAATGTTCTTGAGGGAGGTTTAATAAAGTGAAAATACAATACAAGATGAGGCAAAAGTAGGTTTACTGTTGTTCACATAGAAAATAATACAATAATTAATAAATGATAATGCAAGAATAAACTGTTTTACATATGTACAACTGTAAAACTACTTTTGCTCCAACTTGTATTATACATTTAATGATAAAAAGTGTTACAAAATTTAGTTTGATACACACACATACATGGGAACATACACACAATCCTATATAATAAAGTGTAATATGCAAATAGACCAAAAGGCAGACAACCAAACAACCAATCAAAGTGTAATATGCTAATGATATGCTAAGGCTGCTCAATAGCTCACTATGATGTGCACTGACCACCAGGGGGAAGATTCTCCGACTGGTAGGTTAGCTTGCTGCTGGGGTCCAGCCCATCAGGACTGAGAGAGATGGGCTGGACATGCCCTGGAGCCCTCCTGCAGTCCCTCCCTGGCCCAATCGTGCACCAGTGAGGGCGCCAGACACAGGGCTCATGGCTGGCAAGCAATGCTGTGGCAGTATGAGCCTCTCCCGATTGGGACTGATTGGGCTCAAGCTCGCAGCAGGCACAGTGTGGCTGGGATGAGCGGGAGCGGCAGGTAGGAGCTGCAGGCAGCATTGGACTGCTGGTTTCTGCCCAATCCCTGGAGGCCACCCAGAGGGACCCCACCTGAGCACTAATTGATGCACTGGGCCTCTAGTATATATACAAGGCTGGAGGGTATCCAGCAAAATGTTAATGATTATATTTGGGTGGTGGGAATATAAGAAATTTTTAAAAAATTAATCCTCACCCAGGGATATTTTTCCATTAATTTTTAGAGAGGGTGGAAGAGAGTGGGAGAGATAGAGAGAGAGATATCAATGTGAGAGAGACACATTGATTGTTTACATCCCATATGCACCCCAATTGGGGCTGAAGATCGAGTCTGAAACCAAGGTACATGTTCTTGACTGGAACTGAACTCAAGCCCCTTCAGTCCTCGGGCCGATGTTCTATCTATTAAGCCAAACCAGCCAGTGCAGTAATTTTAAATTTTTTTTTTTGCTTCTTTACAGCTTCCAAATGTTCTATCAAACTCATGAATTAGTTTTATGACCAGATTTTAAAGTTAGTCCAAAAAGCTAATGTAGAAACAGGAAAATAAGCATTATGCACTTCAATTGTCACAATATTTTTAGTCTGGGGTTAATTTTCTCTTTTCAATGCATCCCTAATTAATAGGGGTTGCTGCATTTTATGAACAAGGGAACAGCTATGAAGGAATTTTCACAGCTGTAAAACCCACATGATCACAAAGCTCCAAGGGAGGCCAGCACACACTGTGGCTTTGGACAGACTGAGTTTCACCGTAACAGCGGCAAACAGAACTGGCCACTTAGGACCCTTCAGGAAGTCCTCTGAGGGTACCACAGTCCCTGTGAGCGATTGTACGGGGCCTTTGCTCAAACCATAGTTAAAACTCCGATCTGTGCTGTTTTTCAGAATGAAAGTGAAAGGCAGAGGAATCACCTGCTTGCTGGTTCCCTTTGCCGTGATCTGCCTGGTGGCCACGCCCGGAGGCAGCGCCTGTCCTCGCCGCTGTGCCTGCTATTTGTCCACAGAGGTGCACTGCACATTTCGGTACCTGACTGTCATCCCAGACAGCATCCCGCCCAATGTGGAACGTATCAATTTAGGGTGCGTGGGGGCCCTCTTCCTGTCCCCTCTCAAGGAGGGATTGTTCCCCAGGACCTTGGGAGATTAACCACAATTGTAATAATATTTCTCTTCTGAAACGAGTGCTTGAGGATTCTAGCCAATAAGGAAATTTAACTCATAAAGTTTTATTAGGAGAAAGTTCTAGAACCTGAAGTGACTCTTGGTAAGTTACAAGGCCCATGGCTATAGAAAAGCTTCATTTTGGCTATATTTGTGCTGGAAAATAATATTGCTCTTGTTAAGAATTAGGGTTATGGCCTTACAAATCTCAGAGGGAAGGTGGAGGTGGGAGGGGAGAGATTAACGGAAGAATCTATATGCACATGTGCATGAGCCATGGACACAGACGGTAGTGTGGTGAAGGCCTGAGGGGCAGTGGAGGGGTCAGTGGGGTAAAAAAAAAGGGGGGGGGACACTGTAACTTTCAACAGTAAAGACAAATAATAAAAAAGAATTAGGGTTATGATATATCAGTAAGAGATAACAGGACAGCTAGGAGTGTCCTCCTATATATAAAAGATATGTGTGAAACATAGGTTAGATCCTTTTTTGAAGGCCTTTGGGTTTTTTTCTATACAAGCTGATTTCTAAAATGCTTTTTAAAATACATACCTAATTAAATCTACCAAAAGGTGGCTATAATTTTAAAATCCTAAATGAAAATATGTGCACTCAAATTTAATATAATTTATTTGGCATTAGTGAGCACCTACTGTGTGCCAAACACAATGGATGGTACCAGGGATGCAATGTACAAAATATATATTTACACCTAAAAGCCATATTTTTTTTGGGGGGGGGTGTTTTTAATAGTTTGCTGATTTTTTAGAGAGAGGAAGAGAGAGAGACAAAAACATTAATGTGAGAGCATAACATCCTTGGCTGCCTCCTGCATGCCTCTTACCAGGGATCAAGCGCACAACCTGGGCATGTGCCGTGACCAGGATTCAAATCAACAACCTTTTGGTTGGACCATGTTCAACTGAGCTAGGGCTAGAAACTATAGTTAAAAGGAGAAGACAGATATACACTTAGTATAACTTAATAAGAACCATAATATAGCAAAGGGATTTAGGAGCAATCACTGACAATAATAGCTACCATTAATTGTATGCTTTCTATACCCAGGCATTGAGCTAAGCACTCTTCCGTATTCATTCATTTAATTTTTTTAAGTTTATGAAGTGCCATTTTTTTAAAAAAAATATGTTTTTATTGATTTCAGAGAGGGAGAGGGAGAGAGATACATCAATGATGAGAAAATAATTAGTCAGCTGCCTCTTTCATGCCCCACACTGGAGATCGAGCCCATTAGCCTATCATGTGCCTGCCAGTTCATAGGTCAACACCCAACCACTGAGCCACACCAGCTGGGCTCATTTAATCTTCCTGACCCCTTTAGAGTAGGTCCTACTATTTGCATTTTACAAATGAGCATACTGAGGCACAGAAAGGTTACTGGTTTTACTCAGGGATGCTACTAATACTACCAAGTCCCTGAGTTCATAATCACAGCCAAACCATTGGCTTCAGAGCCCAGGTTTCTTGGTCACTACTTTATAATGATGAATTCCACCTGGAAGAGTGAGGGGAACATGTGGTAAAAGAATGGGCTGGGATGGGGTCTTAAAAGTGTTCACAAAGGGGCGGGGAGAGCATACACCTAGAGGTTTGAAATGAAAAGGAATGTGCCATGTTCCAGGAATATGAATAAGGTGATTGTAACAGACTGCAAGAGTTGGTGGAGGACAGACCTTCTGTGACATCTGATCAATTTCAATATTTCAAGCACTGTGTTATCTTCTTAGAGCACAGGTGCAACAAGAGAGGCATCCGTGTGTGTGTGTGTGTGTGTGTGTGTGTGTGTGTGTGTGCATATACATGCATATGTTGGCTCTTGCTTTGACATTTGAACTTAAGTTGACAGGCTTAGCTTATGCCTAGAATGCCATTTGTATTTCAGGTACAACAGCGTGGTCAGACTGACAGAAACAGATTTTTCTGGCCTGAATAAGCTGGAATTACTGATGCTGCACAGCAATGGCATTCACACAATCCCGGCTAAGACCTTCTCAGATTTGCAGTCCTTGCAGGTGAGACCTGGTGGGAAAGGGGCAGGTTAGAGAAGTAAAATGTTCCTCCAAAAACTGCCTGTTCCTACAGCATCCCAAAACCAACATTCTGTAAATTAGAAGTAAACATCATGAGAGAATGTTAAAGAACTGGTTTCTTTTATAATGCAAGTGTATGTGGAAATTAGAATAATAAGGAAATTCTGATGCAACATTTTATACATCAAGCTAATAGAAAAAATATTAATACACAGTGATTACTAAATCTTTAAAAATTTATATATATGAGAGGCCCAGTGCACAAAATTCATGCATGGCGGTTGGGGGTGTCCCTCAGTCCAGCCTGTACTCGCTGCAATCTGGGACCCCTCAGGTGTTGTCCACCTGGATTGGGCCTAAACTGGCGGTAGGACATCCCTCTCACAATCAGGAACTGCTGGCTCCTAACCACTTGCCTGCTTGCCTGCCTGATTGCCCCTAACCACTCTGCTCGCCAGCCTAACCACCCCCTAATCACTCTCCTGCTGGCCTGATTGACGCCTAACTATTTCCCTGCCAACATGATCATCCCCAACTGCCCTCCCCTGCGGGGATGAGGAGACTGGGGGACTCTGGCTGGATGAGGCAGGGCTGAGGGGACTGGGGCACTGAGGCTGGATAAGGAGGGGCTGAGGGGACTAGGGGACTCTGGTTGAATAAGGCAGGTCTGAAGGGACTGGGTACTGCTGTCTTGTGAGGTCATGATGGTCAATTAGCATACTCTCTCTTTATCAGATAGGATATATTTATAATTTATTTCACAACAGAAGGGAGGAGCTAGAGAGATAGAAACATTCATCATGAGAAAGAATCATTGATTGGCTGCCTCCTGCATGCCCCACACTGGGGATCAAGCTTGCAACCAGGCATGTGCCCTGACCAGAAATTGAACTGTGACCTCCTGGTTCATAGGTCGACACTCAAAAACTGAGCCACGGTGGCCAGGCACTAATCCTTTAAAATTTAATCCTAAAAGGCTACTTCTAGTCATGTTCATCTTGGAGCTGAATCAGATTCCAAAATATAATTACCATCTTAGAAGTTGGCTTTCTATTCAACAATATACTTTTTTAGTCTCACTTTATTTACTTATGCCTCGTCTTGTTAAAAAAAAAAACTTTAAAAAGTTGTGAAGACTTCCAAGAATGTGTTAAATATTGTAAAAATTATCAACGCAGTAGGTGAGAAAGTACAAGGTAGAACAAATCTGAGGACAATATCAGAGGGAGCAAAGTAGAAGGCAGACATATAGATTAACATATCTATATTAAGTAGGACTTGAGACTTTCAAGAAGTTCACAATTCATGGCTCCTATTAATTTTAATAAATGATAATTAATAAAACTACTATTACTGTTCAGAAAAAGCACAACCATCTTTGATTTTAAATCTGTCTCCCAATGTTTCTGATAAAATACAGTGTAATAAAATAAGTTATCAATAACATTCTTATATATCTATTAATATATATATATATAATTAGATATATAATCTATATCTACATCTACATCTATATCTACATCTACATCTACATCTACATCTACACCTATACCTATACCTATACCTATACCTATACCTATACCTATATCTATATCTATCTATATCTATATCTATCTATTAGAGGCCCAGTGCACAAAATTCGTGCATGGGAAGAGGGGTGGGTGTCCCTCAGCCAGGCCTGCATCCTCTATAATCTAGGATCCTTTGAGGGATATTTGACTGCCGGTTTAGGCTCGATCCCTGCAGGGACATCCCTTCACAATATGGAACACCTGCCTCCTAACTGCTCACCTGCCTGCCTGCCAGCCTGATCCCCCCTAACCACTCCTCTACTGGCCTGATTGACACCTAACTTCTCACCTGCCAGCCTGATCACCCCTTACTGACCTCCCCTGATGGCCTGACCGCTCCTAACTGCCCTCTCCTAATGGCCTTATGGCCCCCAACTGCCCATCCCTGCTGGCCTGATTGCCCAAAACTACCCTCCCTGGCCATAACCTGCCTCTTTTGCAGGGACCCACCTCCTCTGCACAAGGCAGTGGAGATGCCGGGACTGACCTCTTCCATGCTGTACAGAGCCACGGGATCCCCAGGCCTCACCACAATGAGTAACCACTGGGCCCGCCTCTGCTGCGTGCACAGCCATCTTGTGAAGGCCATCTTGTGATGACATGAGGGCGTGACTCTACCTAGGCTATATATAATATATATAGTATGTAGTATATAGTATATAGTATATAGTATATAGTATATATTGCCTAGGTAGAGTCTACTCTATATAATATATATTATAATATTTATAATATATATAATATATATAATATATACAATGTATACAATGTATAATGTAATATATATATATATATATATATATATATATATATATAATATTCCTAAGCAACCAGACCAAACTGACCAGACAAAACTGAATGACTGACACAACCAGAATGACCAGTCACTATGTCACTCACTGACCACCAGGGGGCAGACACTCAATGCAGGATCTGCCCCCTGGTGGTCAGTGCACTCCCATAGCCAACCTTCCTCCAGCTGGCCAACCTCTCACAGTCCCTCTCCCAGGCCTACAGGCCCTGATTGCCCAACTAGGGCTTGTCCTCTTGCTGGAACAGGCAACCGGGGGTGGGTGACAGTGGCCAAGGGCCACCCCAGGGGAGACCAAGGGCCAGCTACGTCCTTGGGGCCAGTGGACAATCTCCCATTCTCTGTTTTTCCCCCCGGCCGGCAGGCCCCAATCAGCCCACTGCCTGTTCTCCATGGTGGTGGTGCAGCAGTGAGGGAGTGAGGAGTGGGAGAGGCTGGGAACCGTGTAGTGGTGGGGCACCGACGAGGGCAGCATCAGCATCCGGCGCCCATTCCTTCTGCACCTGGCTTGGTGACCATTCTCTCCTCTCCAGCCCAGCCCTGATTGGCCTGGCCCCAATCAGCTCTGATCGCCAGCCAGGCCTAAGGAATCCACTCATACATGAGTTTTGTGCACCAGGCCTCTAGTAAAAGATAAAATGCCATGTGCATAGTGCATGACCTCATGATAGGGCTGGGTAAAGCCTTAGAAGTCAATCCAGGTATGGGATTGTGTTGATTTGACTTACTCAGGCTTTATTTGGAATACTAGAGGCCTGGTGCATGACAATTCATGCACTGGAGTAGGGGGTCCCTCAGCCCAGCCTTGCCCCCTCTCACAGTCCAGGAGCCCTCAGGGGCAGGAGGCGACCCGGCAATCAGTGGAAGACAACACTCCATCATACCTCTGCTGCTGCCACTGCCAGCAGTGCAAGCCTTGGCCTGCTCTGGTGACCTGAGCCTCGGGTAGCCCTTGGTGGATGGGCAGCCACCATCTGAGGCTGGCCCTGGGCAGCTGGGGGGCTGAGGGAACTGGGGGACTCCCGAGGCAGGCACGTGAAGTGGCCAGATCGGGCTTAGGGCTGAGGGGACTGGGCACTGCTATATTGTGGCTGTGTGTGTTACCATATTTGAGAACATGGCAGTCAATTAGTATATTCCCTCCTTATTGGCTGTAGGTGTAGCCATCTTTGAGGATGGGGTAGTCTATTAGCATATTCCCTCCTTATTGTCTGTGGGCGCCACCATCTTTGCAATGGCGTGTGGATCGATTAGCATATTCCCTCTTTATTAGATAGGATATCTGTTCAGAGGACTATATTGCATACATATTCTTCATTAAGTTCTCCACACGTATATACTAGTGACCAGGTCTTGAACAGATATTGAGGGCCACTGAGTTTGAGCTTATACTTCCAATTTAGTTTGTCTTTGCTTACTAGGGAACTTGGTATTCCAGAAAAGTACCCTCAACAAAAATGATAGATTGTGTCCAATCAGGAAAAATTATGAGAAACCATTGTTTTTACTAGCATTTCTTGGTCTTTTTTTTTTTTATATATATATAGAGAGCATATGTTTAATAATTGGAGAAGAAGTTGAAGAA
Source organism: Vespertilio murinus (assembly GCA_963924515.1). Taxonomy (NCBI): domain Eukaryota; kingdom Metazoa; phylum Chordata; class Mammalia; order Chiroptera; family Vespertilionidae; genus Vespertilio; species Vespertilio murinus. The sequence goes on along the minus strand of OZ004706.1, from coordinate 107,602,793 downwards.
TACCCACACACAATTGACCTATTCAAAAATTATTTAATTCAAAATCAGTTAAAATCGATACTTGTCTTTCTCTGACTGGTTTATTTCGCTTAGCATGATACTCTCCAGGCTCCTCCAGGCTGTCTCCGAGGGTAAGAGATCCTTATTTTTTGCTCTTACACTAGAGGCCCAGTGCATGAAAATTTGTGCACTCGCGAGGGGGCGTGCTCAGCCTGACCTGTGCCCTCTCACAGCCCGGGACCCCTCAGGGGATGTCCATCTGCCAGCTTAGGCCTGCTCCCTGTGCCCTCTTGCAACCCAGGAGCCCTTGGTGGGGAACAGGCCTAAGCTGTTAGTTGAACATCCTTAGTGCTGCTGTGGAGGCAGGAGAGGAAGCGCACTGACCACCAGGGGGCAGCTCCTGTGTTGAGCATCTACCCCTGGTGGTCAATGAGCATCATAGCGACCAGTTGTTCCACCATTAGGGTCAATTTGCATATTACTCTTTTATTATATAGGACTAGCGAGTGGCCCCTTACATGAAATTCATGCACATTAAAAGGGGATTAATTAGAGGAAATAATTTAATATTGCTATTTGCCCTTTCTCTTTAATAGAAGTGTCAGATATGAAAGAAAATTAGTAAAATGTAAATGAAAGCCTTCCTCCTGTCAGAATCTGGGGCTTACCATTGGACCCAAAGTCAAGTCCCCACCTACCCACATGCACCTCAAAATCAGGTGAGACCCAGACCCAGCCGCTCCTACCCCCATTGGGCTAGATCCAGACCCAGCTAGTCCCACCCTTGTCAAGCCCCACTGGGCAGGGGGTATAGCCTCAGGTCCTCTGGCCTAGTGCCAGGACGGGGAAAGTGGTCTGAGGTTCCACAGTCCAGACCGGGGTGAGGGTGTGTGCCTTGAGGTCCCCTTCAAGCCCCACCAGGTGGGGGACATGGACTGAGATCCCCTGGGGCAACAACCTGAGGTCCCCCGGCCTGGCACCAGAGGGAGGGGTGGGCGTAGCCTTAGATCCTCTGTCAAGCCCTGCTGGGCAGGGGCATAGCCTGAGTTTCCCCAACCCAGCACTGGGGGTGCACCTTGAGGTTCCCCATCAAGCCCTGCTGGGTGGGGGGCACAGCCTGAGGTTCTCTCAAGCCCAGCCAGGCAGGGGGCTCAGCCTGAGGTCCCCTGTCAAGCCTCGCTGGGTAGTGGGTGCAGTCTGAGGTCCCCCAGCCTGGTGCCAGGGTGGGAGGCACAGCCTGAAGTCCTCTGGCCAGATGCTGGGGTGGGCTCACAGCCTGAGGTCCCCTGTCAAGCCCCACCTGGTGGGGAATATGGCCTGAGGTCCCCTAGCCCAGCACCAGGACAGAAAGTGCACCTTGAGGTCCCCCATCAAGCCCTGCTGGGGGGATGAGGGTGGGGGTGGGTGGGTTCAGGTCCCTTGGCCTGGTGCTGGGCAGAGGGCATGGGTTGAGGTCCCCTGTCAAGCCCCATGGGGGCAGGGAGGGTGTAGTCTCAGGATCCTGCTGATTGCTCATTAAGGTTCCTTATGGGAACTTGGCCTCAACTGTGGGTGCAGCTGTGATGGAGTCAATTTGCATATCCCCCCTTTATTATCTAGGATAGTATTCCATACTACATAAAAGTGCCACAGCTTTTGTATTTGCTCATCTACTGATGGGAACATCATAAGATTTCCAGATCTTAGCTATTATAAATTGAACTGCTATGAATATAGGGGTACGTACATTCTTTCTTAGGATATATTTCCAGAAGTGAGTCAAATGGCAGTTCCATATTTAATTTTTTGAGGAAACTCCATACTGTTATCTATAATGGCTACACCAGTGTGCATTCCAACCAGTAGTGTACTAGGGTTCCCTTTTAGCCACAACCTCCTCAGCACTTATCATTTGATTTGTTGATGGTAGCCATTGAACAGGTGTGAGGTGATCATTGTCATTTTAACTTGCATCTTTCTGATGATCAGTGACTGAGCACTTTTCATGTTTCCTGGCCATCTTTGTGTCCACTTTGAAGAAGTATCTATTTAGATCCTTTGTCCTCTTTTTTAATTGGATTGTTTGTCTACTTTTTGTTAAGTTGTATGAATTCCTTATATATTTTGGATATTAACCTTTTTTCAGATGTGTCATTGCCAAATATGTTCTCCTATATAGTGGGTCCCCTTTTCATTTTGTTGATTTTTTTTTTTACTGTACAGAAGCTTTTTGTTTTGATGTAGTCCCATTTGTTTATTTTCTCCTTAGTTTTATTTGCCCTAGACAGTGTTTGGCAAACTCATTTGTCAACAGAGGTAAATATCAAAAGTACAATGATTGAAATTTTTTTTTGAGAGCCAAATTTTTTAAACTTAAATTTCTTCTAACGCCACTTCTTCAAAATAGACTCACCCAGGCCATGGCATTTTGTGGAAGAGCTAGACTCAAGGGGCCAAAGAGCCGCATGTGGCTCATGAGCCGCAGTTTGCAGACCATGGCCCTAGGAGATGTATTGGTAAACATATTACTACCAGCAATTTTGCTGCCTATGGTTTCTTCTAGGTTTTTTATGGTTTCACATCTTGCATGTAAGTCTTTTATCCATTTTGAGTTTATTCTTGTGTATGGTATAAGTTGGTGGACTGGTTTCTTTTCTTTTCTTTTTTTTCTTCTTTTTTTTTTTTTTGCATTCATCTGTCCAATTTTCCCAATGCCATTTATTTAAGAGACCATTTTGACTCCATTATATGTTCTTGCCTTCTTTGTTAAATATTGATTTAGCATAATGGCTTAGGTTGATTTCTGGGGTCTCTTTTCTGTTCCATTGGTCTATATTTTTGTTCTTGTGCCAATACCAGGCTGTTTTTATTACAATGGCTTTGTAGTATAACTTGATATCTAGTATTGTGATCCCTCCACTTGGTTCTGTTTCTCAAGATTTCTGTGGCTATTTGGGGTCTATTTTGGTTCCATATATTTTTTGGAGTATTTGTCTGTGAAATATGCTGTTGGTTTTTTTTAATAGGGATTGCATTAAACCTGTAGATTGCTTTGGTTAGTTTGGACATATTGATGATGTTGATTCTACCAATCCATGAACACAGTATATTTTTCAACTTTTTTATATCTTCCTCTATATCTTTCTTCAATGTTTGTAGTTTTCCAAGTATAAGTCTTTTACCTTTTTGGTTAAGTTTATTCTTAGGTATGTTAATTTTTTAAAAATATGTGTTATTGATTTTTTATGGAGAGGAAGGAAAAGGAATAGAAAGCTAAGAACATAGATGAGAGAGAAACATCAAACAGCTGCCTCCTGCATATCCCCCAATGTACCTGCAACCAATGTACATGCCCTTGACCGGAATTGAACCTGGGAACCTTCAGTCTGCAGGCTGATGCTCCATCCACTGAGACAAACCAATTTCGGCATGTTAATTTTTTTATTGCTATGGTAAATGGGGTTATTTGTTGGGTTTCTCTTTATGAGAATTCATTATTGGTGTATAAAAATTCCATAGATTTCTCTGTGTTAATTTGTACCCTGCTACATTGCCAAACTCCTTTAGTAAATCTAATAGTGATTTGGTCTTTAGGGTTTTCTAAGTATAATATCATGTCATCTGTGAATAATGAGAATTTTACTCCCTACTTTCCAATTTGGATGCTTTTATGTTTGTTTATTTTCTTGTCTGATTGCTTTGGCTAGCACTTCCATTACTATTTATATAACAAAGCCTAAGTGACTGTAATGGCAGAATGACCAGAATAACCGGTAGCTATGATGCACACTGACCACCAGGGGGAAGGCACTCAACCTAGGAGCCATCCCCTGGTGGTCAGTGCACTCCCACAGGGGGAGCGCCGCTCAGCCAGAAGCCAGGCTCATAGCTGGCAAGTACAGTGGTGGTGGTGGGAGCCTCTCCTAACTCTGGTGGCACTAAGGAGCAGCGAGCTGAGTGATAAGGAGCAGGGGCAGGTGGGCGATAAGGAGTGAGGGGTCTTGGACTGTAAGACGGTGCAGGCTGGGCTGAGGACACTCCCCTCCCAGTGCATGAATTTCATGCACTATGCCTCTAATGTTGAATAAGAGTGGTGAAAGCAGACATCCCTGTCTTGTTTCTGTTCTTAGGAAAAATGGTTTTAGTTTTTGCCCATTGAGCATAATGTTAGCTGTCATATATGGCATTTATTGTATTGAATTATGATACCTCTATTCATTCTTTGTTGAGAGTTTTTATCAAAAATGGGGTTGAGCTGAAACCGGTTTGGCTCAGTGGTAGAGCGTCGGTCTGCGGACTGAAAGGTCCCAGGTTCGATTCCGGTCAAGGGCATGTACCTTGGCTGCCGGCACATCCCCAGTAGGGGGTGTGCAAGAGGCAGCTGGTCGATGATTCTCTCATCGACGTTTCTAGCTCTCTATCTCTCTCCCTTCCTCTCTGTAAAATATCAATAAAAAATATTTTTTAAAAAATGGGGTTGAATTTTGTTGGATGCTTTTTCTTGGTCTATTGATATGATCATGTAATTTTTGTATTTCAATTTGTTTATGTGATATAGCATGTTTATTGTTTTGTGAATATTGTATCCACCTTGCATTCCTGGAATAAATCCTACTTGGTCATGGTGTATGATCTTTTTATAATCCTGCTGGATCTGATTTGCTAATATTTTGTTGAGGATTTTCACAGCTATGTTCATCAGGGATATTAGCCTGTAATTCTCTTTCTTTGTGGTGTCTATATGGTTTTGGAATTAGGATAATGTTGGGCTCATAAAAAGAGATCGGAAGTATTACTTCCTCTTGGATTAAAAAAATAATAATAATGAGGATAGGTGCTAGTTTTTCTTTGAATGTTTGGTAAAACTCCCCTGTGAGTCCATGTGAACTAGGGTTTTTGTTTGCTGGGAGTTTTATTTTATTTTATTTTATTTTATTACTGCTTTAATTTCCTCAATTCATAGTGGCCTGTATATGTTTTCTGATTCTTCCTGATTCAGTTTTGGGAGATTTTATTTTTCTAGGAATTTGTCCCATTTCATCCAGGTTGTCCAGCTTGTTGGCATATAGTTGTTCATATATTTTCTTAGAATCATTTGTGTTGTTACTTCACCACTTTCATTTCTGATTTTAATTATTTGGGTCCTCTCTCTTTGTTTCTTGATGAGTCTGTCTAAAGATTCATCAATCTTCTTTATCTTTTCAAAGAACAAACTCTTGGTTTCATTGATCTTTTGCATTGTTTTTTATTTTTTTAACCTCCAAATCAGTTATCTCTGCTCTAATACTTATTATTTCCTTCCTTTTACTTACTCTAGGTTTTTCTTGTTGTTTTCTTTCCAATTCTTTTGATCTCATTTATTTTAAATGTTGACACCAACCAAATTCATAGAAACAAAGTAAATTAGTGGTTTACAATGGCAAGGAGAATGCACAAAATGACTTCTAGCCGAAACCGATTTGGCTCAGTGGTAGAGCGTTGGTCTGCGGACTGAAAGGTCCTGGGTTCGATTCCAGTCAAGGGCATGTACCTTGGTTGCGGGCACATTCCCCGGTAGGGGGTGTGCAAGAGGCAGCTGGTCAATGTTTCTCTCTCATCGATGTTTCTAGCTCTCTATCTCTCTCCTTTCCTCTCTGTAAAATATCAATAAAATATATATTTTTTAAATCACTTCTAAAGAGTATCAGTTTTTACTTGGGCTGATGAAAATTTTCTAAAATTATATAGTGGAGATATTTCTATAACTCTATTATATTAAAAGCCAGTTGTTTAGAAAGGTGAATTTTATGGCATGTGAATCATGTATCACATGATTTATAGGAAGAGATCTTTCAAAGAATATATATGCATATATGCTTAGTCCATGGACACAGAGGCCTGGGGGCAATAGGGACAGGATGGAGGGAGGCAAAGGTAGGTAGAGGAGAGTAAATGGAGGACATGTGTAATAGAGTCAACAATAAAAAATAATAATACTAAAAGTAAAACACTAATTAAAAAGAAAACCATTATAAATGTGAGAAATAAAATCAATATATTTATGAAAAATTCAGATTCAAGAAATCTTAAATTTACATGAAATATCAAGCTACTTTTAAAAATCTTAACAAGGAGGTTTTCAATTATATGCAAAAGTAGCATAAGAAAATGAACCCAGTGTAGCATCATCAAGTTTCAATAGTTTTCAACACATACAGATGGTTTTCCCTATACCCTCACTCATATTTCATTGCATTATTTGTACAAAATATACAATATCATAATTTTTCATCTGCAAATACTTCAATACATATATCAAGGCTAAGGAATCTTTTAAAAATAACCACAATATTATTATTATATCTGTTTTATTGTGTGTGTTTTTTTAATCTTTATTATTTATAATATTACAGATGACCCTTTGTTTCTTGTGTATGTTTTTTTCCACATTGACCCTTTCCTCTCCCAACCACTCCTCACATGCCATCACCACTCTATTGTCTGTGTCCATAGGCTAGGCATATCCTATATAATAAAAGGGTAATATGCAAATAGACCAAATGGCAGAACAACTGAACAACCAATCAAAGTGTAATATGCTAATGATATGCTAAGGCTGCTCAACAGCTCACTATGATGTGCACTGACCACCAGGGGGCAGATGCTCCAACTGGTAGGTTAGCTTGCTGCTGGGGTCCGGCTGATCAGGACTGAGGGAGATGGGCCAGACACACCCTGAGGCCCTCCTGCGGTTCTGCCCCAGCCTGATTGTGCAGCAGTGGGGTCCTTCACCCTGACTTGCACCCTCTTGTAATCCTGGACCCCCACAGGGAATGTTGGAGCTGGTTTCAGCCAGATCCTGCAGGCCACTCCCCTTGGGAGGGCTCCAGATGCAGGGTTCATGGCTGAGGAGCACTGTTGTGGCAGTGAAAGCCTCTTCTGATAGGGACTTATTGGGCATGAGCCCACAGAAGGCACAATGGGGCTAGGATGAGTAGGAGTGGCAGGTAGGAGCTGCAGGTGGCATTGGACTGTGGGTCAACCCAATCCCTGCAGGCCACCCAGAGAGATTCCACGCATGCATGAATTCATGCATCAGACCTCTAGTCTGAGTATAAATTCACTGGTTAATCACTCCTTACCTATTCTCCAAATCATGCCTTCTCTCTGAAATTCATGAGTCTGTTCCATGCTTCTATGTCTCTGAATCTATGTTGTTCATTGGTTTATTTTATTCAATAGATTCCACATATGAATGAGATCATGTCATACTTGTCTTTCTCTGATTGGCTTATTTCACTTAGTATAATACACTGCAGTATAATACACTTCACTTAGTATAATACACTCCATACTTGCCTTTCTCTGACTGGCTTATTTCACTTAGTATAACTGTTGCAAATAGTAAGAATTCTTTCTTTTTTACAGCTGTGTAGTATTCCATTATGTAAATGCACCACAGCATTTTTATCCCCTCATCTGCTGATGGGTACTTGGGCTGTTTCCAAATCTTAGTTATTATAAATTTTGTTGCTATGAACACTGGGGTGCATGTATTCTTTCTAATTGGTGTTTCTGGTTTCTTAAAATGTCAACAACAATTCCCTAGTATAGTCAAATGTTTGTATGTTCAATTTCTTTGATGGTTTCATATTTAACTTGCAATTAATTTGCTTGAATTAAGACTCAAACAAGGTACACCCACTGCATCATATTAATTTCAGGATATATTTTATTGATATGCTTTTTCATTTTTGTGATCATTCCTTTGACAAAGTAAATGTTCTTTTTATTCTTAGGTCTTAAAAATGAGCTATAACAAAGTCCGAAAACTTCAGAAGGATACTTTTTATGGCCTCAGGAGCTTAACACGGTTGCATATGGACCACAACAATATTGAGTTTATAAACCCAGAGGTTTTTTATGGACTCACCTTTCTCCGACTGGTGCACCTGGAAGGAAATAGGCTCACTAAGCTCCATCCAGACACATTTGTCTCATTGTGCTACCTCCAGATATTCAAAACATCTTTTATTAAGTACCTATACTTGTCTGATAACTTTCTGAGCTCCCTCCCTCAAGACATGGCCTCCTATATGCCTGATCTGGAAAGCCTCTATCTTCACGGGAACCCCTGGACCTGTGACTGTCATTTAAAATGGTTGTCAGACTGGATACAGGAGAAGCCAGGTATCTATACCATTTACTTCTTTGTTCTAATACAATAGAAGCAACCTGGCTGGAGGTGCTTTATGAGGAAGTGAGGAGACCAAGGTAATTTAGGTGGAGAAAAAACAAAGTATAAATAATAATTAAGTAATAACAACTTCTCTTAATTCTTTCATGAATTAATTGCTCATTGTTTCAAAGTTTGATGAACCCATCACCACCCCTGGCTTTTGGTAAGTTGGGAAATAATAAGTGTGTGTGTGTTATTCTTCCCCACAACATGAGCCATAAAATCCTCCTCTTCTTATTGTCCTTCCAGTCATTCAGTTAATACATAATTTTTGGAACTCTATTTAAGGTTCTATATAAGGTGATGGAAATACCAAGGGCACTGTCTCTGCTCTAACCACACTTCTAGTGGATTACAGAAAAGTAAACAGAGTATGAAAGGTATGAAATGCCTTTGATGGGAAAAGAAAAATTTACCATGAAGAATGAAAGATCCATTCAGTCAGCAAGCAGTTATTATTAACCTGTGTGTACCAAGAACATAGGGATCCAAAAATGAACAAGACAGATTAAGGTCCCTGCCTTCGTGGACCTTGCATTCTTAAGTCCATAATATCATTACTGAAAGGAGCTCTTTTATTTAATCATCAAAAGGAGATAGTTGAGAGCTGGGTTGCCATGTGGGAAAGGTCAAGGGTGAGGGTGCAGTCTACTCTTTGGAGAAGTTTGGCTTGAAGGGAGGGAGGAAGGTGGCAGGCAGATGGAAACATGCAAACAGGAGAGGGACTTTAGCATGTTCCAGGTGAAAGAAGGTGACAACACCACAGAAAGAGCAAATCATGAGCTGAGCAAAAGCCCTGAGAAGACGGGGGGGCATGAGATCCAGCTGGAGGAGTTTCCTTAGGAGGTAGGAGGAAAAAGGAGGACTAGGTGAGTGCAGAGGTAGGTGAGCTCCTAGGTCCGGTGGAGGAATCGTATCTGATAGCTTTTCTTTCTTCATGAAGTGGTGGGAGGGGTGCCTCAGGGAGGTGGTACGAAGGGGTCAAGGTTGAAAACTTGAGGAAAGAGGAAAAGATTTAAAATTGCTGCTGTGAAATATATAAATACATGGCACATACACTAGTAGTCATATATGTATGTAGGTAGCCAGTTAATATAAGTACTCAAAAGTTAATAAAAAAAATAATTAACTGAGCATTGTGAGGTATATTAGGTTAACAATCACCCTCTTTTCTTTCCAAGGGGTATAGAATCTTCTAGGTGAATATACTAAACATATAGAAAAACTATCAGGCTATGAATGTAAAACATCTAACAGTTATATTGAAGGTTTTGTTCAATAGGAGCTCAAAGTTAGTAAAAATTATTATGCCCTGACTAAAAAGGAGACAAATTGGGCCAGGGCATGAAAGATACATTGAAAGGAAAAGAACAAGAGACCGAAGCAAGATGGCGACCTAGGAAGTCTCTTGGGCCACCATCTCCTCAACAATTTAGAAAAAAACAACAGATAAAATCAAAAGGGATCGCACCAGACCCACAGGAAAGCTGGCAAAATGGGAAGGCTACAACTAGACACAAAGCAGGATGCTGCTGCTGCCATGTGGAGTTTAAAACTACAGCGAAACTGAACCTGCCGGAGCTGCTGCCGCAGGGAATGAGGGAAGCTAGACCTCGCTCTGCCCAGGGGCCCAGGGAGTGGGCCGGCCCTGCTGGCCGCCAGCATCTCCCCCGTCCATAGCCAGCTCGGCTCGGCCCCCGCACTCTCGGGCGGGCGAAGAGATGGTGTAGTATCTCCCCGCCCGCAACCAGCTCGGCCCAGCCCCCGCGCTTACTGTGCTGGCGAAGAAATCAAGCAGCGTCACCCTGTCCGCAACCAGCTTGGCCCAGAAATGGGAAGGCTACAACTAGACACCAAGCAGGGCGCCGCGGCTGCCATGTGGAGTCTAAAACTACTGCAAAACAGGACCTCTCGGAGACGCTGCCACTGGAAATGAGGGAAGCCAGACCTCTCTCCACCCTGGGGCCCAAGGACTGTGCCAGCCCCACCGGCCTCCACGGGAGCTGATATGGGCCTCCGCTGCGCCTTCGGCCCCTGCCTGGATGAGAAGCCCGTGAACGCGACTTCCCAGCCCGCCCGCAGTGCTGGAGAGGAGCGGGTGCAGCGTCTCCCCCGTTCGCAGCCAGCTCGGCTCGGCCCCCCCGCACTCGCGGGTGGGCGAAGAGATGGTGTAGTATCTCCCCGCCCGCAGCCAGTTCGGCCCAGCCCCCGTGCTTGCGGTGCTGGCAAAGAGATCGCGCAGCGTCCCCCGCCCGCAACCAGCTTGGCCCAGAAATGGGAAGGCTACAACTAGACACCAAGCAGGGCACTGCTGCTGCCAGGTGGAGTTTAAAACTACAGCGAACCGGACCTGCCGGAGACGCTGCTGCCAGGAATGAGGGAAGCCAGACCTCGCTCCGCCCTGGGGCCCAAGGACTAGGCCAGCCCGCCGACCAGGGAGCTGTTATGGAACCTTCGGCGCCTGCACACAACCACCACAAGGAGCTGTCGTGGTGTCTCCCGGCCTGTGGCCAGCTGGGCCCAGTCTCCGCACGCACCTTATTGGTGGGGAGCTGGCGCGGCGCATTCCCTTTGCACCCTGGTGAGTCTTTCCGCTGCCACCGCCAGCAGCCGGCTCCAAAGCTTACGCCACTACCGCCATGTGGATTTTAATACTACAGGGGAAATTGAGACACAGGAGCTACCGTCTCTGCTGCCCCCTCGAATGGGAATCCACTGAAATCAGAGCTCACTACGCCCCTGGCTCAGAGAGAGTGTGGCTTCAGAAATTAGCCTCTGCGTCCACAGCAGCTCCGCATCCACAACAAAGGAGACACCATTGAGGGGGAATTCTCTGCCCGCAGCCATCTCAGCCTGCCCACAACCCTCCCAGTACACCCACCGTGCGGGTGGGGAGCCTGCACAGCACCTTCCGTTAGCGGCCCCCGCGAGTCCTCCCTCAGCCGCCGCATGGCCGGGCCGAAGCTCCTGCCACTGCCGCCATGTGAACTTTAAAACTACAGTGGAAATTGAACCACAGGAGCGACCGTCGCTGCCGCACCAGCCACCGCCACCCCCCACCACCACTGCAAATAAAGGAAATCCACCGAGAACAGAGCTCACTATGCCCTGGGCTCAGAGAGTGGGCGGCCTCAGAACTTAGCCTCCGCTTCCACAGCTGCTCGGCTTCCGCACCAAACGAGACACCTTTGAGGGCGGTCTACCCCCCTGCAGCCATCTCAGCCCACCTGCAACCGTCCCAGCCTGCCTGCTGTGCTAGCAAGGAGCAAGCGAGGCACCCCCAATACGAGACCCCAGCACCCGAGAGGGGTCGTGTGCCCCGGGAGAGCCGTGTGTCCCAGGGGAAGCAGTGGGACCCAGGGGAAGGGGCGGTGAGAACCAGAGGAGGAGCGGACTCTATTCGTGTGATCCTGAGATAGTCACCATAAAACAAGCAGACTGCCAAATGAGGAGCAGATTCTATTCATGTGATCCTGAGATAGTCACCATAAAACAAGCAGATTGTCAAATGACAGCAGGCAGAGGGAGGTGACCTGGGGGGAGATAAGAGAACAACCGAAGGACTGGTATACATAAATATAAGTACAACCAATGAACAGAACTCTGGGGAGGGAGGGCATGAATTGGGGGGGGGGGGCTATGGTAAGATATGTACACATATAATACCTTAATAATAAAAATTTTGAAAGAAAATAATAAAAGAAAAAGAAAATAAAAAAGGGAGATTTTGCAGTGAAGGATTTTGAACAGTTTTCTACTGAAACGTGTTTCAGGGATCCACAATCTGTGAGTGTGAGCAGTAGACAGGGTGGACCAGAGTGGGGAGATATGCTTGGGTGGTGCACATCTGGAGAATGACAGGTCAAAGTGTGAGTGACCACATCTGGATGTAGCTTCACAGATGTTTGAATGGCAGTAGGAATTGAGAGGGGGTTTCTCAATACTTTTAGAAACCATGGAGAGATAAGGGAAATGAGGAATTAGAAAGAACACCTGGATTTTATGTGGTTGTTGGCTGGGTCATAGGGAGAGAATGTGAGCAAATAGAGAAAACTTATGTGAGAAATGCAGCCATAAAAAGAGGAGAGAAAGAAGATGACAGCCACAGGGAGAGAGCTATGTACCCAGACAGAAAACGAGTCTGTGCTCAGGTCCTACAAAGTGTCAGACCTCCTTGTCATTTTGCTAATTACATGCTCTGGTAATATTTATTCAGGCTAGTATATATTTTGTTAGCAGCTAACATTTCAGTAGTAGAATATACCACTATAGGAATCAGTTATTCTGTGTCCTAGAGCCCAGGAATTGGCCCATGACAGCCCATGTGCCAAATTCAGCCCTCACCAAGCTTTTGTAAGAAGAGTTTTATTGGAACACAGTGTGCCTCAGTCTTACATGTCATCTATGGCTGCTTTGGTGCCACAGTGGTATAGTTGAGTCATTGGGTCAGAGAATTATGGTCCACAAAATCTAAAATCTTTACCATCGTGCCCTTACACAAGAAGATTGCTGACCTGCACCTAGAGAACAGCCTGAGCTCTGAAGCCCTAGTGTGTAGCTGGGCACACCAGGTCTTCCTAATTTCAGCCTCATTTCCTTCCTTTCCTCTCAGCCACCTTCCCATCCGCAGATACACCCAACCTGTTTTACCTGCAGCTTTCCTGCCTGGAGCACTTTCCTTCCTTTTCTGCCTGATGGACTCCCCAGCCAGCAAACTCTGCTCAGTTCTCACCTTTGCTGGGAAGCCCACATCCCACATTCCTGTAGAATAATCATTTCACCACTTATGTTTGTCCACACTTTTGTTCTTGAATGGACACATTTTATTACATTTACTTGCTTTAGATGTCTATTACCTTTTCTAAGTCTAATTTATCTATCCCAAGCCCCTAGAACAGGGGTGGGCAAACTTTTTGACTCGAGGGCCACAATGGGTTCTTAAACTGGACTGGAGGGCCGGAACAAAAGCATGGACGGAGTGCTTGTGTGAACTAATATGAATTCAAAGTAAACGTCATTACATAAAAGGATACGGTCTTTTTAAAATTTTTTTATTTCAATAGTTTAGAACAGCCATCCGGCCTGCAGGCTGTAGTTTGCCCACGCCTGCCCTAGAATGTGCCTAGGACATAATAGGTCCTCAATTTTTTCTAAACTAAGCTTTTAGCAATTGATGAGGTTTACAAATGTCCACTACTTATCAATGATCTTATGTCCCAAAACTCTTTGTGTGTGTATGTGTCTATGTCTATTACATATATTGTATAAAATAATAATTAGCTAAACCCATGAGAACTAACACCTTTCAGTCATGTCTAATTGATGATAGTCTTATAATCCTCCTGAATCAGGCACATCAACTTCTGCCTTGAAATGTTTTTCATCTGTTCCATGAGATTTGCCAGTTTCTCGTGCCGCCAGTTGCCTTATTTGGTGTTCTTTTGCATGTATGTTGTTAGCCTATTGCAACAGCATCATCTATTTGTATCCATAAATTCTTAGGTTCCAGACAAGCTCCTGGGTTGCTTTTCTATAACATACAGATCTGTGGCCATTTTTCTGATAAAAATATTAAATTTATGTCCTGCTATTTGCTCTGTTTCCACATTTTTTTTTACATTCATAATGACTTCTTGTTTTAATGCCAAAACATAGTGTAACCTTAATAAAAACATTTTAGGTAGAACATTTAATGTATGTAGTCCCACCAGCATATGTGGCTCAATAAAAATGCTGCAATAGAAATGACGGTACTTATATGTGTGCAGACACTGGTAGCTCTATCAATACTGCCTGCTATTCAGCTGCCACTGGAAAACAGTCAGTCAAAAGACATTATCTCAATTTATTAAAAACATAGTCTTAGAATTAGGCTCGCCTCCCTGCCTTCCTAAAATCTTTCCTGAGCATCAGTTGGCCAGGCCTAGGACATACATATAGAATAACAAGCATGGAGCTTACAGTCTTGTGGGAGGGCAGGGAGTGTTGTAATAACTAGACAAGTTGTTGTAATAGCCAGTGATGAGGGGTAGGATAAAAGAAGTGGGAAGTACCAGAATGTAAAGCAGAAAGTCTGTCTGGAAGAGTATTGTTTGGCTGGGCCCTGAAGGATGTAAGTAGTTAGACAGCGATGGGAGAGGGGTGTCAGGCACCATGTGTATGGGAAGTGGAAGCAAGAGCCTTATGGGACGTGGCAGAGGTGAGAATGGAAAGCATTTCTATGTGACTGGAACCTAGAGTGACAGAGGGAATGGAAGTGAAGAGGGAATAATCAGATTTGCATCTGAGGCAAATACCTGATGACTGGGGCCTGCTAACTCTGGTCCAGGTATTAGCAATAATAAGCAGAGCAAGATGTGCTCCAAATGCTGTGACAGGTTTTAATTAAGCCGGAGTCTGCCATGTCCTTTGCTACTGCAGGGTCGGAGCCCCGCCCACACACAGCTGGTTGGTAAGTGGGGGGTGAGAAGAGCCTGCCCTACAGGCTCTAAGATTTCCAGGCGTGGCAACTACCTACTCTGCATAGGTTTAGGCTCTAAAATGTACTGAAGGAAGCTGAGCAGCCAGATTTATGTGGCATTACTTGTCACACTAAAGTACATATTGAGTCTTTGGTCCAAAGGACTTCGTAAGTCTTTGAGAGGACTTGTGCTTAAGTGGAAGGTTGTGGGACCATGTCCAGCCACTCCAGTAACTGAGAGTTTCTACAAGTCTAGTTCTTCTAAATGTTGTGTCGCGTGCATAAGATGGGAGCTACTTCATGGAACAGCATGGAAGTCCTCAGCTGCATATGTGTAAAGTAAAACTCTGTACTCTTACCGAGTATTTCGGTGACCAGTCTTTTTAAATAGGCTTCCTGGAGTGATCTTTTTAAGTGGCCAGGCATGTGGTATGGGATACTTGAAAGACAGGCTTCTATGATTTGTAAAGGCTTAGGCTGTTCCTAGCGCTATAAGACTTTCATGCTTTGGATTTGTCAGATCTTTGAAGGGCTGCCTCGTTGCTTGGGTACAATGTTCTCCCTCATTAGACCCGATCCTTCTCCAATAGACACATGCTCATACTGTGTCTTCCTTCACTCTTCCACTCAGTCACACTCTGTGCTCGACCAAATCCTTGCCTCCTACTAATTGGTTCTACCTGCTTCATTACCTCCTGCATCATCTGTTTCTCTACATTCTTTTTTTTTAAGTTATCTTTATTGTTCAAAGTATTGCAGATGTCCTCCCCCCCTTCCCATAACCTCCCTCTACCTCTTACCCCACCCACCAGTCCTTCACTGAATTATTATCTGTGTCCATGGGTTTGCACATATGCATATAAGTTCTTTGGTTAACCTCTTCATGCCTTCTCATACCACCCTTCCCTCAGGTTCAATAGTCTTTTCTATGCTTCCATGTCTCTGAATCTGTTTTGTTCATCAATTTATTTTGTTCATTAGATTCCACATATGAGTGAGATAATGTGATACTTGTCTTTCTCTGACTGGCTTATTTGCTTAGCATAATGCTCTCCAGGTCCCTCCATGCTGTTTCAAAGGGTAAGAGATCCTTCTTTTGTACAGCTGTGTAGTATTCCACTATACAGATGTATCACGGCTTTTTTATCCACTCATCTACTGATGATTACTTGGACTGTTTCCAGATCTTAGCTATTATAAATAGTGTAGCTAGACCAGGTCAAGATATCTTGTAATTCAATTATTGTTCTTTTGGATAATGGAAAATATCTTGTGTTTTTTTGTTTGTTTTAAAAATATTTTATTTATTTTTTACAGAGAGGAAGGGAGAGGGATAGAGTTAGAAACATCGATGAGAGAGAAACATCAATTAGCTGCCTCTTGCACACCCCTTACTGGGGATGTGCCTGCAACCAAGGTACATGCCTTTGACCAGAATTGAACCTGTACCTTTCAGTCCACAAGTGGACACTATCCATTCAGCCAAACTGGTTTCAGCAGTGTCTTGGGTTTTAACGATATCCAAGGACTTATAATTTATCAAACATGTTCTCTTTTAAAGGAAAATGAAATTCTATGAGCCAAAACATTAAAATGAGAAAATAGAACTAAATGACTGTTAATAAAAAAAATTAACAGACATAAGCATGTCATTTAGTTTTCTCAAGTCTTTATTCAACTAATACTTATTGAGTAGCACATATGTATCAGGCACTTTCTACAAGACAGACAAAATCCTTGTGCCTATAAATATAATATTATGACAGCATATATAGATAATATATATTTTTTAAGAAATCAACCCAAGGATAAAAAAGAATTAAATTTCCTGTTAAACATTAAAATTTCCAAATTGTTGTTTTAAATTCTAGTAGAAGCTATTGCTTCAAAATGTTCAAATATTAATTCAGAGACCACAACCAGCAATAATTCAATTGTCATTTTTCCTAGATATAATAAAATGCAAAAAAGACAGAAGTCTCTCCAGCTCTCAGCAATGTGCACTCTGCATGAACCCCAAGACCTCTAAAGGCAAGCCCTTAGCTACAGTCCCAGCTGCAGCTTTCCTGTGTGTCAAGCCAACCATTGATCCATCTCTGAAACTGAAGAATGGGACTACTGTGGAAGACAGCAGTTCTGTGCCCATCTCTCCCCAAAATTTCATGGCACCCTTTGGCTCCCTCATTTTGAATATGACAGATCAGTCTGGGAATGAAGCTAACATTGCCTGCAGTATCCAAAAGCCATCAAGGACATCATCTATTGCATTCACTGAAGACAATGACTACATCAGGCTAAATACATCATTTTCTACATTTCTGGTGTGTAACATAGATCATAGTCAAATTCAGCCAGTGTGGCAAATTCTGGCTTTGTACAGTGACTCTCCTATGATACTAGAAAGGAGCCACTTGGTCACTGAAACACCACAACTCCACTACCAATATAAACAGATGGCTCCTAAGCCTGAAGACATCTTTACCAACATAGAGGCTGATCTCAGAGCAGATCCTCCTTGGCTGATGCAAGATCAAATTTCCTTGCAGCTAAACAGAACTGCCACCACACTCAGTACATTGCAGATCCAGTTCTCCAGTGATGCTCAGGTCACTTTACCACGGTCAGAGGTGGGGCTGGTAAGACACAAATGGACCATGATTCTCAGGAATAACAATACCAAGCTGGAACACACTGTTTTGGTTGGTGGGACCATTGGCTTAGACTGTCCAGGCCAAGGAGACCCCGCCCCACATTTGGAGTGGCTTCTGGCTGATGGGAGTAAAGTGAGAGCCCCTTATGTTAGTGAGGATGGACGAATCCTAATAGACAAAACTGGAAAACTGGAACTCCAGATGGCTGATAGTTTTGACACAGGCATTTACAACTGCATAAGCACCAATTATGCTGATGCAGATATTCTCACTTATAGGATTACTGTGGTAGAGCCCTACACAGAACCCTTTCATGAAAATGGGGCTCATCATACCGTTTTCATTGGTGAAACACTTGACCTTCCATGCCATTCCACTGGTGTCCCCGATGCCTCTATTAGCTGGGTTCTCCCAGGAAACACTGTGCTCTCTCAGTCTTCAAAAGAGAAGCAGATTCTCAATGGCACACTGCGAATATTACAGGTCACCCAAAAAGACCAGGGTTATTATCGTTGTGTTGCAGCCAACCCATCAGGGGTCGACTTTTTGATTAATCAAGTTTCAGTCAAAATAAAAGGGCCAACCCCAGTGGAGCATAATATAGAAATGGATGGATCTGGATTTGATGAGCCTGATCCCACTGTGCACCTGAAGGACCCACCAGCTGCCCAACTCCTGACATCTGCTCTGATGGGAGGCGAGGCTGGAAAGCAAGTCTTGAGCACAAGTAAGGAGCACAACTATCGGGATTTCAGACATCGGCGGCGTGGAGGCTCAACAAACCGACGTTTCAGGGAGCATAGGAGGCAGTTCACACCCTCTGCTCAGAGAATTGACCCTCAGCACTGGGCAGAACTTCTGGAGAAAGCTAAAAAGAAGACAATGTCACAGAATCAAGAAAATTCCACAGCGGGGCCACCTCCACTGGTCACCCAGCTCCTAAAAATACCTGATGAGGAAGAAGACTCTTCAGGCATGCTTCCTCCAGATGAAGAATTTATGGTTCTCACAACTAAAGTGCCCAGTGTTCTGGAAAGGACAGTGCCTGATGGTTCCAGAAAAATACCTGATAGCCCTGTGGCAACTGTAATTGCTGGTACTGAAGTCTCTCCAGTTGTCAGTCCACAGATGCCACCACCTGAAAAACAAATAGATTTTAAACTATCTACTACTATTGAAGCTACAGCCATGTCAAGGAACATAAACTCAACCACATCAAGCAAAATGCAAGACACAAACAACCTACATGTATCCACTGTCTTTCCTCTACTACCTGAGGCAACTCAATTTCAGGATGCTGACGACATGGGGAGGAGAAGAGAGCATTTGAAAAGTGCACCCCCAATAACAGTGGGGACGAAGATCAAAGATGTCAATACCAAAATGATTAGCAATGCTAATAGCAAAACTGGTATAGTCTTAAGATCAGAAAATGCCACAAGTGATCACCAGCCATCTGTAACAGGAAGAAGTGAACCCAGAAGCAGTTACTTCAATTCTCATATGACTCAAAAGCTTAGCACCTCAAGACTCCCCTCAGGCCCACACAGTGCTGCTCACTCTCAGTTACAGATCCCTAGGAATAATGCAACTAACACCCCACTGTCCAGACGCTTTGGCAGACGAAGGAAAGTTTGGGGGCGAGGACGAATTATCCATCCATACAGAACTCCAGTCCTCCCATGGCACAGACATGGCTTTGTGAGGTCACCATCCCGGGGGTTTTCTGAAGAGAGTCCCACAGAGCTCAGCACCGTGTGCCCGACCTGCGCTCCCAAAGAGAAGCTCACCACTCCCGCCTCTGAGGGAACAACTTCTCCCATCACCCTCCCCAAAGCTGACATTGCCAGGGTCACAGCAGCCAAGCCTACAACCCTAGTCTACAACCTTAGTCCATCATTGCTACCTGATAGCAAAGCAAATGTAGTTATTGAGAAAATGCCACCCATGGTAAAAGATTTCAGTGCTGAAAGTACCCAAGTGGTTCCACCTGGTACGGCCATGACTCATGCCCCAACATCCGTAACTATGGAGAAAACTCATGGAATAAATGTTGGTTACCCAAGTGTGTCTAACATTAGTGAAGCTAAACGAGATTCAATGATTACATCACCACTTCTGGGTCCTACCACTGAACCACCTATGCCTGTGACTAGAGCCCTCACAAGACTTTCAAGAAGGAAAATTCCCTGGCGTCAGATCTTTGTAAATAACCATATCCAAACAGGGAGCTTAAAGAGTCAGCATGCATTTGTTTCACAAGAAAGCACAGCCACACTGCTTTCTCAAACATCTGCTTTACCCACAGATGTTTCCCCCCTTCACTTCACAGTACACTCAGCAAATGTGATGCAAATCCCATCTGTAACACTGACTACTGCCCTCCACAGTGCCACCCCTACACACCATCCCGGTAGTCTTCCTGCAGAGGGAGAGCTGCCCTTCCCACTCGTTTCCCCAACATTTCGTAGTAGCTCAAGCAAGGAACCCAGTACAAATCTCATGTCAGTGCAAAGAGCCATGCTGTCAAGTCCTCTTTCTGCCCCTGCTCCTATCAATATTAATAAAACCCAAGTAACCAGCACAGGAGAAGTACAAAGCAAAAAGGAGGCTCCAAGCAGGAAGGACCCAAACCGCTCTGCCAGCCTGAGTTCTGGCTTCACTCTGCCCCCTGCTGCTATGCTCTCTGCCCCAACCTCCGCGGAAACTGCAGCTGAGCCCAGTGTCTCTGCTTTCACTCGTCCCTGCCTAGAAAACACCAAGAGAATGGCAGGCACAACTGATCTTTATCCAAGAACACTTAATAGGACAGATGTAATTGAAGGAGCATCCCAAGAGACTACTCAGACTTTGAAGAGCACAACTGCTCCTGAAAGCACTTTGTCCAGCACACTGCACCAGAGGACCACAGCCCGGAACACACCCACTGGACACCCAGCAGTGCCACCGCTCCTAAGCAGCAGTGCCACTCCAATGCCAGTCTCCTCCTCCCCTCCCTCGAGTAATCCAAATGCAGTTACTAACAATGTGGCAACTCCCCTTTTCCAGAGGAAGACAAATACAATGTTCCAGCTGCCTGAACCTTCAAGTCGCAATGCCAATCCACAGCAATTAGCAGCAGAGGTTACACCATCTCCCAAGGCTCATCCAAATGCCAAGTTCACATTTGGAACCGCCTACTTTATCTACTCTAGTCTGGCACCTTTTACTCCTATGCCAGCACTAACAACATTTAAACCACAGAATCCTAAATCGTCTCCTACTCTCAGGTCAGAAAACCGCCTTTGGAATAAGTCCTACCTGGAAATTGCCCCAAAAGGCAAAAAGCCAGGAGTGAGCATGCCGCCTACTCCAGGCTTGCCAGAGGACAACACTCAGGCTTCAAACTGGGACCTACAGAAGCCTGCAAAAAGTGGCTCTGAAAAGACACCGGCTCAAGAAATAACAACTCCTGAACTTCTTCCCATTGAGCCCTTGTCTAGGAAATTATTCGAAAGGCCCAGAATAGTTGGAGGAAAGGCAGCAAGTTTTACTGTCCCGGCCAACTCAGACGCCTTTCTTCCTTGTGAGGCTGTGGGAAACCCGCTGCCTACCATCCTCTGGACCAGAGTCTCATTAGGTATTTAAACATTTGTCTTCTTTAGTTAAGAAACAAGGGAAAGAGTGTGCAATGTTTCAGGGTTACACGCCCGAAAATTCAGCTTCAAGTTTCTCCAAAATACTGAAACTATTACTACACTAATTTGACATTTGCTGCATGGCCTTCTTGCTCATTAGAAGGTTTTAAAACATGTTAACTTGGAACATTTTTTTGAAATGCTCTTAAAGCAGATCCAAATAAATATGATTTGAGGTAATTGTCATTTTGTTGAACCATTGGGCTTTTAAATGAAAGCTATGGGGATGGGGATTAAAAATATTTGAGGAATGATTTTAGCAATGTGACGATTAGGTATCCTAATTTTAAATATATTTGTTTTCAGTAGTATAACAAAAAAGATAGCTTTCCTCTTGAGACGTCCACTTGAACAATTTGTTTTCTATCTAAACTTTGATGACCTGTGGCTGTATATTTCTTTCTCCTTCCAGGACTTGATTTGTCTACAAGGAAACAGAATAGCAGGTTCCAGGTGCTCCCCAATGGCACCCTGTTCATACGGAGGGTGGACATTCAGGACCGGGGACAGTACCTGTGCTCAGCATCCAATTCATTTGGCAAAGACCACCTTCATGTCACCTTGTCCGTGGTTTCCTATCCCCCTAGAATCCTGGAGAGACCTACCAGGGAGATCACAGTCCATTCCGGAAGCACTGTGGAACTGCAGTGCAGAGCTGAAGGTAGGCCAATGCCTAAGATTTCCTGGATTCTCCCAAACCAAACAGTAGTCTCAGAATCATCCAAAGGGACTGGGCAGGCCCTGGTGACATCTGATGGAATGCTGGTCATCCACAGTCTCAGCGTTTATGACCGGGGCTATTACAAATGCATGGCCAGCAACTCTGCTGGCCAGGATTCACTGCTGGTTAAAATTCAAGTCATTGCCGCCCCGCCTGTCATTCTAGAGCAAAGGAGGCAAGTCATTGCAGGGACGTGGGGTGAAAGTGTGAAACTGCCCTGTACTGCAAAAGGAACTCCTCAGCCCAGTGTTCACTGGGTTCTCTCTGACGGCACTGAAGTGAAACCACTACAGCTTATTAATTCCAACTTGTTCTTATTTTCCAATGGGACGCTGTATATAAGAAACATAGCCTCTTCAGACAGGGGCACTTATGAATGCATTGCGACCAGCTCCACTGGCTCTGACAGAAGGGTAGTAATTCTCACAATGGAGGAGCGAGAGACCATCCCCAGGATAGAATCTACATCCCAGACATGGAATGAGGTGAATTTGGGGGACAAATTACTACTGAACTGCTCAGCCATCGGCAAACCCAAACCCAAAATAATCTGGAGACTACCATCCAAGGCTGTCGTGGACCAGTGGCACAGGTAAACCACTCCTTTGTGTTGATATTACCTTCTTTATCTACTTAGCTATACAACTTCTGAAATGGAAAAGTGACACAGTGAGTTTTAGACAACAGGTTTATTGAGCTTAGACTCTACACACAAATGTAACTCTCTCTAAAGAGGCCTAATCCCACCCTGACCGGTTTGGCTCAGTGGATAGAGCATCGGCCTGTGGACTGAAGGGTCCCAGGTTCAATTCTGACCAAGGGCATGGACATTGGTTGTCAGGAGGCAGCTGATTGATGTTTCTCCTTCATTGATTTTTCTTGCTCTCTATCCCTCTCTTTTCCTCTCTATAAAAAAAAAAATCAATAAAATTTAAATAAATTAAAAAATAATAAAATAAAGAGGCCTAATCCTTATATATCTAAAACCAACCTTTACCTGCCTAACTCTGAAGACCAACTTCTTATTGAGTTTACATAGTTAGAAACAATAAAAAAATTCCATTTATTTTAAAGTTATGACAATTTTAAAATGGTAATTGTGTAAAAGTATGTATTTATAATCCCATGACCAAAAAAGAGAATTCTTTCAATTCAATCAGTTAAGGTCCATTATTTCACTCTTCAAATTCTCCTGTTAAACATTTTAAATTTGAATATGATCTGTGCTAATTGTATCTGTCTTAAAATTGCAAAGCACTTTCTGAGTCAGAGCATGAAGACCTCCACACAGTGGAGTAGGTCAGGACGCCATCGCTCCAATGCCCTCAGACTCGCGCTTTTGCTAACATTCTGTTACACCCCTGTGGACTCTGATTTTCATCTGATTTTCTATAGAGTTTAAAACATCTTTAAAAAGTAATAATTATAGCTTATGTTCACTAATTTTTGTCATTTGCATGACTTTATGCAATGATTTTTATAATATGACAAAAAAGATGGGAATAAGTATATTTTAGATATTTGTTTTTCACTAATAAAGAATATCATGAAAAACAAATTTAACATAATAGATATGAATTTATATTCCTGCTGAGAAGTTGAATAGATTTTTCTAGTGACACACTATAAGTTAGTATTGAATGCTATTAATGAATTTGTGATCTTTAATTCAAAAGTAAATGTTAAGTTTCAAGTTTTGCAAATAATAAATCAAATGTTAATTAAAATTAGATTTAAAATGAAAAAATACTGAGCTATGAAATGTAAATCTCAGAAGTGATATATTTGCTTACTCTATGTATAGCCATCATATATTTCCAATGCTTTATCCATCTTTGCGTCTAATGTAACTCAGCATGTTTCTTTCTTTTTTGCTTTCAGGTAATTATAAGTGTTGCACTAATGTTGAATGCCAGTTCTCTTTCATGAAATTAAAACATTTAAATAAATTCCAAGGCACATGGGGATGCATCTTAAATTGGGTCACGCATAATTCTGCTGCAGGTGGTGAAGGAAATTCATTAATAGTTAACTAAGTTTAGAGCAGTGGCTCTGGGACTTTGCTGCACATCAGAATCATTTGGAAATTAAGTCTCCAAATGCCAAGGCCACATTCCACACCATTTAAGTCAGAAACTCCAGGGACCCAGGCATCAGCATTATTTCATACTACACACTAGTTTTAATGTGCATCCAAGTTTGAGAATCAGTGTTTTTAGAAAGGATTAGGCAAGGATGATAGGAGGTGGAAATGTAGCATAGTGTATAAAACGTGGTTTGAGAACCAGCTCTGGAACCAAAGTAAGCTACGAATTCTCTCTAAATATCAACGTTTAAGCTGAATAGTGGGGGAACTTGTTAAATATTTTAAAGTACTAGTAAGTATAGAGTTTCTGGAAAGTTCCATTTCCTTTATTAAATGTACCCATTATGATTTCTACCTTGGGTTACATACCAGAAAAGTTTATTCCACTCTTGAAAAAAAATTGCAAAAACATCAGCATGTTTTGTAATGTTCTACTATAACACTCTCCATACTTAAGATATGTTTGCTGGAAAATACAAAATGACTTGAGGCTGTTAAACTTGGTTAGCAGTTATGCTATGAGAGATTGTCCATACTTTTCAGTTTCACCTGCCTATTTAGCTCATATTGCCAAAACATTAGCAGAAAAAACAAAAAAACAAAACAGCACCTAGATTTCCACCTATGGGTATTAATCACATTTTTAGTACCAACTCAATATCCACCAGCCTTTCTGAAAAACTAGATTTTAACAGAAAGATCTGCCATCTGGGGGCTCATAGTGGTAAAAACAGGCTCTATAGTTGCTTCAGAGAGAAAAAAAAGATGCTCTATTTACAGTCCAACCTAGTGCAAGGAACTTTCGCTTTATGGCCACCCACAAATGGCGGAGACTACAGCAAGCTTCTAATATGTCTTACACTGGCATTTTCTCTCTTTATAATAAAATAGAACTTATCTAACCAAGTAACTAACTGTTTTGTAACTAATATCTCCCTAAAAAGTATAACCTGACATTTTTTCTAACAAGAATGAAAGTTTTTTACTGACATCTTATAGAACAACTAGTGGCCTAGTGCATGAATTTGTGCACATTGAAAAAAACTTAAGAGAAATATTTTAATATCACTATGCACCCTTTCTCTATAATAGAAGTGTCAACCTAATTCATGATCGACAATGACAAATTGAAACATACGCATGCGATTGGCACCAGCGAGAGCTTTATATGTATCATGCATGTGTGAGTATATATATATATATATATATATATATATATATATATATATATATATATAACTTGCTTAATTAGACCTGCTTTCTGAGGTAGCTAAATTTTTTTCCAGTCCAGTGAAGCACCTCAACTTCTCTTTCAGGTAATTGTCTGCAATACAGCAGTAAATATCAACACAAAGCAGATTATTATTGTAGACCATGCAGGGAGAGAGCAAAGGGTGAAATATTTAAGTGCAGCAATGTTTGACTATATTCTGTGCAGTGAGAAAACCTGAAGTTATTTTCAAGGTCCACCATTTCTTAGTTCTCTTCAGTTGAGTCATTTCTAAACTTTCTAAATCTCCATTTTTTGTCTAATGAAAAGAAAATAGGATTCTACCAAGTCTCCTAGCTACTTATTCCAGGACTTCTGTGAGGATCAAATGAGATGAGACATGGGAAAATCCTTCACAAACATTTGGTTAGAGTGTAAAATGTTTCTACCTGGCTATAAAGCAAGTCATGTTCCTGGGCTGAAGAAACTGCAAGGAGGCTAATAGATAGGGAGAGGAAGCAGGCGTTGCTATGTGATGTTATTACCCGATGCCCATACCCATCGTTTCCGGGATGGCCATAGGGTTTCCGCAGCGTTGTCCACAATTTCGTGGGCTGTCACTCCGGGGTGGTGGCAGGGCCGTGTCCTACTTGGGGGAAGCGGAGTGTTGCTTTGTCAGGGCCAGGTCCATGTTGCTGTTTCTCTGTAAATGAACAGTGTACATCACAGCAGCTCCTGTGCTGAGCATCTGTCATCTGGTGGTCAGTGCAGGTCATAGCAACTAGCCTTATGGGTAGAGGGACACTTAGCATATTAACCTTTTATATAATTTGATATATAAAATTTATATATATATATATATATATATATATATATATATATATATATATATAATTTGATATGTAAAATGGTCAAAAAGGATGTGTCTGGAACTCCACTATTGGTAGCATTCTTTACACTGCTGTAATTTAAAAAAAAATTCATTATGTAAAGGAGATTCATTTGAAGTCCATCTGATAAGTACTACTTGTTTGTTCTAAATTGTACCTATTCAGTTAGATAATTTTATCTTTTAGTAACTGGCTTATGCCAAAACTGGTTTGGCTCAGTGGATAGAGCATTGGCCTGCAGACTGAAAGGTCCCAGACTTGATTCCGGTCAAGGGCATGTACCTTGGTTGCGGGCACATCCCCACTAGGAGGTGTGCAGGAGGCAGCTGATCGATGATTCTCTTTCATCGATGTTTCTAACTTTCTATCACTCTCTCTTCCTCTCTGTAAAAAATCAATAAAATCTATTAAAAAATAAAATAAAATGTTGAACTTTATAAAAAAAACTGGCTTAAAAGATAGTGAATAAGCTAGTCCTGATTATAATTCTATTGCAACAAGTTTAAAAAATGTCTATAAAGTTAAATGCCAATAAGACAACTCCTCTATTTCCTGACTCTTGCTAATAACTTCACACTTGAATTATTCTTCTCTCCTTAGAATGGGCAGTCGAATCCACGTCTACCCAAATGGGTCCCTGTTTATTGGATCAATAACAGAAAAAGATGGTGGCGATTACTTGTGTGTGGCAAGAAACAAAATGGGGGATGATCTGATACTGATGCATGTTATCCTAAAGCTGAGACCTGCCAAAATTGATCACAAGCAACATTTTAAAATGCAAGTGTTTCATGGGAAAAACTTCCAAATTGATTGCAAGGCTTCTGGCTCACCAGTGCCCCAGATATCCTGGAGTTTGCCCGATGGAACGGTGATAAATAATGCAATGCAAGCTGATGACAACAGGTGGTATACCAGGAGGTATAATCTTTTCAACAATGGAACCTTGTACTTCAACAGGGTTGGGGTAGCAGAGGAAGGGGATTATACTTGCTATGCTCAGAACACTGTAGGGAAGGATGAAATGAAGGTCCACCTAACAGTCATAACTGCCACCCCACGGATCAAGCAGGGTTTCAAGGCCAAAACAAGAGTCAGGGCTGGAGACATAGCCACCTTTGATTGTGAGGTTGTTGGGGAACCCAAACCAAAAGTATTTTGGCTGC
This sequence comes from Vespertilio murinus, assembly GCA_963924515.1. Taxonomy (NCBI): domain Eukaryota; kingdom Metazoa; phylum Chordata; class Mammalia; order Chiroptera; family Vespertilionidae; genus Vespertilio; species Vespertilio murinus. The sequence goes on along the minus strand of OZ004706.1, from coordinate 107,575,735 downwards.
TGCCTTCCAAAGATATGATTTCATTCTCAAAAAATAGGTACATGTTTCATGCCAATGGGTCTCTGTCCATCAACAACGTCAAACTGCTCGATTCTGGAGAGTATGTGTGTGTGGCTCAGAATCCCAATGGGGATGACACCAAAATGTATAAGCTGGAAGTTGTCTCTAGGCCCCCGCTAATCAATGGCCTGTATACCAACAAAACTGTCATCAAAACCACTGCTGTGAGGCATTCCAAAAAGCACTTTGATTGCAGAGCTGAAGGGACACCATCTCCCCAAGTCACGTGGATCATGCCAGACAACATCTTCCTCACCGCCCCATACTATGGAAGCAGAATCACGGTCCATAAAAATGGGACCTTGGAGATTAGGAATCTGAGGCATTCAGATTCAGCCGAGTTTACCTGCGTGGCTCAGAATGAAGGAGGAGAAAGTGTGCTGGTAATACAGCTGGAAGTACTAGAAATGCTGAGAAGACCAACATTCAGAAATCCATTTAATGAAAAAATATTTGCCCAGGTTGGAAAGCCCACAGCACTGAACTGCTCTGTTGATGGAAACCCACTACCTGAAATAATCTGGATTTTACCAAACGGCACACAATTTTCCAGGGGACCACAAAATCCTCAGTATCAGATAGCAAGCAATGGTTCTTTCGTGATTTATAAAACAACTCGGGATGACGCAGGAAAATACCGGTGTGGAGCAAGAAACAAAGTTGGCTACATTGAGAAATTAATTGTATTAGAAATTGGCCAGAAGCCAGTTATTCTCACCAATGCATTGGGAACAGTTTATGGCATCAGTGGGGACTCTCTCTCATTGCACTGTGTGTCAGATGGAAGCCCTAAGCCAGATATCAAGTGGACTGTACCAAGTGGTCATGTAATAGACAGGCCTCAAATTAGTGGAAAATACATATTGCATGAAAATGGCACGTTAGTCATCAAAGAAGCAACAGCTCATGACAGAGGAAACTATATCTGCAAGGCTCAAAACAGTGTTGGCCATGCACTGGTTACTGTTCCAGTACTGGTTGTAGCCTATCCTCCCCGAATTACAAATCGCCCACCCAGGAGCATCCTCGCAAGGACAGGGGCAGCCATTCAGCTCCACTGTGTGGCCCTGGGAGTCCCCAAGCCAGAAATCACCTGGGAGATGCCTGACCACTCCCTGCTATCAATGGAAAATAAAGGGGGGACACACGGGACTGAGCTTTTCCACCCACAAGGCACCCTATTCATTCAGAACCCTCAAAGCTCAGATTCTGGGATATATAAGTGCACAGCAAAGAACGCACTTGGTAGTGATTTTGCAACAACTTATGTGCAAGTGATCTGACATAAAATAACGTTTCTTGAATAGTCAACATCTGGACAGTTTACTTTTTTGGAAGAAATTTAATCAAAGGCAGCCATAGGCATGTAAATGAATTTAAATACATTTACAATGTTAAATTTATCATGGACATGCAAAAAAAGACTTGTAAATATATGCATTATGAACGGATTTCTTTAATGGATCTCAAAACAAATTTTTAACTTAAGGCACTTTTATTTTGCCAACAAATAACAATGAACATTAAAAGGAAACTATCTACTATAAAACAACAAATGGTTAATGTACCTGAATTCTTCAGTAAATTCACTTTTTTAAAAAAATTACCAGTTCCCTAGTGTCCACCTTCTGTCAATGTTACAGGCATGGCACTGACAACAGACAATGGAAAATATTAAATTTTTTATCTTGATGTAAATTTACCATTTTGATGTATAAATATTTTGTGGTTGGTTTGTAAATATTTTACTAAAGCCTACATAAAATAATTACTTAACTGTTTAATGATGATTTATTATCTTGTGCACACTGAAGTTTTTCATAGATGGGGAATACAAGGATGCTTTAATGACTGAATTTAAAAGGAAATGCAGGCTGACTTTTCCAACATGTGAAAAGCAACTCAACACCTGTACATCAAAAATGTGAAAAGGGGTTTGATTACATCATTGTCTAAATAAATCCACTTAAAATGTTTTAAAAATACAATGAAACTTCTTTTTAGCTTCGAAATCCAGCTCAGGTACCCTGGTTTGGAGTTGTCACAAGGAAAAGTTTCTGAGAAAGAATCATTGCTTTATGAGCATTTAATTTCATTAAATGGGAATCCTTTATGCAACAGGTAAGTGTTTAGGAAAGCTCCAGATCTAATCATATAATGAAGTTTTACTGTACTTAAAATTTCTTCAACTGTACCCAAATTGTGCCTTTGTAATTTACTGAATTTATTTATATTACATGCTTAATTCAACCTGAATTAATTTAGGGGAACAATATGATTCGTCTTTTCTAATTATAGAGGCTGGTATTTTCCAGTATAATTTCTCCAGCATCTATTCAAATATTTGCCTATTACTTAAGAAGAATTATAGGAGCCTTAATAAGATAAAAAAGAAAATGCCATAGGTCTTGCTCAGATATCTCAGTACCCAAACCGAGAACTATGTCAGCCCCCACCAATCATCTGAGATACATGGAGGAGCTCACTTCCTTATGATTTCACCACACCCACTTTCAGCTGGCCCACCTAAGAGGCAACTGATTGCTGCTACCTCTGAGGCTGTGATCCCATGGCTGAAATAAGTCATAGGATAGTCATTCTAACAGTGATCTTCTACTTCTGGGCTAAGAGGAGTAAGTAACATGACAAATGCAACTCTACTAGGAACAAGCCTACAGTGTAAATGGTATGTTTAAGGGCTTATGTCCAACTCCATTCTATTTCAAGGTCTTATATTTAACAGGGTGGGGTTCCCATTTATCCTAAGATAATTTCTTCTATTTTATGAAACAAATTACTAGCTTCTGTCAAAGGACAGGACTTTCCCTTGTGACCATTTAATGCAAATTAATGCATTTGCTTATAAAAAGAAAGAAAAAAACGAGAAACCTCTCAGGATAGAGGGTTAAGGGGGAGTTACTATAATGAGACTAGATTAAAGTTTCCAGTTGCCATTTTATTATGCATAGGGAGAAACCAGTTTTAGTTTTTTCCTCAACTTTCCATAGAATCTTGGAAGCCTTACCATGACTTAGCTTCCCCACCTAAAAAGGACACACAACAAAAACGTACACCCACAGCCTTCAAGTGCAAATGATTAATAAATTAATTTCAGTAAGTTCTGCAAAATACAAAGTGCATACAAATGCTATGCAGTTATAACACTCATTCTTGAAATTGTATTACTGTTGTTTGCAATACTGAGCTACAAAAATATATGGTTCCAACAGAAAACTGAGATTTTAAATGCCAATAATTCTCAAAAGGAAAGGAAATGACAACCAGGGCAGAAAATGACTCTCTCCGGGCACAGCATTCGTGTTTGGCTGTCTAGCCAAGGCAGTCATTATACAGATATGCCACTTGAAGAAAAATAATATGGATGGACTCTAAAGATGATTCTTGAGGGGGAAAACAGCCTGATATAAAGCAGGTTGAATATGTTAATCTAGTGAAAAGAATGGTCCTTCATGTTTTGGCAAAGTCTTTTCCAGCCCAGAGTAAACATGAAATGAGCAGGCTGGAGTAAACTGGTTTCACAGTGTACAAAGCAGTTCACAGGGATGCTGCCACAGCAAAGTAAGCGGACATACATTTGAGGTCATTTATATGAGTCAAACTTTGCAATGAGTAACTCACCTAGGAAAGTATAAATTATTTATATAATGCTTTGCTTAGGAAGTAATCTACGAAAGTTGTACTAGTTACATTCAAAAGAAAGAAGTTCTACATGGTTTGCTCATTATAGACAAATCTATTCACAGTATGTGCAACTACATGACATGTGAAATCATATGGCAAAAGGAAATGAATTAATGCAGAACATGGGAAAATATCCCTCATATGTTTTTAAATGCCCTGCAATTTTCACATTCAAAATTTTATGCATCTAAATCTAAAAAAATATTATATGGAATACTCTTAAATTACACAAACTGATAATTTACTGTATTTTTTTACACTAATAGGAGCAAATTACCACATACTTGAACAAAGTTAAAATAGTTACTATTTCTTTATAATAAATTTGATGTATAATTTATTTTACTTGTGCTTTTTGCACCAATTTATAAATACAGAATATATAATACACAACCGATTTGGAAACCAACATTAATAATTAAATTCAAAATAACAAATACTTACCATATAAAATAAACAGAAAATACATTTTTTATGAAAACCAGAGGTTTCTGGATTGGGGACCAAATTCTCTGGAATCCATGCCAAGTTTGAGCACTATGGAATCTCATGCCAGCTACGAGATTCTTTTTCTCCAGTTGGCATAAGATTTAGGAGAACAAAAACTGGACATAGTCATTTTTCCCAAATCTGGCAATAAATAATTGGACAATTCCACCATGGTTTGCTGGGGCCTTTAGTATTTCCATGTTGTACCTTCACAGGCTCTGGTCAACGGCCTTGCTACTGAAAACAGATTTGAGTACAACCACTTCCAACAGGCTTCCACCTCCTTAGGGCATCGCTCACAGAAGCCCGGGTTAAGTTCTTGGTCTAAGAAGTTTAAGTACTAAGCAACAATCTGTTTCAGCACCTTTGGCCACAACAAAAGCAAAGAAAAACCCTATATAAATAAGAACAAGGTTTATAAAGTGCTTATGAAGTTACAAACATTTCAAATTAGAGTGATGTGAATAAATGTCCATTTCACCATCAAAGGTGAATGCAGAATAAATGAGTCACTTTCCTGTCAAGAACTGACATGACTTTCAAATCAGTAGTTTGGTCCAGCACAGTTTGAAAAGAAAAAAAAAAAAAAACATCATTAATGTATATATAAATATATTATATTTACCATAATTCATTCTTTCTATGAGATTCAAAAAAGCACCAATATTAAAAAGTCTGCTACCAAACTCTCTCTGGAGTAGGCCTGCATGATCCACATTTTAAAACCTATTTTAAAGCTGAAAGCAACAAAACAAACCACGCCTCCTCCTTTGCTTTTTGTTTAAACATTTAAATACCTTTGTACAAGTGTAGCATAAGACATAAAAAAAAAAAAACTTCAAAGAATTGGACATTTCTAAAGATGGCGAATGCATTAAATTTGATTTCTGTTTTTCAGTGCAAACATAAAACTTCATGTCTTGTCCTCTTCCAGATTCAGAAGTGTGAAGGGTGTCCATAAGGAGTCACTCCTTGCTGTGGCTGGTTACCTAAGGAGAAAAAGAAATACAAATACAATTGTAGATGCAAAATTATGCCACAGATAGATGCCACCCGCTTGTCACTTCTCAATAGCAGCCTGACTGACTGGCCAGGAGCACAGCACTGGCCTGGAGCCCCCCAGTGGCAGCGTGTAAGCACTGCAGCTGAATTATCCCTCAGCGGGCCCAGTTCACCTGAGTCCCACACCTGCCAGCACAAGGCTCAGACGAGGGTATTTGTCTCTACCACTGAACGGAGAAACAACTCAATACTAACTTACAAAAGGACTCTAAGTATCACAAAACATTGCAAGTGCTCAAAATTTTTATAAAAACACACCAATAGTTCTGCTTTAACATGCACATTATGAGATGAGAAAAGTAGCTTGAAAAATAGTAGGTACAAAGAAAGAAACAGGATGAAAACAGCCGCTGCTTGCACAACTCTTGTGGGACTGTCCAATACAGAGGCCTGTTCTCCAGGTGTGATCGGAAAGGAACCCTCTGGAGGGTGCACAGGCAGCTCAGCTTAGTTGTCATTATTCAACCAAGGAAGTGGCAGAGTGTGCAGCCGCTTCGGAGAGACTTCAGAGGACTGCAGGCTCGGTTCCAGACCAAGCAATAAAGCCAGTCATAACCTCTTCGGTGGAGGCTCTTTGCCTTCAGTTTGTCAACCTGTGAAGCTCAGTAAAGCTCAGTGCAAGGGAACGGGGTAGGCCTGTGTGGTGATGCGGTGGCTCCGGAAAGAGCCGTCTGAGCTCTGCCCCAGCTTGTCCCTTACTGTCAGCTGAAGAATGGTGGGCAGACGAGTCATGACCTTATCCTTTAGCTGTTTTCTCGTCTATAACTGGGACAGTGACAGTATCTAACTTCATGGGTGGTTTAGGAATTAAGTGAATGGATACATGTGAAATCACAGTGTGCCTGGGTCTGAGAAAGTGCTCCATTAAGGATGGTGGTCAGGGGGGAGGGCATAGATGGGATAAATGGTGATGGAAAAAATAAAATAATTTTTTTAAAGCTGCATTTCATGAGCTCTGGAAAACTGGAAATAAGAGGAGATGTGCCCCCTAAAAGTTTATAGTTTCATATAAACTATATGAAAGTCACTGGTAATATTTCCAAACACTGGAAAAAAGCTAAAACAAACATATTGGTCTTGTCCTTAAAATGATGTTGTCTATTTAGCCATGAAAAAATATGACCTCGAGAATTAATGGAACAATGATATTTTAACCACATGTTTATTGTGTAGACCCCACCATTAAATAGCAGCTGGAAAAGAGGATTGACTCACACAATTCAACTGAAATTAAATGAAGCTATAAGAGGAAAATGTTTTTAAAGGGGGAAAAAAGGTCTTGGTTATGTCCTGGGAAAGACACCAGGTACAGGAGGGGCACTCCCCTGCAGGGGCCAGCTGCCAGGCAGAAAAGCCAGATGAAACAAGCGGCCCGCCCTCAGTGGGAAACTGGCCCCTTCCTTGCAGCACCCTTCCTGCCGCAGGGCTGCTCAGGACAGGCTGCTCAACTCTGCAGCCCAGAAGCATGTAATCTGGGAAGGACCAGGAGAACCTGCTCCTCTCCTCACCCCATGGATGAGAAACCACATGATCCAGATAGCGGTGGTAGAGTTGGCACCAGATTTAGGTCCCCTGACTTTCAGCCAATACTCTGCAGCAGAGGGCTGGCTCCCGTTGCTAATGAATTTCCTGCACTTGCTGCCAACACAGGGTGATAGAGACATGGGAGCTCCGCGCTGGCATCCACACGAAGGAGCCGAGTGGGTGAGTGGTTCCACTCTAGAAGCAGCACCATTAAAAACATCAGCCCACACAGCAGGCGGACCACCAGGAAGAACTACAGAGGCTCGCCGCCTGTACTGGTACAGGTCTGATGTGTCTGAGTTGTCAGGAAGGTAGGATGGTGCAGTGGTGAAAACAGCCACCGCCCTGTGACCAGGAGATAGGTCTAATGCTGGCCTCCCTCTGTCTATGACCTTGGGGAGGTCACCTAACTTCCTCCATCAGTATACTTGAGGCATCCACTGAGTTGCTCTCTAAACCTTCCAGCTTCATAAAAAGGGAATCTGAAGCTCCACAGGGGCCCCCAAATGAAAAGAAATACTTCCAGGTTCAACTGAAAGCAATGGGAAAACATTTTCACTGAACTAAAAAAAAAAAAAAACAACTTGGGTTTTTTTTGAGGAAAAGTAGCATTCAAACCAAAACAAATAAGAAATAAACCACCTTAACACTGTAGACTAAACAAAGATGAAGTGGTATCAAGGAAGACTGCAGTTTTTGAGGAGCCAGCCTTGTGCTCTGCTTGTGTGCCTGTTTTCAGTTTCCCAGGCATCATCTGTCCCGGCCAGAGGGGTACTTACTGGAGAGCTGCTTCTGGAGCTGCCGCACCAGGGCAGCCGTCTGCTGCTGCTGCTGCGTCTGCTGCAAGCCTTGCCTGGGAAACTGCAATGTGACAGGAGAAAGAGGGAGTCAGCCCCGGGTGCCCTTCGAGACACAGAGACTGACTCCCAGGGCAAGACCATCTTCCACTACTCCAGGACAAAGGTGCCAGGCCAGAGTGTGTTCACTGATTTTTTCCTACATCCTGGCGTCCATCTAGTGACCATCTGAAGTGCCCAATCCACTTAAAAGCCCTCTCTATGTGGTTACTTGGCAATTATTTGAAGAGTCCCGATGAAGAGCCCATACTGCAGCAGTGAGCCAGTGGCTCAAATGTCCTTCCTGTCTCTCCCTTCATCAGCTGGCCTATTTTAGTATCACCATATTAGAAGCCATTTTCATTGGCGAAATGCAAGCTTTTGGTCGGGTCGGGGATCTGTTCAAGCACCATGGGCCCTGCCTACCCTGCAAGAACGGCAGGGGTGTATGGGGGCAGAGCAGGCCCTAGGTCAGGGCTCTCAGGACTGAGCCTCCCACTGGATGGAGGAGGAAGGCGCACTACTCTCAGCGTTGGCTGGGCTGGGCACCAAGGGCACAAACTCTGAGAAGGGGCTCACTTCCAGGGCCGTGCTAGTGCAGGCACAGATGAGGGCCCATGTGCCCTGGTTCTGCCCATTAAGTTGATACAAGAAATTGTGGTGGTTCTTCTAGAGCTGTGGTCGGCAAACTGTGGCTCGCAAGCCACATGCGGCTCTTTGGCCCCTTGAGTGTGGCTTTTCCACAAAATACCACTGCCTGGGCAAGTCTATTTTGAAGAAGTAGCATTAGAAGAAGTTTACGTTTAAAAAAATTGGCTCTCAAAAGAAATTTCAATTGTTGTACTGTTAATATTTGGCTCTGTTGACTAATGAGTTTTCCGACCACTGTTCTAGAGGGAAAAAATTCTGTCTTGTAGAAGTGAAATCACTTTAGACTTAAATCTCTGGTAGTGTTGATTTACTTTTCCCTTAACCTGTAAATTTCAGACTGTCGAGCTTTTCTTCCTTTTCGCATCTGCCTTCTCTCCCTCTCCCCCTTCCCTCCACCTGGCCGTTCACTACTGTGACAGAGGGCGTGTTCTGGTGCAAGGCCATCTTGACACTTACAATGCTTATTTCTCACTCCCCTCCACAGGCCACGCCCCACCCCTGGCGGTCTGTCACAGCCTCCCGGATGGAGTGTGGCCAGCCTGGCCCTATTTCTTCCATCCAGATGGGGAGGTGCAGCCCTGGAGGCTGCAGGGCAGGAGCAGGGTATAGTTGGAAGGGAGCAGAGTCCAGTTTTATTTTTGCCAATTTCTTTCAGGATAGGTCTCTGCTGGTGGAACACCCTTCTCTCTGGGAAGGCCACAGCTCCTGTCAGAGGCCCTCTCCTGTCCTCTCCTTGCGCCAGGAGCACAGAGCACAGGGGGTGTAACTGCTTCGGCCCGAGGCCCTTCGCCATGCCTGGTTCCCCTTAATCTACCCATTCCTCTGTAAATAGTCTTTTTTTAAAACTCAATTACCCAATATGAGTGAAACATACATTTCTTCCTCAGAGCTTGCTGCTATGGGTGAAAATAGCTCAGGATTATATGTAAGGTTGCCCAATTTAGCAAATGAAAATATGGAACACCCAGCTAAATGTCAATATCAGATAATCAACACTTTTATTTTTTTAGTTCTAATATTGCATGGGACACATATCGCATTTAGTGTATGCTCCATACAATATTTGGAACATAATTCTAGAGTTATTCATTGTTTACCTAAAGCTGAAATTAATTTATCTGGCAACCCTAATTACAGGGCATCACTGGTTTGATTCTGTTAAAGCTGAATATTTCACACAACACCTGGTCCACCTATTTCTCTCCCCTGGACTCTGAGTGACTTAACGACTTGGGCTTGACTGTTAATGTATCCCTAGTATCGAGCAGTGCCAGGCACACAGTAGGTGCTCAGAAAAAATGGACAGAAGGACAAATTGTAAGTGGAAGAGCAGCTTGCCACTTTCCCCCACTGCGCAAATTAAGAGGAAAAACAAAAATCCATCTTTCAGTAATGTGAAAGCGTTCATAAAATATGAAGTAATTCTTTTCTATTCAGTGGCTCCTATGCTTATTTGGAAATAGACCCTATTTCTTTGACAAAAGCTAATATGGTTGTATGTGTGAGGCAGTGTTCCAGCACCTGTATACATGAGCCCAGCTAACCCTGAAAGGATAATACCACCCTCAGTCTCTCACACAAACCCTGGGCATGTGTGTTATGAAATTCAGTAGACATATGATTTCCTATGAAACATTCACAATACACAGACCAAACAAGGTCTAGGACAGTACTCCATAATCAAACATTTTAAATCTCTGCAGTAAAACATACAAACAGTTATACAAATAAAAAGAGCTTCATATCCCTTCAGGTCAGAGGTCAGCTTTTATTACAAAATTAATCAGGTCAGGCTTAGCTTTTGAATGAGTTATAAATAAAATTTCCATTCTCACAAGTGTCTGAATTTTGGGAATGTATATAAGAAACTGTGAAGCTCCCCCTCCCCCATTTGAGGGGTGAAGTCACTTGTCCATGATCCCTGTAAATTTTGGGGCTGGAATTCAGACTAATCTTTCTGAGTCAGAGCTCATGATCCTAACCACAATCTAGTGCTGTCCTTAACTGGAATATTAGTTTCCAAATATTAATTTATTTGAATATAATCACAGAATCTAAATGGTTGGCTACAAGTATGTCTAATCTTATTAGCTGATTAAGGTACACAACACATATACATTTAACATTTGCTCATTCAACAAACACTTAGCTGCCTTCTCTACATTCATTTAAAATCTGCTTCAAGAGGAGTACTTTTGAGAATGAAACACTGTAATGAGCCAAAACCAGTTTGGCTCAGTGGTAGAGTGTCGGTCTGCAGACTGAAAGGTCTCAGGCTCGATTCTGGTCAAGGGCATGTACCTTGGCTGTGGGCACATCCCCGGTAGGGGGTGTGCAAGAGGCAGCTGGTCTATGTTTCTCTCTCATCGATGTTTCTAGCTCTCTATCTCTCTCCCTTCCTCTCTGTAAAATATCAATAAAATATATATTTTAAAAAGAAACACTGTAATGATCTCAGATTTTTTTTTTGAGCCAAGGCAGTAACTAGGTTCCTGAGAAGCTAGTGCTTGTGCACAAGCACCCAGGAACACATGTGGGTGCATATGTATGTTGGAGAATGGTGGGTGGCCCACTGGGTGGCCTTAAGAGATAATATTTCTGGGGGGACCCCAAGACTTTGTTGGGATGCCTACAAGGTCAAAACCATTTTCATAATACTAAGAAATTATTTGCTTTTTCACTCATTTTCTTACAGTGTACTATGCAGTTTTCCAGAGGATAATAATGTGTGATACTGCAACAAAATGAATGACTTTTTAACTCAGACATTGAAGTTTTCAAAACTGTAAAAAAAAGTCATTCTCATTAATATTTTAGTTTGAAATATACATTTTTCATTAAAATGTTATTCCTTTTTATATATAATTTTATTTTAGAATTACAAAATAATTTTAATATTTGTTTTAATTTCTAGTAAAGTAAATACTGATAGACACAAAAGCTTTTCCATGTGAAGGGTTCACAGGCCAATAACGCTGAGAGCAGTGGAGGGAATCCATGGATGACCTATCAGCTCCAGTACTCTCAGCTGCAGTGCTTCACCACATTCCTCTCAAGGCCACCTGGCACTTAATGCAGCTGGCTTTAATTTGTTTATGTTCATGAACATGCAAGAGAATGCATGTGCAATTTTCTTGAGAAAAGAAAGAATGCCTCCAACTCCCCTCAGAAACCCCATTACTGAGCATTTCAAATCAAGTCACTGAATGTCTCCTGTGAAAGGCTGAGCCCTGTCCAAGGCAGAGGAGCATAAAACCACCAGGGGAAATGTAAGGAGTCACCCTCTTGGATTACTCCCCAGTCTTCCTGAATTAGAATTTCTGGGGCCGACAATCTGTATTTTGTAAATGGTCCCTCAGGTGATCTGATGCTTGGCTAGATTTTGGAGTCATCCTTGTAGTGAAAGTTGGAACGTTAAATTGTCCAAAATAGGTCAGAAAACAGGTCAACTGAGGGTCTACAATCGCCACCTGTGTAAGCTTAATCTTCCTGCTGGAATGTAATGAACAAACAGGGAAAGGTCTCCCTAAACTCCATCCACGCAGGAGCTGATGATGGTTTCTCCCACCTGTCCCTCTGCAGATGTTAATCCTCCCAGAACATTTCATCCTGTCCTGCCTCAAAAAGACCCAGCCTTCAACAGCAGGCTCCCGCTGCCAGCCACGCCCTCAGGAATGTGCAGAGTGAATGGGTGCTCTTGTGCCTGGGCACTGTGATGCCCTTATTAGCAACAAGGCAGGTGCGCCTTCTCCACCCTCGCACTTTGAGGAGGGGTGGAGCTGTGCTATGTTCTCACTGCAACCACAGAGCTCAAGTGGAATCTCCATCAAGTGGAACAGGTCAACAAGGCATGGTCTTTCTCCAGTAAACACATTTTCTCCTAAACTAAAAAGAATATATTAACAAGTATTTTGGCCCTGGCTGAGTGGCTCGGTTGGTTGGAGTGTACTCCCATACACTAAAAGGTTGTGGGTTTGATCCTCAGTCAACTTACATGTGGGAGGCAACTGATTAGTTTCTTACATTGATGTTTCTCTCCTCTCTCTCTCTCTCTCTCTCTCTCTCTCTCTCTCTCTCTCTCTCATTCTCTCCCTCTCTCTAAAAATCAAGTGAAAAGAAAAAAAAAAAGTATCCTGTTTTGTAATTTGACTGTGGAAAGTATCTGTTAGGATTGGCTCCAATCAAGGAAGAACTATGCATTTTCTACTAACTTATTTAATGATGTAAGTGTCAAGAGAACCGCAATTCACTGATTCACTTATTCTCATCCCTAACTGCCAACATTTGTAATAAATAAACTTGTACTAGTGAGAAAAAAATACTTTGACACTTCACATATGCAAATAGAGAATTGATAGTGTCAGTTTCAAAGATGATTTTTGTATTTAAAATGTCTGGCTTAATAATCTAATGGTGCAAATTTTGAACTTTGTAAGAACAAATTTGGTTTAAAAAGTAAGAACTTGCTCTAGCTTTGTGACCTTGTTTCAAATAAAATTAAGAAAGTAGTTTTCTGCAATAAATAAATAAATAAAGTTTTAAAAAATCACCAAAAACATATCCTTGGGGTGAGGGTTGAAAAAAATACTTAAAAAAATATTTTTATTGATTCAAAGAGGAAGGGAGAGGGAGAGAGAGAAAAACATCAATGATGAGCACAATTGATTGGCTGCCTCCTGAATGCCTCCCACCTGGGATCAAGCCCACAACCCCGGGCATGTGCCCTTGACTGGAATGCAACCTGGTACACTTTATCCACTGAGCCAAACCAACTAGGACTGAAAAATAATTATTTTTATTTTTAAATATTTTTTATTGTTTAAAGTATTACATGTAGTAAATATTTTTTGATGTATATTATGCCTGATCTCTACATGTCTATTTTAAAAATACACATTTGTTCAAGAATATTAAATTTTTGCTCAACTATTACTAAAGGAAATGCATCATTAACTAATAATTTCTAGTTAATTGAATCTTTTTGTCTGGCAAAGCGACTACCTTGGGGCTGTCTGGGCAGCAGAAGCAGACCCCGACTGTTCCCCTAGTGGCAGGGCTGCTGCGGTTAGCGATGCACCTGCCTCACAGCGGATTTGGTGACCTTGCACTCCAAAATGTGTTCTTCTTTACTTATGGGTAGTGTGTGGAGTTTCTTCCTTCATTGCTAGGACATGCAACAAGTCATTTGACAATGCTCACACAGATCCAAGCACTTCTCTGAGTTAAGGGAAAAGCACTGTCCCTGCCTCCCGGCCACTACAAGGTTCTTGCTCTAGCAACAACCTGCGAGCACGTTATTGGTGAGCAAAAGCACAAAGCACCAAGGAAACCTTTATTTCTAGCCTGTTCTGCTACTTGGCAGAGACCACAGAGAGTCTATAGATCCTCGGATGAATGGAGCGCAGCCCTTCACGGGCACCAGACCCCACAGCGACCCAGCTCTGTACAGGCTCCTTGCCCAGCCACGCACCTCCGCGGGCACCCCCAGCGGGAACCAGGGGCCCTGGAGTTTACAGTGTTTAGTACCCATTTATCTGCAAGATAACTAGCAACCTGCATGCAGTCATTTTTTTTTTTTAATCTGCACACCATCAGTTCTTTAGTAAAAAGAAAATATATCAAATTTATCTGTCTGGTTAATAAAAATCTCTCAAGGATATCTTCCCCAACTTCTTTCTATAAATATTACACATCCTTTTCCTTCATAATGAAAAAAAAAAATCCAAATTCAAGCAAAGAAAGGCAACATGGTTCACTAACTTTCTCTGGACCTGATTTTCTTCATTTGAAAAGGAGAATAATATTATCTAAATTCTGAAAAATTTCTCAGTTTCTCTAAATGGAACATAATTTTTTTGAGGAAGACTATATGACAATTTCACACATGATCTTTGACTAAAAGTTAATGCAATTCTTTGAGTAACTATTGTGTATATATTTAAAAGGTATCAATTCAGTATAATAAGATAACGACACAAGGATGAGTCCATTTAAAAAGCCACATTTTTAAAGCTTTCTGTTAATATGCTTTCTAGGTCACACACCTAGGACAACTGTGTTTAAGATGAAAATAAATGACACAACAGGATGGTTAAACATTATTTTCTTTAAAGCTGGAAGTAGCTTTAAAGAAAATCATGGCCTGTTAACATCTGATTAAGAGTTAATTTAATCACAACAACTCATAGCTTTAAAGGTATCTTTCAAGTTAAGAACTATAATTAGACCCAAACTAGAGGCCACATTTAATATTCCAGCAAAGGCACCCCATCTCTTTTCCAATGCTTTTCTTCCACAGAAAAGTATAGAAGAAACTAGAGACCCGATGCACAAAATTCGTGCAAGGGGTTGGGGGGTGTCCCTCAGCTCAGCTCAGCCTGCATCCTTTCCAATCTGGGACCCCTCGAGGGATGTTCAACTGCCCATTTAGGGATATTATCCTACCTGTCCCAGCCATCTCTGTTTGCTCCATCTGGGTGATTTCTAGCGACCCTGCCCCATCCAATTTACAACCCCACCCAAGCTGTGCACAGCAGCTTTTGCATATGAATGGTCTGCCCTTTCTCAGGTGAAAACTCTGTCAAACAAGCTGCAACTGGGTCAGGAAGCTGCAAACTTATCAATAAAAGGCCCGAAACACCAGCATCAGCACCAGCCTGCTTTGCTTCACAGTTGGGCCTCATCTGGGCACTTCCAAGCCCAATACAAAGAGAAGGAATTTGTAGCTCCTGTAGCTCCTGCTGGGTGGCCCTAGACAGTGGCTGACTTTACATCTCCCTAGAGATCCAAGAGCCTGTGTACCCAGTGGTCAGTGGGAGACCAGATTACAACTCTTCACATCCATAAGAGACATACTCAAGGGGCAGACTCAGGGAGCACCAAAGCCCCACTGAAGCAAGTCCTGCTCCATAAGGGTGTCCCTGCACAGCAGCTCTCCCACTGGATTGCAGCTGACCCCACAGCCAATTGGCCTGGAGGTCAATTCCTCCTAGTGACACCAACAGCAATCAAGGCTCAACTACAACAAAACTGTGCACACAGCCCATAAAGGGGTGCACCAACAGTGTCCACCTCAGGTGATAGGGAAAACTGAGCCACTGAGCCTTATAGGACACCTACTATACAAGACTACCCTATCAACTCAAGGACACTTAGCAGCTACCCAATACATAGAAATAAACACAGGGAAGCAGCCAAAATGCGGAGACAAAGACATGTCACTGTGGACGAAAGGGGCCACATGCTGACCTGACAAGCTCAGGGGAGGCCTGCACGACAATCTTGCAAACTCAGACATAAAGTAACCACAAAGGATGGTCTGAAATTAAACTTTAATTAAACACAGTTATGGTGGGCAGTTAATCCTAGGCCAGTATCTTCACTGACAAGGTCAACCTTTACCTTAACAGAGCCTATTTCTCTTTTTGCATCTATGATAACATACCCTTGAAATGTCTGGTTAATTTGTAACTTCCCTTTTTCTGGAGCCTCTGGGCACAACCAAATGTGGTGGGCACCAGGACTGGATGCCACAAATTTCTTCATTATTATGTTAATGGTTCCTACACCCATCTAAGTGTGTGTCCATCATTTTATTTTTTATCCAATCCCAGGGTTTCCTCCACTTTGCTTTGTCTCACCTCCTTAATCGGTCACTAATAAATTTCATGTAACCCACCTATGTCCCTCCTTTGATTGAAATGTATAAATACAAATGTAACTGGCCATTCTCTGAAGCATTATCTAAATTCGTTGAGGTTCTGCTTCCCAACATATGGGCATATGTCCACAGTTTGGCTCAAATAAACTCACAAAAATTCTTTACAGGTTTTAATGTTTTGTGATTTTTTGTTTTGTTTTGTTTGTTTGTTTTGCGTTAACATCACAAATGAAGGAAATCAAACTACTGATATAGAGTTCAAAACCACGGTTATAAGGTTACTCAAGAATCTTCTAGAAACCTCCAAGAATCTTAGTGAGACTTTCAAGGATCTTAGTGAGAATGCAAAAAAAAAAAAAAGAAATAAAAAATAAGGACCAGTCAGAAGTTAAGCACAGACTGACTGAAATAAAGGATAATATACAGGGATTCAACAGTAGATTAGAGGATTCTGAGAATCAAATAAATGATTCTAAATGTGAGTAAGCAAAAAATACCCAACCAGAAGAGATAAAAAAAATATTAAGATAGTATAAGGAGCCTCTGGGACAACTTCAAGCATACCAATATCCAGATTATTGGGTGCCAGAAGAAGAGAGAGAGAGAGTAAGATACTGAAAGCATATTTGAAGAAATAATGACAAAACTTCCCCTACCTGGTGAAAAAAATAGACTTACAAGTCCAGGAAGCACACAGAACCCCAAACAAGAGAAATCCAAAGAGGACCACACCAAGATACATAATTAAAATGCCAAAGGCAAAAGACAAAGAATCTTAAAAGCAGCAAGATAAAAACAGTTAATTACCTACAAGGGAACACCCATGCAATTGTTAGCTGATTTCTCAACAGAAACTATGCAGGCCAGACAAGAGTGGCAAGAAATATTCAAAGTGATGAATAGAAAAATCTACAACCAATAATACTTTACCCAGCAAAGCTATCATTTAGAATTGATGGTCAGATAGAGCTTCACACACAAGAAGAAGCTACAGGAGTTTATTACCACCAAACCAGTATTATATGAAATGATGAAGGGTATTCTTTAAGAAAAGGAAGAAAAAGAAAAAGCTAAAGATAAAAATATGAACAACAAAGTAACAACTAATATCTACCAACAAGTGATTCTAAAAATCAAATAAAAATAAAATCTGATGAACAGAATGAACTGATGAGTGGAATAGAATCAGGGGCATGGAAATGGAACAGACTAATGATTCTCAGAGGGAAGAGAGTATTGGGGGTGCGAGAAGAGATTGGACAAAGATCTTATATACACATATTCATTACCTGTGGACACAGACAGTAGGGTAGCTAGGGCTTGGGGTGGGGTGGGAACGGGGTGGAGGGGAGCTATGGGAAGAGAAAAAAGAGGGAAATCTGTAATTATCTTAACAATACAGATTAACTAAAAAAAAATGTGGCAAAATGTCCATAATTAATGAATCTGGGTGAATTGTTTATGACAATATTTTGTATTATTCTTGCAACTCTTCTATAAGTTTGAAATTATTTCTGCCCTAGCTGATTTGGCTCAGTGGATAGAGTGTAGGCCTGTGGACTGAAGGGTCCAGGGTTTGATTCTGGTCAAAGGCACCTGCCTGAATTGTGGGCTTGATCCCCATTAGGGGGTGTGCAGGAGGCAGACAATCAATGATTCTCTCTCATCATTGATGTTTCTGACTCTCTCTTCCTCTCAAAAATCAATTTTAAAAATCCTGTGTTTTTTTTTTAAAGAAATTATTTCAAAATGCAGTTATATCTTGTTCTTAGGAGAGACATTACAGTGAGCTAGCAGTATCCCATCTGAATGATTCTCTTTCACATTTGTAAGGAACAGTCAGCTAATCCTTGCTAATACCCCTATAAAGATAAAGGAGAAGTCTGTGAATGTTTATATATTATTCTACTTGTAAAGCATTTTGAAGGTAAATGGTAGTAAATGTCAGAGACAATTAAAAAGAAATTGGAGCTAAAAATAAACTAGATTCATAATAAAGAATTTCCTTAAAAAAATGGAGATCATAGTGGCAGTTCTTTTTTTTTCTTTACCAATACAAACGTTTATTTAACAAAAGTACAATGTGAAAATGGACAGAGTTCTATTTGCATATTAGGCTTTTATTATATAGGATAGCTAAGATATGGAGACAGCCCAAGTGCCCAACAATAGATGAGTAGATGAAAACTGTGTTACATTCATACCATGGAACACTATGCAGCTGTAAAAACGAAGGATCTTTTACCCTTTCAGACAGCGTGGAGGGACCTGGAGAGTATTATGCTAAGTGAATTAAGCCAGACAGAAAAAGACAAGTATCATATAATGTCACTTATATGTGGAATCTAATAAACAAAATGGAACTAGAGACACTGAAGCATGCAACAGATGGATGTATTTCAGAGGAAAGTGGGAGAGGGGGATGGGAAGAGATTAACCAGAGAACTTATATGAATACTAGAGTCCTAGCGCACATTTGTGCATTCGGTGGGTCCCTCAGCCTGGCTGCACCCTCTTGCAGTACAGGAACTGTCAGGGGATATCTGACTGATGGCTTAGGCCGACACCCTAAGCTGGCAAGTGGACATGCTTAGTGTTGCTGGGGAGGTGGGAGACACTCCCACCACTGTCACTGTGCTCACCAGCTGTGAGCCTGGCTCAGGGCTTCTGGCTGAGCAGTGCTCTTCCTGTGGGAGTGCACTGACCACCAGGAACAGCTCCTGCGTTGAGTATCTGCCACCTGGTGGTAAGTGCACATCATAGCAACTGGTCATTCTGCCATTCTGTCTATTTGCTTATTAGCCTTTTATTATATAACCCATGGAAACAGACAATAGTGTGATGAAAGCCTGGGGGATGGGACAGGAACAGGGTGGAGGGGTCAATGAGGGGAAAAAGGGGACACCTGTAGTATTTTCAACAATAAAAATAATTTCTTTTTAAATGAAGTCAAACTGAGCAAAATAGGGGCTTGTCAAATGTCCACGGAAAGTCATAGTCCAGCTGACCATATTCCCTTAGCAGCTTTACTTGTGTATATCAGACCTTTCCCCCTAAGGCTACTCTGATCCCTCCTAATGTGCTCTATTCCCAGCCATATTGTTCCTTCTTTATAACAAGTTATGAAACCACCCACATTCAAATACTACCTTGGAAAAAGACACTAGTTTCCCAAGCTGTAAGATGGGCAGCAGCCAGCTCCCTGGGTCTAGGTAGTACTCACACAAAGCTCACATTGCTGACTTACCTGCAGAGTAAGTATTTATTTTACAGGTATTTTCAATATGTAAACCACAAACAATATGTGACCACTGATGACAGTGAGAAAATTATCCTTCTTGTAATACATTTAAGTCAACAGAAAAAGAGGCAATTTAAAGAAAAATATTAAGTCAAAATAAAGCAGGGCTATGGCACCTGCAAAAGTAAAGGCTGCTGTGAGTTCTGAGGTTTTCAAATGTTCACTGATGCACATAACATTTCAAAGTTCGGTTCACAAAGCCAGAGAAGTAAATTATACAATTATGAATTACTTGAAAATTCCTATAGCAAATGCTTACTGCTGGAATCAGTAATTTTTTTTACATCAATAAAGATAATATTTCAGAAAGAACTCTCATGGTTTTTTGGAATTATAGTAAAAATTTACAGTATGATAATCTAAATATATAATTATATATGTAAGTATAATAAGTTATAAAAGTATCTTTGTGTCTGAATATAAATATTTTAGTTCATAGAGATGTCTGGAAAAACTTGAAAAGGAAGAAAGGAAAAAATAGTATGATCTCTTAAACCCCAAATATTTATTTGTAGTTTTCTATGAAAACTAATACATCGACTATAACATCAATATCATTCCACTCTGATAAAGTTCTAGGGAAATTGCTAGAAAATATTTAGGCTATTTTAATTTTTAACACTATTTTGGTACATGAAAAATGCCAACAGACTTTAAGGAAAATGGCCCCATGTTTGATTGGGAAGCACCAGGCCTTACCAACGACTGCTGGGGCTGCACGGCCTGCAGACTGAGGGGCTGGCTCTGGGGCTGCGAGGACGGCTGGGGCTGTGGGGGCTGCTGGGACTGCTGCATCTAGAAAGCAAAAGGATTTTATACTTAAATAGAGGGGTTAATATTCCAGTCTCCTCTTCCCATATGACTTATATTTAATTATGTTGTTGCAGCAAAATAATACACACCAACCTCTTCCATAGCCGCCTTGCCAAACTGCTCATCTTTCAAGGGAAAGACCTAAATCTCCTCCTCCATGAAGCCCTCTTAGACCTCACCCTTCAGTGGTCGCAGCGTTCTCTGTCTAACCTGTCCTGCACTGTCCCAGTATGTGCTCTGAACTCACTGTCAACTACTTTCATGTTCTCTGCCTTCCACATATCTTATCCTTCTTATACCACCACCTCAGACAGGGAGTGCTCAGTAGTTATCTTTTCATTTCCTGTGACATCTGGATGGACCAGAAGATTCATTTGTGTAGGTTTTTTTGTTTGTTTGTTTGTTTGTGTGGTTTTTTTAGTTTTTTTTTTTTTTTTTTTAAGGAAGATGAAAATAAAGATAGATAAGGAGGAGGAAGCAAAAGAGTTGTTCTTAAAAACTCCAGAAAATTAGGTCTTGTGTGTGTGTGCTTTTTAAAAGGAATTGTAGATATGGGAAGCTCTGGTATAAATTAGGAGAATAAAATGATAAGTTGTGTCTGAGACAGTTGGCAGAAATACAGAACTCTTGGAAACACTTCCAAGTCACAGAAGAAGCACAGAAAATGCAGAGGAAAATCCTAGCAGACGGTCTGTCACAAGGACCTTCAGTTTCCTCCACACAAGCATTGATTTTGATGAGGACAGCGCCAGACTTCTTTCCATCCTTTGCATTTCCCAACTTGGGTGTATACTATCCTCCAACTTATTTTTCTTCTTTCAGGCAATGTAATAAATAGCTACTGCCTGCGGCATTTCTCTCTAAGTGACAATGGGCATGGATGTGGAATCCAAGCAGAGATCTGGACGGTTTCCCCCAGTGAACAATGCTTACAATAGGGAAGCAGTTTCCCACTGACTCTCTGTGAACTCTGCCAAGAGAAATGAACTCAACTTCAATCACCAGAAAAGAAATAATGGTCATCCCGAGGAAAAAGCAAATCACTTCTCTTTTTTTCTAGGGAATGTGCTGTTAATGAAAAAATTACTATTCCCTTTTTACCCCAATGCTATGCTAATTGGGGTAAAAAGGGAATATTACTTTTCCAAATTTTCAGCCTTATAAAATACCAATGTAAGACAGAAAGTAATAAGTAAAGAAATAAATGTAATAACTTTCCTCAGTGATTTGAAACTGTGAAATTTTGAACCAGAGGGAAATACAAGTTCCTGTCCCTTCTGTGGGCATGACTGTTCCTCACCTACCGTACACCAGGAGAACTAGAGTCCCATCTTTTGGTGCTTTTCTTTTCTTAGTAAAACATAAAATGACTGAACATCTCAAGTTAGACTGCTGGTAAGATGAGAGGGCACTGTACAGACTCACCAGGCAATCGCCAACCCAACAACAGGACAGACTCACACATAAGGAAGACCAATGGAACGGGTGAACATAATGCCTATATTTCTTAAATGAGGAGGATAGAAGCAAAAATGTGTCAAGGGAAGGAACCTTTATCCAGGAGACCTAAAATTAATTTCAAATAATTAAAGGATAGCTCTCTGGATTCTAAGAGTCAAGATGAACCCTCTCATTAAAATATCATAATCCAATTAGACCAGAGGTACTATTGAAACTTTTTTTGGATTACAGATCCCTCTAGAAATATGATAAAAGCTCTTGACAGCTTTTAAAAAAACACATGTATAAGGAATTTTGCATTTGTTTTCCATGGCCTCTAATTAAATGACTAAGCTGAGGCTCACACTACCAAAATAAAGACATCAGCTATCTTGAAGCTTAGTGAAAGGGGAAGGATGCTCTGCAAAACGTACACTCCTGCTATGGCCTGGCAGATGCACAAAGGAAGACTGGCCAAGTTGAAACGAAATTACACCACTTTATTCCTGCTGTCAAATACACAGTGTTCCTTGGAACTTGGCAATTAAAGTCTGAAGTGCCTGTTGCTCCTTGTGACTGCTAAGGACCGGCCAGGTACTGACCTCACCTCCCGCCCGTACCTGGAGGAGCCTCTGCTGCTGTCGCACCTGCGGCTGTCTGGGCCTCATTGGGTCCTGAGGCAGCGGCACTGAGGGCAGGTTTGGATGTGCGGGAGTCAGCACCGCATCGACTCCTCCACCCATCAGAGGGCTCTGCTGAAGGGACTGATGATTCAGTCTGGGAAAGAATACACAACTGGTTTCAGGCCCAAGCACACTGCTGCATTTTTAATGGGCAGCGCTAGTAAGCACATCACACACATTCACAGAGAAACGCTGTGTTCATTCATTACTTGTACAATTCAAATAATCTGGATCACTTGAAAAAGAACATGCATGATTAAAAATTGCTAATAGTTTTCAGTAATAAGTGACATTAACTGAGCATTTATTCTGGAGTAGGGCACTGTGGTAAAGTCTGAACAGTGTTATTTAATTGACTCTCCACAGCGGACCTCTGAGGTCAGTAGTTTTATTACCTCCATTTAAAAGCGAATACCTGAACAGAGAGCTAGAGTAATTTGGATAGAAAGTGGCACAGGTGGGATTTAAACCCAGAACTTTGGGGCTTTAAAGTTCAAATTCTTGGGCAATATGCAATGATGCCACTTATTAAAAATGTTTTCCAATTTTTTTTTAATATATTTTATTGATATTTTACAGAGAGAAAGGGAGAGAGATAGAGAGCTAGAAACGTCGATGAGAGAGAAACATCGACCAGCTGCCTCCTGCACACCCCCCACCGGGGATGTGCCCGCAACCAATGTACATGCCCTTGACCGGAATCGAACCCGGGACCTTTCAGTCCGCAGACCGACGCTCTACCACTGAGCCAAACCGGTTTCGGCTCCAATTTTTTTTTTAATCTTCCCAAATGTGCTACCATCAACCTTGCCCACTTTCCAAACAGTGATTACTTAGAGTTAGTGTGCAACATTGATAATACATGAAGCTAGGCTGTTATCTACTGTCACACAAAATTGTGCATGAAACTTAATTCTTCTAGATTAATGCCATACCTAGAACTTTGTATGATGATTGAAATATTCTATATCTGCACTGGCCACCAAACTAACTACATAATTTTTGAGTCTTAGTGCAAAATAAACTGCAAGGTTTCCTGACCAAAAATTAGAATTTCAAGGTAACAGTAGAGTATGGAATCAAGTGTGGGACCTTGAACCACAGTCACCGGTGTGACTCCCTGGTCACACATCTTCAATGCTGGCCCTGCTGGCTACACGTGGCTACTGGCCACTCAAGTGTGACTAGTGTAACTGGGGGACTAAGTTTTAAATTGAACTTTAATTTGTTTAAGTTGAAATAGCCATATGTGGCTGCTGGCTACTGTAATGGACAATGAAGTTACACACTATATCTAAGGGATCTGATTAAGCAAGAACTGAGAAGAGGTTTTTCATGACCCAGGTTTGCCAACTATCCCTGATGTGGAAAAGGTAAAAATTAAAATTTAAGAAAAGTCTTGTAGGTACCAGGTACAATGAATATTGTAATCATAGACTTTATGGCTCTGATCAACACATTCTAGTAAGGCATAGCTAACATTAATCAACATTTTTTTAACTTAGATATTTTTAGTCAAAAAAATTTTTTTAAATGAAGGGAAAAGAAAGAAAAAAAGAAAGAGCTAATATAGTGGTATCATCTAAATATATTACACCCATTCTATGGAAGATGTGAATCAAAATATAGGGCCCTTGAATAAAATAAACAAGATGGGTCATTACTTCTTTTGAATCTCTGGGTGCTCCTAAAAATAAGATGACATAATTTAAATTATATATAAATATGAAAGTTCACAAAAACAATGTAAGTGCCATGCCCTAGAAGAAACATAACGAAGAGCTGTGTCCACTACTGCAATCATTGTTTCTAAATATGTCACCTCTGGGCGCCAGTCAGAGGCTGCAGGTACTGCGAGGCCTGTTGCTGAATATAACCAGTGGGCGGCTGCTGCATCTGTCTGAGTCTTTCCATCAGCGTAGAGTTGGAATGTGCAACTGGGTAGGCTCTGGAGTTATAGCTGGGGGACAGGACCACGCTGCCGGCCTGCTGCTGCGGGGTCTGCTGCAAAGGCATCTGTGTTCCGTACATCGTATAGCCTTGGGGCATGGCCTGCAGGAGGCACAAGGAACAAGGTCAGCGTTTTTACTTACCACCAGCTTTCCTAGTGCTAAGCTATATGGGGATACACCCAGGAGAAGCCCTCTGAAACTCACTATTCTCAAATGTTGTTATGACTCAAAATATGAAGGAGACTGCCATGAAGGCAGAGAGGCTACACAGAATGAACTGGTTATAATAAGGATTTGACAGGAAATACAATTTAAAAAAAAAGAATCCTCGTGTGGCTAAGAGATTAGGTTTAAGATTAGTTGCTTATTCTGAAAGAAGAAAGCACATTTTCCTTATGGACAAGCATCCATTCCTCGTATGCACAGATGACATCAGTGCTCAACAGACCCAAGCATCAATAATGCCACTTCTAAACTTACACAGAAGAGCTTTCCCTATGCTCATGTATATTAAAATAATGGCATACACTTTCCTAATATGTCACTTCCCTAAATCTGATGAATGTGCCCATAGTAACTAACCAGTTATAAAAAGACAACATTAATATCTTACCAGAGTAAGGATGTAATGGATGACTATTCACTACCCTCCAGTCCTGGCTGAACTAAAGCCCAGTCTACACTGTGTCAGTCATATGAATACTTTATTTTTCTATGTATTATTAGCATACACATGACTGTTTCTCTAAATTTGACATCTAATGTAAAGGAAAAACCTGAGGTTCACTAGATCACTATACTTTATAGAATAGAATGCTGATTATAGTAGGACAGGGCTGCTGTTCAAATCCAGAAAGCACCATATTTTAAGGTAGTGCAATGGCTCTGGCTTGGAAGACAGAATAATGTGTAATGAACTTCCAGCAGGAAGCATGAATGGAACCAGCCTGTAGGGTTCTGTGCCTGAGAGGGCCAATCTCGCCCTCCTTTGAGCTGTGGACAAAGTATGAGCTGCTAGCCCCAACTAGCGGCTTTACCCACATCCCAGCGCCTAATTATGGCAGCTATAGGGTCAATGTATATGGATGCAGAAAAAACAAAATATTAGAAAAACAGCTCCAGTATCACATTGCATGAAGGCAAGCCTACCAATTGTTGAATGGATGCCGTGAGTCTGATGCAGGGTGGCATGGTTCCTCAGGCTGCCTTAAATACTCACAATGTGCCCTCTCTGTTACAGAGAAGGGGGCCAAGACTCTGAGGAACTCACACATTGTTCCATAGCCAACAAGTTGTCAAGAAAGCTGCCAAGGTCTTATTCCAAGGCCAATTCCCTTCTTATTGTACTCTTTGAAACGACGTTTAAATGTGACAAATTCAAGCATGAATGACATAATTTTGTATTATAACATAAGTATTTTGGGACTGTTAAACATTTAAATACCTACAAAAATCATTAATAGAGGTTTGGATTTATGTTTTCAATAAAAGAATTTCCTAAAATATGTGTTCTTTAAATTAATTAATCCAGACACTTGTTCAACAATAACTGGCAATGCAGGAGTAACTACGTTCCTAGACCCATAAAGCAGTTGACAGCCTGCTAGGTTTCCCACTTCAAATGAAGAGATTAAAAATCCCCACTTTTTTATTTAAAAAAATCCCCATAGCATCTATGAAGCCACTGTGGTACCTGTGCTTGCTGCAGCCCTGGATACTGGGGGAGCTGAGGGGAGGGCCGTGCTTGTGCAGCAAAGAGAGCAGCTTGGTCCCCTGGCTGGCCCTGCAAAACAAAGCCAAGGCAAACTCTTGATCATAACAGCAAGTTTATGATTTGAGCTCCTGCCCAAAACCGCTACACCAAATGTCGTTATGTGAAAACAGAACTTGCAGATTTCCAAACTGCATAAAATCTGATTTCTCACCATTTCCTATGTGTGTAGAGATTGTTGAACTTACTATGTTTTCCAAAGGAGACTACATTTGCCCCCAAAAGTAGAGCACAGACATAAATTAGAGCCACAACAATCAATGGTCAGCTCATCAGAGAGGGTCATGGCAGTGCTCCGTGCACCCAGGACACGGCCCTGCTGCGGGGAAAGTCAGGTAGCCCTAACTGTTAAGATCAAAACCCTGTGTCATAAAGGAAAGAGCACATGTGGTGAAAGCAGGTGCCATATACAAATTTCATAACTTGTTGATACCTTCTTTCCAGTGGCCTGAAATATGCCTATTTAGCCATGAAGTCAATGGATGAATTTGGTATTTCCTCTGACTCCAATAATCAATTAAAATGTCTAAGTTAACAGCAAATACAATTCTAACCAACTACACTATAAAACAAAACCAATGAACATCTTTCAACAGTTCTCATTTAATATAATTTGGTCTTAGGAAAATAAATATATTTAGAAAAGCAGCATTATTTTATGTTTGGTGTCAGATGCTACTTCATGGAAACTGCTGTAATAACCACAAGAAGAGGTCTAGCTTCCTACCATCCCTATGTGTTTTCAGGACTTACTAATTATAAATAATGGGTTTATCCTAAGATAGTTACTAACTTTTATATACTAGATGTCCTCACTTTTTAAAAGTGCTAAATTAGAGTTATATAAAAGATGTACATACTCTTAGAAAGTAGTATAGATATTGCTAACAGGGAAAAGGGGATAAACACTTAGCTTAAGATTGACTAGACATCTATAATATACTAGGGACAGGCTTCTGGCTCTTATTCTCACTTTCTGGCAGGGACTCAGGGAGGGAGCCTCACGCCCTGTCTTCAGTGAGGAAAAGCTGGGGGGAAGGGGCTTACACTGCTCAGTTATTCACCCATCCAGACCTGGCCCAGCCACTGTCTGAGCTCAGGTGAGTCTGATTCCAAAGCCCAGGGCTCTTCCATTAGGATGAGGTGCTTCTCTATGTGATACTAAGGTTGAAAATACTTAAAACCTCACTTGGTGCTTATTATTTAGGGACATATAGCCTCTTAAACTCACCCAAAAATAACCAAAAGGAGAATCTCTATTGAGACTTATTAAAAATATTGACATTAAATGTATATACCAGACAGTAAAGCTCTTTTTCTGACCCCGACACAAAATTACTTGGGGCCCTTAAGTATTTCAGCCTCTTCAAAGGTGACCACCCACCCATATGCAGACCAAACATGTGTTTCTGAGAGTCTCTACTATAGTATCTGCATATATTCAACAAGAATCTCACTTTGCAAAAGAGGGTACCATAAAGGTACCCTCAGCCATTAGCTGATTAATCTAAGTGCGATTATATCTCACTTTGCTTGTCCCAAGTCCCTCCATGAGAACCACGCATGGTAGTGTGGCCACTGGGAGCCCACAACTATTGCCCCCAAGTATCCCAATGGTATTTGATTTTCCAAACACTATGCCCATCAAATCAATCAGATCTTTAAATGCCACTCATCAAATCAGTGGTCCCTGACAGTGTCATTTGAGGTCCCTGAAACATATTGTTATGCTTCTTTGTGGAGATAATATATATATGAATCATTTTTACAGAAATGAAGAAAAATGAATTACTTATATGTGAGTTATAACCTGGAGATCCATGTGTAGTCTACAATACCCAGGCTGTGTTTGGTATGAAGGAAAGCAGACCTGTCTGTGACATCTGCATGCTGATTTCTACACCGGATCTAACTCTTTACTCTTTACCTTCCTTTGTTTTCTGAAAAACTTACAGAACAACCAATGATTCCCATGTGAGGGAAACTGGACTACTGATAAGTATCTGAATTACTGGCTACACTCTTACTGACAAATAACAGTTGATATTGTGGAAATTAAAAATACGAATTAAAAACTATTTTACATTAAAAATCACTAAATTAACATTTAAGGAAAAAGCACTAAAACTTCAAGCAAGGAGAAAAAACCCAAAAATTTTAAATCAATTTTTATATTCTAAAATTCATGCATTTTCAGTCAACCAGTTTTGTCTAAAGGTCAGCTATTTATTAGTGAACATAATTTGTTCCCTCCCATCACCTACTTCGGCAGTGTAGGAAATAATTCTGACATGCATATACTCCCTGAGGAAATTATAGACACTTCAAACTGGCTAGCACTCTCCAGGTGCTCTGCAAATAGCTTCATTATCCTGTTTTGCCTTGGATTATTTTGAAAAATACCCCATTTTCTTTCATCAAACTGAAATAGCCTCCAACTGTTCCTTGTTTTTCGTTATTCTCACACACCCCCCACCCCCCTCACCCCAGAATAATGCCAGGAATGCATCCTTTCAATTTATAGAAATATTGCCATTTGTTGGGAAAAGAAAGAATACGACAAGTTCTTTAGTCACTTGAAATATTTTATAAATGCTCAAGGAGGATCATATTGTGAGAGCGAGCAAGGCAAGTACAGATTAAGATTTAGTACAAGGTTTTTAATTTTGGTGAGGATGATTTTATTGCATTTATTCAAGAAGGCACTAATCATACAAACTAAAACTGGCCAGGCACCAGGCACAAAGGGAGACCATGCCTGGCAAAATGAGACACATGGTCAACTTAGGTATACATAATTCGTGTTTCATGTATCTGTTCTTTTTAGAAAACGTTCTAAGGTTTATTTTTAATCAAACGTAAGTTAGTTTACCAAGTGCTTTTCAACTGTCCCATATTTTTCAGTACTATCTTTTGTTTTGAAAACTCATTTTAAATTTACTCTTTAGCTTCTATTATTCTAATCATTTCTCCCTTCTAACTGCATTAATATGTAGAGATAGCTCAATTTTCCCCTCTTGACTTATATGGTTTAACTCAAATGATCAGAGGCAACAATAATGTCATATTTTTATGAACACAAAGGATAGTTCAGGAAGCTGTTTTTGATGAAATGTGTGTATTCAGCCAGGTGCCATACGACTTTGAGCACATCATCAAAAGAGAATACACACTTTTATGCTCTGGCTTCAGCTCCCATGCTCAGGCACCTGGTTCCTTATGCTCAGAGAATAATCCTCAGCTAACTGGGAAATTCTGAATATTATACCGACCCATCTCTATATAGCTATTTGAGGTATATTTCTACACATATTCCCTCCAGTTTGCTTTTATGTACTTGCCTCTATGTGAGAAATAAAAAACCATTATATTTTTTATAACCGGTCCACTTTCACCGAGACCGGTTTGGCTCAATGGATAGAGCGTCGGCCTGCGGACTGTAAGGTCCCAGGTTCGATTCCAGTCAAGGGGCATATACCTTGGTTGCAGGTACATCCCCAGTAGGGGGTGTGCAAGAGGCAGCTGATCAATGATTCTCGCTCATTTATGTTTCTAACTCTCTATTTCTCTCTCTTCCTCTCTGTGAAAAATCAATAAAATATAAAAAAATTCCACTTTCTAAAATCTTCTAAAAAAAGCCATGCTGCCCAGCCAGCATGGCTCAGTGGTTGAGCATGGACCTATGAACCAGAAGGTCATTGTTTGATTCCAAGTCAGGGCACATGCCCAGGTTGGGGGTTCAATCCCCAGTGAAGGGTATGTAAAAGGCAGCCAATCAATGATTCTCTAATCACTGATATTTCTATCCCTTTATCTCTGAAATCTATTAAAAATTAATAAAAAGGCTGTACTATTCAATATTGATTCATTTTCCTGGCCATTATAAGAACAATTTTCTCTACTGCTTTATTTTTCAGTAAACAAGAAAATTGTCTGAGCTCAAAGAGATGTTTACTCAAATGCCTTTTGTATAATTTGAAGTTAATGCATCTAATAAATTAAAAATCAATGTTCATACATAATTTTCATTCTTTGGAGCCCTGATCTCTTCATTAGCAATCATTGCCTCAGTCAACTGAGCAAATGTGAAGCTCTCTTCCAAAAGGAGAACTGGTCATACATCCAGGTAGCAGGCAGTCAGCATTATAAGCAGCAGCAATACAGGGCCAGGAATGCCTTATCCACTCTACTCACTAGTAATGATTTTCCCCCAATAATGTCTCAGGGTTGCAAGTAGGGAGTTATACCTAAAAAACCAGATTTTGTGACTTTGTTTCTAAAAATGTTGATTTAGGAATAATAATAACAGGAATCCAATGAAAACCAATGGTTATGCTTTATGAGCTATCTACCAAAAAGGGTTTTGTCTGTGTTATTAGCTTGGTCGGTACTGAGTAACAGTGCTCAAAATTAAAACACATAGTATGAACCAGAGGTTATGGTCTTCACCACATACTGGTGTATTCTGATTTCAGATAATAGAGGAAATTCTATAACTATAAGAGATCCTGCTTGATTCTCCTATAAAGCTTTCATATCAAACATAAATTGGTTAAGAATCAATTAATAGTAAGATTAACTGCTGGAACAAATGGATTCAGTCTAAAATAAGGACACTCCATACAACAATAAAGTTTTACAATATGTTCCATTATCATGTCCATAAACAATGACTATAATGACTGGCAGAGTATATACATTCATTAAATTTCTAATACTGGAGAATATTTAAGGAAAATAGAATATTGAAAAGGAAAACAAAGATATATATATACATATATATTAATATATGTTAATTTTAAATTCATTCAAATTAATGTTTTTATTAATTTGAATGAATTTAAAAATTATAGAACCTTTTGACTTTAAATACATGACAAAATATTTTGTCTAATTCTTTCTTTAAAGTAAAATCAATGACTGATATAAATTGTTTTCTATCTGAATTATATTACCATCTGAACAATAACTATAAGCAACCTCCAAGTTTTAAATTTGATATTTTTATTTCAAGTTTTGAAATGAAACCCTCACTTGTTCTCTGTATAACACAGTGCCAAAAAAATTGATAGGAAAACTGATTTTCAGAAAAGTCCAAACTTTCCTTTGAAGAAATAAATTAAAGGAACTGCCTACATAACAAGTATTCAACATGAATATTTTCAGAGAAGACTAGGCAGCTAAAGATATTTTCACCAACGTATAGAAAATGTTACCATTAAATTGGCAGTGAAACAAGTTGACTTACATTCACATCTGAGATGTGTGCTCTTTTTTATTCTAATGCTTCTTGGGTTTATGTTGTAAGTTGGCTACCTGATACAGAAACCTATAAGTAATTTAATGCAAAACATGCATTCTTAGCTAGCCCAGGCAAAGCAGCAAAAGTGAAGTCGTATGACATGCATGCACAAGGTCTATGCTTGAAAAGACATATCCTCCATACTGGAAAGGAAATAGAAATGATGCGTTCTGTTGAGCATTAGGGAATAGCCAGTGTGTGGGATGGGGTGAGAAAGGTATGTTTCATAACCACAGTTTTCATTGTCTTGCACTGGCCTATGATTTAGCATGCCATGCGTTCCTCTGCTACTGATGTGAGTTACCACAGAGAGTGCAAGAATAGACATGTTCAACATTGGAACTGAGATGCAGGCACACAAACTGGTCTATGCTCCCAAGGCAAGGCATGAACATCCACTGTTCCTGTACCATACACATATATGATGAAATCATGAGGCAAGCAAAGGAGAACACGTTCAGAAATAAATGCTATTAAATTGGACATGGTTAGCACATTCATGAGTTTGTGTTCCCATCTCAAACATAAACGAAGGGGGTAACAGTGAAATGAAGACTACAATTATTACCAGCTATAGAAGAACAACCCGCTTCTCATTTTGATGTTCACAGAGTAATGCTATAAAAGCTTACTTAAAAAAAAGAAAGAAAGAAAAGAGATGACAGCAGGGGTGTTACCATTATGTTGTCAAAGTCTTCCAGAAGGGAGACAGCAGAGTTACAGAAGTCCTACAGAAAGGGGACAGCAAGAAAACGGCAGACAATACAGATAAGATTTTTCAGCCTGATGATGTGGGTAGCCAAAATACAGATGAAATAGTTCATTTTAAAACAATGTTTTAGGGAGTCAAGTTTAAACACCCAGGCCCTACAGAAGTTTTATTAATTTATATGAGAAACGATATCATCATAGTCTGGACACTGAAAACAATATGGTAATCCTATATAATAAAAGCCCAATATGCAAATTGACCAAACAGCAGAATGACCAGACGCTATGATATGCACTGACCATCAGGGGTAAGATGCTCAATGCAGGAGCTGCCCCTGCCTGCAGGACTCAACCTACCAAGGCAGGTGCCAGCAGGGGCCCCCTGATCACCCTGCCGTTCGTACTGAAGAGGGAGGCAACCGGCAGGGCCTGCAAGTGTGTGGCACCAGGCCAGTCAAGGTGGGTGCCAGCAGGGGCCCTGATCACCTGCCGGTTGCCCCACAGATCAGCCCTGATCCCCGTCCAGGCCTAGGGACCCTACCCATGAACAAATTTTATGCACCAAGCCTCTAGTTTTATATAATGGATTAACACAAACTGGAGGTTACATGGTGATGTAAAGAGGTCAAGAACAGACTGCACATAGACACTCCCTGCAGCAAAGAGATGTTGGATTCCCAGTGAACAACAGGGAACCAGCATTCTTCCTGTCCTAGAGCCTGTGGAATAGCTCAGGACATCTGAATCACATTGAATGGACAAGACATTAAGTGAACAAGTCAGCAGTTCATATATTATTAGACAATGTAATTAGACAGCTCTGACCCTAGTAAATGAAAATGAAAACAGAACATTGG
Source organism: Vespertilio murinus (assembly GCA_963924515.1). Classification (NCBI taxonomy): domain Eukaryota; kingdom Metazoa; phylum Chordata; class Mammalia; order Chiroptera; family Vespertilionidae; genus Vespertilio; species Vespertilio murinus. The sequence goes on along the minus strand of OZ004706.1, from coordinate 107,542,921 downwards.
GTTCAACATGCACTCAATCAACCAAATCAGACAACAAATATTTTTAGTGCCACCAACGTTTACACATTAACAGGGAATCTGATTTAGAAAAAGAGAACTAAGTGCTTGGGGGAAATTCCTATTTCTCAGGTAAGTAATTCCCTAGTTTAATAATTTAAAGAAAACGGACAGAGGCCTGGTGCACAAAATTCATGTAGGGGGCGGGGGGGGGGGGGCTCAGTCTGGCCTGCTCCCTCTTGCAGTCTGGGAGCCCTTGGGTGATGTTTTACTGCTGCAGAGGAGGGAGAGGCTCCCAGCTCCGCAACTGTGTTTGCCTGCAGTGAGCCTGGCTTTTGGCTGAGCAGCACTCTCCCTGTGGGAACACACTGACCACCAGGGGTCAGCGCCTGCATTGAGCATCTGCCCTGGTGGTCAGTGCACATCGCAGCAACCAGTCATTATGCTGTTCCATTGATTTGATTATTAGACTTTTATTATGTAGGATTCTAAGAGACATTTTGTCTGAGATACTAAAAATTTTCTGCACACTGAATTTTAGAGATATAAATGAAACAAAGTATTCTCAACACTAATACAACAAAATATTTTACCAAATTAAGGACTAGAAATTACAGGAGGAATTTCTCAAGCAAATAATATTTATTATCACCATTTTAGGCATAGGCACATAATTAATTGCATCTGCACATTTGTTTTAACACAAACAGCTACCTTTGTTTTAGTGACCCATTCTCTCACCTTCCACTCCAATCTGCTCCCCTCTCTCATAAAAACCAAGCTGTGCATATGTTATTTTAAATCTTTCTAGTTGCCTAGTAATAACTTCAGCAAATAAAATGAACACTTTCCTTATTCAAATAAATAGAGAAATGACAGATAATAAGCAATAAGCAAAGCACCCACTTCCCTGGTCATGGCTTCCATTCAAGGAAAAAAATAAAAGGCTTTAGGACACATTTACTAGTTCAGTTCTCTGTCTCCTTATGTTCATTCCTTGTCACTGAGATGTTTATAAATTACCCTCTCTGGGTAAATACATTAAAGATAATTGTCAAGACTCCAGATCGGTTTCAGTAAAACAATTTTGCCTAAAAATAAAATTATTTTGAAATATGCTCAAATTATACAATTAGGAAAATTATAGAAGGGAAAACATGACTAGCTATTGAACTTATACTAAGTGTACCAGCTAATAATAGTGGATTTTATAATCAAAGAAAACACGATAATTTCAAGAGAAACATCAAAAGTGCTTTATTCAAAGTAATAATAGCTACACATTTCCCCTATCTTTCAGGTAATTTGTAGATACCGTCCCAATAGAACGTGTCTTGTTTTGAGCAAACCATTCAGAGACTCAATTTTCCACTTCTTCGTACCTTTTGAAGTACTGCTCAAAAAGTGCGTGTGCCATCGATCGGAACAAGTGGTAATCTGAAGGAGCAAGGTCTGGTGAATACAGTGGGTGGGTTAATACTTCTCAGCCAAGATCTTTTAACATGTCTTTAACTAGTATCTTTAACTAGTGTGATGGTGTGTCATCATGAAACAAAATTACTTTCCCATGTCTTCTGGCACATTCTGGTCATTTCACGATCACAGCATGTTTCAAATTGATTATTTGTTGTCGGTAGCCATCAGTATTAATGGTTTCACCTGGTTTTAGAAGCTCATAATATACCACCTTCCTGATCCCACCAAACACAGAGCATTGTTTTCTTTCCAAAGTTTGCACTTGCAGTTGATGTTGATGGTTGAAGTGGATCAACCCATGATTTGTGCATTTGGGAGTCTCAAAATAAATCCACTTTTCTTTTTTTTTTAAATATATATTTTATTGATATTTCACAGAGAGTAAGGGAGAAAGATAGAGAGCTAGAAATGTCGATGAGAGAGAAACATCCCTACCGGGGATGTGCCCGCAACCAATGTACATGCCCTTGACCGGAATCGAACCCGGGACCTTTCAGTCCTCAGACCGACGCTCTACCACTGAGCCAAACCGGTTTTGGCTAAATCCACTTTTCATTCTCAGTCACAATTCTATGCAAAAAAGACTTTCTTTCTTGCCATTGAAGCAACATTTTACTGGTTACTTTTGAGTTTTCCATTTGTCTTTTGTTCAGATGATGTGGCACCCATTTTCCTTCCTCTAAAATCTTTCCCATTGCTTGTAAATGATCAGAAATTGTTTGCTGAGCAACGTTTAATCTTTCTGCAAGTTATTTTGAGTTTGACACACATCTTCATCCAATAATGCTTGTAACTGTTGGACTTCAAATGTTTTCAATTGTCTTTCATATATAAATCATCACTTTTAAAGCATTTAAACCAGTGTTCACAGGTACCTTGAGATAGAACATGTTCACCATAAGCTTCCCAAAGAATTCAGCAGCACTTTTCTTCAAAATAATGAATTAAAACTTCCTGCAAATGCTCCTTTTGGCACGAAATTCGACATTTTTAAGTGCAAAAATATCTGTAATGTTAATACCTTCAGCAAATTTGACATATTTAGTTTTGAAGCTTGCTGTCAATACAAAATAGCATACGTATCAAATCACATATATATCAACATATGTGTAACTCAAGCTATTGGGGGGGGGGGGGAATCCACATTATTAACCGGTACAACTAATAAAAAAAATGCCTAAACTCACAGGTTATTAGGAAATGCAAATTAGAATGTCATAATACAATACCATTTCATCTGCTCTGAATGAAAAAATTAAGGTGGACAGTATCAAGGGTTGGTGAGCACGAGGAGAAAGATGCACTCATAACTCACAGGAATCACTATCACTTTGGAAACTGAATCGGCATTTCCACTTCCAAGTACATACCCTGAAACTCCCCAAACACAGAGAAGAAATGTACAAAAACGTTCACTGTAGCAATATTAACAGTTAGAAATAATTGGCAAAACTTAAACGACCCTAACAGGTGAATAAATAAAGGTAAGAATTGACAATGGAATAGCACCCAATCAGAACAAACAAATAATAAAACTACATGTAACAAAGTTAATGTAATTTAAAATTAGTCAAAATTCAAAAGTTGTGAAATAATATACATATAAGGTAATTGTAAAAAGTTTCAAGTATGAAAATAATACTAAATAATGTTTATGTCAATGAATGTAAAATTATGTACTAAAAGCCTAAGAACATTCATCAGAAAGAGAAGCACCAAATTCATGATTACCTGTTTACAGCCAAGAATGGAAATGGGAGGAGATAAGGAACCTCATTCATATCTGTAATGATTCATTTTTTTAAAAAAACATCTAGAGCAAATATGGCAGAACATTTTAAATAAAACTATGTGATAAGTACAATAGTATTTCCTATACTATTTTCTATTCTTATCTGCATGTTTGAAATATACCTCTGGAGAGTGGAGAGAAGGGAAAGAGCAATGGAAGGAAACAGATGTTCCAAGGAGATACCATAGCTAATTGTAGAAAATCAATTATTTGACAAAACTCTTGGTTAATCATTTTAAATAGGCTTCATCAATCTCAGAGGCATATTTTTAGGAAGTTAAAGCTTTACTTTTGCCAAGGAGCTAACAAGTCTGGGAGGCTCTGACTCAGCCATTGTTATCTCATTAAGTTACCTAAGCCTTTATTTGGATGCACAATAGTGTCACCTGCTCCAAGGGTAATAATTGGTGTTCTAACAAACAGCAACAGCCATAACTGACACACCTTTTCTGTCCACTGTCAGAAATCTCTCTCTTCGATGTCATAAAAATCCTTCTGACTTATTATCTACTAGAGGCCTGATATACAAAATTCATGCAAGAGTAGATCTTCCTTCCCCCAGCTGCCAGCACCGGCTTCCCTCTGGCCCCTGGAATCCAGGCTTCCCTCCCAGCCCCAGCTTCATCTGGAAGGTCGTCTGGAAGGACATCTAGAAGGACTCTTGGTCTAATTAGCATATTACCCTTTTATTATTATAGATAATCTGCAAACCAATTGCTTCCTTCTAAATTTGTCTCCATCAATTTAAGCTAAATACTTATATCTTTGGATGTCTTTTTTTTGTAATCTTAAACTGTCTGACATTGATTATTATTCATAAAATGCTTTTATGCATTTAAAGAGAGAAATCAAGATAAAGTGATACCATAAACCAAGGCAAAAAATTAAGTCTTTTTCCTATGTGAAAAGGCCCATTCACAGAAGACTGACCTGGTTGGGTGGAGAAGGGAGTTCCTTGTGTGAGAAGAAAAATACTGGATATAAAAAAACAATTTAAGCAGCATTTTGCATTGTTATAACCACAATTTTGTCATAGTTCTCATAGGCTATGTAGAAAATAAAACACCGTGGTATTTTTAATACTAAAATTGTAATCAGCCCCACTAAAGTTTGTATCACAGAATTTTAGACATTATAACATAAAGATTCTGGTCTCAGAAACCAAAAAGTCTACTAGGAAAACTAATCAACATTCCTTTTTAATGGTCTCTTACTGGTGATCACTGAGCATCAATCTTATTAGGGGTAATTAATGTAATTATACAAGTAAAGCCTTTCATGTGCTTTGATTCTTTTTTAATCCTTAATATATTTAAGAAAATAAAGATCATTTTTACAGAATAGGACTTTTTTGTGAAGTAATAGTAAGAAAATAGTGATAGTAACTATGGCAGTTAACATGTTTTTGAGTCAGCCACTATTTTAAGGACTATTAAATGTATTAAATAATTAATGTCACAAGAACCCTATAAGTAAACATCTGTTAACTACACTGTATAGGTTAGGCTCTGAGGCACAGAAAGGTAACAATCACTTCACTGAGTCCCATTTTAATAAGGGACAGATAAGGAATGATGAGTGATCAAGTGAAGACTGTAATTAAGAAGAATGAATACAAGTTTTCTTCCCAAAATGTCTTTATGCATGTTGATATGACTAAAGCTATAATAAGAAAGTACACTTGATTGTATAACAATCATTATGTCAAATAAATTGATTAAAAATACCCAACCGCATTCATGCTATTTGCACCTGTTTTCGATACACGCTCCAAATGTATCAATACATTCCTGAAGAAATACAGGATGGTCTCCAACAGGGAGTCTCACCACCAGCGAAGCTGCTATTCGGTTTCTGCAGGAGAATCCATTACTCTGTGATGGTGCTCTGAACGTCATCATGCACCATGACTAGACTAGATGATGCCTACATATATCAACTTCTCTCCTCAGATGGGAGGAGGCAAATGGGGACTTCACAAGTTCTGAGACACATCCAGAAAGCAGGAATCTATGTCTTCCCTGCCCCATCTAGGTTTTCAAAACAATCATAGAAGGTCACTGCTGGGAGCAGTTTCAGGAAGCTATGAGATGAGTTTGTAGATAACAATCAGACTACTAAAGAGTAGGACTACCAGGAAGCTTTAGGCTTTGGAAAACAGCGGCTCAAAACTTGAATTTGCTCAATAAACATTTCATAGATTTCTACCCTGTGCTCAGTAAATGAAAAGATACAAATATTTTAAAACCCAGTACCTGACCTTATAAGAAGAAAGTGGGGACCAAGGAGTCACAGACAACTGGCCTAGAGAACAGTCATATCCAAGGCTTGGAGACACTAGTCAATCTTTAAAAGCATCTGCTGCCCGGCCAGGTGGCTCAGTTGGTGTTGTCCCATTCACCCAAAAAATTACAGGTTCAATCCCTGGTTGGGATGCATGTAAGAGGCAACCCATCACTGTTTCTCTCTCACATCCATATTTTTCACTCTCTCTCCTCCTTCCCCTTCTTCTCTCTCTAAAATCCTTGGGTGACACACACACACACACACACACACACACACACACACACACACACAAACACACACAAAAAGCATCTTCTATAATTATAAGATCAGTCTTAAAAACTGAGATAAATGGAAATTCTCCAATACATTTGCTACATTTAAGAAAATGGACTTCTGTAATCAGAAAACTACTAGGTTAAAAAGAAAAAGATATAAATTTTAATTTTCCTATAAACCCCAAACTAAAAGAAAAATACATAAGTGTTCTTATGTAGCTAGAGAGTCACATTATGAGTGGGCATGTAACCTGAGAAAAGGCTCCTGCCAAAGTTAGTTTCAATGTTTCTCTATCATTTCCTCTCAAGAAGAACAAAGGTCACTATTTATTAAAAAAATAACTAATTGCATCCAGAATCATATAATAAACAATTTATTAATACCCAATATATTCCAGATAATTCTGTTTTTATTCTAGATTTTTAAAGATTAGCACAAAAAATTTTCTGCCACAAAACCACATGATCTACTAAGACAGACCCTGGCAGATGCAGGCACTGTCACAGATGCTACTGACACATCTCATTTACTCCACGAAGGACCTCTATGTCCGATGACTGCACCATGTGTGCAATTCTCTTCCTTATAAGAATGCTGTTTTGCTCAGTTATCCAGCACTTTAAGAATGGGGATTGAGAAAAAAGTGTACATGTTTCCAAAAGCCCTTCACAGCGTTTCAACTGTTAAAAAAGAATACAGGGAAGGAGGCAAGGAAGTATTATAAAATCAGTATTATGAAGTTGAGTTTTTACTACTTGAAGAAAGGATTTCTGATTTCTCAAAAAGAAAAAAATCCAACAGTGTGACAGAGTTGGTACAATAAAATAAGTTAAGAAAAGAATGAGCTCTCAGTCAATCCCTATTTGTACAAGCAGGGTAACTGTAGGAAGTGTAATAGAATTGAGTCAGGTAGTTTTGAGTGGTTCGAGGAAAGTGTGGGAGTAATGGGGTCCTCCAGGTACATACTGGGTCTTAAGCCTGCCTTCTCCAAATATGTAAGGATATCTTTCATTACCCTCACATTATTCTTTTAAATTCCCTTTAAAATTTACTATCGGGGAAATTGCTTGCTATGGCTTACATGAGGAAAGGTATGTTTACCTAGAAATTGCCCTGTAAGTTTTACTAGTTTTGCAATATTAGGAATCACTTAGATAAATTCAAAACTGAATTTAGCAGCAATTGTTTGAAAGTGTGTTACTAAGGGAAATTATAACTTGTAATAAAAAGGTAGACATGAAAAACTAATTTTATTGGAAGGCAACTTTTACTTAGGCTTACGTTACTTTAAAAGGGAGCTAAATTCATCTTAGTGGGATGGTTATTCACTTCCAGTAAAATTTTAATTTATCTTGGTAAGAAATGAAACAATCATCTCCAACAAAAGCTAAAATACCACCGAGGTTTTCAATGGTTCCAAACATGCTGCTTACTTAAGCAAAATCAAAGCTTTGTAATACTGCAATCAAATCTTCTTAATTTCTGTGTATGAAGCAGCATAGGCCCATCGTGCCTGACACCCAGGGACTTTAAAGGGACAAGCCCGTAGTGACTGTTGTTTGTATTCTCACACAGTTAACTAGTTTCCTTTTTCCTGTCTTTATAATGCAGGTAAGAAAAGAAAGCTTTTGTAAGAATGCAGAAGTACCATAAGTATGGAGATATATGTAGAAAGTTATAAAAATACAAAAATATGTTTAAAACATTAGAACTTTTTACTTTGAAAGTTTTGTGATTTTTCTTAGAGTAGGATATATCTGATGATTGGTTACATCCTTTGAGGATCACAACAATGCCTAACTCACGGGACTGCCTTGAGATCTAAGATAACTAATACACTTATAAGTAAGTGGAAGTGTATTGACAAATGATAAGTGCCCCATCAATGTTAGCTGCTTCTAACTAGTATTATTACCATCATCACCATAATAAAAATAGTACAATTTTAAGAAAAATTTAATACAAAAAGTATATAGAAACTAGAAAAAGAAGTCACAATCTTCCTTCCCTCTTTTTATTTTATGTATTTGTATAGATTCGTGGTTTCATGAGTCTATACTAAATTCTGTGTTACTTCTATATTCTAATAATCATGGTCATCTAAAAAGTTAAAAATGTACCCAGCCAGTGTGGCTCAGTGGCTGAACACTGACCTATAAATCAGGATGGCACGGTTCGAATCCCAGTCAGGGCATATACCTAAGTTGTGGGCTCGATCCCCAGTGTGGGGCATGCAGGAGGCAGCCAATCAATGATTCTCTCTCATCATTGATGTTTCTATCTCTTTTTCCCCACTCCCTTCTTCTCTGAAATCAATTTTTTTAAAAAGTTAAAGATAATGGGTTATAGGGCATAAAAATAGAAATAATATAAATCAAGAATTACTTTAAAGATAAGCATATACTGACAGGTATTTGCAATGTATTCTTTCTCTGCTACACTCCTTATTAAGTATGCAATAAAAACAGAGTCTGGTCCAGCTGGTGTGGCTCAGTGGTTGAGCATCAATTTATGAACAAGAAGGTCATGGTACTGTTTCTAGTCAAGGCACATGCCCGGGTTTTGGGTTCCATCCCCAGTAGGGGGCTCCAAGAGGCAGCTGATCAATGATTCTCTCTCCTTATTGATGTTTCTCTCTCTCTCTCTCTCTCTCCTTTCCTCTTTGGAATCAATAAAAATATATCTTTTAAAAAACACAGGATGCTCAGGGCATTGTAGGAGAAAACCTAAGAAACAGGCTTCAGAGACACAACCTCAAAGTAGTAAATGGAATAAAAACACATGAAAGTAGAGCGAAATACCTGAAAATACAGAATGTGGTGAACATTCTATACGGAATGGGAGCTCAGAGACGGTCACTTCCAAGATGGCAGTCCTGCTACATCTAAGGGACTAGACCAGGGGTGGGCAAACTTTTTGACTTGAGGGCCACAATGGGTTCTTAAATTGGACCGGAGGGCTGGAACAAAAGCAGCCTGACCATGCTGGCACTGTCATCTTGGGCTGCTGGTGAAGGAGCGGAGGGGAGAGCAAGAGAACCCTCCGCTCTTTCGGCTCCACGGGCCGGATAGAACAGCCGAACGGGCCGGATCTGGCCCGCGGGCCATAGAAAGAGATACCTGCATTCACCAGCGCACAGGTTGTGTATGCAGGAAGCGCATGCCACACAGCCCTTGCTCACCCTAGCCAGAGGAAACCATGAGGCGCAAAGGTCTCTGCTGGCCTGGACACACCTGCTGGCAGGGCCGGGCCTGGGCCTGCCGGAGGAGCCGCTGCTGCTGCTGCAGGAGCTTCATCTGGACCAGCTGCTGCTGCTGCTGCTGCTGCTGCGACGTGATGGCGTGCAGCGAGGGTGGCTGCATGAGGGCGCCCGAGCGCCGCTGCAGCATGTTTGATAGGGCTTGCTTGGTGTTGGTGGGAACAAAGGAGCCTGTGGGGTCCAGTCTGGAGCCACCTACAAAGCAACCGGAAGAAAGGGCTTTCTATACATTGATGCAACAATTCCTACTTATTTTACTAAAATGCAGAAACCTCACCTCTGAGCCTCACTTTACAAAATGGAACATAAGGCACCATCCTACCCTATACAAGAACTGCAGAATTTTCACAGGGTAGGGATGGTGGTGCAGGAGCAATTATACCATTTGAATGGCCTCACAAAGGCCCGCCTGAACTGCTCAAGTGACATGCCCAGAACCGTGACAGGCGTACTTTGGTAATCACATGGGTTTTGAATAATGGAAGGCGCCCAGGAACATATTTTTCGCATAAAATGTATTAGGGTTGCCAAGTGTCCTAAGCAAGGCCTAGAAACCCTTTTGTAATTTAGACAATTGGAAGCTCATGGTACTTAAGGAAAATGCCTATCTTACATATGATGCTTGAAAATACTTAAAAAACTGGAAATGCTTGGAAACTTTGAATACCTTGATTTTAAAGATAAAACACATCTTTTTGAAGATTAGAAAAAAATAAACAGGAAATATTGATTATAGTGATGCTGAAGAAACCAAAGAAAATCCCTAACATTTTGCATATGTGATTTGCCAAATGTCTTTAAGAGTTCAGGGGGGAAAAATTCAACATTTGCTGACTTCAAAGTAGGTGCTAACTCTTCATTTGCCAAACAGTCTTCATACATTTATTCTTTAATGTACATGAATAAGAAAATATCTATACAAAGAGCAAGTAATATAACGGAGACAAAAATTTTAAAGCTGTTCTTTCAAAAACCCACATTCTTTTATACACTCAGCATCACAATATGATTTACCAAGAAATTCAGCAGCATTTGAAGATCATTTGGAGGAAAAATGGATAGCTGATTTGAGTAATATATGGCAAGGTAACTCTGTGAAGCAAGAATGCAAACTAATATGTAAAATGTAACTGTCTCATTTTATGGATAAGAGACATACTTTTTAAAGATTAGACTACGGTCAACTTTCTTTTATTTTTCCTAACTTTTCTATGTTATACCTCTGAATCAATTAAAAAAATAAATATAATAGATATGTTTAAAGCCTTGTTACTTTTCTCCCCTTCTCCTGTCGAATGCTATTCTGAACTTATTGTTTATTATTCATACACATTTCCTTATAAATTTACCATACTGAGTGTATACTGGGAAAAAGAGAGATTGGTAGAGGTGTGTGTGTGTACAATGTTTTGTGTTTAAACTATACTGTATTTAAATGGAAACATGTTGTAGACACTGTTCCTCAATTTCATAGGATTCATGTTGTTATGAAATTCTATTATTTCACAGATATAAAATGCTCCTAAGTAGTTGTTTACTGAACATATTTTTCTTACATGTCATCATATCATCATGCCTAAGACTTACCTAACACCCAAATTCCCCAACTTACAAATACCTTCTATAGCACTCTAGGATGAAAGGGTATGTGGCTTTACAACATACTGAGCCTTCTATTCATACAGTCCTTGTGCTGGACTCTGCTCTTGACAAAGTTGAAAATGCTACAAAGTTCACAAGGACCTTAGAATTAAAGAGAAAGTCAGAGGAGATGGCAAGTGTGCATTATTTTCTTCATTTACCAGAAGTCTAGCTTGTTCTTTGTAGTCTGCATTTACTCACTCAACAACCTCCTTAGAGCCTGCTTACATGCTGCTGTCAGTTCTGGGGACACTATAGTAAACACAACAGAAAACCCTGCCTTCATAGAGCTGACCATCTGGGGCAGGCAGGTAAGTGACTATGTAGTACTTAAGCAAGCACTGTCGCCATGGAGAAACAGAGTGGGAGGGAGACAGAGTGTAGGGTGGTCAGTGCAAGCTCACTGAGAAAGTGTGGTCTGACCAAACCCAAAGGAGGCATTGAGTCATGCAGATGTCTGAGGGAGAGCATGCCCAGCATGGAGCCTTGCCGTGAGAATATGTTCAGATCACTTACTGAACATGCCTGCTGTGTCAGTCTACCTTCCAAGTGCTATATTTTAAACATTTACTTTCAATCACCCACCCTATGATGGTATATATCAGCATATCCATTTTACAAATAATGAAGCTGTAAAATGATCAGGCACAAAGTAATTAGGACTTGGCCAAGATTACACAGCAGACAGTGGTAGAGTGAGACTGTAAGCCCCAAAAGAGCTCTCTCTGCTACTAGTTTACAGGACAAACTGTGGATTCTCCACTGCTCTAAGCCAAGAATAAGATATCTTCTTCCCTAGACCTCAAAAATTTCATATTCAACTTACAATAAAAAAAAAATTCACTATTCTGCAGAGCACAATAAGTAAAATAATAAAGGCCCAGTTCATGAAATTCATGCATGGGAGGGGGAGTCCCCTCAGACCAGTCTACACCCTCTCCAATCTGGGACCCCTTGGGGGATGTCTGACTGCTGGTTTAGGCATGATCCCAGGGATATCCCTCTCACAATCCTGGACCACTGACTCCTAATCACTCACCTGTCAGCCTGCCTGCCGGCCAGATTGCCCCTAAATGCCCCCCTCTGCTGGCCTGGTCATCCTCAACTTCCCCTGTGGCCAGCCTAATTTCCCCTTACTGCCCCTCCTGCTGTCCTGGTCTCTCCCAAATGCACCCACGCTGCCGAACTGGTCACCCCTAACTAACCCTCCCCCCCCTCAGACCTGGTCGCTCCAAGCAACCTGCTGTTTAATCATTTGTTCATCCCTCACTAACCCTCCCCCTGCTGGCCTGGATGTAGGCAGCCATCTTATGAGGGTGTGAGGGTCAATTTGCATGTTATATCTTTATTGTATATGACTAGACGCCTGGTGCATGAAAATCCATGCACTGGTGTGCCGCCTCTCACAGCCTGGGAGCCCTCAGGAGCAGGAGGAGACCAGGTGATCAGGGGAAGGTGATGCCAACATCACAATTCTGATGCTGCCACTGGCAGCAGTGAAAGCCTTGGCTAGCCCTGGTTACCTGAGCCTCAGGCGGCCCTGAGCAGCTGGGCAGCCACCACCTGAGGCTTGCCTGTGCCTCGGTCTGGCCCTGAAGGTGTGGGAGCTGAGGGGACTGGGAGACTCTGGAGGCAGTTGCACCAGCAGGGCTGAGAGGACTGGGTGTTGCCATCTTGTGGCTATGGGTGCTGCCATCTTTGAGGGCATGGAAGTCAATTAGCATATTCCTTCCTTATTGGCTGTGGGTGTCATCATCTTTGGGAGAGCCAATTAGCATATTTCCTGTTTATTAAATAGGATTAGAATGGCACATCCTAACAAAATGCAGACTGAGATTTCAGAAATAATCTATTTTGCTAGAATAGGCAAACTTTCCTTTAGAAAGAAAATTAAATTCTTTCCTAATTAAGAAATTTTGTATTTGGAAAATTTTCACTCCCTATATAAAATCTACCTGAGCTTGAATCAAAGCAATACCCAAATCAGCAACATCCACTCTGGATATAGCATTGTTCCTTGCTGATTGTATCTCAATCTACTTGCTGAAACGGGTTTCTGAAATCCATGGTATACACAATTTAAAATTCAAAACAAAATAATAAAAGACATTATGCAATACTGTCTAGCCTTTTAAAATGCTGGTAACTATAACTGATAAAAATGTACACAAATTTCACAATATAAAACTTTGATCAGCAGAAAGCGGTTTGGCTCAGTGGTAGAGCGTCGGTCTGCGGACTGAAAGGTCCCAGATTCGATTCCGGTCAGGGGCATGTACATTGGTTGCAGCACATCCCTGTTAGGGGGTATGCAAGAGGCAGCTGGTCAATGTTTCTCTCTCATCGATGTTTCTAGCTCTCTATTTCTCTCCCTTCGTCTCTGTAAAAAATCAATAAAATATATTTAAAAAAAAACTTTGATCAACTTTATATCTTATTGGAGGCCCGATGCACAAAATTCATCCTTCCCCCTGCTGCCAGCATTGGCTTCCCGTTAGCATTCAGGACCTGGACTTCCCTCGCAGCCCCAGCTTCATCGGAAAGTCATCCGGAAGGAGGCCTGGTCTAATTAGCATAGTACACTTTTATTATCATAGATAGCTTAAGATTTTCATCAGTGGCTAATTTCCTCCCAGCACTAGATGAAAACTCCAAAATCATCCCACAAACTCAGAACTGAAACCTTATTTTAGAAGTAACATGTTGAATGGAGAGAATCTATAAATGTCAGCTGAGTTCTCAGCTCTTGAAACTTAAGTTTTAAGAAGGTTTCAGGTTAAAAGCAAGGAAAACCCTAAGCGAGAACTCCAAGCCACTTGTCATCTTGAGGTCCCGACTCTGCTCTCTTCACGTACCTGGAGGAAGAGATTGGCTCTGTAGGAAAAAGCCAGGCTGCTGGGGCTGCCCCATCAGGTTGTAGCCCCACAAGGCAGACTGTGGGTGGTGCATCATCTGGGAGGAGATGGGTGAGTAATTAGGAGGCACTCGGTATATGTTGCTCTGTGGATACTCCTTCAACATGAAATTAAAACAAAAAGTTACTTAACTCCACACACCACACAGGAAATGAGTGCAAATTCTCCCTATCACTTTATTTGAGATAACTTCTCTCCCAGTAGATAAGGCTATTTTATAAATGGAGAGATGGAAGGTAGAAGTCTCAATATATTCTCTACAAAACACTCATTTAGTTAATACTTTTCCTTAATTTAAAAAGAACTTGGCCACAGTGGAGGAAGATAGAAAAACTATATTTTTTAAACTTTATTTTAAAATACTAAAAACACATTTAAAATATTGATATTGACTGTAAACCACAGCTGAAAGAGCATCTTTATAATTTCAAAGTCTCCCAATCAAAGGCCTTACTGATACCTGGGGTCAGGATCAGATTCCTGCTAGAGGCCCACAATAGTTCAGAACCAGGCCCGGCTCAGACAGGATCTTATTTCGTTTTCAGGCCAGTATTCTGCAAGAGCTGGCTCCACCACTCTCCTGCAAACACATTCACTTCCACCACCACCACCACCACTTCACCCACATCTCCCAACAGGGCTTCCTCTTCCTCAAAGCAGCCAAAAGTCTCTAAGGGTCACAGCTCTAGGCTAGGCCTACAGGACAAAGGGAAAATAAAATTTCAGAAAAGTAAAGCCTGCACTTTATCCCATCGGGAAGAGGCAGCCTCAGGAGTAGTGTGGGAGGTGAAGAAATGACCAAGACTCACTTGGGGAATGAGATGAGTTTTAGGTCTTTTGCATTTAAAAAGAACAGAAATCCATCCCCTTGGCTGGACAGGCTGGGAAACCCAGATTTCAGGGAATGGCAGTATGGACCTTACTAAGTATTCAAGACAAAGGAATACTGGCAGGAAGACTGTATGAAAAATGATACTGACACTCAAGTGACATCCAAAAGTGATAATGATTATTTCTGGATTAATAATCACTAATCCAATTGACAAAGACCTGTTTTGGCTTTGACTTAGATAAACAAAACATTAAGTAATCATGGTGTGTAAACACTACATTGTGAATATTTTTTCCACTGCACAGCAAGAATACCTCTGAATTTCCTAAGAAAATAATCTCAAATTGTCTCTCAAGTGTTTTTCAGTTAAATGGAAAGATATTTGATATTTTAATTCTGTAAGTTCTATAAAATTGTTTAAAATTACCATCTCATAGATTTGTGTTGTTTTTAAGAAAATGTTGCTATAGATAGGGAAGTCTAATAGGCAAACAAGATCACATTTATGTTATCTTTTATAAAGCCTGAAAATATAACAGAGAAGTAGAATACACAGTAAGGAAGGTGAATATGAAATCTCATGAACATCCTATTCAATATATTAGATAAAGATTTATCTAGGGAAGAGAAAATAGAGTGTTTTATTTTATTTTAATATACTATGGCTATCAGTTGCTCAAAATATAATAACTATGATAAACACAGCTTATAGTAAAAATATGTGAGAGAATGAGATTTTATAGGTCTGAAAAATTTAAGTTTCAAATCTGAGAAATTATGAGGCACTAAAATATTAAATACTAGAGGCCCAATGCATGAAATTTGGGCCTGGCTGGTGATCAGGGCCAATTGGAGCCTTCTGATTGCCATCGAGCCTTCCTTCATTCTGTGCCGCCCCCTAGTAATCAGCACATGTCATAATGAGCAGTAGAACTCCCAGTAGGTCAAATTCATGAGGGGACAATTTGCATATTAGCCTTTTATTATATAGGATTATTCACAACGGAAGCCTAAAATTAAACAGTTATAAAAAGTAGAGGAAGAAAAACCAAAAGCTATGATCCTAATTCTATTCAGTATGACATTGCCTGATTAGGATAATTATTACCCCCCCCCCCCCGCCCAAAAAAAAGGTTTTTACTGCTTTTAGCAGTGCTTCTAGGTATATAACTTGGATACTAAATCTACTGAATGCTCTTGTGTCAAAGTTCCCTCTACTTCCTGCACTTACATCGACTCTTGAGCTTGATTTTGTCTTGCGCTTCCTTCCCTTTGTTTTCTTCTCTTCATCTGTTGTGGTTTTTCCCTGATCTGAGAACTCAGCTGATTTCCTCTCTGGTTCCTGAGAAATGGGGGACATGGGCTCTTCCTCTTCCTCCTCGGGAGGCAGGGGCAGCGGCTCGAGGTAGTAACTTCGGGGCTTGGGCATAGGGTGTGTGTGGTACAAAAGGAGGTGGTGCTGCTCCTCATACTTGATCACCTTCCGGTCCATTCGGACTGTCCCGAACCAGGCCCAGGACAGAGGAGCTGGGTTCTTCTGACCCTCAAACAAATCCCAGGGGGACACCTTCTGCTTCGTAGACACCTGGAGACCCTGTGGCAAAACAACACTCTATGATCACACTCTCAGATCTTTTACTGATTAGGGTAAGGCTTACTTAGGACATGAATTCACAGAACATTGTGGATGGTGTGGGCCTTGGAGAGAACTTAGCATAGAGGAGACAGGCTAACTAATCAGTCCAGGGTCACACAGTTAGATCACCAGTGGGGTTGGCTAGAATCCACAGTTATATGGTTCTCTCTACCACTGAGCTCCATTCAGGCTGTAAGACCAGAGAGTCCAATGTAGTTTACTGTACAATGGCAATTTTTTTCATGTAGTTTTCTTTTGTTAGCAAACAAATAATTTCTAAGGAATGCTACAAAGTTGATTTTACTATACTAAGTTATAATCAGTTTTACTATACTAAATTATAACCTTTGGAATCCATTTATTGTTTTTAGAATAAGTAACATTCAGCCTCTAATTGGGCCCAAATGAACTTTACTCCAAACAAGTGGACTTGATTCAATATGGGTATCTTTCATGTATTTAATAAGCCAGTCCTTGAATAGTTAAGTCATTTTATTACAGAATTAACTTTACCAACAAGTAGAAATAAACTGCTTCAATTCAAGCTCATCTCTATGGAGTTCAGAGGAGAAAATGTTATTTTGTTTCTGAAAATAAGAAGTTTATTTTTAACATTAATTGGTGATGTCCCTTGGTACTTTCCCTGGTATAGCAATTTGAAAATACTTTTCATCAGTATGAACCCAAAAACAATTACTTGGGCATTCCATAACTATGCCCTCTTACCTACACACTCTTCCATGAGCATCTTTATCAAGAAACAAGGCTCAGTACCATCTGCAAACTGACTGCTTCCTAATATGTCTTGAGATTAGACTTCTCTCCCGGGTGCCAAGACCACATCTCCAAATGACTTATACATGTCTCACCACTGGAGAGCCCACCAGCACTGCAAACTCAGCTTGCCCATAATTCTAGCTCTTTCTCTCCACAAATGCAGCAGTGTGGTAAGCACCTAAAGCACTCCGAGTTCCTGCAGCACTGCAGTTCAATGAGCCACCTTTTTGTGTCTTTGCATAAATTCTTCCCTTTCCCTATACTACATTTTCCCCCACCTCCCAGCTAACTCTTAATCCTTCAAAATGATTCACGTCGATTTTCCTGTGGATGCTGCTCCAGCTACTTACTTGAAATCTGAGTGTGATGGCTTCTTCTCGGGGTCCCTAACACTGTTTAGCATGACACACAAACCTCATCACACTCTGTCTATCTACTACTAGAGAGTAGGCATTCTGTCTTCCATCTCTGTGATTTTGGAAATCTGTGGTTGTTCATGTTCATTGAAAGAATCATGAACCACTCTTCTTTTACTATAAGAAAACCCTGCTTACTATCTTATATGAAATCAAGTGTTCATTAAATATTGTTTAATTGACATGAAAATAAAGTACCATCACTTTAAACATTTTTACTCAAAATAGTTTACTACCTTATGATTTTTATCAATTAAGATTCTTATATAAACGTATTGTTTCCAATTCTGAAGTAAAATCAGAGGTGATCTTTTGTTTTTTGTTTTTTTTTTTACTCTAAGCTCTTTAGTTATCTATTGTTGAATTTAAAAAATTCACTTAAATTCAAGTACAATTCTAAGTAAAGATCTTGAAAGATTTAACTTTTATGATAATGCCAATAACCATTAAATGATAAAAATATGCTTTTAAAAACCAAGAAAGTATAAAATTATGATGCTTTATATCTTTTTACAGGAAGACAAGAAGTTGTATTTTGTTTTTGTAAGTTTAAGATATAGTTATATACACAAGAAACAAACACTTTACTCTTGCCTGTTTTTTATCTATAGAGTCGAATCCAGCAATTTTGTTTCCCTTTGTGTCAATCAAGGAACCCATAGGCTCACAAGTGATGACATCACATGTCTGTTTTGGCAAAGGCAGCAGCTGTTGAACTTTATCAATACTTTCTGACCGCTTTTCTCCTAGCTCTTTCTAAAAAACACAAAACAAAACAAAACAAAAAAAAAAGTGAAAAAAATTAGACAGAGAGAAAAAGAGAAGTGGAACAAAAATTACAATGAAGGCAAAAGTTGCCCAGAAGGAAGTCCCTTATGAAACACTTCCATCATAGCTGAAATGTTCTTTCATTCGGAACATGGTCTCCGCTGCAGCTCTCAATTACAGTGGGATGTTTCATTTCTTCATTTTAGGTAGAAAATAGAACACATAAAAAGGCACCCTTGTTACACAACAAACAGCACAATGCTGAAATGACAAAATCTAGGACAGCAACTACAACAAGAAGGCAGGAGCCGCAGCACGGAACACGTTCTCGCGTGCAGGGCCACGGCACAAGGTAACCATTGGTTATTTTCCTGTAAGGTCATCAGATATATTGATTTTCTTCTCCTCTGCAGTTTACTTATAGTTTATTTCAAAGACTGTGTTAGTGGTTAGTAAAATGAATTGGATTTAGATATATCAGTACAAGTGATTATTTTTCAATTGCATGTGCCAGTCCCAGCACAAATGTATCTTAAATCCGATGCTAGCACTCAGATTAGATAATTGGTAATGCATTTCTAAAGTTAATTAAAAAATTAAACATGTTTTATGAATATAAATATTTTTAAAAGATAAACCTTCAAGCTATATGCTTACTACTTTGGGGTTCTAGTGAGCTAATGTAAAGCGAATAGCAAAATAATTACATTAAATTGAGTGCAATAAATAGCCTTTTATGTAATGAGAAGTAAAATTAGATAAAAAGTTCTAACTAATAAATCCACAACAATTTGAGTTCATAATAAGCAGATCACAACTTGCCTTCAGTTTCTTTATTAAATTCATGTATGCGCGTCTGTTCTCTTCAGATCCTCCTGGCAATGCGTTGGACAGGTCAGAGGCTAGTGTTCCGTTGATTAAGACACCCAGCATGTCAAGAACTGTTGTGAATAATTCACTAAGAGGGGACAGAAAATAATTATTTTCACCTCAGAGCAAAACCAAAATAATCTTAACTAAGTGAGAATGCTTATTTAAGGCATAGGATGTACCTAAGAAAATAAGATGTGACAGAATTTAATATCAGTGTATCACAGCCTCTGCCATGTAGACATGCAGCAAAGGAAAGGAGAAATACTAAGTACTTACTTGTTAGTGTGCATGTCAACGGTTCCCGAAGTGATGATCTGAAGGAGGAGGAGGGCCCAGTCTGTGGTCCACTGTGTGCTCCTCTGTACTGTGTCAAACATTCCTCCCACCTAGTTCATTAAAAAATACAATAAAAATCTGCATTGTGTTAAAGAGAAAAATATACTTTATTTAGCCAAAGCATTGTGTTAAAGAGAAAAATATACTTTATTTAGCCAAAGTTTGATTAATTAAAGACAATCCTCAAAGAAGGAGAAGAGGAGGAGGAGGAGGAGGAAGAGAAGGAGGAGGAGGAAGAGGAGGAAGAGGAGGAGGAGAAAGAAGAAGAAGAAGAAGAAGAAGAAGAAGAAGAAGAAGAAGAAGAAGAAGAAGAAGAAGAAGAAAAGAGCACCTGAATGTGGGCACATCATCAATAGGAATTACAGCTTTCCCTAGACAGCTGATCCTTGAATACGCAGAGGCTTAGGGGCAATGACCTTCCTCTTAGTAGAAAATCTACATATAACTCCTCATATTACTACTATAAATCAGTATAATTAGCTTTCTTTTATTCCTAAACATTCAGGATACCCTCTTTTATGATGTGATTTTAGTCAAATTAAATCTAAATAGGGCAAAACCACATAATCTTATTGTGCTGCCCATTACAATTGAATCTAAGCCTGTTGTCATAATAACACTCAGAATTATTCAGTAGCACAGAAGTAATGATGAGCAGGAGGCATGGCCCCAGGTGTACTCTTTCAGGTGTGGGAATGAAGTTGAAATCAACTGGTAAATATCCCCAGAGTGCCCTTCAGCTGGCTTGTCCAGTGTGAAAGGAAAATTCAAAGGAATGTTCAATGTGTGAGAATTTTAAACTTCTGAAATTTCATGTAGAATTTGTTTTTATGATCTATTTGATAATTCTGACTTAAATGTCATTTTAATATGGTTTTTAAATAAGTATAGTCAAAACTAATGTCCATCTCAGGATACTGTCCTTTAAGTCCTCCTTCAACCTCACACCCTAAAGGAAGATTCCCTGGGGCAGGGCTAAAGATGGCAACCCGAAGCCTAAAATACCTACCTACTGCTGTCCGGAAGTTAGCCCAGACAGGAAGAACAGCAGCCAGGAAAACAGAAGGTTAGAGGGACAGGGAAGTAGTCACAGAGAGCAAACAGCACAGGTCCTCACTTTGCACTGAAGACTTGTGACCACAGAGGAAGTGGGAGGCTATTTGAGATAAGTTTAACACAGGCAAAAGACTGGGAATGTCTTACCAGATTCAGGCGGAGCTGCAATGCTTGGTGCATCATCTGTCGTGCTTTTATGTCATCTTGGTATCGCTCTTCTCTCCAATTACTTAAGATCTAAACCAGACAATACATTAAAAAAAAAATCCAGAACTGGTTTTCCCTGTTAAAATTAAATTTTTCATATTTTAAGTTAAATTGAGCTTTCACTGATAGTCAAAAATAACTTCTTAGTTTAACAAATTAAATAAAAATTTCCTCCCCTTCCACTAAGCAGACAAAAATCTGGCTATTTCTTTTTCATTACCTTTCCAGGTGGGAAAAGAAAAGTCTTTTTTAATTACTTATCCAGTGATAAGTCTTAGAAAACATCTTTAGAGGACCATCAAGTTAAATGTTAAACATTAAAAATAATAAAGATCGGATTTTAAATACAGTTGACTCTTGAACAACATGAGTTTGAACTGTGCAGGTCCACTTACACATGGACTTTTCAGTAAATATGCAGGCAGCCCCTCTATAAATACGGGTTTCATATTCAAGAAATAGTATTTTTTTGAGTTTAGAAATTTGTGGGATTGTGAAGGGCCGACTGTAATGTGCCGTTCTTCACCATAAGGGACTTGAGCATTCTCGGGTTTTGATTTCTGAGCGAGGATCTTGGAACTAATCTACTGTGAATTCCAGGAGGATGACTGGAGTTTTGGGAAGGCAAAAGTTATATAAATTTTTTTATTGTCTTGGGGTGCCCTTAAACCCCATGCAACTCAAGGGTCAATTACACATCATTTCATTGGTCTTATTAGCAAATGTACTATTATTATTTTAGTGTCCTTTTGAAGTGTACTAGTATTATTTTAATGTCCTTTGTCATTTTATAGACTCAGATGGCAGGAGCAAAAACAAATGCATACCCCTCCCTACCACACAAAAAAAATCTCGTGCTGCCATGCTCTGAAATATGTGTTAACTAATGAGAACCATCTTAAAATAGTTTAAATGAGTCACATGCAGAAGTAAGCCCAAGTAGTTGCTGGAAAGACAAAGTCTGTATTCTCTATCAATGAACCAAAATGACTTCTGATTTACAAAGGGGTATCTTGTGTACTTGACTGGCATCATCCTGGCTCTGGCAGTAAAATAAAATTGAGTTTCTGCACCTACAGGGCTCATGACTGAAGGTGGAAGATTCCTTAAGTCTGTATTTCTGTCTTCCTGCCATGCTGACCACAACAGGGACATCCCAAGGACACCCCCCCCCCCCCCGAGGCAGGATCAGGAGAGGAACAGGCATGTCCAAGTTATGAGAAATATTCAAATGTTACTTTTATAGTCTGTGGACATTAACGTAAAATTGTTAATCTTGTGGTGACTAGAATGTCAGGTAGGAAAATAGAGCATGGATTATGCCAACCTGAATCTATTCCAATCACAGTGCATCCTTATTAGTTTAATTTCAGCATTTGAAAGGAAAACAAATTAATGCCACTAGAAAAATACTTGCCTGGCTGAGTACTCTACTCAATTTACCTGATTAACTTGATTTTGGAGAGACATTAGGAGGCCTTCTCGTTGTTCATCTTGTCCCTTAAGGCAGGTAAGGACCAGTGAGAGGAATGGTTGTTGGCTCAAAAGAGACATACTACAAAGCAAACCATAACAGCAGATCTAGTTAGAAAGAATGGATTACTTCCTTGCAACAGACCTCTTGTCCTCAGGTTTTTGACTCACTATTTTACTAAGTCATATCTCTACTGATTATATTAAAAGCCACAGTAATGCTTCTAAATAATTTAATATTGAAAGCATTCCCTAAACTATCATAAATTCATACTACAAATGAGTGTGTAGGGGTGGAGAAGGAAGAAGAGAATTTGTATTTTACATCAGTAAGTTGCATTTTATAACACACATCAGAAGGAATATCACCTTATACACAGAATAAAATTTAAAATGTACAATTCCTCTCACACAAAACTCTTATTTTACGGTCCAGCCCTAACCTTGTTTTATTTTTCAGCACATTTCTGGAGAACTAACAGTGGGGTATTTACTGGTAGAGCTGAGACAGCACCTAGTTCAAGGACCCGGTATCACATAGTAAATATCTTGCCAAATACCATAGTGCTTGCTCGTGACCTGAAGAGCACAGCCCCTCCACACCCACAACCTCGACTTCCAAGGGGTTTTAAGACATTTGGGCCCAGACTGTGTGGCTCAACGGTAGAACTAGAGTGTCAACCTATGAACCAGGAGGTCACAGTTTGATTCCCGTCAGGGCACATGCCTTGGTTGCGGGCTCAATCCCCAGTAGGAGGCAGCCTATCAATGATTCTCTGATCATTGATGTTTCTATCTCTCTCTCCCTTCCTCTCTGAAAGTAACAAAATGTTTTTTAAAAAGACATTTGGTAAAAATGATAATTAGAATTTATTCAATTATTAGAGAACAACTAACTAGTCATACTGATAAACTAATTGCTATATTGGAAAGAAAAATTTCTTCAAATAAGATCGAGGGCAAAATATTTCAATCTGCTTCATTTTACATCAACAGAGAGATTGATGTGGGAAGGGCCATTTTGAAACTTTGTACTAGCCTCTTGACCTCTCTGGGGCAATGTACATACAATCCCCATTAGCTAGCAATCTTTGGGAAATAAATTGAGCCATCTGGTTGTTCAAATAATGCTAGCAATCATAATGAAACAATCAGATAACAAACAAAATATGAGCAAAGTTAGGTCTCTACCAAATGTTCTTCAGTTAAGAATGCAGGCTCAGAAACCAGACCACCTGGTGTAAACCCCAGCTTCTAACTCCTTAGCTGTGTTCTCAAGAAATTTACTTAACCTTTTGGTGCATCAGTTGTTTTTTTGTTTTTGATCTGTAACAAGTATATAAAGGTAGAGCTAAGATCAGCACCTGGCTCATGATTGCTATGAGATTTTAAAAGTTTGAGTATATATGAAATAAATTTTACACAGGGGTTGGCATTTATAAGAGCTCAACAAATGAATGGCACCAAAATATTATTAATTAGAAGAAAAGAATATATTTCAAAAATTTTTTTTCTTTATTCCCTCCCCCCATCAGCATTCATCCCCCTTGTACCCTCTTTCACTTCCACCCACCCCTATTCTCCCACAATCAAACAGAAGAAACTATCATTATTTTCCCCTTATCCTTTGGTGCTAAATTCACCATGTTTTCACATTTGAGTGTGGTTTTAGATTTATTCAGTAACACAGTCAGTTTTCAAACAGAATTATTTGAAATCTTTTCAGGGCATAAAATAAATTAACATTAAACTTCTTGGTTTGTAAGTTTTAACATCTAAACTAGAACAAGAACCTTAAATGCTAAAAATATTAGTAACCATTTCAGGGTCCAACAAGGCAGAGCTAGAAATATTTCTATGTATTTTAAACATAAAGAACTAAGTTATAAAATAAAAAGAAATAAAAGTGATTAAAAGGAGAAAACAGGGACCATGTGGCAATCCACGTCTGATTTTGGATGCAATTGCAATGGGGCTAAGAAGTCAGGATTTTCGTAGTGCAGCGAGGAATGGGTGTGTGTGTGTGTGTGTGTGTGTGTGTGTGTGTAGGCAGAACTGAGAACGTGTAAACAGTATAACCTGGAACTTCTTAGGAACAGTGCCCTCACCTAACAAAATACTTTCAATTTCATTTAATAAAATCTCAGTGGACTTGGAGGGCAGTGAACATGTATGTTTGTAGAATGCTACATTTCTTTCTTTAAAATCTGGCAGAGAGACACAACTTGCAGCCATACCTTTTCTGTTTTTGTCTGTCTCTTTCCTTTTTTGAAGAAGAACCTAAGTGCTGTCCCTTCTCCAGCTCCTCCCCGGCAGCTTTCAGGACTCTTCCTTGCACGGAGGTTGGCAGCCTGGCAATGAGCGGGGCCACCAGCCACACACCCCTGCGTTCAGAGGAGCTAAAATCAGAAACAGGCGTTATGCCCAACGAGGCACCTTTTTTCTCACAGTTATAACAGAAATTCCCATGTAAAAATTTAATACATAAGATACACTGATTATTCAGAAATGTCCCTTTCATTTCCATGCTATGGCACAGTAAATACCTTGCCAAATACCAGATATTTGCACACTCTTTTTATAGAGGGCAATAAAAGGCACGGTTCTGGGAGGATACTATAACTAAACATCTGTTTAAAACCTATAAGCATTTTTCTATTATTGTGGCTCTCTGATTAGTAACAGTCCTTTTGTCCAACACTTTTTTTGTCCTGGTTAAGATATGAAGTGTTCTGGTTATGTTTAAACACACAGATAGCCTGTTTTTAAAGTTTTATAATTCACCAGTTATACTTTACACCAAAATGATGAAATACAGCTAATATGCCTTGCATGATCATCATTTATGCAAAAATGCTAAATTTTAAAGAAGGAAGAAAAAGTGTTTCCTATGTAATGAATACCACAGAACAGTGAACACCAAAGAAATTAATGCACCCTGAATGTCACCTGTGGTTCCAAGGAGTCTGGGCCCAATTAACCTAGTATTTAGAACACTAAATACAGCCTGTAGTATTGCCCTTTAACTTATTATCAAATAATGACAATTGACACAAGTAATTACTTTCTTCATATTCCTGCAGCTTTATGAAAAAAATACTGATTATGCAAATAAAACACGCTGTTATATGTGAAAAATTAGCAAGAGACTATTAGTAATAAAGCTTCAGAAAAAATACCTTAGAAATGTCTTTATTCCATTCTGCCTTGTGCTTCCTGCATCAGAGCTTCCGATCCCGTTGGTGTTGAAGAGCCCTGTGCTGGGGTTGGAAGAGCTGATGCCCATGTCAGCAGACTGCTGGAACACCTCTATGGTGGCCTTAGCAATATTGTCCAGTAAGTTGTTCATTTCAGCTGACGAACCAGAACCCTAGGGTCAGACACAAGAAAACTAGCACACATACTTTACTTTATCCTCAAATGTCAACATGCTTTGCTTCTCATACAGTTTTATACATATGCATGCCCTTCAAAAATACTCACTTGGTCCTTCAAGCACTGCTTAATCATTAACTGAAGTTCTAGCCAGGACTGCCTCAGGGTCCACTGCTCAAGATTCTGGGGAAATGGAAATAACTAAGACATTAAGGACATTACACATGTCTTAAAACATAATAATTACTGGCAGTTTCCCTATTTCAAGAAAGAGTAGAATAGTGACACACAAGAAGGGATCTACAGGACCCCTGCTTTTCAAAAGTTTGTATTAAATGCCCAGCCAGCGTGGCTCAGTGATTGAGCATCGACCTATGAACCAGGAGGTCACAGTTCGATTCCCAGTCAGGGCACATGCCCGGGTCTTGGGATGGATCCCCATTAGGAGGCATAAAGGAGGCAGCTGATCAATGATACTCTCTCATCAGTGATATTTCTCTCTCTCCCTTCCTCTTTAAAATCAATAAAAATAAAAAAGTCTGTGTTAAGTATTTCACTTTTTCTTTTTAAATGTTTTTATTGATTTTTAAAGAGAGAGGAAAGAAGAGAGAAAAACAACGTTGTGAGAGCAGAACATCAATCTGCTGCCTCATGCACACTCTTCCCCTCTCCAAGGGGATCAAGGTGCATCCTGGGCATGTGCCCTGCCTGGGAATTGAACTTTCAGTGCACAGACAACGCTCAACCAGCTGAATCACACAGGGCATGCAAGCACTTCACTTTTAGGAAAGACCTACTAGCCTGTTTTCGCTAACAGAATGAAGTTGGAGAGTGGGGAAACTGCTGTGCTGCTGTGCAGTAAGCTGTGATGGAGGTAGCAGGCACCCAGCAGTGAGGGTAGCCCAGGCACCAAGCCCCTTCCCCGGGATCCACACACAGCCTCTCAGCATCCAGCCACCAGGGTTTTTAAACCATGCCTGTGAGCATCTGCTTTATCTGGACTTATTTTGCACATTTGTTAGCAAGATGTGTCCTAAGGCACAGGAAAAGCCTAGAGAGCCTGTAAGAGTGCTACAGTAATTTTTCATATAATTACAAGGAATATGCCAAATCAGAGAAACATAATCTTTAAATTATTGTCACTCACCTGAAGAATGCGCTTAATGTGCTGTCTTTGCAGGTTGTCGCCCTCAGTACATTCTTTAATGCCATGAGGATAACAGATGAGCTGCAGTAGTTTCTGGGCTTGCATATTTGAAAGCACAGGGTCCAATATTAGCTCTTTGTCTGTGCACAGTCTTTCAGGTTCTTTTAAGCAATGTTCTCCTACCCATTCCTAAAAACCATACAGCAGTTAGATTGTTAGGCATGGGCTTTCTACATTAAGTTTATGACACATAATGGAATATAAAGCAGATAGGAACCTTCCAATTAACAAAATAATTACACATACAAAATGGTGGCAAAATTTTTTTAATTTTTTATTTATTAAGGTATTATATGTGTACATAGCTTACCACTGCCCACCCCCACCCCCCCTCTCATACATGCCCTCCCTCCTCAGAGTTTTATGTCCATTGATTGTACTTATATGCATGTATACCAGTCCTTCGGTTGATCTCTTATCTCCCCCAGATCTCCCTCCCCGGTGTCATTTGATACTCTGCTTGTTGTTTTACTGTCACTATATCTATCTTTCTGTTCATTAATTTATAATGTTCTTTAGTATCCATAAATGAGTGAGGTCATGTGGTGTTTCTCTTTCATTGACTGGCTTATTTCACTCAGCATGATATTCTCCAATTCCACCCAGGTTGCTGCAAATGATAAGAACTTCTTCTTTTTTATGGCAGCATAGTATTCCATTGTGTAGATGTACCATAGTTTTCTGATTCAATCATCTGCTGACAGGCACCTAGGCTGTTTCTAAATCCTAACTATTGTAAATTGTGCTGCTATAAACATAGGGGTGCATATATCCTTTCTGATTGGTGTTTCTCGTTTCTTGGGATATATTCTTAGGGGTGGGATTACTGGGTCAAATGGGAGTTCCATTTTCAGTTTTTTGAGGAAGCTCCATACTGTTCTCCACAGTGGTTGCATCAACCTGCAATCCCACCAGCAGTGCACGAGGATTCCTGTTTCTCTGCAACCTCGCCAACATTTGTCGTTTGTTGTTTTGTTGATGTTGGCCATTCTGACAGGTGTAAGATGGTACCACATTGTTGTTTTGATTTGCATCTCTCGGATAACTAGTGAGTTTGAGCATGTTTTCATGTGCCTCTTGGCCTTCCTTCTGTCTTCTTTTGAGAGGATTCTATTTAGGTCCATTGCCCATTTTTTAATTTAAAAAATTTATATTTTAAGTTCTTAAAATACAATGTGAAATCTTGTATAAAGGAAAATTTTAAAAACAGATATGCAAAAAAAAAAAAGCTATGGAAAATATTGGTATGTGTTTCAATTGGAAAATGGGTTCTTGCTCTTGCAACTGTTTTACAATCAGTTGTTTTTTGGTTTTTTTTGTTATTACTTGCCATATGTAAGGGCAATGAGTCCATAAGATGCCATTTTTTATGAAATTCATTATGCTATGTTCTACTGAATAGAACACAGTACGACATTCAGAAAATTGTCTTCCTGTTTGATATTACAATATTAGTATTATAAATGTTTGTGCACATTTATTCTCTGTATAATTATTTTTTTTCAGGATAAATTTCATAAAGTTCAATTGCTAGGTTAAGAAGTATAACAAAAATTTAAGGCTATTGATGCATATGGCTAATTAACCTGTGAAGTGTTTCCACTAATTTAAACTGCTGTCACCTTTTCTTCATCAGTTTTTCAAAGAAAACTTTTATTTTAAATGAGGTAACACTTTGTCAATTATTTCTGAGCCTCATCCAGATCTGTTTAAAATGAAACCTGTTTCTTAACCATTACACCAGTGACTAAATGCTTATTATCCATTAAAATCACCCCAGGACCTTGTTAACAAAGCCTGGGCCCTACAGCCAATTAATTAAGTCAATCTTAGGTCGGGGGACCAGACGGCTGTCACTTGCTTAAGCCTTAAGGCATCAAAAACAATTTTAACTTTTCAGGTAATTCCAACTGCCCTCACACTAGGGAATCAACGCACAACCCAACAACTTCTTAATCCTATATAATAAAAGGCTAATATGCAAATTATTCCCTCTACCAGGAGTACAACTGGGAATTCAATCATGGGGGCAGGGCCAGCTGGCCAACAACCCATGGCCCCTCCCCCTGGCCAGCCCTGCTCCCGATTGCCACCCACCATCCAGATCAGGGGTGGGCCAGCCGACCAAGCTCTCACATCCCTCCTCCAGCTGACCCCACCTGATTGGCCTGGGTGGGCCGGCCAGACCCCACTGGTATATGAATTCATGCACCAGGCCTCTAGTACCTATATAACTATTTAGCTAACTTTTACCATGGTTATAATAAGCCTTATAAAAACATGACCCTGTCAAGATTTGGAAAGTAAAAAAGAGTATATATGGTATGCCTTGATTCTTTTAATAAGAAAGGAGAATTAAAAAAACTGTATATGAAAAGTTAAAGCAGAAGATAATGAAACTGATCACCTAGGGCATGGCGAGACAAGGGTAGCAGGGATAAGGGAGAGAGGACATATCTCTGAGTATACCTTTTGCATAGTTGGCCTGTGGAAGCATGCTATTCTAAAGACAGAGCTGGGCTGGGGAGGGGGATGGACTTACACTGAATGTACCAGGAACAGATAAAAATCAATTCTATTTCAAGTGAGAAATATATCCACTGTGAGGGAGAAAGTTCAAATGATTTCTTAATATAATACAGTAAACTCTTAGGAGAGAACTATAAACAAATCTTCAAATCCTTTTAGTAGGCTTGTTTTTCATAGTGGTATGGTTATAGCAATTCTGAAACTATTACAGGCATACTATAAAATAAAGCAAATGAATAAAGGCTTAATATTATTGGAAGTGGGGTTCTTAGTGTGGAAGAAGGCAATATTAATGTGGAATGGGGAACACAAAGGACTTTGGGGGGTTGGATTGTAAGTAAAGATATCAGCATGAATTAATGATTTACACACACATTTATGTATGTAGGTTATGTTTTTTTTTCCCTTAGCTCTGTCTGCTGAAAGGGCCTAGAAACAATGAGCACACACAGTGCCTTGATCTTGGTTTCTAAATACCATCCTGTGCTAAACAGAATCAAGGTTCTACAGAAGAATGAGTAATTCTAGATCTGGGGCAGGGAAAGTAAAAAGGAACCAGAAAGTTAAAAAAAAAAAAAAGATAAAGACATATCAAAATAACATGAGGTCCAGCATGAAAAAAGAGTCTGGAAAAGTCTAGGCAATTTGAACATGAACATAACCAAGGATAGTTAATCATAATCCATATGGAAAATTAGTAAATATAAGAAAAGGCGGGCTTTTCCTTAGGGAAGAGTGCAAACTGGTAACTGGAGAGCTGAGGAGTTTGGAGAAAAATCACCATCTTGCACCCATTACAGTAAAGACTGGTTTGGACAAGAATCAAAATGGATGATATATACAAGGTGAGAGAATTTGATGAGACTATCTGCATTGTTTTAAAGGGTCTCTCCAAAGAGTGCTTATTAAATACAAGAAAAAATAATAATTGTGCAGTAGAGCAATTTTGAATTCATACAATGGAGATATCTTGATAAGGTTAATATCACCAGCGTGGTGCAAATGGACATCATGGGCCTTCCAATGAGAGTACCCAAGAAGAACCCAGCATTACTGCTGCAATGTCTAGCTAGCAATGCATAATCTGAAGCTAATTTACAGGAAACTTCACACAAATCCAACATAGTTGGGACAACTTACAAAATTGGAATGTGGTCTATAGGTGAGAAAAATTTACTCTACTAATGCTAAATTTCCCGAGTTTTTTTTTTTAACTGTATTTTGTTTATGTTAACAAACACTAAAGTATTCAAAAGTAAAAAAGAATAATGTATGTCAACTACTCTCAGATGGCTCAGGAAAAAAAAATTAAGCAAATGCATCCATACTGACACACACAAATAGAATTATAAAGCAAATGTGGCAAAATGTAAAAAGTTAGTGAATGTGTATAAAGATATACTACAGTTCTTTATTATTATTGCACCTTTTCAGCACTTTGAAATTATGTCAAAACAAAGCAGGAAAATAAGGACCATCTATGTACACATTTTTACAATAGTGAGATTCTCTTTCAAAAGTAACAGTTACATATTCAAAGTTAAAGGTCAATTAAATCTGAAGATACCTGTTGACAGATAGTTCTCAGTACATATCTAGCATATTCTTTTAAGTTGGCCGTTTCTATGGAAATGCTTCTTCCACATGATTTTGCAGTTTGAGAGGCAGTCCAAATATCAGCATTCCCATCACGCCGCAAACCCCTCATGGTGTAGTCATCATTCTTTAGAGAGCTGACACTATTATTGCCAATTTTGGCATCTCCTAAATAACAGAATCAAAAAACCAAAATCACACACATTCAAAATATTGCCAATTATTTGAGAAGTAAATGAGACAAGCTTTCAGGAGTTTACAGTATGTGAATGGTATCATTGCAAAGCTGAGCAGCAATGAAGAGAATGGACCAAAAGAATAAATGCAAGAACCTAGAGAAGTTTCATCAGACATGGAAAAAAAAGCAAGTTCAAGACTCAGTCCTTACTTTGTTTATAGAATTATGTATGCTTTCCCTAAACATGGAAAGGCTACTTTGAATCACACTTAATAATCACAGAACACTGATTTCACCAATATTTCAAGCATCAATGTATTCAAATTCATTTGACTTATAGACAAGGAAAAGAAGGGTTACTCACCCTGCTAGATGTCCCTTTTCCATTTCTTCTCTTACAATGACTTATTTTCTATCCATAGGTCAAGAGAAAAGTTTTGCCTTAGCCCACCTTACTATCAACTTCTTGACAAGAGAGATTTATTTCCCTGGGAATGGAAAAGGGCAATGCATACTAAGGAAGCCCTGGAAAATAGGGCATTCATTGACTAACCCATGTCTTTCACTTTCCTTTCTGTAAACACCAACTTAGAAAGAAAACTTCATTCTCACCAATCTCTAATATATTCAACTAAAATGAAGCTAAGGAAAGTGTTTTCCTTACTTTAAAAAAAAAAAAGTTCTGGGGGAAACACTTAGCAGAAAGATTGACTATTTAGATATAAGACATCTTCTCTAGCTATGAAAGACAAAGAACTGTCATATTTTGAAGCTGAAAGAATAAAATTATTTTGGTAATAAACCTTGCCAAATGACAACAGTGCCCCCAATCTTTGGCCTGTTTACCCACAGGACCATAAGCCTTCAGAGAAAAAATTTCCTGGGGCCAACAAATGAGTTTACAGGAGGCCCTCAGAGGAAAACCAAACCCAGGTCAGTGCAAAAAGTCTTTTAAAACCTATAAGTCAACTAGGAAAAAGTACTGACTCTGATGAAAAAAAAAGAAAAAAGAATTGCTTATTGAATATTTTCTTATAAAATCATTAAAAGGAAGGGAAGAATAAAAATACATTTCAACTCATTAATACCTTCATATATATATATATATATATATATATATATATATATATATATATATATAAAATACATGAATAGTAAACTATGATTATTTGGATATTATATATATATATACATACATATATACATATATATATATATATATATATATATAATCAAACATTTCTCATTAAAATACATGGACACATACATATTACCAATTTCACTTTACCCATAGGAATTCATTTAATTCAACAGAGTTCTTTAGGAGTTGAAAGAGCAGACTCTGTGTGTATCAAAATTTAGCATGCTTTTTAGTGATGTAAACAACTATTTTTACACCTTAAGTCAAATTGCTATAGACATTAGAAACCAAATTCTATATAACAGTTCTATTTCTCTAACTCAACATCAGTTCTGATGGACAGGACTTGAGAGAACATTGGTTAGAACATGTGAGATAGATAAGTTAAAACTTCTTCAAAAACAAAGAAACAAACATATCTGCTAGCCCCAGACTAGGAAATCCTCAAATCAGTATAGATGTTAGGATGACCTGGAGGTTGTACCAGAACTTTCTACAATCATATAGACCAGTGATTGGCAAACTCATTAGTCAACTGAACCAAATATCAACAGTACAACAATTGAAATTTATTTTGAGAGTCAAATTTTTTAAACTTAAACTTCTAATGCCACTTCTTTAAAATAGACTCACCCAGGCCGTGGTATTTTGTGGAAGAGCCACACTCAAGGGGCCAAAGAGCCGCATGTGGCTCAGGAGCTGCAGTTTGCCAATCACAGATATAGACAATAGAACATTAGAACAGTGTTCAGTGAGAGCCAGGCTTCGCACTCTGCTGATGTTCAACAGGCCTAATCCTGACTTGAGAAGCAATGCTTAGAAAGTTGTAGATTCCTCCAAGAACTAAAGCCAATAAAAATGCTCAAGGAGCCCAGATAGGGTGGATCAATGGTTGAGCGTTGACTTATGAACCGGGAGGTCACGGTTCAATTCCCGATCAGGGTGCATGCCTGAGTTTTGAGCTCAAACCACAGTAGTGTGAGGGCAGAAGCAGCCAATTGGCGATTTTTTCACCATTCCTGTTTCAATCCTTCTCTCCCTCTCTCATCCTCTCTCTGAAATCAATTAAAACATATATTTAAATAAAATAAAAAGGTCAAGGAGAGGCAATCAAAGAAAATGAATTAGTGATTATACATGGATAGTAAATTATGGTTATTTGGATATTTAAAGAGGTTGTCCAATTTCACTTGGGATCAAACCAGTCCTTCAAACTGAAAGGACAATGTCTAAATTGCACTCATCTTGGTTTCCGCCATTAAATATCTATTACATAATGCAGTCATATTTCCAAAATTAGTTTATGGGAACTCTTCTATTTAGTTTCTCTGATGAACATTATTTACCACAGTAAAAAGGTGAATCCCTAACTTCATGGTTATGTTTATGTTTGTTAACATAAACAAAATACAGTTAACGATGGTCTCTACCTTTATTATTAAATGGAACTAACCAGCCATCTTTCCTTTCAAATATCATCAGAGTACAGAAATTTTATTATTGAGATGATCATTTTATGTTGGCTGTATAGATAAGCTCCTGAGCTTAGAGGAAGGCTGTAGCCCTCCATGTGACTTATCTTTTTCTTTTTACTTAAAAATTCCCGGGTGTAATAGGAGCATCATGTGTGTGTGTATATACATATGTATGTATATGTATATATGCATGTTATATGTGTGTATAGGTTTAGATGCACATTTAATAATTTGAACAAATGTATATATGTATGCATATATGTGTGTGTACATATAGATATTTTTAGATGTACTTTATAATATTTTTATTTATTGATTTCAGAGAGGAGGGAAGAAGGAGAGAGAAATACAAACATCAATGATGAAAGAGAATTATTGATCAGCTGCCTCCTGCATGACCCCTCTGGGGATCAAGCCTGCAACCCAGGCATGTGCCCTTGACCAGAATCAAACCTGGGACCCTCTGTCTGCAGGCTGACATTCTATCCACTGAGCCACGCTGGCTAGGGATAGATGCACTTTTAATCATCTGTTTTATGAAAGTCCTGTTTTCCTTGTCATCACCAAATAATACCTTCCAAGAAGTATAAAGGGATAGTCTTTATCCTCAAACATGTTCTTTAAGACTTATCAAATCCATGCAGTAACTTCTGTTCTAATGAAAGGGGGCTCCTTGAGAACATAAGAGATAATGTTTTTTTAGTGAAGGCCAAAAGAGGGTACACAAAGTTGGAAGAGATAGTGTGATTCAAGACTTTCTAATCATTCTCCTAATTTACAGAATAAAAATGTCTTAACGCATTGCACTATAAATGAACAGAAAAGGCAATGCTACTACTCCAGGAGGATGTATATACCAATAAAAATATAAAATAAATCTTGGTCATTATAAATTATATAAAAAAGAATTATGATATCTAATACTGATTTATCAGTAATATCAATCTCAATGCAAATTATCACCTGATTGATGAAAAAACTATGGTACAGGGTCACAGTGCAAGCAGAAACATTATGATTAAAATTCAGGTTTTCTGGTGATTTACTCCTAGAATATAACATGGGACTTAAACCTTTGGCTAGGTCATCAAGTTTTCTGTGTCCATCACAAAGTGTGACTTATGCCAACAGATGAAGACAACACAAGCCAGGGCGTCTGAGGATCTATTACATCATGAGATAGATCCTCAGACATGCAGTTGAAACTCCACCAAAAATATATATATATATTTAAATTCTACCAGTGTTGTAGGTAAAATAAAGACTTCCTGGAGTATAACTGAACTTGGACCTGGGGAAAGCCAACAACAACAATAACAAAACATTTCTTTTAATATTAAATAGAATTAAACTTCTGGCGATTAACTAAGCTTAGTGTCAAGACAGTCTTACCAAGCATCATAATTGCTTTTAAAACAGCAAACACTGCTCCCACTTCGATGCTGTTGTGAGCAGCAGCTAAAAGGTTTCTATCACAAGATGATCTTATTCCAGGGAAAGGTTTGCCTATGAGAACAAGAATAAGCCTTTAATCATCTCATCACCATTATTAACAGTGTTTTGTAAGCATTTACAGTCATAGGGCTTTTCATTGGTAGACTGTGGGCGCTTAATTGCCATTAGCTAGCTTTAATTGATGCTTCATGAATTCACTAAGAAACACTGCCAGCACTCTGGACTTAACTTTTTCTTTTTTACTATTAAAATAATAATGTCTTTGCTCCTTAGAGAGATGGGTCAAAAACATTCGGATTTCCATCCATTTATTGCTGATGGCCTCTCTCTTCTCCTCTTGTGCTCTCTCTCTTCTCTCTCTCTCTCTCTCTCTCTCTCTCTCTCTCTCTCTCTCTCCACACACACACACACACACACACACACACACACACTCTAACATGGAAATGATCTTTAGGAACAGACTTCACCAGCATCCCTAGATTTTTCCCCTTAGCAAAAACATAAATGAATCATGCCCTAAGCTGCTATGCTGTGATTCACAACTAACATGGACAGTATGTTAGAGGATCACACTGCCCACGATCATGGCTGGCCTAAGAGCAAAAGTATTTTTATTGTTTATTAACTCTGGATTTGAGTTTCTCAACACATCCTGATATTACATAAATGAAAAGTGTTGACAGCCCTATCAGTGGCATCACTACACCCCTTCATCACCCTCAAGCAGGCCCCCCAAAGTCAGGAAGGAAATTACAGGATGAACAGCCTACTTGGTCATTTGAGAACCTGCAGCTGCAAATGAAAACATAATCAGAGGTTTGGGGCTATCAGCTTACCGGCTGCCTGAGGTAATAAGCAGGCCTGAGGGGCTCGGAAGAGATGGAGGAGGAGGCGGCAGGTCATTCTGGCCCCGGGCTCGGCATCTGCGTCTCCACAAGCTGCGGAAGAATGATTTCCAAAGCAAGTTTCCTCACATGTTCAAGAACAAGGCTTCAGGCTTGCTATTAAGCTAAACTTTCTGGAATAATTTAAAACATACTACTTATGGTAAAAAGAAAGGCACCAGCTACACTTTCCTGAGGAACTCGAATATACATGGTTCTTCAAAACAAGGTACCAACATCCAGGGAGTCACAGTGCTCTGTGCAGAACAAAATATACGATTCGACCACCTTTACCTGCAGGCCACACACACAACGGTCCAACGCGTATGCCCTTGAGTACTACCCTCACTGGGGTTCACTAGTTAGACACCATCCCACCAAGACCAGCACCACAGGCACTCAGCCGCCCCAGACGCCGCCTCACCTGCCGCGAGGAGAGAGGGCAGTGCCACGTGCTGCACGACGTCCTCCAGGGAGAAACACTGCCGTGCTATCAGGATAGCAATGAAAGTAGCTAGTGAATCATGGAATGAAAGGTCACTCACCTTCAAGAAAAACATTGACACGTTTTAATACCTAACACCTCTTCAGTAACAGCTAAGATTAATATCTAAAAGAATGTAGGCAACACCAATGAGGTTTCAGATCCCCAAATGAGTGAATGAAACTTAGCATAAGTATTCTCCTCTAGGCCTATTTCTACTTTATAAGACAACGAATGAAGTTTACCCACATCCCAATGCTGCAAGAAGTCACTGGGGTTTATGTTGAGTATAAATGATTGAAAAAGAAAAAAATAAGAAAAAAATCAATAAATCAATAAAAGATGTAGCAAAAATACAGAACCTATTGAATTTCTTGCAAAATTCAGTAGGTTCTGTCATTTAAGGATAGCCATTAATAAGCAAAGAAAAACCCGGAGGTTGCCCTAGTTAAAACAAAAGCCTCAGGAATGGTTTGGGGTTCTATTCAGGGATAACAAAGTAATGAATCTTTAATATAATTAAATTAGTTTTGAAAACAACTCTGAAAATTTACAATTGACTCTTAAATTTTAAAAGAGAGAAGAGAGGAAGAAAAGTTAATTCATTCATAATATAGCCTCTACCTTTATAGATTTCACAAGACTTTGGCAGAAAATTATAATAACAATTAAAAAGCCATCTATAATAGCAGCCTTCATATTAAGTTTTAGTATATGCTAGGGAGTGTGGTTAGCAATCTACAAAAAATCACCTCATTTAACAGCACAACACCATGAGGTTCATACTGTTAATTCCAATTTTACAGATGCATGAACTAACCAGAGGTAAAGTATAACAAAAACAATGAAGAGGTTAAGGAGCAGTGTTAAAGATAAAAATATGTGTCTTTCCTGTCTAAAAAAGCAGGCCACAGGTTGGAGTTTGACATGCCTAAAATCTTAGGGAGACACAGAATGGAGTAGGACTGTCCAACCCAGACTTGAGATATCAGAACTAGGAAGTTCAAGTTCAACTGAGAGGTATTTTTTTAAATTGTATAAAATTGTTCTATATGTACGATATAGTAATGTACAAAAGATCATACCAAGAAGTGATAGGAAAAAATAGATAAAGAATCAAGATGGATTTTTAAGAAATTCACATATCACGCATATGATATTCTGGAAAATCTGTGATATATAATGGGTATATTTTCATCACTTCTAGACACAATCACTAAGAAAGACTGGATGCCCCAATGAATCTGAGCCTGGACATTCTCATGCAACACAGCACCAACCACACTCTGGTGTACTATTTAAAGTGAGAAAAGGAAAAAATATTTTACATTTCAGTTAAGGGTTGAGTCAATTTAAAAAGATTACTCACTATCTAAATATTTAATTGAAGTTGAGTTTTTTAGTGAAAAAGAACACTTACATCTACTGTGCAAAGTACATCATTGAACCCCCACACATGATTGGAAGAACAGCAGAGAGCCTTTAGAACTCCCAGCCACTCTGAACTAAGAACAGTGCAGCATGCTGTCAGCTCGGAGGAGAAATTGGCTATGTCATTAATCCTAGAAAGAAGAAAAAGAACATACATAGTAGAAAGTAACAAAAAAGAAATACTACATGTAACATACTTAAGAACACATATTTCACTACATGAACAAGTCATTCATTTCTTATAGCCACGGATATAATAAATACCCACTTGACAAATAACCTAGTAGAATTTGTAAAAGGTAAAAGTAAATGGCTTTAAATGTTTTCTGTTTTTAATGCTGGTAAACAACAAACAGTAACCATTACAGATGACAATTATATATTTTTACTCTATATAAATATATGACCTATATAGTGCACTTTTAAGAACATAAAAATTATTTTTAGAAGCTATATAATTTAGGTAGGCCTAAATACAGTATTTTAAAAATATAGGCAATTTTTATTTGTGTGTTTTTTTCTTATATATGTTTTTGTCTCTTGGGTTAAGGAAATCATAGTACAGACCAGATAAAATAATATCCACCAAAAAAAAAAAAAAAAGAAAAAGAAAAAAAGAAAAGGAAACAACATTCAACTGTATGGCTCATAGGCAATTACTAAGGAAGTTAATTTTAAAGTAGCACCAAAGCAACAACTACGGTTAGTTATAAATTTCAGGGTAACTCAGCTTACCTTCCAGCATCCTGGTGGCCCATACATACATTCATGAGTGTATTGCAGACGAAGCTGTAGCGATTGGCCGCATTGTCACTGAGGATCTTGCCTAGCATAGAGTAGTTGATGCTACAAGCTGAAGGATTCTCAATAAAATCCATCATGAAGTCCGGATCCCATCTCAAGTTAGAGTTAGCAGGTATCACATTATTATATATGGTCTGCTTAACTTTTGAGCAGGCACTACTGAGATTACAAGAAGAAGAGTTAGGAAAAAAAACTAGAATAACTAGAAAGTTAGTTGATTTAAGGACAGATTAAATGGCAGCAATAGTATTCTTATAAAAGAGTCACATTGAGTTCTTGATTCTAATTTCTTAATAATCAGCACAGTGCCTTAATTCCAAGCATGGTGCCTGGAATGTATTCGTTGGTCAATAAATAGTTGCTGAATGGGTTGTGAAGAACAAAACAAGAATAAGAACTAGGTTATTAATCTTGATCATTTTCTAATTTTTTTCTACATTTTCTATGTTTCAAAAATAAAAGAATTTACTAAGGCTTACAGCAACTGTCTCTGAACAGTAGTTGCAAAGTGATTTTACTTAAGAATAAAAATAGGTTACACTACACATCAGGAATAATTCAGGGTTTAGTTGTAATTACATATCCTGCAAAACTATGCCTCTAGGTACAGGGTATTTAGCGGAGGTCCAGTGGCCACTGGTCCAGCTGTGAAAGAGAGGCTCATCCCCTGCCCTCCAAGAACTTGTATTCCAGTAGGGGGAAATGGATGATACACAAATTAAATAAGAATGGATAAACTGTTATTTCTAAAAGTTTATCATGTTCTGTCTTGTAGCAGGATTAAGAGATTTTTAAGAGGCTGGTCTATCATGAAAACAGAGTATGTTTCAGTGAGTTATATCTGAATATGACATAGAATGTTAGAAGTACAAAGGGAATTAGTAAGTATCTGATCTAATCTGGCTCTGCAGAGGCGGCTGAGGGACAATCTGATTTCATGTATCCTCAGCTGTTCCTTCCGATGGCTGTGGACATGAGTTCATAAGCAGCATCCACCTCTATTCGGGAGCTCTCTTATGCAGCAGAGATTCTTTTTCTTTTAGATTAACTTTTTGGCAGCACATTTATTTGTGATGAAGGCAACAAATGTCTTTTTACCCCTAGAGTCATACACCTACATAAAAAGTAGCCAGAAGTGATTTCTTTAAAAATGAAAAGGCATATAAATAACACTCTTTACCCTAAGCTGTTGCCACTGCCAACTGCTTTTAGAAAACAGAGATTGTTTAATTTGTTGTTTACCAAAACATGGCTTCAAATCTCCTCCTTCAGAATCACCTCTGGGTGGTCTGTTAGCCATAAAGACTCTGGACTTCTGTAGGTTACTGAATCTGTATGTTTAAAATGCTGTTCCAGGTAGATCTAATTGCCAATAGTTTTTGGGAAGCACTGGCCCATTACAGAGGACTAAATCTACCCACTAAATGGCAGTAATTGTAATCTACACTATCTTTCCAGATAACTTATGCAAAAACTCGTCAGTGGTCACTGAAAGATGCACATTTACCATCTCAAGTTATGACTTGCTCAAAATGATGGATGCTACATAGTCTTCAGGGCTTCTAAAATCTCCAGTTTCTGTCTTAACGACTCTTGCCAACTTTCTACTTAACTTTTTCATCATTCTCACTTAGTGATAGTTCCTAATTTGTTTTATTTTTTTCCACTAAAGATGAAACAAAATCAAACTTTGCTCTTTGCTGATTCACTCCCTAACACAACAGCCTTGGTTTCCTCCACCTCCCAATTCACTGAGCGCTGGAGAAAACAGTCTTCTGCAAGTAGTGAAGCATTGTCTATTTTATTCAGCTTCCCACTTAATTCCAACATGCTATTCATTCCTGTTTTTAGAAACAAAAGAATTCTGTCGATCACCAGCCAGGAATGCTCACTTTCTCTGAACTCTGTGGCTCATGGGAAAGTCTCCTCACCCTTCACTTCTAGGCTTCCTGTTTCATCCATTAGTCTCTTTCATGGTGAGCTTCTATGTTTTATCAAAAGTCAGCTGCAACCTCGGTCACTCTCAGATTCCTACCACTCTCTGTGGCAGGAATATATGGATTTAAGAAAATAACCCAGGTATTTCCCTTCTGAAATAGCCTGTACCGAAAAACCCAATAGACTCCGATAGTGACGATAGCAACACACATCTAGAGGCCAAAATTACTTATGTTCAAATCTAAGTTTCATCATTTATTAATTAGGATGAGGAACAATCATTTGTTGATAGGAAACATCATTTCTACTTCCTGGGGTTGTTGAGCAGAGTAAAGATCTTGATGAAAATAGCTCAGCACCGTGCTTGGCATAAGCAAGTAGCTCAATTAGTGGTAGGTGTGAATATGTCTCCCAAATATTCCTCTTATACAACTTTATAGATGGTGCTTCAGATCCAGTTATTGAAACTGGTATATTAACAGAAATCTCTCTGCATATGTAGCTTTCATTGGACCATATTTCTTAATTCCAAACTGCAAATAATATCTGACTTCCAGGTTTCCTTGGACAGCTGCATTTCTCTGCCACTTCTTAACCAAGGGAACCTCAGCCATGTCACAGCTGTGGGGCACCCCTGTGCTGATCCCCAGCAGTCCTCAGTGCAAGCTGGTCTCCTTTACAGTGCCGGGCAGGAGCATTAGGGCTCCTGGAACATTCTTGGGAAGTTCACTATTAGAAACAGGGCTGTTGCTTAGAGTGAATCATGTATGAGAAAGCTCTCTAGAAACTGTCAACTGACAGCTCTATGTGAAAAAGCAGCAGAAACAGGTACTACTACTCTTACCTAATTTCTGTGGAAAGTTGTTTTGTAAGATTCACTCAAACAGCATCCCTGTTCTATAAGGGAATATTTTGAAACCTAACTCATTTCATGAAGACATATTTTCACATTTTCCCCTATTGATACCATGAAAAGTTTAATCATATTTTTGAATATATCTCTTATCCAACAGATATTTTTTTGAGTGCTTCCTATGTGCCAGACACTCTTCTAGGTACTGGGACATAGCAGCAAATAAAACAGAAAAAGTTTCTACTATTGGTAAGCTTACATTCTAGGAAGGAGAGAGATGATAAATATGCAATGTGCTGGAGTTAGTGCTAAGGTCAAAGAATGACAGTGTAAGCAGAGGGGGATGCTATTTAAAACAGGGTGGTTGGACCCTAGCTTGTTTGGATCAGTGGATAGAGCATCAGCCTGCAGACTGAGGGTCCCAGGTTTGATTCCAGTCAAGGGCACATGCCCTGTTTGCAGGCTCGATTCCCAGTTGGGGCTGTGCAGGAGGCAGGCAATCAATGATTCTCTCTCATTATTGATATTTCTCTCTCTCTCTCTCTCTCTCTCTCTCTCTCTCTCTCTCTATCTCTCTCCCTCCCTCCCTCCCTCTCTCTCTGAAATCAATAAAAATATATTTGTAAATAAATAAATAAAATGGGGTGGTTTGGAGGAAAGCAGTGAATGCACTGTGGACATGAGCATCCAAGTAACTAGAGAAAACACAGGAGAGGGAATAGCAAGTGAAAATGCCCCACAATGGTTGCTCAGAGTGTCTGAAGACCAGGAAGGAGGTGCACATAGTTAGAATGGAAGGAACAAGGGTTAAAGGCAGAAGAGAAAATCAGATCCAGTAGGTCCTAAAGGCTAGGTAATGACTTCAGGCATTTTTATTCTGAATAGATGAGAAGCCA
This sequence comes from Vespertilio murinus, assembly GCA_963924515.1. Classification (NCBI taxonomy): domain Eukaryota; kingdom Metazoa; phylum Chordata; class Mammalia; order Chiroptera; family Vespertilionidae; genus Vespertilio; species Vespertilio murinus. The sequence continues at coordinate 107,500,659 of OZ004706.1, read as the reverse complement.
TTGGAAAATCTTATTGTTCTTGTTTTAAAAGGGTGATTTTAGTAGATTTGTTGATAATATTCTCAAGAGAGTCAAGGAGGCAAGTGGGGAAACCAGTGAGAACTACACAATGGTCTAACCAGGAGATGATCATGATGGTCATGACAGAGCAATGAAGAATAGTCAGATTCTAGGGACTATACCTGGAAAGTAGACCTGGCTCACAGGATTTACAAATGGGTGCAAAATATGGAGCAGAGAAAACCATAACTGATCATGCTTTCCTTACCTCCTTCTAGATTCTAAATTTATTTTGCCAGTTATGATTGTCTCCTATAATTAATCATCTGAGTTTCCTCCAAATAATATTAAATGAGCATGTATTTTCCAACATCTGTGTACCTGTGGGGGTAGCAAGCGCTAAGATGCAGAGAATGAAAGGGAACCAAGGACACTGTTTCAAACTGATGGTCGTGGAAGCAGGGAAACAAACAAAGTGAGAAAGTGAGTGCCACAAAAGTGGGAAACAATGTTCCCAGTGAGGCAATATAAGTGCAAAATATAAAATGTTGTCTCACAAGTTTATCTCAAAATTGCAATCATAGTCAAACATGCATTTGTTATAAGGTTATAGATATAATGAAAGGTAATTAGATATGAATTCTGGCAGATATAATTAGGACTAACCTTCACTATTAAAAATGATGACAATATTGGTCGAATCACTAATAAAGATATAACCCTAATTCTTTTGATTTTCTTCTAACGCACCTGAAGAGGTCTCCAAATTTACTTCTGAGGTGGCTACATGACACGTAGAGATCATAGAGGTAGGCTAAGATGCATCTCTCAGGAGAGGAGCACTCTGAGGGATTCACAACATGCTTCACCACACTACACAGCCTGAGGAGAGAGCAAGTGAGAAGTGAGATCCACATGTTGCTAATACATATGCTACTATTTAAATCTTTTAGAGAATATATCCATTTATTACTTGTATAAAAAAGTATGATTGTTGATACTAATCATTATAACAATAATAAATAACTGAGAAAAATGTCAGTTTATTATGATATTAAAATACTAGATATATTTTTAGAAAACTTCAAAAATGGCATTAACAACAAGAAAAATAGAAATTCCTCCATATAGAAAGTATATATGAATTAATTCATCAATCAAGTTGCTGTGACTAGAACATAAAGGAATGTCAAAGTAGAGAATCTCTCCTCAGCAAAAAGATTCACTAATTCAGTGAATTTTCAACGATCCTCAAATCTACTTTTTACTTAAGTAAAGTAATTCTTAATAAATCCAGAAAATCCATTTTTAAACTGAGCTGGTGCTCACATAAACCTGGTGAATTCACAGTTAGAGGCCACATTTCCCTTGTTTCTCCAAAACAGAAACAAATTTGCATTAGTTTAGCTCATATAAAAACCAAATCCCCATCTCCTTTAGTAACATTCTCTGAAGTCTTTCAGTTCAAAGTACCATTACTGCTGAAATATGTGCCATTTCCCCAAATCCTAACTATGGCCTCTTTCACCTCAGTTCATATAACACAAAAGTTCATACAACACAGAGATAAAAAATGTGGTCCAGCCCACTCTTTGTGAGTCCAATGCCACCACCACCTTGTATCTGTTATAGGATTCAGCCTATGATTGTGGGATGATCCAGATTATTAAAGCTCAAATGGGCTTTAGAAATGAATTAACTCATCTTCCTCATTTTACAAAGAGGGCTCTAAGGCTCAGAAAAGTAAAGTCCACATGGGGGCAGCCATCTTGTGTGTTAGAATGATGGCCAGTTTGCATATTGCTCTTTTATTACATAGGATAGAGGTATGGGTGGGAGCCAGCTGGTTTGTTCTGAAGGGTGTCCCAGATAAGTGTAGGGGTTTCCTTGGGGCATGGGGAAGCCTGGGTGATGGACCTGTGGTGGTTTGCAGGCCAGCCACGCCCCCTGGCCAACCAAGCAGAGGGTCTGGTATCTGGAATTTATTTACCTTCTACAATTGAAACTTTGTAGCCTTGAGGAGAGGCCTGGGCTGGGCAGGATGTGCAGAAAGCTTGGCTTCCTCCATTGCTGCGGGAACCCAAGCCTCCTGTTTGTTCCATGACCACAGCCATCTTGGTTGGGTTAATTTGCATACTTGCTCCTGATTGGCTGGTGGGTATGGCTTGGGAGTGTAGTGGAAGTGTGGTCAATTTACTTATTACTTTTTTATTAGATAGGATAGTATGTGAAATAGTAATAATACTTAATATACCAACCCTTCAAACACCTGGGCTGTTTGCTCGGGGTTCAGGATCAGGCAGCTGTGATAGCGCTTGAGAACAGCCACAATGCAGACACAGAGGCCCGTGGTGTAGCTGCCTGCCAGGCTGGAGGATTTCAGGAGCAATTCGGCTTCCACGACACTCAGTTCATTTAGTAACTACAACAACAGAAAAGATTGGATAAAAATATAGCTGTGTACACATATAATACCTTAATAAATTAAAAAAAATTTTTTTTTTAAATATAGCTGCCAAAACAAGTAGGAAAGCATTTATTTTTAAAAAAACATGTACTTTATCTCGCCCCTTATCCTGCCCCAGGATGATATACAAATACATAACCTGACTCAGAAAACATGCCAGTAAATTACAATAATTTTCATTTTTTATCCTTTACCAAATTATGGAGTTTTTCTTTTATGTAGACAGCATGGTAAATGCAGTTAGAAAGTATTTAATACTAAAATAGTTACAAACACTTTATGGCAGCCTAAAACTAAAGCTCTAAACTTAATAATTTCAGAGAACATTCCACCTCTCATTTTTTTCTCCCTTTTCCCTTCTTTTTAATAAAACAGAGATTAAGAGAATAAGCAATAGAAACCAACTTTGATTTCTATTTACTAACAATATAAGAAATATACTCAAGTATATTCATATATATATATATATATATGAAATATAGCAGGGTAAATCAAATTATAAGGTTCTATTTTTTTTTGGCTCTTAACCTAAAATATACTCTATTATAAACAGCAAACAACCTTTCATCTTTCTCAAAGCAAATTAATAAAAGACAAAAAAAAATACCTTTAAAACATTTCCATTTTTTAATGACTATTACTAGTATATAGACTAAGTGGCCAGATTATTATGAACTGTATATACACTGAGTGGCCAGATTATTATGATGTCAGAATGCATAATAATCTGGCCACTCAGTGTATATCCTATATAATAAAAGGCTAATATGCAAATTGTCCCTTCAATGAGAAGTTCGACCAGCAGGCAGGCCAGCCAACCACCCATGTCCCCTTTGGCCTCTGGCCAGGCTGGCCAGAAGCCACCCATGTACGATTTCATGCACCAGGCCTCTAATATATATCTCCTATCTAATAAAGAAGGAATATGCTAATTAACCATTGCTCAGTCACAAAGATGGTTGCACCCACAGCTGAGGCTAAGTTCCCATAAGGAGCCTTAATAAGCAATCAGCAGGAACCTGAGGAACCTTAACGAGCAATCAGCAGGAACCCGTGGGCCTTGATAGGGGACCTCAGGCCACGCCCCCCACCCGGTGGGTTTGATGGGGGACCTCAAGGTGTGCTTCCCATCCTGGTGCTGGGCTAAGGGACCTCAGGCTGTTCCTGCCGCACCATCACCAGGTTAGGGGACTTCAGGCTGCGCCCCCCACCAGGTTAGGCTTGACAAGGGACTTCAGGCCACATCTCCCACCCTGGCATCAGGTTGGGGGACCTCAGACTACACCCCCCACCCAGTGGGGCTTGACAGGGGACCTCAGGCCACACACCCCCACCTCAGCAACAGGTCAGGGGACCTGAGGCTGTGCCTCCTACCCAGCGAGGCTTGACAGTGGACCTCAAAGTGCAGCCTCAATGCTAGCTTGGGGGAACTCAGGCCGTGCCCCTGCCCAGGGGGGCTTGATGGGGGACCTGAGGCTGCGCCCCCCTCCCAGTGCTGGGCCAGTGGACCTGAGGCTGTGCCCCTCCCGCCTGGCAAGGCTTGTCACTGGACCTCAGGCCCTGACAGGACTTCAAGGCATGCCGCCCACATTGGTCTGGGCTGGGTAACCTCAGGCCATGTCCCCCATTCTGTCACCAGGCCAGGGGACCTAAGGCTATGCCCCCTGCTTGGCAGGGCTTGACAAGAGTGGGACTGGCCGGGTCTGGATCAAGCCCAATGTGGGGGAGCTGGCTGGGTCTGGGCCTCACTCGATTTTGAGGTGCATGTGAGTGGGAGGGGACTTGACTCTGGGTCCCATGGTGAGGCCCAGACTCTGACAGGAGGAAGGTTTTCATATACATTTTACTAATTTTCTTTCATCTCTGACACTTCTATTATAAAGAAAGGGCAAATAGCAATATTAAATTTTTCCTCTAATTAATTTCCTTTTAATGTTCACGAATTTCATGCACCAGATCACTAGTGTGTGTGTGTGTGTGTTTGTGTGTGTTATTTTTTTTTTTGAGTGGCCAGATTATTATGCATTCAGAGATCATAATAATCTGGCCACTCGGTATATTTTAGCACAATATTATATTTATTTAACTGAAAACTATGAACATAGCTGCAATTAAAAAGCTATTTAAATACTGTTGATTCAGAATGTCTCACTTATTGAAAAATGCAGTATTATTAAAAATGCCTCATTTTTAATTGTACAATGCCTGGTACATTTGCTTTCTTAAAATGAGAGAAGCAGGGTCTCTATGGCACCTGTATTGAGAAGTCAATTAGTCCATTGATGTTCAGTGCTGGCTCCATGAGGTCGAAGATGAGCTGAATATGGTGAGCCAAAGGGAGGTGATAGGAAGTCCCAGACGCAAAGCTTGTGATCTGCTCCAGCACATTGTTAGAGATCTGTGCAAAAAGGTGAGAATAATGATAAGACCAATATCCAAATAATTTTTACTTACTAAGAAATTTAAATTTACATGTGATCCTATTTAGAAGACATTTAAAACCTATTTCTACAAAATCTAAACCATGTACAAATGACTTCCTTACTGCAACTATAACTGAAAAAATAAGCCAAGTCATCATAAGACCTAGACCCAAATGTCCTAATGGTAGACAACTAGAAGTATTAATTAATTTCCAGATAATATCTATTTGAATATCAATGGATTTGTAAAATAAAGTGGGGATGGTTCCTTCTCACCTGTACTTTATCTATCATGAACAGATTTCTCCCGTATTAATAGCAATGTAGGACCATAGTGTAAAAACATAAGCATTATATTAGAGATATTTTACATAATGTTGATTATTACCATAAGGTAAAAATATTGTCAAAATAAAAAGTAATTCTTCTGAGGAAGACAACCTAACCCTTAAAACTTAGCTACTCAATAATTTGAGATGCTTCTAAATATGTTTTAAAAGCATGTTTATAAAATCAACTAAGACCAGAAACATACACTACATAGGAGACTTTAAAGAAAATATGAATATCACAAATGTATAATAAACAGCTTTAAATGGCCACCTGAGATGTCACTTGATGCTGATCGTAATACGAAAGGAGCTGAAGTTTTGTGAACACAGCCTCCAGTGTTGGAAATGACTCCTGCCTGCTCTTCCTGGCTCTTGGTCCTTCATCTCCAACTAGGAAACATACAGTAACACATTATTTTTCATTCAACAGAAGCTCTTGACTCTTCAATGATACTGATTTGATTTCAATATAATGTACATACAAAAAAGTGCACAAGCTCTATGAATCTCTACAAAATAAATACACTTGTAATGAAACTCAATTCACAAAATCACATATCAGAACACTGCACACTTGATGGGGCCCCTCCAGCCACTTTTCTCTCCCCAGGGGACAAGGTCCCAACTCCTCACAGCTTAGACTAATATCTCGGAGCATTTGTCACTGACTGACTTTTGAAATGGAAGACCTTAACCAGGAAGCAGGGAATCACCCAGGCTCATTCTGACTTAATAGAAAGTTTCACTGGCATCTTCTTAGGAGACTTGTTGTAATATTTTCTCAAATAGTTTAATTTGTAAAAAAAGAAAATTTAAACACATGATTCCTAACTTTTAGGGTAGGAAAGATAAAATTCCTCCACACTGATGGGAAAATGCAACACTTATTTTAGCATAAGGCAGTTTGAAAAAATTACAATAAAAATAGTTTAAAATATGCTATCCCAGAGGGACTCTTGTTCTTAAAAGTTTAAAGGATAACATCCAAAAATAATTAGATCCAGTTTTTAAATATTTTGCAATGTATGTGTGTACAAATATAAATCTAAAAACAAAAGTAAAAGGTTGGATTATATAATGTCTAAGGTCATCTCCAACACAATGATTCTAACTAGTTAAAGGCTATGGTGACAAGAGCACTATCACTCACATCTCTGCCCTGCCCTCACCCCTACCTTCTTCTACCTGTCTACCCCCCTCCCCTTGGCTCTCTCCCACCCCTGAAATCACCATATCAGTACTGTTATGTTTAAGAGGGTTTTTAAAATATATATATTTTATTGATTTTTTTACAGAGAGGAAGAGAGAGGGATAGAGAGTTAGAAATATCAATGAGAGAATCATTGATCAGCTGCCTTCTGCACACCCCCTACTGGGGGTGTGCCTGCAACCAAGGTACATGCCCTTGATCCGAATCGAACCTGGGACCCTTCAGTCCGCAGGCCGATACTCTATCCACTGAGCCAAACTGGTTTCGGCTTAAGAGGGTTTTTGTGGCGTTTTTGTTGTTGTTGTTTGTTTGTTTTTGCCTAATCTCTCACATTTTATTTGGAAAAGTTTAATTCAGAGAACAAAGGTTATTACACACCTCTATTAAACTAACAACTTCACTAAACAGCAAAAGATTTTGTTAATGACAAATGTAATGATGTTTAAAAATAACATTAGAAGACAAGATACTTCCCTTTCAACAATAGCAATTACAATTTAAGCCCTCTGCCCACCAAATAAAAACACAGGCTGATTTGTGTTCATTTCCTAAAACAAACAAAGAAACAAACAAACAAACCCTGAAACCAGAGTAAATCAGAATTAAAAGGTGATGTGTAGCATGAGGTAAAAGACTCTGCCACTTTTACCAATAACACCAAAAATCAAAACTAATAAGTTCATTAAGCCTATTTATTTTCCATTTAGCTGATCATTTGTCATAAACATATTTAAAACACCCAAGTTTGGAATTTTTTATTAACTAACACCACTTATCCAAAGCTGAAAGTGCACATCACCCGTGTTGGTTACAATGTGCTTTAAAACTGAAGTTAAGCCAAAACCGGTTTGGCTCAGTGGTAGAGCATCGGTCTGCGGACTGGAAGGTCCCGGGTTCGATTCCGGTCAAGGGCATGTACATTGGTTGCGGGCACATCCCCGGTGGGGGGTGTGCAGGAGGCGGCTGGTCGATGTTTCTCTCTCGTCGACGTTTCTAGCTCTCTATCTCTCTCCCTTCCTCTCTGTAAAATATCAATAAAATATATTTAAAAAAACAAACAAAAAAAACTGAAGTTAAGATAATTATTTAGTCCTTCCTGGGACCAAAGCAAAAACACAAACAAAAATAGCACAGATGAGGAAGTAGATCCATCAGGAGAATTCACAGATGCATCTTTTTTGTTTGTTTGCTTATGCTAATAAGCTACAGCTAACTTCTTAAAATCTCTCCTAAAAATATGCAATTGATTATTGGCAATTCATATTCATTTAAAAATATATAAAATATTAGTGGAAGTTTTCACTGGAATACTTTATTTTAATAGTATTCACATGCATAATAGTCATAATTCATAGATTTTTCTCATCTGTCTTATGTTAATTTGCTTTCATAATAGGTATTATTATTCTTTAGTTGCTTAATTTTGGTTGTCTTTTTTTCAAAATCTTTAAACCCTAGGAATTTTGGCCTTCTAGTTTGATAAACCTCATTAATATTTTCAAAAGACGCACCATTGAAACACAAAGATGACTAGTCATATAAATATAAAAGAGGTTTGATCACCTTCAAACTGGAAATGACATATAAGTTTGGATTATAAATGCCCCAGGATAAAGCCTGGTTGATGTGAAAACACTAATGGAGTTCCTAAAAATCATATATGTACATGCTTACACAGAGCCCTTTTCCTGCCTTATCAATCCTTGTCTTCACTGAGAAAAGGGGGGAAATGTCCATTAATCTTACAAATAGTTAGCTAGCTTCTGGTGAGCACACTAGGTTTTAAGTAGTGACTTAAATGCTGCCTATCAAAAGATAGATCTAATTAAAACTTTTCTGGGTAAGGAATTTTAAAATGAGGGAAAGATAAAAATCCCCATTTGAAGATATCTTTTTACAGAGGTGTTTCAGTTACTGGTATCTCCAAAAGCAGCATGTACAACAATTTTCTCTGTGAGTTCATGAGCAAGACTTGCCTATTTAAGAAACTGATACAAAGATAGAATAGACTATAGTCTGACAAAAACTATGAAGGAAGGAAGTAGACTCAACAGAAAAAGATACCACATTGCTTCCTTCCTCTTCCTACCCTCTCATTTTCCAAAAACCAAAAATTCCATATGACCTGGAAAGACTCTAAAATTAATTTATAACTTTTTAAAAACTGTATTACTGAACCTTTGAACTGAGATAGTGTCATCCCATTCTCAAGTACACAAAGAGGAGTTTCAGTAGTCTCTGCTCCCTACTTAGCACGGCTTCTAAATGCAACCCATTTCCTCTTTCTCTAGGAAAGAGAAAAGAGCAAGGGGGCAGATCACAGTTTTTCTTAGCAACTGTGTTCTTTGCAAGCTCCATAAGGACAGACTAACAACACTAGGGTTTCATTTCCCTTCCAGGACTCCTGGTTGTCCCCTGGCAGCTTAAGCTGGTGTATTACAAGGTCCTTAACCAGCAACAGGAGGAAATGAGGGACATGATGCAAATCAATGAAGGACACGATTTTCCATTGTGTATGCCTGCGACTCATGCAATGGCAACATGACAGTGAGAGAGAAAAGAGAGCCTTGTACCTAGTTTCTGCCTGTGCCCCTCCATTGATGGAGAGGAAAGAGCTGTTTGCATTAGTTATATCTGCACTTTCCTATAGGACAGATGTAGCAAGGACAAGCTCTAGAAATTCATCTGCTTAAAGTCTAAAGGATCCCCTAAGGAGAGGTTCATAAAAGAGTATTTATTTTGTACTGAACATCAAAGTAGGGTTTCTAGAGGTGGCTTATACCAAGTGCAGGAAGTGTGCTGTTTGCAAAGGGAAAATTGAACACCCCCCCCCCTCCCACCGTGTTATTTAGGTAGTAGAAAAACAAATACCACTGGAGGTAGTGGAGTATATATTATATCATATTTTAAATCATATGACTGCCTAATAAAATAAACAAACCTTGAAAAGAGTAATTAGGGAAGTGTAAAGTAGATAATTACAAAATTTCAATTATGCAATGTGGTGACATAATGTAAAGGTGTAGCTTTCCTGTAAAAACTATGTAAAAGGCCAGGGGAAAGAGTATTCTAAGTAAAGAAGGCTTTATAGAACAAAGAACTAATTGTCTTTTTTACTTGAAAACTTTTGGTAATATTGGTAGCCACCATTACCTATCACAATTATTATTCTGATTAATGGAAGAAAAGATCAGCAACTATGCTGTCATGATTTTCAGTTATCCTACAATATAAGTACCCAGAACAAACTACAAGCTTGAAGAAGACTCATAAAGAATAGGGGAATCACTTCCAAAGTAAGGGGTTTTCCAACTCATTCGTCAATACTCCATTTTTTACTATTGTAGAAAATTCGAGAAGTAAAAAAAAAAGTAGAAAGTAAAAACTACCTACATCTACTCATAAAACGTGCTATTTTAATACAAGGATTACTATAAATGGAACCAAGGCCTTAAAATTTCAATGTGCTTATTCATATTTCGATGTGACAGTCATTGAGGAGAGGAAACACTGGGGACACTGCCATCTACAAACTTGATAAAGATAGAGCTAAGGGGGAGGACATAGCCAGCACAATGGAAGCAAGCGCATTTGGGATCTTTACCCCTGGTCTCTGTGGTGCTCTTCTTATTTAGGATTTTCAAAATATCTCTGGTAATCTTCTTCAGCTGATGCCTCGCTTCATCACGTGCTTTGCCCACACCATAGAGAAGAACTGTGCGCTGGTTACATTCATGGCTTGAAGATTCATCCTGAAAAAGAGAAAAGTGCACTGAGAAACCCTGGTCTGCAGGCGCAGGGCTGCACTTCGGGTCCAGGAAGTGCACTAACCACAGCCTCTCTATGCTGGCTGGCCTGGTGACACCCGCCCACCTTTCAGTTCACCTCAACCTCCACTGGCAACACCTGGTTTTTCCAGTTTGGAACTTGCTAGAGTTAAAAAAAAGTGTCAACTAACCTGAAGTCTTAATAGAAGCAGTTGATGTGGGCGACCCCTACAGAGTAAGTTTTGACCATTGAAAACTTTTCATTGTTTAAAATTTAGCATGGTGTTAATTTCACATCATATTTACATACTATCTAGTTGTACTTTTTCCTTAAGGAAAGTGTTATTTCTTAGTTAAGTTTGGTTTTCTCTATACAGTATCATTAAATATTGTATATTTAGAAAAAACAAAACAAAACATCTTCTTAGGACCCTTAACTACTTTTATGGAAGTGTTTCCTTTACTTCCAACATGACTGTGTAAGATACATGTATATCTGTTTCCAATAGAGCATGCGGGTCTCAGTGGATGGGAGGTAAACAGAAGTAAAACATGTTCTGTCTGACACTAACTTCCCTTCTGGAGCACCCAGGCCCTCCCTGCCCACAAACCCAGTGAATTCAAGAGCTGTTTCTCCCTCCTGGTGGAGGAGACCACTCAGTCACAGCAAACAATATGCACATACTGCTAACCACATTCCTCAGCTAAAGTCATGTAGTCCGGGACGAGTTAGTTCTCTCTTAACTTGGTTTTGAACTTTTCTACTAAATTTCTTTCTCAGATCTTATACTCTTTCATCTTCTTGGGATAATCCCTCGCTCTATCCTTCAGTCCATCTCTTTTCTTATCATTTCTACATGTTGCCCCTGCCAGGTGCTCTCCCTTCCTAACAGCATCTAATCCCAAGGAGCTTGCCTGAGCAAACACCGCCCAGGAAACACACACCACATTGTGGTCCTAATTAGCAGTGGCTGCAAAAACCCTGGAGATGTGCAGAAGTGCAGCCTTTCATTTGCAGCGAGGCACCTGGGCATGGGGCACAATGCAGCATTTTGCTTCTACACTCTTGAAATAAGAGCCTGATCTCCCTCTCCCTCTCTCTCTGTCTCTGTCTCTGTCTTTCCTCCCAGTCTTTGTCATTGCGTCTTTCTTTCTCACACACTTGAATTCAAGACACCACTTCTCCTTGCACTAGTTCCTTTTTAAAATTATATTCTATCAGAAATCTACATTTGTACACCCTGCTACTCCATCTTGCTACCCCACCCCCAAGTAATTATTGTTTTAGGTGTTCCAATTTGCCTCCTTACTAATATAAAGGGGAGGGGAAGACTAGGAGCAGGTCTCTTTTAGAAGCCACTGTTACTTAATACACCCTGAATATCCAAATCTCCCTAAAATTTACATAGACAGACTTAACCACAGGATAAAGTCAACAGAGGTAATGATTCCCACACCTGGCTGCACATCTGAATGACTGAGCTGCTTGTTAATTCCCAACTTTTGTTGTGGCCACAGGGCACTGCTGATATATTTCTTGTATGTCTGGTGGATGTGCCCATGTGAACCTTTCAAAGGGAACAGAGGGCACTGTGGAAACTGTTCAACACCCAGTCCTGGACCTGGGATTGTTTTCAGTGAAAAATGGTTCTGATGTAAACTTCAGTAGGAGGCATAATGGAAAGATGTTAGGAAAGATATTCACAGCTGTTTACAGAGTGTCTCCTCACAGCAGGACAAGGTGCTAGGAACCCTGAGAAAATGCAAGGATGCCAGTTCCTTGTCCTCAAGCATTGCAGATCCAGTGTCATAAAGGCAGCGTTTAGAGGGAGCAGAAGCCTCAGCAGGGCCGGTGAGGGTGGTGTCCTGGGAAGACCCGCTCGCCCCTCACTAACACACAGGAGCCTGGGTGGGCATGAACAGTCATAGCCAAAGGTTGGGTCAGAGCTGTGAATGCCCTCAGGTCCAACTCCACGGTCTGGAGAATGAGCCTTTCCAAGCCGCGGATTCTTCCTCTGAAGAACAAGGCAACACCAACTGCCCTGTGAGAATAACTGAGTAGCACAGGAGATAGCCCATTGCCGGCCATTCGTATTCCCTAACTTCCACCTCTCTCTCTCTCACACCCCCTACTCACACTGTGCCACATTGCTCAACATTTACCAGATACTGGCTGCATCCTTCCTTGGCTGTGGCCCTCCCACCACCTAAAATACTGTCAGCAGCCTCAGCTTCACTCATGGAAATGCTCTGGCTATTTACAGCCTCTGGGCCCTCACTCCCTCACCACAAGCTAGTGAGAGTCTCTCCAGAAAAGGCACAGGGAGGGGAGAGAAGCACTTATCACAGTATAATTCACTTATTTTCAATGTATTCTCTAGTGTCTGTCTTCCCTGCTAAACTACCCATTTTGTGATGGAGAACCCAGGTCTGTTGTGTTCACATTTATGTTATTTTCTTAATTATCACACGGTATGTTTTTATTGATTTTGAGAGAGAGAGGATTCAGGGGGAAAAGAGAGAAAGAGAGAAACACTGATGTGAGAGAGAAACATTGATAAATTACCTCTGATACATGCCCTGACTAGGAATTGAACCCACAACCTAGGTATGTGCCCCAACCAAGGATGGAACCCACAACTTGGATATACCCCTGGACTGGAAATTGAACCCACAAAATGGGACAATGCTCTAAGTAACCCAGCCACTGGACCAAGGCCACATTTACATTCTTAACAGGCACTGATTGGCACTTAATGTTCATTGAATATATAATATGATGAATAAATAAGTGGACTAATAAAAGAACACATGACTAAAAGATAAAAACAAAAACTGGTTTTGTAGGAAACAACCTGAAAAATGCTGATAAAACTCAAGAGGAGAAAAGGGAGGCAAAGAGAAAGCAAAAAAGTTTGTAGAGTGTAAACTATATCTTAGTGGTGAGACTAAAAAAGAAGAAGCAAAACCAAGAGGTATTTGATGGCAACTGGGAAAATATCATGCATCTGAGTGAGAATGTTCAAGTCACCGGATTTCAAGGCGACTCACTAGACAGTTTGTTGGAAGAAAAAAGAGTAGTTAACAACAGCAGGGAGCTCATAAATTCACATTGAAGTGAGAAGAATTTAAGGGGTAGGTAGAAATCCTATATAATAAAAGCCTAATATGCAAATTGTCCCCTCAGGCAGGGTGGTCAACCAGTTCAACTGCTTGCTGACCACTAGGGGGCAGTGTGTAATATGGCAGGTGTTGGCTGGGAGAGAGCATGCTGCCCTCCTGGCTTCTGTGTGGCACCACTGGGTGGCCCAGAGGCCCACGCTGTGCCCTGACCCCGGCGTCCAGCTGCATTCCCCGTATCTCTGCGTGGGGACTTGGGTGCCGTGACTCAGGCAGAGTAGGGCATGTGGGGGCCCAGGGGCCCATGTGCTGCCCAAGACCCAGAGGTCAGCTGAGACCTGCCCTTCTATGCCAGATGCTCACGCTTCGATCTCTGACCAGGCCTAGGGACCACACCCGTGCATGAATTTTGGGCACTGGGCCTCTAGTATTTTAGAAATCTTTAGTGGGTGGTTTGACATGGAGGTGAACATGAAGGTGACGCTTAGGGAGAAGAGCAATGTGTCACTGGAAGGAGTGCAAAAAAACCCAATTATTGGGAGAAGGCAAAGAGGGTTGAGACAATTAGGAAACAAACCATCCAATGATGCACATGCACTCTCCATAATCAATAAGAGCACCAGAGAAGTCAGGGTCACAGAGGTTGGTCATGGAGGGGACATTTAACACTGGGAGTCATCAACAGTATCAAATGCAGTGGAGAAGTCACAATGGATGTAGCCTGACTTTTTTTTTTTAAACACACACGTGTGAACCTCAAAAGAGAAGTTTCTCTACAATGGGGGACGGAGGGCAGGGAGCAGGAAATAGGGAGCTGAAGTAATAGTAGGTGGTGAAATAAGAGAAGATTAAAGAAGTGACCCACATTTACTAGTATTGGGCATGAAGAACAGCAGCTTGAGAGGAAGAGAAGATTGTGTTAGGATAATCAATGTAACCTCTTGTTTCAAAGCTACGTTCCAGGAAGGAAATCCAGACTGGAGGGCAGTAAAAACTTGGAAAGAAAGTCAGGCACACCTTTCCACTTCACTTACAGAGAAAAAAGGAGACTGATAAAAACACAAGGAATGTGGGGAAAGTGAGGAATGTGAGGAAGTTCATGTTAGTTCACTGGTCCTGATATGCTCAGGGGGTTGGACTAGAAGCACAGAGAATGAGGGATGGAATATAAAACCAAGAGCAACATGCACTTAGCTGGGAAAGAACCAGTGTCCTCTATGCGTGTGAAAAGGTATTTGCTTCTGATAACTGATATTGTTAGGAAAATCATGACTGTAGCTGTTACTAATCTTCTAAAAGCAACTCTTTTTTCAACAGCCTACAACAGCAATTTTCAACCAGTGTGCTGCAAGAATTTTTAAACTATACAATACCCAACTATTTAGTCAGGGGCACTGACCTCTTCTCCCTTAGGTTGTCAAACGGGGAAAAAAAAAATAACAACAGCCAACACAATAGCCATCCAATGTGAATGAATCAAAATGATACCTTTTATTCTTATCAGATCAGCCAAAAGTACATTGTTTGGTGTGCCACAGAACTTTAGTAATTAGTTTATGTGTGATGTGAATTGAAAACTATGTAACTGGTTTATGTCAATTTTCTATACATGCAGAAAATATACAAGTCTTCAAATACCAACTTTTACTACATGAGAATTAAGGCAGCCTTAAAAAAATAGAACAAATATTCCAACAGTACCAATATGTTCTGCTCTTTCATCTGGGAATCAAAACACTCTCAGGTTGCCTAGTTTGTAAGTAGATTTAATGATTGGAGTTCAGTAGCAAAGAATTATTCTGTTATTTATTCCCTGACACATTTGTCCGGCAGGAGAAAACTGTCACTAGGCATCTTGCCACAGCCAGTGTGCTGTCCACTTTTGAAAATCTCCAGATCGATTATTTTATTTCTCCAGATAATAGATCACTTAACTGATATGGAACTAGGAGGATGCATGTCCAAAACCTGGGGAGGCCTGTTATACTACAGAAATTAAAATGTGCCTCTCAACCCACATATCCCGGGAAGAATTGAAGTGAATTAAATTGAAGACTGCTCTGAGTCATGTTCATTTCTTTAAAATGTGTGGTTAGAAATGTTGCCAAAACACATGTGTGTTCACAAAGATATTATAATGGTGGCTACACTATCAGGGCTATGCACTATCCTTATTCATATTTTCTGATTATTTCCACAAATGACCCATAACCATAGAATTTTGAAATTAATAAATTAATGCTCCTTTAAAGGGAAATAAGAATCCCACTCTGAGTGCTTCCTTTTCTTTCAAACACTAAATAAGATCAATGAAATAGATGCACTTGTCCTGTTGATACGATAAAATTAAGCATTTCAAACTTCCCAACACTCATTAATTTGTATGTTTAAATATTCAAATGCAAACCCAGTATTCATCATCTCCAAAAAGGAGTAAAAGCTGCTTTTTAAAAAATAGTAAATCTACATAAAATTTTATTTTAGTTCATTAAAATGAGTTTATTTTATTATTTTAAAATATATCTTTATTGTTGAAAGTATTATAGATATCCCTCTTTTCCCCACCATTCACCTCCTTCTCCCCACTCCTGTCCCTCCTCAGGCCTTCACCACACTATTGCCTGTGTCCATAGGTAACGCATACAGTATATGCATATAAGTTCTTTGGCTAATCTCTTTTTGGCCCCATCCCCTCCCTCTGAAATCTGAAAATATATAACTATTAAAAGAGGCTTCCAAGCATTATTCTTATAGCTGAATTCTTTAATATACCATTGTTCTGTTCATTTTAGAATAAAATGACTTCATATAAATGCTACATCAGTAATAAGCCCTGGGCTGGGTGAATGATAGGTGTGCACATGTGCAGGGAGGCGGCTGTGTTAAGCAGGGGCAGGGGACATCCGAGCTGCGAGCCGTACAAGGCCCTGCAAGGCATAAAGGGATAACTTTTAAGCTGGCAATTTTGTATGGCCCTTGAATGATGTTTTAAATATACAAATGTCCCTTGGAAGAAAAAAGATTCCCCACTCCTGTAAAATAATAAGAAATGAGGCTGCTGCTTCTCATTAATATTTCCAGCTGAATTAGAGTAAATTTTTCTCCAAATTAAAAAAAAAAAAAAGGAACTCCTTTTAATTTGATTTGTATAGGAAATCTTTGTCCTACAATAGCTTTTAGTCCACGGTATGAAATGAGACTTTATCCCGCAGGCTCAGTGCGCCATAGGAGCATAACTGATACTACGGTGTTTAGATAGATAGAGTAACTAGGCCTCCACTTTCAAGCAAAACACTCGAGCCAGGGTGACAACTTGATCAGCAGAGTTAGCATTCGCTTTTACTAAAAACCCCAATGCCCAAGACTCCTGACTTTAGCAATTTGTCTTTTATCTAATCCGTGTCTATACTCTCACCAGAAAAGCCAAGCTAGATGACATAAGCAAGCAATTCCTTAAAATGCATGTATTCAATGGAAACATTCACTAATATCAGAATGACCACACCTACAAGCCACTAAAATAGCCAAAGAGAGCCAATCAAATGGTTTCATCACCTCCAAATCCTCCTGCCACTACCCGGTTCCAAAGGGACCAGAGTCCTCCACTCCAGGACAGGGCCCCCGGTACAGAGTCTTCTCATTCAAGTAAATATGTTCAGATAAGCAGACAACCTTCAGCAGACTTGGCAAAATACATAAACTGGTTAAATCACTTGCATGTAAAAATTCTGGGTTATTAGTTTATTCTAAGTCATCTCAACCGTTGAAAGTAACCAAATCAATCAAAGCTAGTCCCATTCCCACAGTCACACATACAATTACAAACTTCACCTGTTGTTTATTAATGAGCTAAGAGTGCACAACTTGCTCTACTGTAGTCATATGACAATACACTTTTGTAACCTGAAACAATTCTTGCTAAAAGATTTTAGTCACTTTCAGAGTCAAGTGATGTAAATGGGTAATTGGCAGACATCCTCCAAAGAAAATACTACCAGAGAAAGTTCAGAGACAGGTGTGGTTGTGAGTTAAAACCAGAGGAGAGATAAAGTTCATTTAGAATAAGAGCTGAAGATTTCCCTTTACCCTTCAGTTCCCTACTCATAGTCCTCTAGGAATTTGGAAAATGTAAATTCTCAATAAAATATATGATTTAAGTATCCTGAATTAGTGTTCCTGTAATGTAACACATACATTATGTGTTGTAACTTTTCCCCACAAATCTTGTTTCATCTCTAGACCTTAGAAACAATTCATAAACGTCCTTTAGAGTTTACAATTTTCTGTAAATAAAATGACTCTTATTTTCCTGAAAGAAGTGCAGCCATTCCCTTCCTGGTATTTACCCCTCCCTCCCTCGCCTCACTGTCCAGGAGATGGCGAGAGGGGGAAGATTTAGCAGTAACTGCAAACTAGCTACAGATGAAGGCTCTGGGACCAGACAGCATGGTTGGCATCAGGCCTCAAATGAATTGCTGCTCTGCTCCCCCAGCTTCCCTAATCAGAAACAAATAATATGAAGGTGCACTTCGGAGAATCGTCAAGGTCATAAAATGAGTAAATTCATGACGATATAGGAAATCAAACACTAGCATATATTCTGAAGTGTACATAACACAAAAGTTCTGTCAAAGTCTAATTTTGTGTCCCCAAATCAACAAATAATATTTGCATATTGTAAGTCAAATTTTAAAATAAAAATAACCTGATACCTACTTTTCCAAGAGTTTAATATCAAATTGACACCTCTAGCTGACTAACAGGTTAGGATCTATTAAGTACCTGAAATTTCCAAATAAAATGATTCGAATTTGTAACTTGATTTTAGATTCTTAATGCCAATTTAAATCAGTGGTCCTGATTTAAAACTTTAGTGTGCATGAGTATCACATGGAAAGCTCATTAAAATGCAGGTGAGGGGAGCACCCAGAGTTCCTTAACTCCCTGGGGCTCGGTTTGGAGGCAAGGAACCTGCATTTCTCATGACTTCCCAGGGAAGCCTGGCTGCGGTTCTGCATGTCAGAACCTTTGTTGAAGATTAACAAACACAGAGACAGACCCACACAAAACTCAGAAGAAATAACCAAAATGTATCTTCATAGCAAAGGCATCTATCCAAATAGTTCTCTGGTAACAGAGATTACAGTTAGAAGTATTTGTGTGTGTGTGTGTGTGTGTGTGTGTGTGTGTGTGTGTGTGTGCGCCCACAGCAGTGTTTATACCATGATAAGAGCAATGCAAGGATCCATGAAATTATTTATTCCCCAACACCAAAAACGTGGTTAACAGAAAAAAATATTGTTTCTATGTAAATTCTGTTCCAAAAAAAGCATAAAAGACACTTTATATAATAAGCTTGCAATTAGATACAACTGTTTTTCCTTCTAATGTAATTTTGGAATTTTATCATTTATAATGGGAGCATATTGTTTCATCTACAAAAAGTAGATCAAACACAGATTTAAAATAATAACATTATTAACCAGGAAAAGAAAGGCAAAGAGCAAGAGATTTAACATCCCTAACAAGCACAGATTCTGAGTTAATGTAATTACTCTCTCACAACATCCTCCAATGTTCAGTACAGTACGTTTTCAGGTAAACAGCCATCTAAGGAACAAGCTTGCAATCTTCTCCAGGAAGCAGACTTCAAAAGGCTTGGATTTATCCTTGCAGGGAAAAATACCCAAAAGAACTCATACAGCATCAACTATATGGCAGGACTCAGTAAAAAGCCACAAGATTTAAAATTGCCTTTTAAAAGATGACTTTTCACCCACCCTGCCCCACATTCCCCAAAGAAATAAAAGCAGAAGTCATAAAAGTGGACAAACGGAAATCCAGTGTCTGCAAAGCTTTGAGTCCTCAGCACTTGAAGGTAATTTCTGATTGTGGAGTCCTCTCTTCCGCTCACGCTCTATTTCTCCCTAGAAACCTCAAGACTTTACTGATGAGAACTCTGCAAAGTCTCTACTATAAAGAGTTTTAACAACCAAGCTAAGACATTAAAAAGGAAAATACCAGATGCCACCCTGCAGTTGAACTGACTATCACTTACTGGATACATTTAAATCCTTCAATCAACAGAGTAACCAGGTAACTATATCTAGAAGTATCTTACACTTTGTATTTACACTATGTATTTATACTTTGATATGTGAACATTTTTTTCAGGTTTTCTTAAAATTGGAAACCTTTAGTAACAATATCAATGCAGGCACTTATTTGGGATAAAAATTAAAATATAATCCACAATAATGGTGTTAGAGATAGCAATTTCATTTAAAAACTGATAGAGGACTAAAATAAAATATAAATGGTTTTATTAATTTTATATTAAATGTGGAATTAGACTTAAATAGAGAGAGAGAGCTGAAATTCACCAGATTAAGAATACTTGTTAAATAAATTACAGTCTATGCAAAATGAGGAATCCCAAAGTAGAATTTCCAAAACTATCCAAGAATATACAACTCAAAGCAAATAGCGGTAGCAAAGAAGGTTAAAATCAATGATCTTGTATCAATCACATATTGTTTTTGGTTTGTTTTAGGTTAAACAGGTGAGAGATGATGAGGTGTTGAAAATTGAAGCCATAATTGTGACAATGTGAATTAATCTTGTTTTACTTTCAATAATTAAAGGGTGTAAAAAATTAATTCTACTGACATGTGGGGTATTTAGTTCTACCTTTATTTGTCATATTTAAATATTTTATATGAAAGTTTTAAAAAATTTAGGTATCTGTATTTTAACATTACCATATCTTATATTTAGGAATAATATTCTATAAACAATCAATTCATTGTCTTTGATGAAATAAAAATGTTACAAATCTCACTTTAAGTTTCAAAATTTATATGTCAGATAATATATTCAAGTGAAGGGTTAGTTTTCTTTACAGCTGCTTGTTGGGGTATCATAACCTATGGAACCAGACATGAACATGATTTTGCTTTGTTATGGTAGCTACCATTATATTTGAAGCTAAAGAATGATTGCCTATCGGCCTGATTTTTTAATGGATGCCAGCAATATAGAAGCAGAAATATCCTTCAATTATAAAGGATATTTTTCTTTCTGGTTTAGTATCTTACTTATTTAATCCTAATAGGCAATTATCAGTTATTTCTTCTTAGAATGCTTTTAATGGTACAACTAGAGTAAGTGAAGTCCAGGAATAAGGGTGGTGCAGAAACAGTAACTGAATAGAAACAAAAGAACTTTTTAAAGGCATGAAAATGGAACCGGAGAACAAAGTAGAGCCCTAATATTGCTCTTCTAGACTTCATATATAAGCATATGAATGTTTTTGCATAAGATAAAAAATGTCCTAAGAGAGGCAAGTATTCAACAAATAAATACAAAATATCCATACCTTCACATAATTCAGGCCATTTACTTTCCTAGAAGTAGAATATGATGAAACAACACGAGATTGTTTTCTTTGTTCTTACTAGCTACCACAAAGAGATTTGGAAACCTCAGTTTTTAAAGAAGACTGTCCAGAAAAGTTACACACAGAGACGAAAGCAAAATCAGCTACTGGCACTGAAAATAACCACCACCCTCTCCCCTACAGGTATCAAAGAGGGAACGCGACATGGACAACCTCACCTCTCCCCCAGGGAATGGCAGCCTGTGCACCAGGGACTACCACATCACCCAGGTCCTCTTCCCGCTCCTCTACACTCTCCTGTTTCTCACTGGACTTGTTACAAATAGCCTGGCAATGAGGATTTTCTTTCAAATCCACAGTAAATCCAACTTTATTATTTTTCTTAAGAACACAGTCATTTCTGACCTTCTCATGATTCTGACTTTTCCATTCAAAATCCTCAGTGATGCCAAACTGGGAACAGGACCACTGAGGACATTCGTGTGCCAAGTGACCTCCGTCATATTCTACTTCACAATGTATATCAGCATTTCCTTCCTAGGGCTGATAACTATCGACCGCTACCTGAAGACCACCAGGCCATTTAAAACATCCAGCCCCAACAATCTCCTGGGGGCTAAGGTTCTCTCTGTTGTCATCTGGGCATTCATGTTCTTACTCTCTTTGCCTAATATGATCCTAACCAACAGGAGGCCGAAAGACAAGAATGTGAAGAAATGCTCTTTCCTCAAATCAGAGTTTGGTTTGGTCTGGCATGAAATAGTCAATTATATCTGTCAAGTCATTTTCTGGATTAATTTTTTAATTGTCATTGTATGTTATACACTCATTACAAAAGAACTATACAGGTCATATGTAAGAACAAGGGGTACTGGCAAAGTTCACAAGAAAAAGGTGAACATCAAAGTTTTCATTATCATTGCTGTATTTTTTATTTGTTTTGTTCCCTTCCACTTTGCCCGGATTCCCTACACCCTGAGCCAGACCCGAGATGTCTTCAACTGCTCTGCAGAGAATACTCTGTTCTATGTGAAGGAGAGCATGCTCTGGTTAACGTCCTTAAATGCATGCCTGGACCCATTCATCTACTTTTTCCTTTGCAAATCCTTCAAAAATTCCTTGATGAGTATGCTGAAGTGCACCAATTCTGCAACATCTGCTCCCCACGAAAATAGGGGGAAAGGTCAGGATGGTAGGGACCCAAGCGAAGAGACTCCAATGTAAACACACTGAGGTAAGGTTTCAATCTGTTAACCAGATTGAAATATTAGTGTTTGGAACTCCTAAAAGAAAACACTATGTAAAAATATTAATACTAAGAAGCAGCTGAGGAACAATGACTCTTGAAACAACAAAAGACTACAAAAGTAAATTTAATTTACTTTTCAGATATTAAAAGCTATCTTAAAATGTTTTAAACTAAATTAATATGTAGCTGTGGAGCAAAACAAACTATATCCAATCACCATATGACGTGCAAAACTATACATAATTCAAGAGTTCTAGAGTTTTGGCAATATTGGTAACAATGATGATACTTTAATTCTTTAAACACACTATTGATCACTATGTTAGTAAACTTACTATATAATGAATTGAAGAATGATAAATCTGATGAGATCATCTGACCAAAAATTATACTTATCTATAATAATAAAAACATAATATGCTAATTAGACCGGGCAGCTGAATGACCTTCCGGACGTCCTTCTGGACATCCTTCCAGATGACCTTCTGGACGAAGCCAGGGCTGTGAAGGCCGAGCCCCTTGCACAGATTTCATGCATTGGGCCTGTAGGTAAATGTATATTCAATCCTAGTCCCCTAACCAAATGCTGACCTACTGCGATAATCATTATAAAAACTTAAGTGGGGCACACAAAGAATACTAACTACTAACTTATAATTATCAGCAAAGACCTAAGGGAATTATACTAATTGAAATGGAAATAGATTGGACTGAACTTTTTTAATGTTCATTAAGATAGAAGATTAAAAACTACTTTTCCAATAAAAAGTATAGAAATAGCAAATGAAGCCGTTAAATAAAAAGGCTTTATATAAGACATTCTAATACACACACACACAACACACACACAAAAATAATAACACTCCTTTCACACTAGAGAAATCAGTTTTACTAATATTTTGAGAACTTTAGTAAATACAATAGCATCATAACTTATCTTTATTAACTAGCTACTAGAGACTACACACAAGTTAATAAACATTTCTCATAGCAAGAAAAAAAATGTAATTAAGCATTTGTACAGCATAATTATCAACAGGAAAGTGATTAAAATGGTTGGATTTATGCCCTTGCTGGTTTGGTTTAGTGTTTGGGGCGCCGGCCCTCAGACTGAAGAGTCCCAGGTTCAATATTTCTCTCTCTGCCTCTCCTTCTCCTTCTCACTCAGTCTAAAAATTAATGGAAAAAACATCCTCAGGGGAGGATTAATATCAACATCAAAATGTTTGGATTTACCTGTTTGTTATTTGAGTGTATAACAAAAAATTTACATTAAACTACAAATTGTTAAAAATTCTTTGTTCAAAGTTATTAGATATCATGACTCACTTCCTATCTTTCCCCTACCTCAAATGTCAAATCTATTTAAGAAAAATTAGCTGCCAAGATTTTTACAACAGAATATTGAGAAAAATCTTCTAAAGGTGACATCTCACATCAATTAGTTCATGAAAAACCAGGTCAGACTTCAATGTAGTCTGATTCCACAGAAGCCTATTCTTAATATAAATAAAATATACAACACACTGGAAATTATGACATCATTTATCTTAATTATATATAATCCTCAGAGGTGATTATCAAACAGAAAGCATAGATTCCAATATCTAAATATAATATGAGAAGAAATTAAAAGGTTGAATCCTATATAATAAAAGCCTAATATGCTAAGTGTCCAGTCGTCTGTTCTACCAAAATATAATATGATAATGATATGCTAAGGTCTCTCTCTCTTTTTAAAAAAAATAAATCTTTATTGTTCATATTATTACAAATGTTCCTCATTTTATTCCCCCCTCCATTGCTCCCCTCCACCAAGTTTCCATCTCACTCTCTGCCCTTTCCCCATCCCCCATTGTCCTCACCCATAGGTGCAGTTTATGTTCAGTCTCTTCCCACCCCCCCACTCTCCATTTCCCTGAGAATCATCAGTCCATTCCCCTTCCATACCTCTGATTCTATTATATTCACTAGTTAATATTATTCATCATGATTTTTACTTCCCTTGGTTTTTAGATTCACTTGTTGATAGTTACGTTCATAATTTTTATCTTTATTTTCTTCCTCTTCCTAAAGAACCCCTTTTAGCAATTCATATAATTCTGGCTTGGCGGTGATGAACTCCTTTAGCTTAAATTTATTTGTGAAGCTCTTTATCTGGCCTTCGATTCTGAGTGATAGCTTTGCTGGGTAGAGTATTTTTGGCTGTAGGTTCTTGTTATTCATCACCTTGAATATTTCTTGCCATTCACGTCTGGCCTGCATGGTTTCTGTTGAGAAATCAGGTGACAGTGGTATGGGTGCTCGGTCTCTTAACTGCTCACTATGATGTGCACTGACCACCAGGGGGCAGATGCTCTGACTGGTAGGTTAGCTTGCTGCTGGGGTCTGGCAGATCGGGACTGAGCTAGATGGGCTGGACATGCCAATAGAGCCCTCCTTCGTAACCTCCCTGGCCCAGATCGTGCACCAATGGGGTCCCTTGGCCTGCATACTCTTGCAATCAGGGAAACCTTGGGGGATGTCGGAGAGGTGGTTTCAGCCCAATCCCGCAGGCCAGGTCAAGGGAACCCATTGGTGCACAAATTCATGCACCGGGCCTCTAGATGTAGTATCAGGAAGCTCACTGAATTTTAATAATAATAGATTTTATCTAAACCCTCTACAAGTTGTGCTGAGCTAAATTTCAGTATAAACTTGAACTTATTTAATTCTCTGAATGAATTATATCATATAATAAATATGTATTTAATAAATAAATTTAATTGATAAATAAATATCTCTTCTCCAGCAGCCACACTTCTTTCTCCTGCACTATTCCAAGTGAGCACTGGATGCCAGCAGAGATGCATGCATCTAAACAGATGCCTATTTCATGTACTGTAGGTGCAACAGCAGTAGCCATTTACGCATTGTAAACTAATGCAATCCATTCTAATGTCATATCCTGTAAGACAGTGTTTCCCAAACTTCTCTCATGATGAGAATCAGCTGGTGGAGTTGTTAAAATCAAGATTCCTGAATCCCAACTAAGAAGTGCTAAACTAGAATTTTTCGGAACATATAGGTAAAATTGTATACTTAATTAGTGCTCTAAGCTTATCTAAACTCACCACCCATATGCTGTCACTACATGGTTCCCCTTCTCCTTTCCTCTCTCCCTCAGTGTCCCACCACCACTACTGGTCGCCCTCCATGTTCCACGCCACCTCGTGGTGGTCAGTACACATCATAGTGAGTGACCAAACTCCCATTCTCCCAGTCAAATTCCCGAGGGCACTTTGCATATTAGCCTTTTATATATGTAGATATAAAAAATTTTATTAAACTCTACATCACACCTTATTGGGAAGTCTTTATGCAAAGATATTAGACAATATATTAGTATATTCCTATAACAAACTGAATCCATTCAAGACAGATGAAGAGATCAGTATTTAAGGTGCCTATTACACATAGAACATGTCACCATCTCTAGCCTAGAAACTTTAATATACATAATACCTACCATATTTCATAATAACTTTAAAACAGGAGAAGCCAAATTTTGTATACTGAGTCCAGAAGGTGAAAAGTTCCAAAATGAGACAAAACGTAGTCTTGTCTGAGGTCTCTGGGCACTGCATGCTGGTCACTGGCAGTTTTTCTCTGTAGTTAGTTCCTAACAAAAATGATCTAGAGCAAGTGCAGCAAATGTCATGGGTTTTTGTATAGTCTGTGACCTAAGAACGGTTTTTACATTTCAAATGTTTGTGGGGATAAAAGTTAGAAGGGTAAAAGCTCAAGCTGCATTGAAGTTATATAAAATTCAAGTTTCAGTGTCCATATCATTTTATTAGAACACAACAACACCCACTCGGGTTTTACCGGCTATAACAACAGGGATAAGTAGTTGTGTTGTAGACTAGATGGCCAGAGAAGTATTTACTAGGCAGTTCTTTAGCAAACTGACAACTCCTGGACTAGAAGTTTAAAAGCAGAAGAAAACCCCTACACAGAAAACAAACAAAAACCAAAAAGGCACCTGTCTTCAAGCACCAGGATGCTTCAAGGGCTTTGCACAGTAAACAACTGCAGGTTAGTGGCTGATCTAGGTGACCTGCTGGTGGGGAAAGCCCAAAGAGGGACTATAGAGATACCAGTGGGAGCTAAGCATGTGGAAACACACTTAAAAGTCTCTAAGTAAAAAGAGACAACCTGAGTATTTAAAAAAAAAAAATGGGGAAAAGGCTTGAAAAATCAATTTCCAGGAGAAATATAAATAGACAGTATAATATAAATACATATATATCACTAATAATCAAATAAGTATACTTAAATGAAATGGCTTTTTTGCACCATGAGTTTAGAATTGATTTACAAGTGTGTTGATTTTTTAAAAATAGGTTTTGATTGATGTTTTACAGAGAAGAAGGGAAAAGGATAGAAAGTTAGAAACATCGATGAGAGAGAAACATCGATCAGCTGCCTCCGGCACAGCCTGCAACCAAGATACATGCCCTTGACCAGAATCGAACCTGGGCTCCTTCAGTCGGTAGGCTGACAGATTTTCCACTGAGCAAAACTGGTTAGGACTGATAGACAAGTTTTTAAGCAAGGTGTTGCAGAATCCCACTCAGTGAGATTACAAATCAGTACAATCTTTCTGGAAAGCTATTGGATAATACCATTCTACATATTGAAGCAGTGTGTGATCCAGCATTCCACTTCTAGGGAACTTCCTATAAAAAAATACGTTGCAACAAATACACAAAAATATATGGATATGTATTGCTCTAAAGTACTGTCTTGTTTTTTAAAAAATATATTATTATTGATTTCAGAGAGGAAGGGAGAGGGAGAGAGAGGGAGGAAAGGAGGGAGAGAGAGAGAGAGACAGAGAGAGAGAGAGACTGAGAGAGAGAGAGAGAGAGATCAATGATGAGAAAGAATAATTGATCAGCTGCCTCCTGCATGTCCCCTACTGGGGTTTAATCCTGTAACCTGGACATATGCTCTTAATTGGAATCCAACCCAGGACCCTTCAGTCCACAGGCTGACACTCTATCCACTGAGCCAAACCAGCTGCTAATAGTACTGTTTTTTAATATAAGAAAAAAATGGGGGGAAAAAGATAAATGCCCAACAAATTAACTAAACTATGATAACTTTATATAGTGTAACATTTTTAAAATAATTAGGGAAGTCATTATGTACTGACATAAAACAAAACAAAGATCCAATATATCAGTAAGTGTAAATATATATGTACATATACATATTTCCAAACTATTGGTATAATATGTAAGGGGGATTAACTTTCAATTACTACTATATACATGTCTATATTTGAATTCTTTAAACTTTATAAAAAATATGAAGCTGAATATTCGTATAAGTGTTTCAGATATTGTGAATCAATTGCCTGTTTCCAGTCATAGGTCCAGACTTTCTAATATTGAATTTAATAATAGACAAGGATTACTACATTTAACTTGAAATTGCACAAATTATTACCACTTTCGGTTAATCCAGTGTGGAACTTTTTAAACAATTTCATATAATCTGCGAAAGAAACCTTGGTAAACTTTGATGGGAAGTAAAAGGTTCTTCTATAAATACAGGAGTTCCCATCCTGACTTCCATTCCAAAAAAAGTAAATACTTCCTCATCTTTCACATATCATTTTCCTGGCACTGGTGACCATGTCAACAGGAACCTTTAAACTGTTAACTCTGATCCAAAGGAAAATCCCAAAGGAGACTACAAATGTAGTTATTCCCATTTTGCAGGCTTCTAATTTTTATTTTATCTTCTTTGATTTTTCTCCTAATTGTACTGCTTTGAAACAATTTATGTTTCAACCTCACATCTCACTTTAAGACGAGAAATTTCACAAGTTCATTAACTTTATAGTTGATAGTTTCTTCTCATTCATCATTCAGTTATGCCACCTCAAAACTCCAGAATTTGGTAAACAATTCCATGGCTACCTTATCTGTGGCTTCTAATAGCCAGGAGAGTGAGGCAGGCTCTGAGTGTGGGGCCTTGAGCCAGACTGTGGGTTTACAGTTGGCCTGGGCTGCATGATCTGGGGTGAAGTGCTTAACTTCCACATTTCTGTTTTCTCATCTGTAAAATGGGACTATCTCTGCTGTAAGAAATAAATAAGATCATATTATTAACAGAACAGCACAGCCAGTGTGTTGTGGCTGTGTACATTAAATTCATGCATGGGTAGGGTCCCTAGGCCTGGCTGGTGATCAGGGCTGATTGGAGTCTTCCTTCATTCCATGCCACCCACTGGTTGTCAGTACATGTCATAGTGAGCAGTCAAACTCCCAGTTGGTAGACCTTCCAAGGGGACAATTTGCATATTAGCCTTTATTATATAGGACTAGAGGCCCGGTGCATGCAATTTGTGCACGGGAGTGTGTGTGGGGGTGTCTCTCGGCCCAGCCTGCACCCTATCCAATATGGGACCCATCAGGGGATGCCCGACTGCCTCTCGAAATCAAGGACAGCTAGCTCCTAACCTCTTGCCTATTTGTCTACCTGAATGCCCCTAACCCCTCTGCCTGCCTGCCTGCCTGCCTAATTATCCCTAACTGCTCCCCTGTGGGCCTGATCACCCCTAACCACCTCTGCCTTACCCCAAACCCGGACCCAGGATTCCCTCCTCCATTGGTCGCAGACACCCAGGACTC
The DNA here is from genome assembly GCA_963924515.1 of Vespertilio murinus. NCBI lineage: Eukaryota > Metazoa > Chordata > Mammalia > Chiroptera > Vespertilionidae > Vespertilio > Vespertilio murinus. Next base: position 107,472,006 of record OZ004706.1, on the reverse strand, counting down.
AGGTTTCTCTCCCTCTGGCTGGCCACAGGCAACTAGGACGTGGGCTGACTTTGCTCAGGCTGACCGCAGCCGCAAGAGACCATGGATGGTTGGCTTTGCCCAGACCACAGGCTCAGATACTGGCACCTGGGACCATGGGGCGGGCAGCTTTGTCCCTCTCCTGGGCCAGAGGTGCAGGAATAGCCACTGGCGCCTAAGACCAAAGGGCATGCGGCTTGTCCCTCTCCTGGGCTGCAGCCTGGCTGGTCCCCATTCCTCTCTCCCCATTGTTGAGTGTCTGAGCCATTACATTGTGGAGGCATGAGGGCGTGATGACCATTTGTATATTAGCTCTTTATTATATAGGATTTGATTCTTCCCTTCTGTCTTTCGTGAACTATCCCACAGTTTGTCATTATATTTCACTTTTCTTTTAATTTTAGTTAACAAAAACCATACCAATAGCTACCAAGTCAAATGATTCATTCTCCACACAGTGGTAGACCTTCCAAGTTGGTAGACCTTCCGAGGGGACAATTTGCATATTAGTCTTTTTATATAGGACTAGAGGCCCGGTGCATGCAATTTGTGCACGGGAGTGTGTGTGTGGGGTGTCTCTCGGCCCAGCCTGCACCCTATCCAATATGGGACCCATCAGGGGATGCCCGACTGAACTAAGAACTGAAATTCCTAAATTTTCACCCATTGTATCCCTTTAACAACACAAAAGAGCAGACATCATTACTTATTTTCATATATAAAGAGGAGAAAATGGTTTCATAGAGAGCATAAATAACTTGCCAAGGGTCACAAGAAAAGAGTTAGACAAAGGAAATGAACCCTGCTCCTGAGGCAGCGCTCATATCTGCTCTGCTGGGCAGCCTCTCAGAGACGCTGTCAAGGGCAAAATACCTCCGCAAGGGGCCACGACAACAGATGAAAACAAAGAAAGAAGGCCAATACACACTAAGCACATGAATGCATAGACATGAATGACCTATGGAATATTTACTATGATTAAAAACCTACCAACCCATTTAAAAGAATACACTTCCGTAACTTTAGAAATGGATATCATTTGAGTTCCCCTTTCCCACACTTTGGCATTTTGAAATTTGACCAAAAGGTGATTTCCAGTTTTCACATGATGAAATGAATTAGTTCAGCATTTCCCTTGTTTAAAGTGAAACTTCCAAACCTTCAATGGGTTTACCACTATCAAGAAATGTAGACTTACTTATGTAAGTCAAATCCCTCTACTTAAAAAATAAAACCAAAATGTTTTGCTTGTTTTTACTCTCTAATAAAACAAACAAAAAGTTATGTTTAAATTATGTTCCATTGCATTAATGAAATTCAGAATCTATATTACCAAGAATTAATTTGAGTCAAACACATGTGTCACCATAGGTTAGTTCCAAGCAAAATTATCATGCATACCATTGACTCATATTTTAAAATGTTTGGTGGATTATGGAGTTTTATTCTAAGAATCCCAAGCCAAGTCATTGAAAAATTCTCTATCAGTCCGACAATCTATTCCAGCTCTGTGGTTAAACTTGTAGCACAAAATATGAAGTGAAACTCCCCATGGAGAACTCCAAATTCCCTCATAAGATCTTTAAATTTCCTCTTTCCCTCTACCTATCTGGCAAGATAACATTTGTATTATAGATTTTTTGTTTATTCAAAAGCAGCGATTAGCCTGGCCAGTGTTGCTCAGTGGATAGAGCATCGGCCTGCTGACTGAAGGGCCCCCGGTTTGATTCCTGGTCAGGGCACATGCCCGAGTTGTGGGCTCAATCCCCAATGTGATGTATGCAGGAGACAACCAATAAATAATCCGCTCTCATCGTTGATGTTTCTGTCTCTCTCCTCATTTCTTCTCTAAAATCAATAAAAAATATATATTTTTTTCAAAAACAGCAATTACTCTTTCAAACTTGAAGAGATCTTAAAGAAAAAAAAATGTGTAGACCTTGGCCCAAGATTGATTGATGGATAAAATTTCTTAAGTCTATAGCACTTGTCATATAACATCAAATACAGGAAAGATTTCCCAAAATATGGTTTTCTAGTAAATGAGATAGTATGTCACCATTTAAATCTATAATTCCCACACCAACGCAGTGAGTAACATTTTTCAGCCAGCACTATTCCAGGCCCTCACTTTATCCCCTCAGCAAGATTACAGGGTGGAATACACCATTACCAAACCATCACACAGAGGAGGACACTGCAGCACAGAGCCATCAAATCAGCTGTCTATGACTTAGTGCACAGTAATTGGTGGATGTGGGATTCTGACTCCAGAAATCTGGGTCTATTAGACCTTAACTCTTAGCAAATATGTCATTTTCTCTTTCAGAGATGGAAAGATCAAAAGACCAAGATAAATGTTTATAGAAATAAAGAGGCCATCATACTGAACACAAAGTTCTGGGGAAATAGTCTAGAAGGATGCAGATAATGATTCTACCTGATTTTAGAGTCAACTATTACACTTTTGGGAGCTATTTTCTTTATCTTTCTGCCTCCCATTACTATATACAAGAGACACTCAAAAATTTCATTAAACAACTAGATAAACAAGATTAAGCTGTAGGAAAGTTACACTATGGGAAAATACAGAAAAAAAAAGGCAACTAACTTATGCAAATCATAGTAGATGAAGAGCACATTTTTTGAAATAAAAGAGGTTTCTTATTAGAAAACCCTCCAAAGGTCTGAATGTGAAGAGATTCCAATGGATCACGTTACACTGTGAAATGAGGAAGGAAAGTGGGTTTAAGAAAGCAGAAGGGCTTGCTTCACACGCTCTTCTCTTCAGGGGCTGATCTAATGACAGCCTCCAGCAGGAGACAGCGAGCAAGCCTCCTTCCAAACAAAGGTGAGTTTCAATTTTTATTATAAGTGTGCTTCCTTATAAATGGTAGATCATATGCAAGGTGGGAAATGTTTTAAGGTTAACATTCTACAAACTGTAGATTAGGAGCATAAGGAATTATATAATGTACAGTGATCTCACATCAATTAGTACCTCCTAAATGGGGTTTTGTTTTACTGTCATAGTAAGAGTAGTACTTGCGAACTGGACCTGTTAATTGGATTTCATAATGCTGTATTATGATATTACAAGTACCAAAAGCATATTATGTATTTTAAAAACCTGAATAAGCTGTGCCTTCTCCACCAATCTATTGAATGTGATAATGTCGATACAGAGGTATTAATATGCCACAAACCTAAAGTCTGTTTTTTGTAAAAGCAGTATTTTGAAATCAAGAAAGGCTTTGTGTTACTGTGTGTCTGTCTCTTTATTTGTAACAGCTGACACTGGAAATCATGAACTCCACGGTGACGAAGGGCTTCAACGGGTCTGAGCAGTGCCCCCGGGACACGCGGATTGCACAGCTGGTGTTCCCAGCCATCTACACCGTCGTTTTCCTCACCAGCCTCTCACTGAACACTCTGGCCCTGTGGGTGTTCATCCACATTCCCAGCTCCTCCACCTTTATCGTATACCTCAAAAGTACTCTGGTGGCCGACTTGGTAATGACTTTCATGCTTCCCTTTAAAATCCTCTCGGACGCACACCTGGGACCCTGGCAACTCAGAGCCTTCGTGTGTCGCTTCTCCGCCGTCATCTTCTACGAGACCATGTACGTGGGCATCATTCTTTTGGGCCTTATCGCCTTTGACAGATTCCTCAAGATCATCAGACCATTTGGAAAATTCTTTGTACAAAAACCCGCTTTTGCAAAAGCAGTCTCAACCTTCGTGTGGTTCCTTTTGTTCCTCATCTCTCTGCCAAACATGATCTTAAGCAACCAGAAGACTACATCATCTACTGTGAAAAAGTGTGCCTCCTTAAAGAGCCCTCTGGGGCTGAAGTGGCACCAAGCGGTCAATTACATATCCCAGTTCATTTTCTGGACGGTTTTTGCCTTAATGCTCCTGTTTTATGTGGTGATTGCAAAAAAAGTATATGATTCTTACAGAAAGTCAAAAAGTAAGGATAGCAAAAACAAGAGGAAGCTGGAAGGTAAAGTGTTTATTGTCGTGGCTGTCTTCTTTCTGTGTTTTGCTCCATTTCATTTTGCCAGAGTTCCATACACTCACAGTCAAACCAACAGTAAGACTGACTGTAGACTGCAACATCAACTGTTTATAGCTAAAGAAACAACTCTTTTGTTGGCAGCAACAAACATCTGTATGGATCCCTTGATATATATTTTTTTATGTAAAAATTTCACAAGAAGGTTATTGTGCAGGAGAGGAAGAAAGAGTATAGCATCAACCCAAGACAATCATACCAGTCAGACAGACAATATATCCCTAAACTGATGACTTTATCATGGCTCACTTCTATTTATGGACTAGATTTCAAAGGACAATTTATTTGGAAATAACATTTAAGCAATAAAAAAGGATTAACATAAATGTTTTCTTATGTTTTATTATCCTGATGTACAGAAAGGATTATATAAATTTAATTCCACATAGATATATTCATAAGCAGAATGAGGTATCATGAAGAGAATGCAACAGATTGCAAGTGGCCACTAGATGTCATCTTTTCTAGAACATTCACTTATATTTTGGAAAAGATTTATTTTGGATAAATGTATATTACAAAAAACCTCCCCTCCATAGCACCTTCTCACATTGTTTTATACACATAATTCAAACAGCAATCTGCCTCTATATTCCCAGAGTGTTGATACTTGCTGAATTTGGGGGGAAACAAAACCACCTTGAAAGTCCTTTGGTGGAGCTGAAACCTTAGGGTTGAAAGGATGCGACAACGAAGCATCTGGGGGGCTGACAGCTCCTTACTGTAATCAAGAGCTTTTTCCCTTTATTCTAACTCACCATAGGCAGTACGGGCATCATATTTAAGCCACACGAAACACTGTGCCGGAACACTTTGCTCACATGCCAAGAGCATGCAATTCAAGGGCAAAATACTGCATTCTGCTTCTTTAGAATTTCCCCCCTGCCCAGAAAATCCTCTAATGGTGGCTGAATGTGCTTAGTTAGCAAAGCCTTCCTGGGCAACAACCTCTATCCTCCTGCTTCCAACTCTGGTTAAAAATAATTGCTTTTCCAACTGTGTGGTATGTTTTAGGGCACTCATTGCATATTTCCCTTTTCCAGTACACTGTACTCTTGACTGCATCTCCCAAAGATGGTTAGGGTTCTCTAAGAAAAATGTGTTTTGAAGACAGAAAATGTCATTTTTTTTCTTGGTAAATCCCACAATACTTCCCACAGATCCTCGGTTATAAATGTTTTAAATAAAATATATCAAAATATTATGCTATTCTTGGTACATACATAGATGAAACTGCTGACCCACAACCAGTAACATCCATTCTGGGGTATTTTTCAAAGGATGGAGCCCTACTTGTACTTATTTACCTCCACATGTCTTTCCTGAATACCTTTGTGGATAAAATAAAAATAAAAACTTACAAAATGGTTATCTGGCATTGCAGATGGCAACTTAAAACTTTCAGAGAGAATGCACAAAATGCTCACGCTCTGTAAATGTGCCTCCAGCTCCAGTGTTATCATCGGTTGGTGAATCTCAGGCCTCTTCCTCAAGGGCACTGAAGTCCTGGAATCTGCCCATCACTCGGGCCTCATCACCTCACTGCTTTTCCATCCCTGGAACGTTACACTTTTTTACAAACCTAAACATGCCAGGCTCCTTTTTGGCCCTTGTGCCACTGCACATGTAAATTTACCTCTGACTCACCAAGAAAACTCTAATCCCTCCCTAAAACCCTGCGTTGCCATCACTTAGTCCATGAAATATGATCTGGCCAACCTCCCGCCTCCATCTCAAACACAGTCCCTCCCTGTCTGTGCCTCCATAGCGGATCTTCTCCCACTGCACTGTGATGCCGCTTCCCGCAGGCAGGCACCGACTGTGTAAGTAAGCCCCCTGAACTTCTGAAGCAGAGATTGTGCTCATTGTGCAATCAATAAAGGTTTGATAAAAAACCAAACTGGCTTTATTTTTACATACTAGAAAAGCAAAAGGAAAGTCCATTTTCACTGATGTTTTCATTATCAAAAGATGATAAACATTTATTGAAAGTTCTTTTTAGTTGAGTTCCTACAGCTTGGACACAGAGGCCGGGGAAGTGGGGTTGTTCTTGGGTTCTCTACTAACTGCTAATGAAGGAAGCAGGATGGATGACTGAATAGCTGGGGAACTGATGTCTATTGACATATCAGTTTGAAACTATTGGCAAAATGCTCCAGCTATGAACCGTTGGTTTGGGGTAAGTAACATTTGTAACTGCAGTCTATTATAATATCCCAAACTGTCCTTTTACAAAGTTCTCTTGAAGTATGAGTTTCATTCTCTCAAATAAAAGAATTAGATGACAGCAAGTGATAGTGATGTCACTAAATGCACAGTACTTTTACTGAATATATTACATATTCATGAATATACTTTAATACAGTAATATAAAAATACTGCATCTAGATAATGTATACGGTTTTTACAAAGGTCTTTCAAGATAAAGTTTCAATAGCAAATCTGTCCTCCATAAACACAAATATTTAATTTTGTTGCAATAACATCATAATCAAAAGTGGAGTACCTGATGTGTAGAATAATTTAACAAGAACTTAGAGCAAAGGTATAGTAGAGCCATCTTAAAATCATACAAAATGCAAAGCAGCTACTTGAGAACAAATTCCCAAAGGGCATCAAAATACTAAGTTCTATAATACTTATGCTATACCACAGACATTAATGACACACAAAAAATAGTGGGGGTTTTTTTTGTTTTTTTTGTTGTTGTTGTGTGTGTGTGTGTGTGTTTAAAGTAGCTTTGATATAGTGCATGAGCTTAGAGAACAATTAAGAACTTTTGTGAAAAGTGAACTATAACTATTATTACTGGAAAAGGTCTTCTGACTATCCCTGAGGCAGGCAGAGGGTGAAAGAGTATTGCCTCATACAAAAGAGTTCTTGAGAAACCAAGGAAGTTTACTGTAAATGAGAGAGGAGGAGGCAGACAAGCAGTGAGAACTCCAAAACCACAGAGGTTAGAAGGCCTATGTAAAGTTATTAATTAGAATCTTAAAAGAATTATTCAATCTTATTAAAACTATCACTTTGTGTATTTCATATCTATTTAAAAGCAGCTCCTTCCATAACTTTCTTTCTCAAAATGCCTGGCCATTACCCCCAGGTAAACTCATTCTTCCAGCAAGTTAAAAGGTGAAAGTTCACTTGACTCTGAACAGAAAAAGCCTCTAGAGCAGTGGTTCTCAGCCTTTCTAATGCCATTACCCTTTAATACAGTTCCTCATGTTGTGGTGACCCCCAACCATAAAATTATTTTCGTTGCTACTTCATAACTGTAATTTTGCTACTGTTATGAATCATAATGTAAATATTGGTGTTTTCTGATGGTCTTAGGTGACCCTGCTAGTGGTTCTCAACCTGTGGGTCTCGATTCTAAAGCTTAAGACCATTGAAAAACAAAGTGCCCAAAACAAAAACCACTATTTTAAAATTTACATGAAACCAAATACAGACAATATGAATAGAGAACACTTATGTTCAAACCAAAGTAGTCCTCAAACTTTAGTTGGTACCAGAACCTGCTGGAGGGATTCTTAAGACACCGGTAGGCCCACCCCCTAGTTTCTGATTCAAGGGTGAGGGCTGAGCATGAGCTGCCGGGGACACGGATGCTACGGACTGGGACACTAGTGAAGAACCACTGAGATAAATGTTCCCTGAGGTTCATACTTACATTCAGACTGATTTACACACAGCCATCTTGAACAAGCTTGTCCAAGAGAGGCATCTGTCAACAGGAAACACAAAATTGTTTTTGAGAGTGGGGCAGATGTAAGGTGGCAGGCCATAGCAAGGACTAGGTTACCTTAAAAGTCCATACCCCACTGTGGGGCATCTACTATCCAGTGCCAACTGCTGGAACGAAAGGGATTTGAGTGCAGGCTGGCTAACTAGTAGAAATCAGAGTAGTAAAACTAGCATCAGTGACAACAAAAGCTACATACATTACCTACTGCTTACTGTGTACCAAGAGCTTTAACTACATTGTCCCATTTAATAATACCAGGAAGCCTATAAAGTAAAATTATTATCTCCATTTTAGAGATAGAGAAGTTGAGAAACAGAGGTTAAGCAACCTGCCTGGTGTCACCCGGCATATAAAGAGCAGGGCTAGAGTTCTAATTCAGATTCTTGCCTCTAAACTCATATTCTTTTCTTGAAAAAAAATAAAATAAATAAAATTATATATATATATTGATTTTTTACAGAGAGGAAGGGAAAGGGATAGAGATTTAGAAACATCCATCAGCTGCCTCTTGTATACCCCCTACTGGGGATGTGCCCGTAACCAAGGTACATGCCCTTGATTAGAATCAAACCCAGGATCTTTCAGTCTGCAGGCCGACACTCTATCCACTGAGCCAAACTGGTTTCGGCTAAATTCATATTCTTAAACACTATATTTATCATTTCAAATCTTCTAATGTTCTCAAGAAAATTCATAAATCCAGTCTCCTATGTTTTCTATGATTTTCAAAATTTCCGTAGTCACCTCCATATTATTGACCCCACAAAAACAATGCAGTATTCCTGTGTGGGCATAACTAGCCCAGGTGCCACCAGGTAATTAAACCTGACCTAGAAGCTACCAGAATCTCCCAGGACCTCACCCGGCAGAGTGGCTTGTTTACTGAACACTTATTGTGGCTGGCACCATGCTCTGCACTTGACAAGGATTATTACTTTGTTATCTTCCACTGCAACCCTATGAGATAGATGTTACAGGACTCCCTGTTAGGGGAGAAATGAAAAGAAGTCTGAGGACAAAGTAAAAGATGCCTTGTCCACAGGGCCTGTGACTCTCACAGCAAAGCAGAGGCTCTGCTCCACCACCTGACAGGTAGGACAAGTGGCATGCCTCCAGAGTTGACAGTGGGCCCCACAGTGACAATGGCAAGGGGGTAGCGCCTGCAAGAGAGGAAGAGGTCTCCCACAAATTAACTTGAACAACCTCAGGGTATGAAAGGCTTGATGGGGGACCCTATGAGTACTTTAGGGGCTTTCAGCACTGAGAGTTCTTGAAAGGAGTAAAACCCAAAATAATAGATTCATGGGTTCATCTGGTCAGTCATTCTTCATCGTACACTTGAGTTCAGACCCTTCTGTCTCTGTGGAGGCTGCAATCTGGTAAGGCACACAGGCCATAGTGAATCTGAATGTGGTAAGCGGTATGAGAGATGTACTAACTCATCATAGGAGCTCTGAGGAAAGGGGACCTGACTGTAAATGGAGAAACGGAGGAAGGGCTCCCAGAAAATAGAAATGTGAGCTGAACCTTAAAGGAGAAAACCAAGCACTCAAAAGGGAGCACTGCTGGGTAGAGAGGAATACTGAGCAAGGCGTGGATCGAGGAGGACATTGTGCTGTGGTTGGATCATGAGGGGCCTTGGGGGTCTGAGGCTACAGCATGGGAATTAGGTGACGAGCCAGGACAGAGCGCAGAAGCCTGCTGCTGTGTGGCTGTCTGCATTTCTCTAAGAACCATTGAAGGTTTCTGAAGTGAAGTATTATGTTCTCTATTGTGCTGCACTAGAAGAATGTCAATTTGTCAGCAATAGGATAATTCTGGGTTGAAGAAAAGGCACTGAAGTCAGGAGATCAACTGAAAAGGTCTTCCATCTATGCAGGCAACAGCCCAAGGAAAATCAGACATGGGCCTCAGTGACATGTTCAGAGAGGTTTTGAGTCCAAGACCCCTAGAGAACAGGAGATTATATGTTAACTGGATGTGATTAACATGTATTCTCAGTGGATCCTAATCCCCATCCCAACCGCCCCCCAATTGAATGGCATTGCTCTAAAGATCATTAGCTTGGATGGAGTGCTGGATCCTGGAGAAAGAAGACTAAGATGTGGGGTCTGGGTATATTGTATGTGAAACACAGTGAGAGAGTGAAGTCAAAATGACAAAAGCTGGACAGAAGGGCACAAAATACCGATCCAGGGCTCTGAAGACATGGCTCGAATTGAGGCCAGGGGAAATTTATCTAAGATCGGGAGAGAATAAGGAATGAGCTGGGTACTTCAGAGGCCATGTTACACAAATCCGTGGACAGAGGAGACAAGAGGATCTGGAGGAGGTGCCTGAGTTTGGGAAGGGGGTGGGATTGGTGGGTTAAAACAAGAAGCAGGAGGCTCGGTGTACTGGAAACCAAGGAGCAAAATTGATTCCAGGAGAAAGCAATAGTCAGCAAAACCACAGACTGTAGAAAGGTCAAGCATGTTGAATATAGAACTCTGAGGTCAGTGGTGATTTTAAGAAGGAGGTGGGATACAGCCCGGGTTTGTAAAGGGAAATGAGGGGCTACAAGCAACTCTCATCTTGCCATAAAGGACAAGTTAGTTTCAAAGAATTCCAAGGAAGAAAAACAACAGCTGTCTTACTCTGGCTTTCGCTGAGGGTGTCTAAGACCAGGACACCAGCTCTCTCCTGTGTCTTCTGTGCAGCGCAGAGTTAGAATGCACCACGTGCATTGGGGCAGAGATGCAAATCCAATGGTGGGAGTAGCCAAATGACCAAGAGAAAGTAGCATGGGTCAGCGGGCACTGCATTCAGGTCGTGTGCTGACATTTCAGACTCCACATTACGTGGGTTTCTGAGTCCCAGTACCTCCACCCCATTCATTCTAGTATAAAGTATTTATAGAAAAAGGGGAGTGGGAGGCAGATGGACACAAAGTGGTAAGGATGCAAGATGAAAACATGAGGAAGAGTGACAGAAAAGAAAGATAAAACCAAAAAAAGAGAAAGGAAATGGAATTCTAGACTTACAGTACTGATAAGTAGGTAAACAGTTTTTGTTTTTTTAAAAAAATTCATACCTCACTTAGCATGTGAAATTTTGTCACTGCTGCAGTAAAAGTCATCATCATAAATGCGACATCGGGGGCTCAGTACTAGAATGCCTACCTTTATTTTTTTTTTAATTCAGCATCAGTATTAGATGACCTTACATAGCTGCAGTCATCTTAAAAAATTTCACCTCATGCATATCTGAGTACTTTTAGTGTTTTAAAATATTAACCTTTTGCTTTAAAATTACATCACATTACTCTGTACTTTTATCTTTTTTATTCTATTAAACTCTGAACTATAGTGAAGGAAGCATTGACCTGAATGCAGTGCCCAGCTGAGGCCACCTCTCTTCCCCCACATATTCTGGCCTCAGATTTTATACTTTCCCATAATTTTAGGTAGTCTGAATAAGCTAGTCCTAGTTTCCTTCTTTTCAGCACAAAAAAACTAAAGAAAGAATAAAAAATATTTTAAGCAATCACCAGGTCACCATTAAAGGAAATCCAAGAAGTGACTAAGGGCTGCCAAATATTATGGAATTACTTATCTTTTTAGTTAATTAGTCTTTTAAATTTTTAATCATTCCAACTTTACATTCAGACAGATACCCCATTCGTTTACTTATTCACTCTCCCATTCCCTTCTGACCAAATAAAAACTCAAAACAAAAGCTACTATTCACTAAGTACTAACTACCCTGCACATTATCTCATTTAAGTTTTACAATCTTATAAGGTAACCATTCCCATGCTTATTTTTCAGAAGAAAAATGAGACTCAGATATATTAATGACTTGCCTAAAGTAAAAAAAAAGCTGTTAAGCGGAAAGGCTGAAATCCACATGGGAGTCGATTAGACCTATTACTGGGCTCCTATCACTGCCTCTCACAAACAAAATTTCCAAGTGAAGAGATGGATCAAGTAGCCAGCACAGGAGAGAATATGGATATGTGAACAGGAAGCAGATGCAGGCATATCTCCCAACTCAATCTCAACCCATCCCCTCCTTTAATCAACCATTACACATGAAGCTCTCATACCAGAAAAATGTAAGTGCTTTATATAAAAAAGACCTGATAGATACAAATCATTTCAAATGACAGGTTAAACACAGTAATTTAGGCACAGGGACATAAAGATTTCAATCTCAGCTAGAGAACATGAAAGGTTTGTAATAATTATACTCAGCACAAATTTTCAGCCACTGTATGTGAGCCACAATTAGAGTGACTTTCTTGTGCAAAGAGATGAAACAGTAAGATCTGTTAATATAATATTTGTTCTGGCTACATGCAAAAGACAGGGCTTCCAAGACAGCATCATGAGCTATGGTTCAATGAGACCCCTGCTTTTCTTGGTTTTGTAATAAAGAATTAGCATACTACAGAGGCTTTAGAGGCCCATTATATGTGCCTTTTCCTTTAAGAAGAAATGAATGCATCTGAGAGTATTTTGACAGAGAAAATGAAATGACAATTCAAATGCTATGCCTACCAACACTTGAGGAGGGGACATTGAGCCCAGGTCCATGTCAATGCAGAGAAGCCCAATAAAGAAGGGAAGAGAGAAGAAGAAGTCACACACAGGGGATGACTAGAATAGCAGTCGCCAACCTTTCAGACCTCATGGACCGCCAGTGGTACGAGGACCACCAGTTGACAACCCCTGGACTAGAAGACTAAAGAAAGCCTTGATAATAAATCTGCCAATGTCTCCCACTAAATAGGGGCAAGTAGGAAAAAGAGTTCATTCTAGAATTTAGAAAGGCTTACCAATAATATAACTTAATTTTCATTTCTTGTAAGAGTTTCAGAAATACATTCTCTACTTCAGTATTTCTGTCTTCCTCATCAATGACAGAGAAACATCAACTGGCCACCTCCAGCACACCCCGCACCGGGGATAGAACCTAAAACCCGTGCACATGCCCCAACTGGGAATTGAACCAGTGACCTCCTGGTACATGGGTCAACACTCAAGCACTGACCCACACCAGCAGCTGCTTCTGTCTCTTTGAAAAATCAGTAATGTTTTGGATTCTCACCTAAAATCCTTGTTTCATATAATGCTGAAACAAATGAACAAAAAAAGGTGAATGAGTCATTCAATACAGCCCTTCCCCTCAAATAGTGACTTTGGATATCCTGACTTTCTGATTAGTGATTCATGTACCAGGTCTATGTACAAGATTATAGATATTCCTATTTGATTTCAAAATTCTAGACCCCAATGGTGACTTCAGGATAACTGCCCCAGAAAGAATCCCCTTACTACACATCCCACAGGTTGGTGCTAGAAGATACAGAGTGAAGTAATATTCAAAAGCCAAGGAGATTAAAGAAAAGGTTTTGTGTGTGTGTGTGGTTTTTTTTAAATTTATTAAGGTATTATCTGTGTACATAGCTTACCATTGTCGTCCCCCCCCCCCCCATAGATGCCCTCCCTCCCCAGAGTTTTGTGTCCATTGGTTGTTCTTATATGCATGCATACCAGTCCTTTGGTTGATCTCTTATCTCCCCCAGATCTCCCTATCTCCCCACCCCCCGCTGTCATTCGACAGTCTGCTTATTGTTTTACTGTCACTATATCTATCTTTCTGTTCATTCGTTTATAATGTTCTTTAATATCCATAAATGAGTGAGGTCATGTAGTGTTTCTCTTTCATTGACTGGTTTATTTCACTCAGCATGATGCTCTCCAATTCCATCCAGGTTACTGCAAATGATGAGAATTCCTTCCTTTTTATGGCACCATAGTATTCCATTGTGTAGATGTACCATAGTTTTCTGATCCATTCATCTGCTGACGGGCACCTAGACTGTTTCCAAATCCTAGCTATTGTAAATTGGGCTGCTATGAACATAGGGGTGCATATATCCTTTCTGATTGGGGTTTCTAGCTTCTTGGGGTATATTTTGTGTGTGTTTTTTTAATGCAGAGAGATTGTTCTGAAGAAGAAATAAGTCTAAAAAGACAGTAAAACCAATGCAATAAGTGACCAGTAATTGGATTCCACAACAATAAAGTTATAAAGGGTATTACTGGAAAGTTGTTAAAATTTCAATGCAAATGAAATATTTTAAAATAGTATTATTTCAAAATTAACCTCTTGGCTGATAATAGTATTGTGTTTAGATAGAAGAATGTCCTTGTTATTTGGAAATGCTGCTGAAGCAATTAGGAGTGAGGCATTTACCACAATGATTGCAATTTCAAACAGGTTCCCCCAAAATGTGTATGTGTGTTTTGTTTTTGTGTGTGTGTGTGTGTTTATTTTTGTTTGTTTGTTTTTTGTGTGTATGTATGCACAGATACATGAAAAACATTAACCATTTGTAACTCTAGGTGAAATCCACATGAAATATTATTTCCACTTGTGTGAAGGTTTAATATCTTTAACAATAAATATCAGAAAAAAATAAGTTGTAATAAAAAATTTAAAAAAATAGCTCGACTGGCATGACTCAGTGGTTGAGCATCAACCTATGAACCAGAAGGTCATGGTTTGATTCCTGGTCAGGGCACATGCCAGTTGCAGGAGGCAGCCAATCAATGATTCTCTCTCATCATTGATGTTTCTATCTCTTTCTCCCTCTCCCTTTAAAATAAATTTAATAAAATAAAATAAACATTTTTTAAAGCATGATGGTGGTAGAGAAGCACAAACACAACCCACGATGCCATCCTTTATTCTAAATAAATGTGGGGCTTGTAATGGCTAAACAATGTCATTAAAAGGGCTTCCCTGCATTTAATAGGCTATTCCAACAAAACGACAAGATAATTATTGTTATAAAGTCTCCTGGGGCTCTTATGAAATGAGAACCTTGCTATAAGAAAAATCAACAGAAAAAAAAAAAAGAAATTCAGGTTAACCTTTTAGTTATTTGAACAATAATACAGTTATGGGCTGGTTTTTAGCTGCTCTTTTCATTAAAGTGTTACACTTTTTTTGTGACTAAGTGTGTACTCTACTTTCCTTTTTGAATGTTAAGTAAGACCAGCTTTAGCAAGTCCCAACTGGCATAATATGCTTTAAGACAAATGGGTACGCCTAACGTTAACTTTTTCATTACTAGATTTAATTTGCATCACTGTGTGCAACTTTTAAATATGGCAATTTCACTGTTATATTAATGATGGAAAAGCATATTTCATCCCCAGCTCACCCTCAGGAAGAGAAAAAGAGGGCAACTTACTGCCCCTTCCTTCTTCCATGAGGAGATCTTTGTTTAAAAACAACAACAACAATGCGGAGAAAGTCAAGGTGCTTCTTCAAACCCCAGGTCCTTCTTCAGACTTAGAAAGGCCTACATAATCTTCATGCGCTGGCCTCCCTTCAGAGACTATTTTAAAGTCAAAACCAGGAAATATACTTCTAAATTATCAAAGCATTTTCCCTTCAAATTCAAAATAGGAAAGTATATCAAAAACATTTTCAACAGCTTGATATACTCAGGAATTTTCTTTAATATAAAAAAATCAGTATATACTTAGTTGACCCAAATAGGACAAGTCAACCCAAGAAATAAATGCATTAAAATTTAAGGTGGATAGCAGACTGCCTTTAGTTCTTTATGAGAAGCTTGTGGAATATTTATCCAAATGAGCTCTCTAATGTGATTTTGTATACACCACTGGAAATCTGGGGTGATGATCCTCAGAACTTGCAGAGAAGGATCAACACACTTTGAAAGAGGCTATAAGGGATGTTCTCTCCTTCTGAACTGATGCATTTAAGACTTGGCCATTTGTTGTTTTGCCACTTAGGTTTCACATTAAGAGCAGTACATAATCCATGTATGGATCAGAGTGACAAGTGGCAAAAAGTTCAACCTAAAAAGGACAAGTTTTTCAAACTAAGGTCTACGATGAATTGGCTTTAGAAACTAAAAGCAAACTCCATGGAGCAAAGCAGAGTCACTATTAAAAAAGCTGGATAATTTTTGTTCAGAGTCTTTCCTTAGGGCTAGCTACTCATCCACATATAGTAAACCCTCCCTAAAATGAATGGAATGAAAAACCATTAAATCGAAGTTGTTTGTTTCTGTTTGTTTAAGAAAAGGCAAGAGAAGTAACATAATTTTGACATTCTACTATTGGTATTTAAATCAAGCACATTTGTTTTTCTGACAAACTTGGAAAGAAAACCAACTACACAGTCCATTATTTCCTTAAGGTATAAACAAACACTCATGTAAATCTATTATTGATTTACTATGTTCAAAAAAGTTTCCATCTTTGATTATTATTTTCATTTATTGTCACCCATGATAGTAACAGGTTTTGATTCCATATCATAAAATTATATTTTTATTTTTTACTCATTTATTCAAATATTACATTCAAGAAAGTCTTGGACTCCTTGGGAGACTTTTATCTGAAAGTTCTAAAATTAATTACAAAAAAAAAGGATCTGATTATATAAATTATCACTGTGCAAATATTTTTAAAGATAATAAAACAAGCGGTCTTGTGTTTAAGGATGAAATTCAAGTGCTTCCGGTGCTGCCAACTGCAGTCATGTCCAGCTTGAGCCCTCACTCTAGCCCCAGTAACGGAGGCGCTAGGCTTTAATGGGACTAACCTTGTGTGGAAGAGACCGAGCTTCTCATCAAGAACAGCAGCATCCCAAATGCAGGGGGGCCGTGTGTCCCAGGAGAGCCGTGTGCCCCAGGGGGCCATGTGCCCTGGGTGAGCCAGGAGAGCCCTGAGCCCTGGGGAAGCGGTGGGACCTGGGGTAGGGTGGGGGCGTGGGGGTGGGCGGGGCGGTGTGAACCGGAGGAGGAGCGGATTCTATTAGTGTGGTCCTGAGATAGTCACCAACAAGCAGACTATCAAATGACAGCGGGGAGGGGAGGGAGATCTGGGGGAGATAAGAGATCAACCAAAGGACTGGTATGCATGATGAAAAGAAAAGTCGATGAGGTGGACATGGAAGGCAATGAACAGGATCAGAGCAAGTGGATGAGCTAGGCAGACAAGGCAGGGTGGCGTCAGGGAGATTCTAGGCTCACTCAAGTACCATGCAACCCCTGACAATGAGCTGATCACCCCAGTGCCTGAAGCTCACCCTCAAGCCCCTCCTTAGCAGCTGTCAGGACCTGATCCATCAGTTTGCACTAAATCCCTTGGGCCTAAGCCCACCCTACCTTTCTGGCCAGTACCTCACCCCTTAGTTACCAGGCATAGTCGCTTTCTAAGTCTTTGTATTAAAGACAGGACTGAATCCCCCTCAACCCGGCCAAAGAATGAAATTCAGAAGTATCAGAGAACTCATCCCCTTAAGTAACTATTTAATTTTTAATATTTATATTTGTGAATTTGTAAAAAATTCACACACACACACACACACACAAAACACAGCTCTAAAGAGCTCATCAGATTCTTGCATAAAACTAGATTTTCAAAGTTATCAATTACTAACATATGTACATTATAATTTTAGTCTTTAAATAATATGTAGGATAAAATATTTAAAGGATTTGTCTTTCATAAAGTATATTTTTATTTCTTTGAAATAAAAATTAATTAGCAAGAAGGCTGTAAATGCATATTTTCTAACTAACAACAGGAAATCCTCCCCCTCCAAAAAAAAAGGGGGGGGTGAGAAGCAGGAGAAGGAAACATTGGGTTGATTTTGTAGGGCCCACCTGACACTTCATCCCCTCTTCCTTAGAGAGTCCTCTGGCATTCTGAGGCCCAGCCGCCCGCGTTTTCTTCAGGTGACTCACTGTCTGATTCCTGCTGGTTCAGGAACTGCTCTGCCCCAACCTAGGGATCTCACCTGCTCTTGGATGTGAGTCACTGACATTAGCAAGAGAGCAAGTTGCTCCAGTTGTTCCTGAACAGGAGACTGCAAGGTGCTCAGAGAACCATCTCAGCACGGGCCGGGAAGCACCTACCTTCTCTGGCAGGAAGCATCATGCTTCTTTTTCATGCTTTCTCCAAAACTCCACATTCCTGCCAACCTCAGTTTTAAGGTGTATTTTTACTTAGAGTTGAGAAGCCTTTCAACTTAAAGACACCAGGTGAATGGAGGACAACCAGCTACAGCAATGAAAGGTAAATAAAAACTTTTTTTAATTTTCTGAAAAGCTGTGGTTGATAGTTCGCAGCACTGATTAAGCCTGATTGCACCTCTGCTGAAATCTGAGGTCTGAAGAAAGCTGGGTGGGAGGTGGGGATGGGTGGGGATTGGAACACAAACTGAATGATGTGTAAGTCCTCTTCGGAAGGCACCACTTTTTGACATGGGTGCCGTGTGTCCTCGCAGCTTTACCAGGAAGGACACATGGCAGGCAAGCGGGCAGGCAGGTAGAAAATGTACAGTGTGTATGTGTGCATGTCCCTTTGAACATATATGTTGAACATATTTTCTAGAAATAATGTTCTAGAAATCATTTTCTATTAGTAATTTTTTTTATCACAAACCCAAAGTGCTTTGTAATTGTTTATCAAGACTCAAAACTTAAATTTATTTCATAATCTTTTACTCACATTTGTATTTAGAAAAAAAGACCAGAAGGAAAACAATGATTTTTCTGATCGCCTCGTTTTGATAAAAGAATCTCAATCTTTTTATTGTACCGGAAAGAACAGGGCAATTTTCATTCTAATCCTTATGAGATCATGTTAAAACATGTCAGAAAAGGTACTGAGAAAACTCAGCAACGCTCAGCAACGGCCTGGTTCTGGTTTATATTTAAACCATTAGGGAAGTTTTTGTTTGTGGAAAACAAGAAGCAAGCATGGAGATCTGACCCCTTCTAAGACATAAAGAGGACTTTAAAAGATAGGTGAGTCTATGGCAGAGTGACTTTTTAATGCATTAGGTTAAGATTTGTCTATTGTAGAATTTTGTATTATATTCCAAGTTGGATCTACTTTCATATGAGGTATGTTAACATTTTTAACAACTTTCTTTCTAATTAAAGATTCCAACTTACTAGACAAATGAAGAACACAGTTTGTTTCTATATTACCATATACATAGCAGGGCTCAGGGAAAGAGCCAGACACTGCTGATATTTTATTTCATTTTCATTTCTACCAGTTTGAGATTAACAGTCTTTCCTCCTTGAAGTTAGGAATCAAGTATATGTGTCTCTTAGTACTTCAGCAAAAGCCTATGGTAAGCCTATTGCTTCCAACACCTACTTGAAAGCAATTCAAGTGTGGGTTAAGATAAAGGGTTGTAGGAGCAGTGAGATTGCTGAATACCATACTTAACAAGATAGCCTACAGGAAAAGCATATTTAGTCAGAAAATAGAACTATTTCATGAAGAGAAGAGGAGAAATGTTCCCAGTCACAGACAACATACTGAGAGGGCTCAGTGCGTTGAGAAGTGGGTGGGAGAAGGAAGGCTAAATGAGAGTGATGTGTTTTATTTAGGTTAGTGATGTCTGTGCCCTTCAGCCTGCCTACTTTTCTTCCTTCCTGATATCTAATGACTTAATATAATATAATATTTCATGCTATACTATGAGAAAATACCACCAAAATTTAAGAGAGGGGGAGACAAGAATGGCCATTTGTTATTTAATATATGCCTTCAAACTAAGAAAAACTAGCAGAGCCTGATACTCCTTCCACACCCCCAAAAAAGCATGCTTGAAGGCAGGACAGAAATGAGGTGAACACAAGCTGAAATCACCCACAGTCCCCAGGGCAGACAACATACACAGTCATGGAGCAGTAGTTTAGTTTGTGGCAGAAAACAAAATGACCAGGGTTTGTGTGCCGACTATGCCAAAAGTGATCAGGGTCTTTTGCAAGCGGCTTATTTCCCTAAGAACTCACTGCCTTTCCTCACATTAAAGTGGGAGACTTAGATTCAATGGTCCTTAGAGGTCCTCAGGGGATATTACCAAGAACCCAAGGCTTGAACCAAACACAGGCATGCTGAGGGGACAATGGCAAAGTAGTCCTCCCTTTTGTCACCAGCATGACATTGATCAAGTCTCAAACTCTTTAGGTTGCAGATTCTTCCATTGGAAGATGGAAAGCTTTACATTAATACTAATGCAAGGGCCAATTGCAGTTCCTATAACTGTGAACATCTGAGGCGGGGGTGGGGGTGGGGTGGGGGAGCAGAGGCAACCATGACCATGTGGTAAAAAGGAAGATGATGAGTCACATGGAAGACATCAAGATGAACAAGAAGCAAGACTCAAACCCTGCTCCAGGCCATGGTTAAAACCAGGCTCCTATCTGACAGAATTTCCAAACTTTCTACCTCTTTATATACCAAATATGGGCAGTAGAGAACATTTGTTCTCCATCTTATATGTAATTAGCATATTTGATCTGTCATTGACACTCTTACTGACCATATATAAAAAATATATATACACTAAAATGCATTTGAAGAAGAGCAATGATTAAGTTTCACTTGGTGTAAGACAGCCATTAAGTTATTCATACCAGTGAGTCCATGGTTTCTCTCATAAGGCAATTTATTTATTTTTTTAAAATATATTTTATTGATTTCCAAGAGGAAAGAGTAGAGATTGAGAGAGAGAGAGAGAGAGAGAGAGAGAGAAATATCAATGATGTGAGAGAATCGTTGATCAGCTGCCTCCTCCACACAGGGGATCCAGCCTGCAACCTGGGCATGTGCCCCGACAGAAATCGAACCATGGCCTCCTGATTCATAGTTTGACACTCTACCACTGAGCCATGCTGGCTGGGAAAGGCAATTTCTAATACTAATTTCTGTGAATTACTTAAATGACTTTTTCTAAAGTATTAAAGCAACAACCACTAACACACATTTTATAGTTTTAATACATGTCCAAGTCTACTGAATATTTTAATACACACACTCATATATATATATATATATATATATATATATATATATATATGTGTGTGTGTCACACACACACACACACACACACACACACACACACACACATATATATATATATATATATATATATATATATATATATGGTGTGTGCTGCTGTTAGCACTATTTTACCGCTGAGCAAACTAAAGCTTAAGTGGTACAAGAGTACGAAGCAGAGCTCTCACCTGGAAGCATGTCTACCTGCATTAACCACGCTCTCAGTCATGACTTTTTAAAGCTCTGAGTAAACTCACTATGTGCTGGTAGTGACCGTTAGTGTGGGCAGTGTAACAGATAACATTGGAAAGATTTGTGATTTATTCACGGCACCACTTGGCTGCAGCAGACAAACGGATGTCTGGAGTTATTACACTGCAGGTTGGAGCTACTTGACATCCTAGTTTTCCCAAAGGAGACGCAGGTAATAATCGGCATCTGAACTGAACACTTGTGCCGTAGCAGGAGAGAACAGCACTTAGGGAGCTGCATGCCAACCCATTTCTGCCCCCTCACACACTGTGTGAACCTGGGCCAGCTCTAGTACTCGGGAAACAGGTAGCACATGTCTGCCTTTCATTTGAAAGGGTGTTACTAATTCTTACTACCACTGAGGTAGCAACTAGCTATTGACTTTTTACCACATGCCAAGCTCTAATGAAAGATTTATAAGGACTGAGTGAGGTAATACAATGGTGATACTTCAGTTTATCCTCAAATAGATCCCATGATGAGTGTTTTAGAAAATAGGAAACTGAGCCATGAAGAGGTTAGGGAATCTTCCCAGGTAACTCACAGATCTGCAATTTGAATCCAGTGTCCTTTTCATAAATTAAATATAAACAATACATTTAGCCAGCACTTGCTGAACTCTCACTCTTATTAATATTGCTGCTGTTGTACCTAACAAGATAGAAACATAGACATTTCAGCTGCCAGGGGAAGGCATGCCTGTAGGCTTAGGTTGCAGATATGATTAGCTTTTGACTAAGGACACGGAGTAAAAATAAACCCTCTTCTAGTCCATGATTCTGGAGGGCACCCTATGCTAAATATATCAAGATCCTGGTTACTTCCAAAGAAGAAGGCAGTATTAAAAGAAAGCAGCAGAAACAAAATAATGCTAAGCTCCCTGCACAATAAAGGTGTTTATAATCCTGCTGAAGAAAGAAAAATGGTAACAGGTTACTTGGATGTTAGTACAACCTGAGCACTTAGCTGTGTGACTCTCAGGCCACAGGTAGAGAGAAGAGATCCAAGAAAATGGTGCAGGGCACAAGCTGTCTCTGGGCTCAGGCACCGCAGGGCCTACCACAATCCTTTAGGGGAGGAGCATCTACTTGTCCAAACGCGTTCCTCCTGTACCTGCCAGGCTCAAACGATACTGAAAACAAATCCTCAGTGGGCTTCTGAAAGCAACTTAGGTAAAGTGGCTAAAAGGCAAATTGGAAAAACTGCAAAGTTAATTGTTTTCTGGATGCATTTATAAAGAGGACAGTCCTTCATGTCAAGACTGGGTATATGGTACTTAGGGCTCACAGTAACATATGACCCATAAAAACTCACAGGTAAATTGTTTTCTTGGATGCTTTTGAACAATGCAACCCAACATATTGAACAATGTAAACTTTAAATAAGATAAAGATTTGTTTCAAAACTGTGAATGTAGTGCCCATATTATATCTAGCAAAATGAATGAATAAAAGAATAGAGGATGCCCTCAAAAAGTAAACTAATATATCAATGTATTAACATATTATGATCACTGTTGAATATATAAAATAATAATATACATAAAACATCAATATTCCCTTTTCCTTTTAACCTAAAATATTAATTTTAACTTCATGTTGCAAACAGCAACAAAATATATATACCATATATCTATGTATATAAAAAGCCCATGGCTGTAATGCCATAACAACTGAAAACCAGTCACCAAAGAGGTGTATTGATGGTCCTGCCTCGTGAGGTGGGTCTGGGGTACCACCCCTGCAGTGGACACTTGGTCCAGCTCACAGTGGCACCGCAGGTCTGGGACCCAGCCAGCATGGTGGGTCTGGGATCCTACCAGCATAGCAGGTCTGGGGTTTCGCGCAATTTCACATAGTGGGCCTCTAGTATGTGTATAAAATGAAAAAGTATCTATAGTCACCAGTACAATACCTCACCTATTTTCATTCTAAGGCCCAGAAATAATGACTATCAGATATACTTATGAAGGCACATTGGAACTCATCATGCACACACACTGCTGATAATCAGATTACAGTCTATATGAAACTGCAAATCAGACAGACTCTAAACAGCTGGCCAACACACAAACCAGTTTGAGTGCTCAAAATTGATTTGTAAATGATTTGTCTGATGGCCTCCCTATTCCTTCTTGATCCCGGAAGACATTCTCAGCAACATACTAATCTTGCAACCAGCATGGCAAAGCCTACAACCTCTATCATTAACTTTCTTCCCCATTCCAGGCCCATGCTGCCTCCCTCACTTCTCCCATGAATTACTATACAATTTAGTTCACACCAGACAAGCACTCTCTCTAATATACTCACCTGACTACTTGTTTAGACCCTGCCTAGCGTCCCCCCAACCCTGCAAAGTAAAGCAGTTTATAGAGAAGCTCAATGGGTAAGCTGAAATATATTTTAAACACGAAAAAATGAAGCCTGGGAAAACAATGGTGGAAAATAAAAAGCTATGTCAGAGGTGAATTCCACGAATATCATAATTCCTATCTTTTTTATGTAAATCAAATGCTTGTGGGCACCAACTAGACTCAATCCAAGCAAAGCCATTCATGGAGGCAGATGTGACAACATAAGGGATACTCGTATGTGGCGCACTTCAAATATTTTCATCATACTGCTGTTTCTTCATAATTACTCTAAGAAAACCTCTCTGACCCCTCTTCTTCCATTAGACCTGATTCTAATTATGAAATTTCCTAAGTGCTTGACATACTAGGTTGAACCACATGAAAAAGCTATTTTGACCTGTAAAAACATTTCCACATGTTTTAACCTAACATATCTGCACCAGGAAGGAATATTCGTCCCAAATTAAAAACAATGCCATTAGGTTCTAAAATACTATAAATTATTTCAAAGCTTGTCTTACAAACTTATCAATTTCAGGGGAAAAAAAAATACCAAGTTAGGGGAAATGAATCAAAATGAGAGAGAGATTTTGAGCAGGCATTAGATAACAAGGCTCTAGGTCACACAAGGTACAGGCGGAAAACCCAAGGACAGACCTGGGGCAGCCCCACAGTGAAACTACATGTAGAAAATTGTAGCCCATAGATAATAGTTATTTGCTCTGCCCAGTGTTTTTACAAAATTAAATAAAAATTCCTGCAATTTTACATAAAAATCCATTTCTCTTATAAATCAGATGGTCTGGTGGCAGTATATGCACATACCTGCATGGCAACAACCTTGAGCCTAGGATGGGACAACAATCCTCATTCTTTGCAGCCCCCAGCCCTCCTGATGACTTCCCCCGACACTTAGCTGTTAGCTGTATTTTATCGGCATGATGGTACTGTTGACTATTTCCTCCTAAACCTGGCTCACTTTCCTCACTGGCATTACCTGTGGAGCTATATTTGGATGCACAGCTCTGGACTTTAGCCCTCTTACTTCAAAGTGTGCTGTTCAGAAATATCAGAGGAGCAGTGTTTTCTCTTGGCCATGTGTACACAAGATCAATGGACAATTCCTATTCTCTTACCCTTCCAAGGTTGTACTGTCTGGCTTCTGAAGGCAAAGAGGATATTCAGGGGAAAAGATGAGCCAGGTTCCATGAGAGCCTAAATTTAAGTCAAATGTTACCCAAGCTCCAATTATGCCTGCAGATACTCTGCTGGACTCTGCAGATAGAAGGACGCAGGGGCCTCTCGGGCAATCGGGCAAACAAGGAAAATGCAATACAACAGCTGGATATATGGGCAACCGGGTAGTCAGTGGGGGCTGAGGAGCACTGACATGGTCCATGGGGAAAACATGGAGGCTTAGGAAAAAAGGAGGAAGGTAAGTTTGACTTGAATGCTATGTGAGGAGCCTGCCTAGTAGGCTGGGGAGAGATGGGATTCGAGGACCAAAGAGTCAGGTGTGGGAGCTGGGAGCTGGAAAGTGGGCAGGCGGACTGCAGGTCAGGTCATGAGGGTACTTGTGGAGGGGTTTGCATTGTCCCATGTTCGAGACAGGAATCGGTGAGTGCTGCAATAGAGGGTAGTGACTGAGAATGTGACAGGCAGGAGAGAGACACAAGAAGAATATTGTAAAAATACAAACACATTGATTACTATATCTCTTTGTTGTACAAGTTACCATCTTTATACATCAACTCAGAATTGTTGTTTCAAATATTCCCATTAGTTTGAGAAGCATTATTTAAAAAATAAGATTAATGCCAATGAAGTGGATAGTTGCAGTTACTCTAAAGAAAATGTTACCATATGTAAGAATGTGTGTATACACACACATATATGAAATGAGCTGTAAGTGATGTCAGATCCTTTTACTATATATGTATGGGGTGGAATGTTTATTTCTTAGTTTAATGAAAGGAGAAAATGAGAAACTAAGAGTTTGATGTTGATAAAAACTGTGAAATAGTCACACGCAGTATTAAGGACCTCACTAGAGAATTTTTAAATGATCAGTGAAGGTAAAAGATGAAACTGAAGGAAGACCTGTCTCTTCAGTAGCAATCTTATTTCATTAATTTAAGTAGAATTACAGTTTGGTTAAACTGTGACTTGGAGCATTAGAGGAGCTAACCTGACATCAATTCTAATGGGAGAGGTGTGGAAATAACTACCCTCACCGCATCCAGATGGCCACCGTGAGGACCTCATTTGAATGGTGATGGTGAAGAGCACCATAAAGAATAACTACACTTCCAAGTATACTAATGCCTACACCATGGGCTGGCCTTTCCAGAACAAGAAACAGCATTTCTGTGAGCTTATGCAAAGCTTTTTCCTTTCTTATAAATGGTAATCAAGCAACTTAAAGCTTTACTTGGGGTCTTGAATTCTGAGATCTGCTTAAGAAACCAGGAGTCACTTGAAATATACATATTTGGTTTAGAACATTTTCATCTGAAGCCACTATTCTGGCTATTGGGACTATAGCCCCTAACCACTCTGACTACTCTCCTCAGAATTTAGCTACATATAAATTAGACTTTGCCTAAACTTAACATAAAAATATGCATTTCAACTCAGTAAACTTTAAAATTTGACTATGAATAATAAGACATTTATTATTAAGTGGAGGAAAAGAATATATGCCATTGACTTGCACTTTTTATTATTGTAGCAATTACAAAATTTATTTCATATATAGTATTTCACCAGATTCTCATTGCACCTTTAGGAGCAAGGCCATAATTCTCCTCATTTCATAGACAAGCAAGCCGGAGCTCTGATAGGCAAAAATATTTTGCCCAGGTTCACAGGCTCAAAGGCTGAGTCAAAAACCTACGGCTGCTGAACTAAGTAATGTCTAGGTGACCAGGCAGGCTAGCCAGCAAGCCACACAGCTCAGCAGAGAGAGGCAGCCTGCTCTGCGGCCAGAACACGGGAGCTCATCTCCTGGTGTGGCCTCTCTGTCTGTGTTTCATGGTGCCCGCTGTTGAGTCTCACCTGTGCAAAGGGAATCACCAGGTTTGGGCTTAAAGTTACAAAGCAGCATTCCACCCACCTTGCCTTCAGGGAATTTACAACCCCGTTTATATCACCCCTGAATGTATATAACAAGAAATCACAGGTCCCCTGAAGAAAGAGCAGGTTAAATCTAAAGATGAACTAACATGTGCCTATTGCAGATATGAAGCATAACTTCGAAGAGAGAACTTCAGAGTAGTACCTGAAAAACTGGAATGAAGGGCTGTGTGCTTTGCATTCCAACACCTTTGGAACACTGACTCCAAGCATGCATTAATGAAGTGCCTATGAATACAATGACCTAATTCTATTACAAAAAGAAATAAACTATACCCAGTAAGGTAACATTTCTTTTCCAAGGCCTTCAGCAGAGCTGTTTCTTCGTAGGCTGGAACACATACACACACTCTCACTCACTCTCAGGCTTACAGTGAGAAAGATTCTTAAGTTACAGGTGATTTCAAAATGTAAGAGGCTATATCTTTCACCAGAAACTGCATTAGACAGCTTTGTGAACATTACATCTTTACCCATGAAATGTAAGGACTACAGCAGTATGATCTTTCACTAACCACATGATTTATCAGTTTAGTGTAGCTTCTCTGTAAGAAAGTGGGGGAAAAAACAAAAAAACAAAACAAAACAAAACCCTCTGATCTGAAACTCTTACATTTCGGACATGAGCTTCTAAAGAACAAATTAGAAAGTGAAGAACAAAACAAGAGAGGTCATTATATTACAAAGCTATCACCTGCGAACCACCACCACCAATAATCAGTCCCAAAACCGTGCCGGCTGCATGGAGGGAGCAAGCATTTATCTGGTATTTATCTCTGGATAATGGAGCTTTCAGACATTGAAGGGCAATGAGATAGTGTGAAGCCAGGGAGCATGAAGGCACTGCTATGGCCTGGCCGGCACACCCGTGGCTCTTCCTCCTGAGGAGGGAGCTTGTCCCATAGCACGGGGGCACCCCACCCATGCTGAGATTGGATCCATGGAGCAGGAGGAGCAAGGCTGTGTGCCCAAGGTTGCAGTTCAGTAGCCCTAGTCTTTACATGCCCTTCCAGGGGAACAGCAGAGCTTGGGGCATAAGGCACCCTGGATTCAAGCCCCTCCTCCACACACTGACCAAATTTTCCTGGCTCAGTTCTCCCAATCTTAAGAGCAGTGAGCAATACAACCA
The DNA here is from genome assembly GCA_963924515.1 of Vespertilio murinus. Taxonomy (NCBI): domain Eukaryota; kingdom Metazoa; phylum Chordata; class Mammalia; order Chiroptera; family Vespertilionidae; genus Vespertilio; species Vespertilio murinus. The sequence continues at coordinate 107,444,391 of OZ004706.1, read as the reverse complement.
GTAGGGTTTGCAATTACAGGCCCCAGCAGTGGTCTGGCCATGGAAAAATAAAACACTTAACTGTGACAATTAATTATCAGGTATGACCTAAGCAAGATCTCCTGCCACTATTGGGGGTGGAGGATAGGAGGAGGGAGGCACTAAGGAGTACCAGAAAAATAATTTGTAAAGTATTAAGTGATGTCACTACAGCAAGAAAAATCAGAAGTTGGTGAAGGGGGTAAAAGAAGAGGAAGAAAGATATATCTATAAATAAGGAAAACATCTGATGATCCATATAGGTCAAATGTGGTCACACAAGATTAAGTGATAAACGAAGCAAGGTTTGCAAAATTGAGAGTTGGTCTGATCAAGCAGGTAATGCTGGGAGTGAGGAGGCTCAGGACCTCATGGAGTGCGCCTGGGACTGGTGAGCGAGGACACAGGCAGCTGGCACTGCTGTACAGTGCATGTTGAGTGCCTGCACATTTCCTTTTTCAAGACAGGATTCAAATCTAAATTCTTATGTGAAATTCCCTTATGTTTCAACATTGTTCTGCCCAAACAAAACTAGATCTCCAGTTCAGATGATCAGCAGTTCCTTTGCGAGCCTAACAGAAAAACAAATCCCACCTCTGCCCTATATCCCTCCCCCCACTTCCTGGTGCCCAGGATTAACCCCCTGAATTTCTACTTTCACTCCAGGGTAGGGTAAGAAAGAACTGCAGATTCAGCTTCAATCAAATCTGTTATGAATTGTGGCTCTATCCATTACTCTATATGTGGTTCAGGGAAAGTTAATTAAAATGTCTGAACCTCAGATCTTTCCACCTGGGACGGGGGGACCTAGAACACCTAAGTTACTGGACTGCTCTGAGGATTACATGAGACATCAAGCACCCAAGTTCAAGGTCTGAGTTAAAGGAAACACAGAGTACATGTTAATCCTTTTCCACTGTCCTCATTTATAGAATCATGTTACAACCAACAACATAGCAACATAGTTAATAAAATAGTCAAAGGATGATATCAATGAGTGGCTAGAAAAAACAAACAAATAAAAAACCATCCAGAAGGTCTGTAAGCATGGATCCCATGTAACCTCAGGAATGACTGTGAGACCTGGCCTACCGCAGACACCACATTCTTGGGCGGTTTCATCAGCCCTCGGTCCAGGGAGCAGTAGGTGGCAGGACAGGCTTCCCACCCATGAATGAGGTCCTGGAACCAAGCCCATTGCTACTGCTGAAGCAATCCTCATTGCGACACCCTGCAGGTGCTGGGACATGCAGAGGCACACAGCTGCTTCACAGTAAACCGCACAGGGAGCCTGGAGCTTAAGTGCCAATGGTAGAAAAAGGCAGCAGGCTGATGAGGCTCAGAGACAACTTGAAGGGCAGGCTGTTTGAGCAAAGAGATCAGTCAAGTGGCTCCTCACAGGGCAGTTGAAGGCACAAAACACAGGACAGTCTCAGCCTGAGCAAGGTGACAAGAACTCATTTAGGCCTGTGTCCAACCTATCAATCACCAAATAAAATTCTATTGTGAGCCTAGCATATGCAACAGGAACTTACTAGACTTAGCCTCTACTGTGGGGAAGTGTGCCAGTTGCTTTGTACATATTTTCATTTTAACCTCATAATGAACATATCATCATACCAGGCTTGGCTAGGAGTAAGAGAAGGGTTTTTATTTAAAGCCAAGCTACGAAAGTATCATTTTTAATGCAAGGCATTAAAACAAGAAGCTTATTAAAATCCTCTATAGGTCCTATATCTGTTTTCCACCTCCCACCCTCTATCTCCCCTTCCTATCACAAGCATGTTTTGTAGAGATAATTGAAATCACTCCCTTACCTGCTCACCTCACAAGCATTACTCAACCTTCAGTCATCAGCCCTCTGCTTAGGCCCCACTTCCCTCCCCCGCCACCACCACCACAACACAACACATGCAGTCCTGGCAAAGATGGCCAACGATCTCTTTGTTACTGAATCCCACCCTGAAGCAAATTCACTTTCCTGTATCACCTGACTTCCCTGCAGCATAAAGCTGGTCACAATTTCTCATTTCTTAAACTCTCTTCTAGAATCACACAACATACTCCCAACTCTCTGACCACTGATGCCTATGATGACCACTGATCTTCTGTTGACCTTAAATTTACATCATTAGTCAGGAGCACTTCCCCAGGCTCCAGACCTGTATCTTCAATGACTTAGTAGACATCTCCACATGGATACTACATAGACATTCTGAAACCAACAATCACTTCATGTGCTCCTCCTCCCATCCCTAGCATCAAACACCTGCGAGGCCACCAACACTCCTAGTCTCTTTTCACCAACATTAGTCAGCCACTAATTTCCTCAATAGCTTCCAAGTTGTCACATCTCTCCATACCTCAGTGCCATCAACATCTCACTAGAAGTTTACTGAATCTTATCTTTGGCCACCCTTAGCATGTCCACATGTTCCTTCCCCATCAGACCTTCAGAAAAACTGCCACAACCCAGGTATCACAGCTGCCATAGGAACTCCATGATCTCTGCTTTCCCATTTCAGGTTACACTGCTATATTTCCACAGCCCTAAATCTCTCACTCTGTACTTAGTGATCTGCTTACTTCTGGATCCTCAACTTCACTCTAACCTTCTTGAGGACAGACATGAACCCTCATGGTCTTTATAATCCTAGAGTCTAGAAAGTGAGTGAATTCTCTGTAAATGACCTTATGGAAAAGGTCAGATTATTGTTGGTTGAAAGAGAAGCAGAGATTTCTAAGATAGGGAAAGAAGGAAAGAAAAGAGGTTATTCAAGAGCAAGATATGAAGAAAAGCAAGGTGGCTAAATGCAAGGCATGTTCCCAAGAAACAACAATAGTTTGGCCAATGTTGAGTTTAGGCAAAGATTAATGAATGCAAGACAAGCAAAACTAACACTTATAAAGCACTTAATTTATAAATATACTAGAGGCCCAGTGCACAAATTCGTGCATGGGGGTGGGGGGCGTGTGTTGTCCTTTAACGTACCTGCATACGCTCCAATCTGGGATACCTTGGGGGATGTCTGATTGCCGGTTTAGGCCTGATCCCATAGGGACCGGGACTAAATCAGCAGTCAGACATTCCTTTCACAATCCGGAACTTCTGGCTTCTAACTGCTCGCCTGCCTGATTCTGCCTGCCAGCCTGATCATCTCCTAACTGCTCCCCTGCTGGTCTGTTCTCCCACAACTGCCCTCCCCTGCTGGCCTGATGGCCCCCAATTGCCCTCCCCTGTCACAACCCACCTCCTCCACTGGGACCAGCCTCCTCCATGCTCACAGAGCTGCAGGAACCACATGTCTTACTGTGTGAAGCAGCCACCAGGTCCCCTACTGTGTGTGCAGCCATCTTGTGGTGGCCATCTGTAACGGCCATCTTGTGGGCCGTCTTGTGGTGGCTGTCTTGTGATGACATCGTGTGAGGGCATCGCACAAGGGAGTGACAACACTTAGGCTTTTATTATATAGGATATTCTAATTTAAGCTCATTATAGTGCTAGAGAGTAGGTATTATTGTCCCCGTGTTTCAAAAGATCAATTATGGGGTAAGCAGATTTCCCTGAAGTTTATTGCCAATTTTTAATAATCAGAACCCAGAATCTTTTCGCTTCTATACCCCCTGCCCTTCAACACTACAAAAACAACTCCTTATATTTTATTAGTAATTAAAATTCAAAATTTCCCTCCCACATAATAACTCATGGTTAGAGAGCAAAAGAAAGCAGTACTACATGGGTTATTTAGAAAGAAGAATCTAGCAACAAGACAGGAGAGATTTGCCTGGAATGAAGCAAGAAGCAGAAAGACCAAAGGATTACAGTACAGTGGCCAACACATGAGACTAGGAGGGTATGGATCTGGAAGATGGCTGTGGGAGTAAGAAGGTGAGAACATAGCAAAAGAATATTGAAACAGAAGAAACAGAAAGACTAGTTTAAATTACTAACTAGATGAGGAGCAAGGAAGGGAAAACTGCCCAATAGAGTACAGTTTTTATATTATTTCAATCAAGAGATGAAGTAAATATTCATAAACAAGGAGAAAAGGAAAGTGGTTTCTATTGAAGAAAGGGAAAATGGCTAAAGTTTAGAACTACTAAATTTGAGGAACACAGACATAGAACTTGCCAATGTACACAATGAACTGAAGTTGGTGGAAAGGAAGAGAGAGATTATGGAACGGAAGTGCTAACTAAGCATCCACATAGACATGAACACTCTTGAAAAATGTAAACAGAATAATCTGGAGCTGTGGCCTCAATTTGGGGAACCATTTCATTCAAGGAAGTTAGTTAGTAAAAGGGACAGAGAAGGCAGGAGGAAATTCTCAGAAGCCAGTAGGAGAATAAAATAGCTCATTTCCAAAATCTGGCTACCAAATTCAAGTCCACAAAATCAAAATATCATGTCTGAACTGATTAAATCTAAATTCTTCTACATAATTTCAACATAAATTAAGAAAATGGGAACATCCCCAAAAGTATAAATCATCACCTATATTCAAGATCTCCAGATTCTGGACCCATAAATTTGGGAGCTGTGGAAATACTGCACTATACCCTGATGTGGGGAAGCAGGGATCATGGACATCCTATGGCTGCTGTGATACCTGGATTGTGGCAAGTTTTCTGAAGGTCCAATGGGGAAGAAACATATGGAAATGCTGAGTGTGGCCAACTGCTAGTGAGACAATGATGGCATTGAATGATGGGGCAATGTGACAAATTTAGTCATATGTATCACTACATAGTACCCCTCTCCTTCTTGAAGAGGTGGAACTTTTGCTAAGTAGTGTTGGCATGTAATTCCCTCTTCAGCAGAGGATAGGAGTATTCTTATAATGTGCTTTCCCTTAATTTGAGACATGTCCATTACTGCACAGTGAATGGCTAGCCTGTTTCTATTCCTTTTCTTTTCTGTGCATTTCTTTCCTTTTTAATTTTATTGAATTACTAGAGGCCTGGTGCATGAAATACGTCCACTCAGCCGGGGGTGAGGTAGGGGAGTAGGCGACCCTCAACCTCGCCTGAACCCTCTTGCAGTCCAGGAGTTCTCAGGGGATGTCCAACCTAAGCTGTCAGTTGGACATCCTTAGTGCTGACACAGAGGCAGGAAAAGCCCTTGCTACTTGCGCTGTGCTCACCAGCTCAGGGCTTCTGGCTGAGTGGTGCTCCCCCTGTGGGAGCACACTGACAATCAGGGGGCAACTCCTGCATTGAGCGTCTGGTCCCTAGTGGTCAGCACACATCATAGCAACAGGCTGTTCATTTGTTTGGTAGGTTGATTTGCATATTAGCCCTTTATTATATAGGATAATTTACATACCATAATATCCATTCATTTTAAATATATGATTCAATGATTTTACTAAATTTATAGAGTTGTGAAACAATTACCTCATAATTTAAGTTTCCATCCCCCAAATAAGATCTTTCAAAACCTTATAGTAACCTCTGCTACCATTTGCAGCTCCTGCTAATGACAACCTACTTTGTAACTCTATAGATTTTGTCTTTTCTAGACATTCCACTTAAATGGTATGTAACCTTTAGAACTGGCTTCTCTCCCTTACAGAATATTTTTTTTTGAGATTCATGCATATTATAGCTGTTGTTTCATTCCTTTTTATTGCTGAGTAGTATACTATTGTATAACTAGAATGCATTTTGTTTATCCATTCATCAGTTGACATTTGAGTAAATATCCACTTTTAGTAATGCTACTATAATAAAAGCCTAATATGCTAAGTGTCTGGTTGACCAGTCGGCCATTCAACGAATCAAAGCATAATATGCTAAGACCACTCAACGACTCACTATCATGTGCACTGACCAGCAGGGTTCAGATGCTCTGACTTGTATGTTAGTTTGCTGTAGGGGTCTAGCCAATCAGGACTGAAGTCCTCCTGTGGCCCCTCCCTGGCTGACCAACTTCCTGCATCCCTCCCATGCTCCGATCATGCACCAGTGGGTCCCTTGGCCTGACCTGTCCCCTCTCGCAATACAAGACCCCTAGGGGAATGTCGGAGAGCCGGTTTCAGCCTGATCCCACAGGCCAGGCAAAGGTATACCACTAGTGCATAAATTCATGCACTGGGCCTCTAGTACTACTATAAACATTTTGTAAATGAGTCTTTTCATAGGCATATGTTTTTCTTTCTGTTGGGTAGATACATATGAGTAAAATTGCTTGGTAATATGACAAATTAGGGTTAAACTTAAAAGAAAAGGTTTTTAATGATTTCAGAGAGAGGAAGGGAGAAAAATATATAGAAACAACTATATCATAAAAGGTCGTGATACCATGATGGTGTCATGACCAACTACCGGACTCACCAAGAGGTGCATTGATAGATCCTCTGGTAACCCTGGTGGCCTCAGCGGGTGGGACTTCTGGACTGTCGTGGGTCACCAGCAGCATCCATGTACATGCGAAGCTTTGTGGGGCAGTGAACATGGCCCTGATGGCAGATTAGGCCTAGGGGACCCTACATGCTCATGATTGGCTGCCTCCTGCATGTCCCTTACTGGGGATTGAGCCCACAACCCAGACATGTGCCCTGACCGGGAATCAAACCATGACCTGCTGGTTCATACACTGAGCCACACCATCTAGGCAAGGTTTAACTTTTAAATATATATATATATATATATATTTATTGATATTTTACAGAGAGGAAGGGGGAGGGATAGAGAGCTAGAAATGTCGATGAGAGAGAAACATCGACCAGCTGCCTCTTGCACACCCCCTACCGGGGATGTGCCCGCAACCAATGTACATGCCCTTGACCGGAATCGAACCTGGGACCCTTCAGTCCGCAGACCGATGCTCTACCACTGAGCCAAACCGGTTTCGGCAAGGTTTAACTTTTTAAAGAAAATGCCTAACTGTAGAGTGGGCATATCATTTTGAATTACCACCAATGATATGAGGTTCCTGCTTCTCCACATCCATGGCAAAACTTGTTATTATCTAATTTATAGCCATTCCAGTAGGTGTAATATAGTATCTCAGTGTGGCTTTTATTTGAATGTCCCTAATGATTAAGGATGTTGACCATGTTTTCATTTGATTTTTTATGAAATGTCTATACAAATCTTAGACCATTTTTAAAATTGGATTGTTTTCTTATTAGGATGTTGTGAAAGTTCTTTGTATGCATATTCTGAATATCAGAAATGTGATATACAAATATTTTCTCCCTGTCTCTTTCATTTCCTCCCTTAAGAGTCTTATCTCTCTTACTGCTGCTTGTGGCTCACCCACTTCTGGGTACCCTTCTCTTCTAGTGGGCACATGCCATACTGGAATCCTTGCTGTAAAGTCAAGTATAAGTGAAGCCAAGAAGAGGAAAACCACATAACTCAGGAACAGAGAAACATAAAACCAAAGCTGTGTTTGTCAGTAAACACCTTGAATCTTTCCATGAGAAGCTAGACTCAAGAAAAAAATTTACTGAAATCTAAGGACCATGCCTGTAGCCATACCACCCTGAATGTGCTCAACCTCATCTGAAACCCAAGAACTATGATTAGGAAGTTTAGAAAAATTAATTGCCTCCATCCATCCCACCCCCACTAAGCTTTAATAAATAAAAAGAAAATAGGATTTCACCTCCTTTCCTTATTAAAAAAAAAATAGTGGAATACTGGCACCTAAATCAGAGGGATTCTAAAAGCCCTAATCATTATCTATGTTCCATTAGCCAAAAGATACCTTTTGAGTACCTGCTATGTATCACATATTATAGGCATTTAAGGAGAGGCACAGATAGGATATTTAAACTCTCAAAACATAATTTGGGGAGGCCACTAAAAACTTGGAAACAATTTTTTCCCCATTTACTACGAAATCCAAAGTCTAGCACCAAATTTCATGTGATTCTAGGAACAGAAGAGAAAGACAAAATAACAGGGGAAAATTAAGTGCCATTCCATTTGCTCCCAAATCTGAAATAAACTTTCACTTCCAACGTGCTTTTTTTGCCTGCTGACTCAGCAAATGTAACTACTCACATCAGCCAGAGATTGCTTTGCACTTGCAAGGGATGCGCTTACCTGGGTCCGTTTGCAGCTGTGTGGAATATAAGCAACCTCAGTGAGGGGTACATGGAAGTCTCATGCGGTTTTATTTCAGAGAAACAGTGTGACTTCCCCTGAAAGTAAACCCCTCCAAAAGCACGTTTCTCTGTAGGAGGACACTTCCAAAACAGTTCCCAGGACTTCTCTCTTTGATCAATATCTGAGGGAAGGCAGAAGGCAGGGAACAGATAGAGCTCCTGCAGGAGAAGTGGGATGCTGTAATGTTTTACAGTATTTAGCATGAGATCTTTGTAAAAATGTAAGGAATCAGAGGCTTGGAAAAGTTAGGTATCCAGCCAAAATCACACTCCAGTCAATCAAATGCTATTTGCCCAAATTCAAAGTTTGAGTTTGGGTTAAATATAGTTTTCATGAAAAAATACAAGAACTTATGAGAGAAACATTCGAATGATATTAAACTCTTGTCCTACTCGGTTGACTTGGACTGAAGGGTCTGGGTTTGAATCTGGTTATGGTCACATACCTCAATTGCATACCCTGGCTCTGGTCAGGGCTGTGGTAGGGGTGCATGCAGGAGGCAACCAATTGATGTGTCTCTCTCACATCAATGTTTCTCTCTGTATGTCTCTCCCTGTCCTTTCCCCTCTCTCTGAAACTCAACAGAAAAATCACATCAGGTGAGGATTAACAAATAAATTCTTACACAGAAGCTCACATAAATTTGAATCCTGACAAGCATTTTCTAAAGCCTTGCAGATTCCAGAAAGTCCAATTCCAGGAACATCAGGTAACTTGATGGAGGTCGCACAGCTGGTTAAGGTAAAGCCAGGACTAGAACCCCAGAAATTACATGAACAGGATGCTGCATGCATTTGAGCTTATAGAACACTCCTGCATATATCAATGTTAGATTTTTAAAGTATTTTTTTTAAAAATCTCCAATTGCACTAAGTCCCATCATATATGCACTTAATTATATGTGCTCAGGTCAAGGGAGGAGCATGTGTTGCAGGCAGGAATGAGGAAACACAAATTAACATGTCCTGAGTGTCTCACATAATCCTTACTACAGTCCTACCGCATGATTACTAACAGTGCCCTTTCAGACAGGAGGATACTGAGGAACCATAAGGAACTGTCACACAGCACACAGAGGCATTCAAATGGAGAGCATACATACAAATAAATGGTCCATGCTTCATGACAGGCTGAAAGAGGACACGAAAATAAATAGACAACTCTTGTGTGGCAAAGTTGTTCATGTCCAAAAAGTATACATTTTCTGAATCATATATATCTGATTTAACTGTATAGATAAAAATATTGTGTATTTGAATTCCTTCCCGACTGTTTCATTTTCTTTTGCCAGAAATTAAACCAGGAATAACCTATGCTGAACCCTTACCTCAACCATCCCCCAATATTTCCTGACACGTATTTTTGCTGACAGCCCATCATAACTAAAGAATGGGGTTCAACCTGACATTTACAAAATTACCAGGTAAGCCATAGGGAAAACTGTGAAGTACTTGATCTATAACTACTATTCATACTATCTGGCAATTTGGGGGTTTATAGGCCACTATACCAACTAACAGCATAAGCCTGCATTTAGCCTTGCCCTCCATCGAGTATGAAGCCAGGCAGGATGGCATCACTGAGGAACACATAACTAGCTATCCCTTCACTTTAACCTTGTTTCACCTAGAGACCATCTAAAAGGACAAGAAAGATTAAATTAGTAACCGTTGTGGAAGATTTTTATACCTCAGCTAAAGGACATATTACTTTAAACCAAGGTTCACTGTAGGCCAAAGGCAACATCTACTGTTGTACTGGGTAACTATTTAGAAAACGATCATGCATGGGAGGGCAGAATGCCACGGTAGTAACACCCTATAATTTTCGAGACTTTAGTATTTCATTCCCACCTGGCTGGAGAGCACCAGTGACATATTGTTGATACTTTCACATTCTGTGCCAAGAGTGACACGCCCCAATGAACAATAATATAGCTTCACCAAAAGCAAAAGGACCACGATTCCTCACCACTCTTTCTATCATTCCTCATGCGACTGCCACTAAAGGGACAGATTGCAATGAGTCCCTGAGTTAGAGAGCGAACACCTAGGTACTAGATACTGTACACAACATGTTTGCAGACTATTTAACTTTCAGATGGTCCAGCCAAATTAATCTCTATGCCATTTTACAGTCAGGAAGTGACGAAGCCAGCATTGCCAAGTAAAACTTTCTTCAATGATGAAAAGTCCCTTCATCTGCAGAGTCTGGTACAGCCACTACATGCAGTTAATGCTCTAACTGGCGGCCAATCCTATGCCTTCCTCCAGCACACACAGATACACACAGACCCCCCCCCCCCTTCACATAAACACAGGCGGCCACAGCACACACCCCAACGCACATACCCCAATACCACTCACACATACACCGGCACAAAAGCTAATTTACTATGGAACTCTAGTGCCTAAGTCATTGTTAATTTAATGTAAAAGGAGATGGAGGAGAGGAGCAGGGGAAAGAATAACAAAGAAATTTTTACCCTCAATTATCACTCTGCATCAAAGTCTACACTAATACAGAAAATGACACCCTAATAAACAAGAAGCATGTGAGAAAATAGCCTTCACTGTAAAAACGGCTTCTAGTTCTTCTTAATTGAATCACCAAACTACCTGACATTAAAAATGTTCCCTTATCTGGCCACATTCTCTATGGACAGGGAAGTAGGCAGGGTAATACTGGCTGGGTGAGGCAGCCACTCCCCTCCATGCCGGGGCCCCACGCAGAAGGGAGCAGTGGTGTGGGCAGGGAGCCTGGGGCCCACGCAGAAGGGAGAAATGATGGTGGTACAGCTGGGAGAAAAACAACATGACACAGATTTAGTTCTAAAAAAAAAAAAATGAGACAAAACTCTCTATTAAGTTTAAAGCTTTTCAGAGCAGCCCACACATGGCTTTTCTTGTTCCTCAGGAACCACTTTTTTCTTTCAATTAGTATGTTATTTCATAAAATGACCCATAACAGATGTTAATGATTTAAGCTGTACTGTAAACGTGGAACTTGTGAATGAAATAATAACCACGCCCAGCCCAACCGACAGACTGCAGAAGTCCTGTATTTGAAAACTTTGGTCCCAGACACAAGCTGAGGAAGCAAATGCTGAGAGGGACACAGCCCACAAGCTGAACGGGAGGCTGCCTCAGGGCCACGAGGCAGTTCAGTACCACTCTCAGCCAGGGCGTTCATGCAGGAGTTTGCATGCACAGAGCAGAGTACAGAGAAAGGTTGTTCTGTATATCATTCTGATATAGGACTCTGTATTTAATAGTCACCGTGATTGATCAGTAAATTATCACTTACTATGAGTGCTTGTATATACAACCAGAACTTTGAAATGCTACGATGATAAACTGAATATGCATAGCCCTAACCAATCAGGGAGGCACGGGCCCTTCTCTTCCACACTGGACATGCAGAGTGGATTCAATGCACAAACACTGGGGGCTGAACTGGGCCATGCCTACTATGCTACAGTCAGTGTACCATCCGATTAGCATCTACCATGGCTCTGAAAACCACGCATCAACAATTGGTTCAAGTATAGCTACCATTTCAGGAGACGATATGGCCCTTTTCAGGCTGCATCCCTCAGCTGGACCACTAATCTTCCCTCCCCTTTCCTAGGCATCTAGGCGGGGTTAGATGAAAGTGACTGCTAACAGTTTAATTGGGGAAATTAATCCAAGCAGATATCTTAACCCAGGTGAAACTGCACCTCTTAAGGAGCTCCTAAGGCATCGACCCTGATGTGGATTTGGGGGTGCATAAGCTGCCAAGACTGAATACTTCATTATGTCAAACAGGTTTCAATGATCTGTTCAAGGCAATATCTGAAACTGGCAACCGGAACCCATATGGCAGCTGAATCAGGCATTTGCACTCATAAAGCTTATGGGTATTGTCATCACAGGCTGGCCCAGGTATAAATTATGAGCCTGTGTAAAGATATGTAAGCCAGGAAAACCAGTTTTTACAAACACTTACAGCAAGGAATAAAAGGGAATGAATTAGAAAGAAGGCAAGAATACTCATAAAGAGCCTACACTTAAATTTCAGGCAGCAATTTAAGAACCTGTTTTTGGATTATAATCATAAGACCTTCCCTGTTTCACTTCTTCAAAGAAGGTGAACCAACAACAACATATATATATATATTACAGTGCCTCTCATGTAGGGAAATTAGAGCCAAGTTCATGCAGTTACCTTTAGCACAAAATCACTCCAAAAACACAACTGGTAAACTAAATTAGTGACAAGAAAAAACACAGAAATGACCTTCCTTGTAACTTTACATCTAAAAAGTTCATTTCAAAAGTGTGTTAGTTCAGGCCCTAGCCAATCTGGTGCAGTGGATAGAACGTCGGCCCATGAACTTCAGAGTCTCGGGTTTGATTGTGGCCAAGGGTGCATTACCTTTGTTTCAGGCTTGATACCCGGCCTTGGTCCATGCGCGTGCAGGAGGCAACCAATTGCTTCTCTCGCATTGATGTTTTTTCCTCTCCCCGCCCCCTCCCTTCCACTCTCTCTAAAATTCAATAGAAAAAAAATATCCTTGAGTGAGGACTAACCAAAAAGTAAAAGTTAATAAAATAAAATTGAGTTAGTTCAGGTTTTCATAAAGGGCAGGGGACACAGCAGGACCAAGAGGCCCGGCGCCTTGCCGGGAGGAATGCCGCGGGGACGGCAGGCTCTGTGCAGGTCTGCCCGGGGAGCAGTGCAGTGCAAGGTTTCCACCAGGCTGACGAGTCCTCCAGCCACTCGTGTCAGAAGCCCCTCCTGTCCCAGGAACAGGCTGGCCCTCATACCTCCGCTGTGCTCAGCAGGGGTGGTGGCAGTCCACGGGAAGGGTGGCATCAGCACGGACACGTGGTGGGTCAGAGCACTGAGCCAGAGCTGCTCATCAATTAAACGCTCTGCGGGAGAACCCAGAGGCTCCTTTCGTCGCTGTCACATAAATCTAATGCTCATAAACCATCTCAGTGATTAGGTGACAGAGGGTTTAATACAGGTTTTTCACACATGAACTAAAAACTAAAAATCCCCAATAGTAAAAGGTTTAAAGGATTCATCTAAGTGCAATAGGAAAAATCTTATAAATAAATACAGGTACCAACTTACAACCATTTTTTAATTTTTCAATTATTGTTGACATTCAATGTTATCTTAGTTTCAGGTATACAGCATAGTGGTTAGACATTTATACAATTTACATAGTGAATCCCCCCCCCCCCACCAAATAAGTCTAATACTACAATATTATTGACTATATTCCCTATGCTGTACCTTACATCTCTTGTGACTATTCTGTAACTTCCAATTGGTACTTTTTCCTTTTTTCCTTTTTTTTTTTTTTTTTTAGAAAGTACAAGGGAGGAGGGGAGAGATAGAGAGAAACACTGATATGAGACACATTGATTGGTTACCTCCCACACACACCTGGAGAGGGGTCAAGGATCAAACCTGCAAACCCAGGTACCTACCCCGAGATCCTCCCATGCACAGGGCTGACACTCTAACCACTGAGCAATGCCAGCAATCCCTTCACTTGCCCCCTCAACTGCCAACCTTCCTCCCATTTGTCAATCATCGGTTTGGCCTACACCTATTTTAAACAAGTTGTTCTCCTTGGTATTAAACTAAAATATTAAAAACAATTGCTTCTATTCCAAAAAAAAAAAATCCCTAAAGCTTCTTAAGTACTATAAAAAAGTCATGAGCAAAAAAATTCAAAATGACCCACTACATACACAAGTCCAAAAAGTTTTACTTTTTCTCTTGACAAATAAACAACTTAAAACTGGCTCTGACCAGGTAGCTCAGTTGGCTGAAGCATCATCCTGATCCCCAGTCAGGGCACATGCAGGAGGCACACAATGAATGCATGAATGGGTGCAGCAACAAAACCTCTCTCTCTCTCTCCCCTTCCCCCCACTAAAATCAATAAATAAAAATTTTATAAAGTTGAACTTATTTAAAAACTCACAAAACTTAAAAATGATAAAGAGGACATGATAATTCAGAAAATGCCAAAGACCACATTAAAAGAAAACCATGTGCTAGCTACTTTATTTCCTTATTATATGAAGTTTTAATTTTCTGCCCTCAGATTGTGTTGAGTCTATTTGTAATGATATCAAACACTGATTTAAAATTCATAATAATTTTCATTGATATTACTTATTTTCATTTTCAAACAGCACAGAGAACCAGAAATATCACACTTCACTTAAGGGACAATGGGGCGCGGGCAGATTTAGGGATGAGGCCAATTCTTTAGCCACTCACAATATCAGCAATGCACTTAAACTGACACTTCCATCACTGAAGACATTTTCCAGGTCTCCCCAGTGGCAGCGGCTCTGCTGTGAGGGAGGCCGGGCAGCTGGGAGCATGCTGTGCAGCACTGCAGTGACATGTGCGCTTCTCCCGCAGATACCGAGCTGCTCAGCCAAGGGAGCCACGTTCCAAGTAATGCCAGCGATGGCCTCGGAAGGAATGCCACCCTTAACAACGAGTTCGACACCATCATCATGCCCGTGCTTTACCTCGTTGTATTCGTGGCGAGCATCTTGCTGAATGGTCTAGCAGTGTGGATCTTCTTCCACATTAGGAATAAAACCAGCTTCATATTTTATCTCAAAAACATAGTGGTTGCTGACCTCATAATGACGCTGACATTTCCCTTTCGAATAGTCCATGATATAGGATTGGGACCATGGTACTTCAAGGCCATCCTCTGCAGATACACCTCAGTGTTATATTACGCAAACATGTATACTTCCATCGTGTTTCTTGGACTGATCAGCATCGATCGCTATCTGAAGGTGGTGAAGCCTTTCGGGGACTCTCGCATGTACAGCATAACCTTTACGAAGGTTTTATCCATTTGTGTGTGGGTGATCATGGCTATTTTGGCCTTGCCAAACATCATTCTAACAGATGTTCAACCAACTAAAGAAAATATTCATGACTGCATGAAACTTAAGAGTCCCTTGGGAGTCCAATGGCATAATATAGACATTTACCTCAAAAGCTGCTTGTTTGTGGCTGTACTGGTGATCCTGATCGGATGTTACATAGCCATCTCCCGGTACATCCACAAGTCCAGCAGGCAGTTCGTCAGCCAGTCAAGCCGGAAGAGGAAGCATAACCAGAGCATTAGGGTGGTGGTGGCTGTGTTTTTCACCTGCTTTCTGCCATATCACTTGTGCAGAATTCCTTTTACTTTTAGTGACTTAGACAGACATTTAGATGAATATACACACAAAATCCTGTATTACTGCAGAGAAATGACACTTTTCTTGTCTGCATGCAATGTGTGCCTGGACCCAATAATTTACTTTTTCATGTGTAGGTCATTTTCAAGAAGGTTATTCAAGAAATCAAATATCAGAACCAGGAGTGAAAGCATCAGGTCACTGCAAAGTGTCAGAAGATCAGAAGTCCGTATATATTATGACTATACCGATGTGTAGTACTTAAAGGCCAGGAGACTTCCCCTAGCTTGTTGAAGTCGATATGTACAAATTGCAAATAAATGTTTCTTTTGATTAACCTTGCTTCTGACCATCAAAATATGGATAAACAGGGAATTAAAATGGTATGAAATCTGGATATAATTTGAAATTACAAAAATCATTAAGGCAGACCAAAAAGTGAGGTAGTCAAGAGGTAGTGCCAGGCTGAGAGGAGGGTTCGGGACAGAACTGAAGGGGCAGAGGCGGAGAGAACTGCGGCAACATGCGGCAACATGCGGGCAGGGCCACCTCCCGGGACACCCTGCTGCTCCGCAGCCACTTTGGGAGGAACAGAAAGTGCAACAGAGAACTCCGCCCAGCCCTGAAGTTTGATTGGAGAAAGAAAATACTGTTTTCAACACAGCTCATTTACATAACGGAATAAATGTTGATTCAGTCTATGAATACCATAAGTAGGACCTTTGGCCATCACCCTTTTGCTGTGTTTATCAAAGTCATATGCATGTTTTTAAAACTTGTGTAGTCGGGGGGTGGGGATAGTTGGGAGAAGGTTTGATGACATTTTTAAAGTAATGTATTTGAAAGATTGAATTCAATTAACAGATTTTAAACTTAGGCTATTTGAGAGAAAGAAAAGTGGCTGAATATTAGGGTGAAACACTGAACTTTGTCATTATAATGTACCTATTCTGCATTTAAATTTTTATGCTGAGGGCAGAGAAGAGAATAAGGAAGCTTCGCTGATAATTGAGTATATATATACTTTATCAAAAGCCAATTTTTAGAAAAATGATTAGTGAAATAGTTTTCTTTATAAGCTTTAATAAGAATATCATTCATTTAAAAAGATAACTTTAGGTTGAAAAATAGAGTTCAATAAAACAAGCACAAAAAGTATAAGCAATCTTCTAAATCTTATAATATTTTCCCCTTAAGATAAACCCCTGAGCTTTCACCCCAAAGCCTCCAATTGCTCCATTATGGCTCAAGTGCCTGATTTGTTGCTAAGGCAGATAAGGAGCTGGGGAATGTGAAAAGGGGCGGGAGTAGTGTCTCAGTGACACATTTGCGACAAGAGGACATTACTGTGAACAGAGATAAAACACACAACCGTATATACGAAAGAACAATACTTTATTTAAATTCTTTTAAACAGCCTGCAAAATTCTAAAACAACAGGGTGTGCAAAAGAAGGAACAAGAATAACTTGGCTAAACAATGATAATCCTCAGAAGGTACAAGAACAGAATTTGGGACTACTAATTGTCTAGAAGGTGAGTCAGATTTGGCAACAGGGTTGGTAGTGAAGGAGTTTAAAGAATTATCTGAGGATCTCTATCCAAGTACCCATCTCTCCATCAAGATCCTAATTCCAGAAATTTCAGGGGCACTTCAAAATGTAAATATATTCCCCTCACTTGGTTATTTGAATAGCTGCTTCCCTCCCCCAACTGTGTGCTGCCAGCTAGTTAAGACTGCCACGTTTTACACCAGCTAATGTGAAAAAAGTTTGAAAGGCTAAGTATTTTCTCCACCTTCCCTATATTACCGAGTAATACAGTGACCTATATAAAGTGAAGGGTGCATTACTGCGGCAGGAAAAATACCCTCAGCATAACATCCTATCCCTCCATTTCCTATTCCTTTCCACGACATCACAGCTCCCAGTCAAACACCTCAAAAATGATATTATCCTCTTCACTATGTGAGTATGTATGTGGGTATATATGACACATAAATGCACAATCACTTAGAACCCCATAACTAAGAATCTATTCTCTTTAATAGCATCAAATGGCTCCATTTAGCACTCTGAAATTTATCAAACACATCTCTACCCCCAGACTTCAACTCTGATGTCTTTAAAATATTTCAAATTATTTTAATGATTCTATAATTGGAACACTGTATAGTGGGCACATTTAATGTTATAGTGATTTTAGCTGTCCATCGCCTTAACCACCCGGCCACATGGTCCCACAATGTTATAGTGATTTTATTCTCTGAAACCAGAGGCCCAGTGCACGAAATTCTTATGGGGTGGGGGATTCCCTCAGCTTGGCCTGTGTCCTCTGGCAATCTGGGATCCCTCGAGGGATGTCAGTCCTAAACTAGCAGTCGGAAATCCCTCTCACAATCCAGGAGGCTGCATGCACCAGTGGCCATACTTCTCATACAGGTGAAAGGCCTCTTACTGTTGTATGGCAGCTACATTCCCCCCTCCCCCCCTGATTATAAAAAGTAGTACATGACAGGATCCTTCTGAGGCTGGGGTACCATTTTCCCCATCTTATGGGTGGAAAAACTGAAGCAGAGAGAAGTTAAGTAATGGGCTCTGTCACACAGTTATAAGTGTCAGAATCAGGGCTGAGCACAAAAATGTGCAAGCCAGAGTCCATGCACGTCATCGCTGAATCATCCTATTTTTTCAGTGTTAGAGTAGCCTTGCCAGGTTTAAATTTTAAAATCTAAGAGACTGTTCCCAATATATAGGGTAGGATCTCTAGGCCTGGCCGGCGACCAGGGTCATCTGTGGGGCGATCAGAAGATGGGGAGATTTGGGGGAGGGGGCGCCTTGGCTGGTGGCCTGGTGCTGCACTCCCTCCATTTCCCCTCATCACTGCCATGGGAGGCGACTGGCAGGGCACTTGCTGGCAGGTCCTGTTCTCTCCCCCACCCCTCTTCTTCCCCACCTCCTTACAATCACTGACACCAGTCGCCTGCCTCCCAGACCAGGAGCAGTTCCTCCGTTGACGTCTGCCCCCTGGTGGTCAGTGTGCATCATAGTGATCAATCTTTCCACTGGTCCTTCCACCATGTGGTTGATTTGCATATTAGGGTTTTATCATATAGGATTACATTATTGTATTAATGGGACATCTTATAATACTATCCCCATTAAAAATAAATAAATTGTGTAATAAAAAATATCAAAGTCATACTGCTTATGTTTCACATCAAGATCCATACTGTGGCCAACCAAGAATAAATCATTTACATGATAAAATATTATTAATAGGAATATTAAATATTTACTTATGTTAGAAGCTAATACAAAATACATTACTATTGAAAAAAATTAAGTTAATGGATAATTTGGAAATAACTTGAAATCTAACATTTCCTACATGCAGCTTTTGGACAACTTAAATAAAGAATTTTTTTCTATTTTTTCTAAGACTTACATTCAATGAAACTTATTATGTAGAAAATCTTTTGGTGTATGTCTTACTCTCTGTATTCATTATCCTATTCACCTATTCTATTCTCATTTCAAAACAGTACACCAATAGTTTTCCTCAACTACAGCTTTAAGGAAATGCTAACTAGGAAAATTCATAAATTTAGATTAAACAGATAAAGCAAAATTGTGTGTGTGCAGGTACATGCATGTGTGTATAAAATTCTACAGCCTAAACAAAAAAAATTTCTGATAGCTATAGGGAAATGTGATATACTAGAAAAAAATAAAGAAATATGATATGTTAGGAAAAATTTAAGAAAACAAGGACAAAAGAAAGCTTTGGGATCCCTGAAATTTTATAAATATTTTTCTCAGAATATAAGAAGATAGTTAATAAATCAATAAATACTTATTAGGCATTTACCATGTTAAAAAATACATTGTGCTCAACATGATACTTAAAATAATCTTTGATATCCCAAAGTGAGTTCTAAAAGTAAATATTTCTTAACATCAAAGATTTTCACATTTCAACAGAATGCATCACATTTCATAGATGCACTTGTTTAGCTACCTCCCTAGTCCTCTAGCACCATCTAGTGGTAAAATTCATAAAAGAGCGCGCACACACACACACACACACAGTGTCCTGGAGCTGCCCAGAAAAACTAAGATGCAAGTGTTTGAAAAGAATAATTAAGACCCACAGAAAGTTCTCTTACAAATGTAATTAATAAATAAATAAATAAATAAATAAATAAATAAAATAAAATAAAAGCTAAAATAGCTTCCATATACATGAATTTAATGGGAGAAAATGTTACAAGTATTGACTGCTCTTTCCTAATTTATATACATGAAAATATAAATTAGATATAATTTATCTATGGACTGAAAAGTACATAAAGTCATTTATTAGTGTTGAAGAGGAAGAAATAAGACTGTATTGAAAGTTTTATTTATCAAGCAACTCATGGGATTCTCATGCCAATTTTTGTTTTGGATATTCTTAAGGTCTATATAAGTCACAATAATGAGGTAAGAAATCATTTAAATGATAAAAAAAATGTGTATTGTGGCGTTTAGACCACATATCCTTGTTTGTCATTTGAAAACCCAAGACATGGAAATTCCTTCATAGGCAAACATTCTTAATAAAAGTAAAGTGGCCAATTCCTCTTTGAATAATGCCACAGAATATCATCTGCTTGCAAAGCCTCAACTCTCAGAAGTGAGCTACATGTCTGATTAAATAAACCGAGTTTAGGAATAGGGTTTGCCATCAGATTTTTCAGAGCCTCCAAGTCTAAGTCTGGATTTAAATATTAGAAACAAAACTACCCAGCTCTAACACATTCACATTTACAAATACACAGACCAGCCCCAGCTTGTTTGGCCTAGTGGATAGAGCATCAGCCTGTGGACTGAGGCGTCCCAGGTTCGATACTGGTCAATGGCACATGCCCAGGTTGTGGGCTCAATCCCTAGTAGAGGGGTGTGCCGGAGGCAGCCAATCAATGATTCTCTCTCATTATTGATGTTTCTATCTCTTTTTCTCCCTTCATCTCTGAAATCAATAAAAATATATATATTTTTAAAAACAAAACTCGCAGACCAGCACAGACCATGTATAACCAGGGCTGGCAGATTCAGTACAAGTATAATTCAACTCTTAACCTGGTAAGTATTTTAAATAGTCTCAAAAATCACTTTCCATGCTTAATATTGTTATTACTAACTAAACCAAATTATCTTCAATAATATTGAAGTTATCTATCAATTACCAATTAATATCTATATGTATTTTTCAAAAATCCTGAGCTATATCATATGTCTTCAAATTTTTATGTTATTTTGTGCAGCTAGAAAAATACCACCAGAATAAAAAAATGAGTAAATGTATAAGAAGATGAATATCGGACAGAATATTTATATACTATTTAAGCTAGGAGTCATCTGGGACAGTGCTTCACAACACCATTAAGCCCGATGCATCTTTTCTGGATTTAAATATGAGCTACATCAACATATTTTAGTATGCTAATATAAAGCCACAGATAAAATCTACCTACACATACAGGCACATGTGTGCACATACACACGCACTCAGACCTCAGCTTGCACAGTAATGTGTACCACAAAAATAACTGCTAAACAGAAAGTGTGCAAAGCAATCTTAATAATCAATTGTTCCATAACTTTAAACTTCTTGTCAAAATGTTTAAAATTTTCTTACTGCTGGTTATAAATGAAAAATAGTAAATTCATAGCATTGATAACATTGGGAATTAAAGTGTTTTATTCCTTTGTAAAAAAGAAAACTTATTAAGAGCAGTGTGAACAATGCTTGTCTTGCTGGCATTTAACTCAGGATACAGAGTGGGCACCTTTGCCTTTGCCCTGTAGGACTGTCACACTCTCTAACTCTGAATCAGCTTCCAAGATTTTATCCTTTATCTCGGAAAATTCATTTAATACGAAGTTCTTGCCAGCATCACTTTCTCTACCTTCTCAGTGAGATCTTTTTTCTATAGATCTCTTTACAATTGGTTTGAATTCCAGTTCCAGGGTTATCACTTTCCATTACTTTGCTGTAATTTCATCTGTATTGGTCAACTCTTTCTTCTGATCATTCATTTTTGTAGAATATCATGGGGTTCACCCAGTCAAACATACACCACCACCAGCACATGCACGAACAGAAAGACAGGTGTGCAGGGACTAATCACCAACCAGCAGTAAAGGAAGTGATGTGACTGGTCACTGACTATGAGGCACATGTGTCATTTACACAGTGAACTTTGAACTGGAGAACTAGCAGTGAAATTTGTACTTGATGGAGTTAATCAGATAATGTACCGGGGTAATTCAAATTTGAGCCATGTTGCTGGGAGACTGGTATTACTTAACCAAATCATGGTAACTCAAATACATGTACATCTGAACTATAAGATCAGGGCATGCCTGCCTGAATATGTATGTATGTATGTATGTATGTATGTATGTATGTGAGCATAAAGATAATCTCTCTATATAAAAGCCTACGTGACTATCACAACTGAATAGATGACCGAACAGGCTGGCAGAGGGATCAGTGAGGGGCGACCAAATGACTGAGCAGCAGGCTGCATGGGGCAACCAGGCCCACAAGGGGAGGGGGAGGGGCAGTTGGGAGAAACCAGGCCAGCAGGGGAGGGGGGCAGTGAAGGGCAACCAGGCCAGCAGAGGGAAGCAATGAAGTGTGATCATGCCAGCGGGGGGCTGGGAGGAGGAGGACAATTTTGGGTGACCAGGCCACCGAGGGGGGGGGCAGTTGGGGGCAACCAGGCCAGTAGGGCGGGCAGTTAGGAGTGACCAGGCCAGTGGGGTGGGGGTAGTTAGGGGAGACCAGGCTGGCGGTGGGAGCAGTTAGGGGCAATCAGGCAGGCAGGCAGGCAGGTGAGCAGTTAGGAGTGAGTGGTTCCAGATTGGAGAGGGTGCAGGCTGGGCTGAGGGGACACCTCCACCATGCGCCCCCCCCCCCCCCATCACCTCCCCATTCACAAGTTTCATGTACTGGGCCTCAAGAAGGAATAGAAAGGGAGAAATGGATAATAAATTAATATGTAATATGATATCAGATCCTTAAGAAAATAGTACTTGCTGATTGAACAGGAAGTAGTCAGTTGGCTTGCATCTGTTATTTAATTATATTAATGCCACTTATATCATTACTATTGGCGATATGGCTTTCAAAAAATGAGAAACAGTTCTTGAGAAACATTGGTCAATGTATATTTGACTGGGCAAAAAAAAAATTATTTTGCACATAAAATAGAATTAAATGGTGGGCTTAGACATTTACAAGCAGGTTTCTCACCATGACAATGTTTATTGGGCTACTTATATGAGAAGCACAGGACAAGTCTTCCCTGGGCAAGCCTGCCTCACACTTTCCCAAACATCTAGCAGCACCTCATAGTGGGAGGGAAAACAGTCCAGATATGAAAGCGGCCCCTGGAGTAGCACACTGAGAATCCTGGTGCAGGTTCCTGAACCATCCATAGAGAAAAGGAAGAGCCCAAGGTTTCAACCACTACACAAATCCAAGCCCCTAGATACAATAAGCCCTAAATAAATTTGCGGATGGAACAGCATTAATAAAAAATTGGTAAGCATTAAAGCAAAAATTTTTATTCCCACATCCCCATATTAAAAGAGTAAGTGATTTCTATGAAGTCTATATCCAAGTTTCATTAGATATGTTCTCTGCAAATGCCATTTGAAAGACTGCCATAAGTGCCCCTTACATACCCCTAAAATTATGGGGTCAAAACAGGCAAGACAATAATTATGATTA
This sequence comes from Vespertilio murinus, assembly GCA_963924515.1. NCBI lineage: Eukaryota > Metazoa > Chordata > Mammalia > Chiroptera > Vespertilionidae > Vespertilio > Vespertilio murinus. The sequence goes on along the minus strand of OZ004706.1, from coordinate 107,421,242 downwards.
AATCTTATGTGGTGCCTACCAGTCACTATCCTAAACATTTTAGCCCCCACAACAATCCTACGAAGTACGGATCCTATTATTATCCCCATTTTACAGATGAGAAATCTGAAGCACAACAGCCAGGGGAACATGACTAGGAAGTGAAGTGATGGTGGCAGGTTAGGAAGCCGAAGGGTCCATGCTGCTGTGTCTGAACTGCATCTCTCTCTTCCCCACCCTGTCCAAGGAGGATCCTCACCCTGGAGCTTTTTTAAAATTATATATATATTAATATTTCACAGAGAGGAAGGGAGAGAAATAGAGAGCTAGAAACATCAATGAGAGAGAAACATCAACCAGCTGCCTCATGCACACCCCCTACTGGGGATGTGCCCACAACCAATGTACATGCCCTTGACTGGAATTGAACCCAGGACTTTTCAGTCCGCAGTCCGACGCTCTACCTCTGAGCCAAACCGGTTTTGGCACCCTGGAGCTTTAACAGCATCACCACCACCCAGGCACCTGAACTGGAAACCCAAGTCATTCTATGCACTCTTTTCCTCACCCGTATTAACGAAACCCTGCCAATTTACCCTCGGAATTGGTGGACAAGCCAGGCCTCTGCCCTGCCTGGCCTGTCCCAGGCTAAGCTCAGCCCCAGGGCTGGACTGCGAGGTCTCATGGATGCGTAAGGATTTGAGAGTAGGGCAGAACCATACCCTATCTCAGTGTTTGCTGGGCTGAGAGAAGCAAATACACCAACTGCCATGATTTCAAACGGACAGAAATACTGCTTGGGGCCTTGACTGCTCTGCTCTTCCCAGGCCCCACACACTCCTTTCTCGCACTCTTCACACGGGCCTGCTGTCCCCTAATGTTTACAGGGCGCCCTCCTGGCCCCAAACGCCAGTGATCAGCACCAGCCCCGGATCCGGACAATCCCCTGGGGAAACACCAGCCTCACCACGGAGATGATGAGCCCGCATCCCAGCCCCACGGCCACGCAGTTCGGAGAGACCGCTGCCGGGATCTGGTCTCGGGCAATGTGGCTCCAGAGCTCACTTTTTTTTCCTTCTTTTTAGTCTCGATTTTGTTATTTTCATCTTTTAAATCGGTACTGATGAAAGTTTTATATATGCCCCCCTTTTACTCCATTGACCCCTTCTAGCCTGTCCGCCCCCACCCTCACCCCCAGAGCTCAGATTTCAACCACAGCTACATATTGGAAGGCAATGCATCTCTGAAGGTATCACTGATACTACCAAAAGATTTGCTAATTATTTATGTTAGCAAATGCTATTAACACAAATAAACCACAACACCACTGCAGCTCAGGCTGGGTTTGAGGTAGAGAAGTCATTAACCAAAGGCTCAATAAATTCTTCAAAAACATGGAAGATAATGCAATTTGGAGGACATTAAGATAGGCCAATCAAGCATATCTCATCGTTTTATTCCATAATTCATGATCAAAACCAGGACACATGTGAGAGTGAAAGTGCCCCTGAGCTGGCACCACCAATGTAAACTGGGACAGTGTGGGCAAACCAGGACCCACACTCCAGCACGTAATGAAAGCTCCCGTCTACATTAGGATTAACAGGCAGCTTAAGACAATGAGAAAGAACTCCAGGAATGGAGCTATTTCACCAGTGAGAAGCCCCACTGTGAAGATTCTGCCATCCATCTTCCTGACACAACTGTGCACCCTGGATGCTGGATCAGCAGCTATTCAACTCACACCTCTAATGGATGCTTCTTACGGCTTTAGGTTAGTGCTTGTTGCTAAAGTTTTGTTTAATGCCATAAGAAAGAATCCAACCCACCAAAATTGGATATTTTTGTCAGCTTTTGCTTCCTGTAGTAAGACTTAATCTAAATTATAATTTAAATTCTTCCTTTCTTCCAAACAAAACCATTATGATTCATTGTTACCATAACTAACTACTAAGTACCAAATTTCTGATTGGTAAGATTTCAGTAGATTTTACAGTGGTGGCTGCATTCACCCTTCCAAGGCACAGGACTCCATGGAGACAACTAAACAAACAGGCTGGTCAGGAGGCAGAGCCACATGGGGCGCTGGTGTGGGCCACCTACAACAGGGGTTAAATGTCACCTGGGAGTCAGAGATGCTCCTGAAAGGCTGAGGAAGCCCGACCCTATGTGAGAATATGAGTTCCAATTTAGCCTTCCTGTCATGATTAAGTCACATGTAAGCTCATGGCCCCATTCAAGTGACCTTGTGATCTGTGAGAATGGGCAAGGGCAGCAAGCACAGCTGTTCCCCAAATGGCACCTTCAAAGACAAAAACAAAACAAAACAGGAACTGGCCTCATTGGTCCTTTGTTCTGATTATGCCAATTGGTCACCTCAAACCAGCATAATAATAACCCTGAACTCATGTTATTAAAAGATACACAAACAGCCACCATAATAGACTCCAGGTATAGAAATTATGACTTAAAATTTAACCCTAAAAACAGATACACAAGTTGTCTAAAGCATTAATTGCTTACAACCATGAAGAATTTAACAAGCTGCCAAGAAAATTCAGTTGCCAAGGATAACCCACTCTCACATACTCTGAAGTACAGACAAGTGTGCTTAGCTAATATCAGTTTGCTGGACAAAGACTGATTCTACATACTAGCAGGTGTGCCTTGCTCTTTGGGTTAAAAAAAAAAAAAAAGAACAACTGCATGAGGTCACCCCAGCACTTCCTCTGACTCCCTGCGAAGCTCCTTGAGGTCTCTACTCCACAAAACTGTCCTCCCACACAGCCCTGCATGAACAAGCAGCATCGGTTTAGCAGAACAACTCTGAGAAGTTTATCTAATGAGAATGAAGTAATTTTCTACATTCTTAAGTCTCATTCCAGCTCAAGTTTCTCTCAGTGATTTCTCAAGGCTCATTTTTCTAACTTGTTCTAAAGATTTACCAAAAGGTTAGGCAGTTAAAGCACTAGGTAAGAAAACTGTCTTATAAAGCAGTATGTTGTCATCTAAGTTACCTGTCCTAAATTGAATCATTATGCAAGACAGGGGTTCTGAAACCTAAAAGGAGCTCAGAAGTGGGCAGATACCACCAATTAGACAAGTTAGTGCCCCTGGGGTAGCACTACTGAATTTAAACATGTCCAGTCCTTGTTCTCAGATTAATCCCATCACCTCACATATCTCTAACTACAGGAGCACACAGTTGGGCGATACTGTCTGCCTCTCTCATATATAGGTAACATATTCACTGAACAAACATTTTCTGAGTGCCTGCTATGGTAGTGGGCATTTGGGAACACCACAGTAAGCCAACAAGCATAGCCACTGCCCATGGTAGGTGGGCACAATGTAAACACAGTCCATGTGGGAAGAATACTAATACCACCCAAGGCATCAGGGACACTTCCTTATAAGTGACTGTTGGCTGAAGTGAGTCTTGAGAATAGCTGGAAGTAGAATGAAGATAATGAGAAATTATGTATTTCACCTTTCCTGCTTCCTCAGCATCTTTCCAAAAACCCACACAGGGAAGAGGAAGCATGTGCACTGAAGTTTTTTGAAGTTTCTGTGTTTATAACAAAGATCTCAGTTTTTGATTCTTTGCCAATAACATTAACTGAAATTCAACCCTTTTTATTCTTAAGGTTAAACCCAATTTAATAGTAGCAACACAGAAAATCTGTTTGGACACTTCAACACTGACTCAACGTTAGTGCCTATGCCAAAGTGAGGTTCTGTAAGCTGTGTTCTAAATACTTAAATACTGCGCAGATCAATTCATTTTATAAACTATTACTCTGCCAATCCACCAGAAGGTGGAGCTATTGCAACAGACATTTGTATCCCCTTTATAATTCTCAGGGAAAGATAAGGCCTCACTGCCTATGAATTTCTGTGCTTCTCACTCATTTCAAGAAGTAAAAAAGCAAACAAAAGGCATTGTTTTACAACATAGTGACTATGTCTTAATGACATAATTTCTGCACCCCCTCCACTACCAAATCAGCCCACAAAGGCATATTCAATGTTCTCCTGCCAGAACACATCTGGTAAAGCACACTTTGAATTATTTTACTACAAGCTAAAAACCAGCATACTGAATTAGGAGCTCTCCTTCATGGTAACTTGGATCTCCACATTTGACCAACCACCCATCTCTGCTGACTTTCCTTTGCTCACACCATCCTTTTAATCCCAGATTGACTTTTAACCCATTCTAGAAATAAAAGAGCCACATAATGAGAACTGCTTAGGATACTAGCTCATTCACAGACCCTGTTAGAGGGCAATTGGCCAACTAACTTCCTTTAAGTATATCGGTAGTTTCATATGTTTATATTGGGTCTTGTACTAAAATCCTTTGTGGATTCTTTAAAAAAAAAAAAAAAACAATATTAGTGGCCCAGAACATGATTAAAATTGTGCAAGGAGGCATCCCACAGGGGGGGAGGGGAGGGACCCACTCCTGAGCAGGACACGCACCTGACCCTCACAGTGCAGGCTGCCATGTTGTGTCTGCTGAGGTGGGGCAGGTGCTCCTGTATGTTGGGTCTCTGCTCCGGCCTGCCCTCAGTCTCAGCCTCTCTGTTCCTGCTGGGGCTGGGGGCCACACACAGTCCCCATTCCACACACCTCCCACTCATACACAGCTCCTCCTGAGCAGTTGCGACACCTGGCTAATTAGCATATACCTTGTTTATATATATTTCCCAAAGTTCAGTGGAATCCTGCCTGCAACTCTGCACACACAAACACACACACATAAGTTGCCAGCAAAACCTTTTTTAAAACATTCTTTTTTCAAGAGAAACCAAGATGGCGGCATAGGTAAACACCAAACTGCTGCCTCACACAACAATTTCAAAACTACAACTAAAAGACAAAACGTCTATCACCCAGAACCATGGGAAAGTTGGCTGAGTGGAAGTTCTATAACTAGAAGGAAAGAGAAAAGAGCATTGAGATGTGCACAAGCACTGAAAAGCTGAGTATAGAGGCGCATGAATCGGGCTGGTGGCAGGTGATTGGATGTGCTGCTTTTTTTTCAATCCAAAGGGAAACAAGCTCCCAATTACTCTGAAATCCAGTTTCTGGGGAGATCCAGAAGCTAGTGTATTTAGTGGTCTTTGTGAGACAACACCAGATTTCAACTACTGTCATAAGGGACATATTCATGAAGCAGACTCAGTGAACACTAAAGCCCCACTGAAACAAGTCCTGCCCCATAAGGGTGTCTCCAGAACAGCAATTCTTCCATTATAGATAAAGCATGTCCTCACAGACAATTGGCCTGGAGGTCAATTCCTCCAAGTGATACCAACAATAATCAAGACTTAACTACAACAGGCTGTAAACAGAGTCCACAAAGGGGTGTACCAAGAGTGTCCACCTCAGGTACCTGGGAGGCCAACTCATTAGACCATATAGGACACCTAGCACACAAAGCCACCCTACCAACTCAGGGAAGTAGTGAAAATGAGGAGACAAGGAAACAGATCACAAATGAAAGAAGTGGAGGAAAACAAAAGCCTGGATATAGGGTTCAAAACCATGGTTATAAGGTTTTTCAAGAATTTCCTAGAAAGGGCTGATAATTTTAACGAGACCCTTGAGGATATGAAAAAGGATCAACTAGAAATTAAATATACACTGACTGAAATAAAAAATATTATACAGAGACCTAACATACAAAGAAGCAAAAAACACTCAACTGGGAAAGCAAAAAGAAAAAAGAATCCAAAAAGTTGAAGATAATGTAAGAAGCTTCTGGGACAACTTCAAGTGTGCCAACATCTGACATATGGGGGTGCCAGAAGAAGAGAGAGAGCAAAATATTGAAAACCTCCCCCACCTGGTGAAAGAAATAGACTTACAAATCCAGGAAGTACGAAGAACCCAAACAAAAGGAATCCAAAGAGGACCACACCAGGATACATCATAATTAAAATGCCAAGGGCAAAACAAAAAAAGAGAATCTTAAAAGCAGTAAGAGAAAAACAGTTAATTACCTACAAGGAAGCACCCATACAATTGTCAGCTGGTTTCTCAACAGAAACTATGCAGCCCAGATAGAGTGGCAAAAAAATATACAAAGTGATGAATAGCAAGCACCTACAACCAAGATTGCTCCACCTAACAAAGTTATCATTCAGAATTGAAGGTCAGATAAAGAGCTTCACAAAGCTAAAGGAGTTCATCACCACCAAAGCAGAATTATATAAAATGCTAAAAGAAGAGAAAGAAGAAAAAAATAAAGATAAAAAATTATGAACAACAAATACCTATCTATCAACAAGTGAATCTAAAAATCAAGTGATTTAAAAATCTGAGGAACAGAATAAATTGGATAATATAATAGAATCAGGTTCATAGAATGGGAGGGGATTGATGATTCTCAGGGGGAAGAGGGTATGGAGGTATGGGAAGAGACTGGACAAAAATCATATACCTATGGATGAGGACAGTGCAGGGGAGGTAAGGGCAGAGGGTGGAGTGGGAACTGGGTGGAGGAGAGCTATGGAGGGAAAAAGGAGAAAAAAATGTAATAATCTGAACAATACAATTTTATTAAATTAAAAATAAATAAAACGTTCTTTTTTCATGGCATGACCCAGTAAATAGATACTCTGGTTAAAATAGACTGTTTGAAATAAAATATACAGATGATATGTTATAGAATTGGAACCTGAAACCTATAATTGCCACTCCAATAAAGTCAATAAGAAAAAGAAAATGCTCAAACCTATCAAAATGCCCATCAATAAGAGCTGATTAAATAACTACAAAGTCATGAAAAACTAACAAGGTTCAGGGATGGCATGGATAAGTCTGAGACAGCAAGTGGAGGCAAAGCAAAGTGTGCTTGTGTGTCTCTGTCCAATAAAGCAAAGGAGGAAATCTGGAACAAGGCAATGACAATATAGTTGGTTTGGTACTCACTTAAAAATTATTAGGAGTAAGGAACAAAACTAACCATTCACAGGACACCAGGAAGAGAGCCGCTGTAAGGGCAGCTGATGACATGCTGGATGGAAACAGACTGGAAATAGCAGCAGACATATTTGAGGATTACATGTGCTAAACTCACTATTTGTAGTCCGAATACACAAGGGATGTTTATATATAACCAGCTTTATTCCTGACAAGACAGCGTCCGGCCTGTAAGCAGTGCTGGAGAAAGGAAATGCGTGTCTGTGAGCATGTGTGGTGGGCTGGGTGGCAGTCACATCAGGGGTAGCGGACAGTTTTCAGGAAGATGAATCGTGATGACATGCCACAATGCTTTAGTCTAAGGGTTCCACAAAACAATACAGGATGTGGTTGAGGAAGCATTGAACTATTTAGCATAAATCAAAACATCACAGAAAAAAAAAGAAACTGATTATTTTAGCTCTTTCCTTTTTGTTACTTTATAATTACTTTATAATTTTGTTATTTTATTATTTACTAGAGGCCTGGTGCATGAAATTCGTGCATGGGCAGGGGGTTATCCCCTCAGCCCAGCCTGCACCCTCTCCAATCAGGGACTTGTCAAGGGATGTCTGACATCCCTCTCTCAATCTGGGAACGCTGGCTCCTAACTGTTCACCTGCCTGCCACCCTGGATGCCCCCAATTGCCCCTCCCCTGCTGGCCTGGTCACCCCATGTAGCTTGCTGTTCAGGCGTTTGGTCATCCCTCACTAACCTCCCTGTTGACCTGGTTACCCCAAGCAGCCTGCTGTTCAGTCATCCATCTGATTGTTTCAATTGTGACAACCCCTGTCTTTTAATATATTAGGATTATTCAATAAAGCTGAGTTGTATTGTTAAAGGGAGCATCTAATTTTTAAAATACATGAAAATACCAATAAACAGTGTAAAATATTTTTTGCAAACATTAATAAGATACTTGTTTCCAATTCAAAGAGAGAAAAATGTGTACAAGCTAATTTCATATTTTTCCCAGCATAAACCCTGAGGAAGTACAAAATGGTGGCAGACAGATTAAGTCCTGCACTGAAATATGTGAGTCAGTCACAAATAAGACCAGATCTCAAAACCCAGGTGACAGAGTGAGGTACATAGAAAAAGGAAGGCTCACCCCTGAGAATTTCCTGCTAAGAGGGAGTAACAGCAGAAACTGTGAAAACCTCTATCATTCACTGACGTCGTGTGGGGACAAAAACCATAAAAGAAGATAAGTCTGAAATGAAAATCTAAATACCTCAGAGGAAATCAGGCATCATTCTTTCTGTAGTACAAGCCCCTTTGATATTCTTCCTTCCTCCTTAGGTCTCATCTGATCTGTAGCTGCTCTAGCCTTACTCTCTCTAGGTCTCTCTAGGAACCTCTGTTCTCATTCATACTACCCTGCTAATACTCTCATCAAACTTTCTGTCTTACAGCACAGAGCTCATGCTATCCGAAGTTATGGCAGTAGCAGTGAACTGCACAAAATAGGTTGGATAGTAGGGCATTTGCATAGAAAAAAAAGTTCCTCCACTTGTTTGTTATAAGATCAAAGGTTCCAAAACAGAAAGGCAGGGTGTTCACACGTGGCCACATTTCTGAATTATCTAGACACTTTTGAAAACAGATTCCTGAGCCAAAAAACACAAGGATTGGTTCAACTCATTTGAAGTAGGGTGTTTGAATGTGCATTTTTAAAACTTCCCAGGTGATGCTGATGGCCAGTCAGGCATATAAACAATGACCTAAAAGAGACAGAGAACTGCTCCAGAGTCCTCAGGGAAGCACAAGGCAAGGGGACTATCCAGAAGTTCCAGAGCAAGATGCAGTGTTCGGTCAGGTTTCACTTTGGCCTACAAACCTTTCGGAGTTTATGAATTTGCAAAGTCTCTGGTTTACAGACCAACAAGCAAAATCAGAGCACTGCCCAGAAGCTGTTCAGCCAGGGCCTAATCCTAGCTCTAGGGGCTGTGGGGCCTAACCTCACACTCTGCACCTCCATTTCCTCCTCTAGTAATAAAAAATGTGGGGGAGCCAAAACCGGTTTGGCTCAGTGGATAGAGCGTCGGTCTGTGGACTGAAGGGTCCTAGGTTCGATTCTGATCAAGGGCATATACCTTGGTTGCGGGCACATCCCCAGTGTGGGGTATGCAGGAGGCAGCTGATCAGTGATTCTCTCTCTACGATGTTTCTAACTCTCTATCCTTTTCTCCCTTCCTCTTGGTAAAAACTCAATAAAACACATTTTTGAGGGGAAAAAATGTGGGAGGAGACAGTAGTGAAACCCACCCAGCTCATGCAGTTGTTGTGCAAACTCAATAAGTTAAAGTATAACCAAACCCATGCAGCATGCAGGTTCTATTACACTACGATGTGGATCGGCCACAGAGGAGGAGGGAACATTGGATGCTGACAAGCTCTCGCTGAATGGCAGCCAATCCCCGTGTGGGCCATGTGCTCTCTATTCCTCCACAATTCCTCATCCCCTGAAGGCCTCACACAGGGCCTACTCCACCCACCTTGACCACCTGCCATCAGGTGACCACCTTTAGGACTATCCCTTTGGCCTGATTTTGCAACTCCTAATCCCAAGAAGAAAACAACAGTTCCAGTGAGGAAATGGTACCCCCCCCCCCTACTCAGTAATAGCAGGGAGTGCCCCGTGGATAAGGCAAGAAACAGGGTTGACTAAGGGGTGTTTCTGAGATCATCAGAATAAATAGCGTCTCCTACTATAAATCATGCAAACCTTGAGAGCTGCAACTGGTACAGCCAAATCCTCCATTTAATCAGCAATGTTTACATCTGAAGGATTATGCAGTGTGTCCTGGCAATAACCAGGCCCTGGTGCTTGTTCTTCCATCTGCCTGTCTACCTGCCAGATCTCCCTGCAGTTGAAATCAGCAAGCATCAGTATGCACACTAGTGTTCCCCACCCCGTTAGTCACAGCAGCAGTGTGGGCCATATGGCCCCTCCAGCAAAGCCAAGTGGGGAACCTCCCTAAATCAGCTATAGGTCCCTCTGGGCCTCTCCTGAGTCTGTTCAGTGGATCAACAGTGACTATTAGGTTTGTATGTGAGACGTAAAATAAGAAAATGCACTTCATAAGGAAAGAGAGTGGGTCTGATACACGGCCTATCACAGAAGGCATACACAAGAATCTAGAACACCAGCTGCAGTTTCATAAGCAGACAATAAATACAACTAATTATTATAACAGTAATTGTGTATATTATATTTTTAAATCGAGTGGGAACTATACATGTTCACTGTCAACCCAGAATTTGGCAAAGCAACAACCTGAGGGAACACACCTGAAGTACTGAAACCTCATGAAAAGCAGTTTGCTTTCTTTCTTATCTGGTTTCTATCTAGCTCTGAGTCATACATGCTGACTTGGCCTTTTAAGACAAAATTCAATTATTCCATGGAAAAGACATGGCACGATCTGCAGAGCATCACAGTCCTATCACAGAACTTGAAAGGAACTAATAATGTGAAGGTGTCCTGCTTCTCACTTCAAAACAGTAACATGAACAGCACAAATTTAGCAAGATTAACCATGCTGAGTCTATCTGAAGTCCTACTCATGAGCTATTTGTCAGAAAAGCTCAAATTAATGTGGAAGAAAAACAACAGCAGCACCTTTTACCAAACAGATGTGGTCATTGGTGTCAAAATGTTTCTTTACCCAAACACTAATTTCACATTTCCAGGTAATCAGACTACCACCCATTTGTGGACAGGCTAGGTTGTATGACTGTTGATGGTTTCCTCCGGGAGGGTGTTTTTGAGAGAACCACATCTCATCTTCCTCAGTTATTACCATCAGTGTTCTACCTCCTACCGCATGAATTTGGCAATGCAAAGTTTAAAAAGAAAGCATAGATTGTTGCCTGGTAGTTTATTTGCCAGATGATGCTAAGAGGCAAAAAAAAAAAAAGTAATAGAAAATGCCAGGAAGGAATCAGATCACTGAGGGGAGAGACTAGTTCAGAGGCTGCCTGACACCACAGGGATCCTAACATCTCTTTTTCTTCTCGTTTCCATGCCCAGCCAAGTGTAAGCTATAGTTGGCCAACTCAGCAGTGACACTCAACCCACTATCTCGTGGTTTCTGACAAGTTCCTGGTTTTCTTGAAGACGAACAAGAACTCTGTGTCTCTCTGTGTAACAGTCTTGGTTGGGAGCACACGATGAGACATTTTGAAATGGGAGCTGCCCACTTGCAGAGGAAGCTCTAGAGCAGGTAAGGAAACAATGTCTCTATGGAAAACCTGAGTGTGTGTGCATGGGAAACAGCTCTTCCGTGGAGCACGCGAGTGTGTGTGCATGTTGCATGAGGACGAAATAGGAGATGTCAGAACTGGCAGCAACAATGCCAAGTAACCCTGGACTGTTCCCTTTTGCTCCCTTTTTGTTTGACAATTGTAATTGGTGTTTATTGTAAAACATTTACTCATGTTGATTCTGAGATCCAAATCAGAAACTTTATCAGTGATGATTATTATTTCCAGAAAAATATATCTGTGATGAGGAGATAGCAAAGAACATGCTTAAGGTGTTCGCCCAGTACAAATATTTCAAATACTTGTAAGTGCATGTCAAAATTGCCTCTAAAAATTGATAGTTATTACAATGATATTCATGAATCCATTTTTGTTTGCAATTGCATGTATGCAAAGATACACAGTAGCTATTTCTACATATACTTATACAGGTAAAAAGCTTTTTATCTTTGTTGTTATTGGGATAAATTAACACTTTAATTATCTAATAAGATATTTATTTTTCTTTTAAAGGAATGATAAGCTATAAAAACATCTATCCTATGCATAGCAAACATTTGAGTTCATGTTACTTATTGTGATCTAAGACTAGTCAATCTCTTATTTAAAATACACTAAACATTATAAATTTAAATTGTACACAGGGTAAATGGGACATATTCACATTGCCAGCATATTCAACCAATCTCATGCAATCTATTTAGTCCAGAGATATTTTTTTTAAATATATTTTGATTTCAGAGAGGAAGGGAGATGGAGAGAGAGAGAGAGAGAAACATCATGATGAGAGTCATTTATCAGCTGTCACCTGCACGACCCCTACTGGGCTTCAAGCCCACAACCTGGGCATGTGACCTTGACCACAATGGAACCTGGGACCTTTCAGTCTACAGACCAACACTCTACCCAGCTAGGGCTAGAAATATTTTTTAAAGACAACTAGTCCTACAGAGACAATAAATCAAAGAAAATAAATAAAAAATAAAAAAATACATTGCAGTTTGCATAATTACACATGGTGTCAGATGGATATTAGAGTTACAGGGGGATCACTTTGCAAATAAGATAAGTGTCTAATCACTATGATTTACACCTGAAATAATATAATATTGTATGGCAATTGTAATTGAAAAAAATTTTAAGCATAGTACAAACTTAAAAGAAAACAGATTTGATAAGCTAAAAATAAGAAAACTTAATGTAATCACTATAAAATATCAAAATAACAAATTTTATAATATGAGAACATACAAATAAATGTTATGCTTAAAAAACTCTATAAATACATCCAAAATATGCATACACATACACAATCACACACTGGTAATATACACACAAGTTATAAATTACCGTATTTGCCGGCGTATAAGACGATTTTTTGGCCCTGAAAAATATGCCTCCAAGTGGGGGGTAGTCTTATACGGCGAGTATATAACAAACTCTGTATTTTGAGTGGAAATGTTAGGGGGTCGTCTTATACGCCCAATCTCTTATACGCCGGCAAATACGGTATTTTTCAGGGCCAAAAAATCGTCTTATACGCCGGCAAATACGGTATTGTGTCTATTATAGCTTAGTGGGGAAGAAATTAGGGGACATCAAGATACTCAAAGCATAAAGAGCCACAAGAGAAAGTGAGCAGGGTTCAGGGAAAAAGATGTGACAGTGCGGAATTCACAGCAGGGAGAAGGTGTGACTGCCCTGGCCAAGGTCACTCAGCTGACGCACCCTGAGCCCCCTGAGCACAGTGAAGGCACCTGCACTCCATCATGTCTGCCAGCTCCCGCAGCCCAGTTTCAATCAACACAGCCTTAGCACTGCCACACCCACTCCGTCCCTCCACGGACCAAAAATTGAGGGGCATGGTGGGTAAGAAAGGGGAGTGGACACATTAAAACAGCTAATGGGTATACCAGACAGCAAATGCTAAGTAAACGCACAGAGGTCAGTCCTCCCAGCTCCCTGAGCCCCATTCCCTTACTTGTAGGACAGTGATGATCAGTGCACAACTATTGTATGATTAAATAAGAAATACTGTCATCTTTGACAGAGTAATCTAGGAAGCATTCAGTAAATGTGGGTGGACATTGTTATTGCTCTCATTATTATTACAGACTAATTGAATCAATGCAGATATATGTAATTATATGTGAGACCACTGGCAAACACAATTCACATGATTCAATACCCTTGTACACCAAAATAGATGAGTTACTACTTAAAAACACTGACATTAGTGCTTCTCAGACTATGTTGCATATCAAAATCACCTGGATGGCTTTTTAGAAACATAAATCTGTGCTCAACTCACTAGAGTTTCTGATTTGGCAAGTCAGGGGTATGTCTTAAGAGTTTGCATGTCTAACAGATTCCTAGGTGTTCTGGGGGTCCACACTTTGAGAACCACTGATCTACAGGTGATTTCCACATTCACATTGCCTTATTAATAAAACTATAAGTTTCTAGTTCAATTCAAGCAATTATTGAGGGCAAAATAATGAATACATGATTAAAAAGTAAAGGCAGTGCTTTCCCCCCAAATAGGTAAGCATTAAAATATTCTTGAGGAAGGGAGGGAGGGAGTCAGGATATTTCCATTAGATCTAAGTTGCTTCTGAAATCAACCACGAAATAAAGGAATACTGTTTCCCCATACAGTAATCACTCTGTGAAATGCTACTAAAGTGAATATAGGCATTGAGGCTGCCCTACGCCTAAATCTCGGTGTTAAGAAACAAGAGGTTGCATTTACTCAATTTGGTGTCAGCATTTCCTTGAGAGTTGGGTTAGTTCAGGTGAGCTGCCTTAGCCTCACAGCGTAAGTCTCTAGAAACCAGAACAGACCAGTCCAGAGAGACATGGGTTGGGGTCAACACAGGTTTCTTCTGCCATCTTTCTCATTTTCTGACAGTTGTATGGCAGAGGAGAACTAGACAACAGGAGAGTTTCTTTGAACTGAAAATTACATAATCAGCCCAGAGTTCTAGGAGTTCTAGGCCTGTTCAGGTCCAGACAAGCTGTATCAACACTAGTGAATTTGTTAGACATGTCAATTTTTGACCCAGACCTACTGATTACAAAATTTGGGGGGTGGGGGGGTCAGCGCAGCAAAGAGTGCTTTATCAAGGCCTCCAGGTGATCTTATCGCACACTCAATTTTGAATCCCACTGTGTAAAGGGACCCTATGTCCTGGGACCTCTCCAGGTTTCACCTGCTGTCAGACATATCTGTATAGTCGCCCTTTCTGCCTCAGAAGTTCCTGGGTTGGACAATAAATTATGTGGCCATACTTAACAGTTCAAACCAGATGCTACAAAGGGGGTTTGCTGGTAGGATTCTGTTTAATGCATGGGGATGCAAATCAGCTTCAACTCTTTTTGCTAAAGAACAATCTCCAGATGACTGCTACTTGTATTGGGCTTGGAAATGCCCAGGTGAGGCCAAGCTGTGAAGCAAGACAGGCTAGTTAGTGCTGCATCTTGGGCCTCTTATTCATAGGTATGGGGCACACTGACACTAGCTGCTGCTTGTTTTAAAGATTTTAGCAAAGTCTGAAGCCTGATCCAGGACAGGCCATTCATATGGAAAAGCTACTGCAAAGATCTTGGGTGTGACTACAAGTTGGAAGGGGCAAGGTTTCAGGTAATAACCAGGAAAGAGCAAACACTGTGAGTCAGGTTGACAAAAACCCAGAAATGGCTACTGATTAGCTCTATGACAGAGGAGGTCTCAACTCAGGTACAATGAGCCTGCAAGCACCTCATTCTGGGAGAAATCCAACTCCAAGTTCCTGCACCAATGCCAGACAATCCAGTTCCTCCCTCTATATCCCTGGAACCCCCAAAGCTGTTGCCTAAGTTCTGATGCTCAGAGGGAGCGAGTTCATGTAAGTACGTGCACCAGTCCTTTAAGAGGAATTGCCTGGGTCTCCAGCAGCCTGTGTCACTCAGCCACAATCCCCCTGGTTTTTATAGACTGAAGTTACAGGGATTTCTCTTCTCAGCTCTGGAACCCTGGGCTGGGAGTCTCATGTGGGGCTGGAATCCCTTGCTTTTCCACATGAGGAATCTGCAACCAAAGTATTGCTCCTGGTTAAAAAAAAAAAAAAAAATACCATATGTGGTTGTTGGACCAGCCCATTCTATGACTCTGCCATTCTACCAGTCATGATGTACTTTCTTCCTTAATTCTGTAGTTGTAGGGCTTCCATTCAACTAGATTTCAGGTTGTTCTGAATGATGGTTGTTTTATATTTTAGTTATAATTTTGATGTGGTTGTGGTAGGCAGTGAATACCATTGTTTACCTATGCCACCATCTTGGTTCTCCCCTATTATGGTTTTCTTAATAAAATTTCCTTTACTTTAGCTTACTTTGTTTCAAGAATACAGTATATAATCCATACAAAATATGCATTACTTGACCATTAATATTATTGGCAATACTTATAGTCAACAGTAGCCATTTAGTAGTTAAGTTTTGGGGGAATCAAAAGTTATACTTGGATTTTCAACTACACAGGATTTAGTGCCCATAATCCATGTGTTGTTCAAGGGTCAACTGTATACACATCAGTGTGGTCACTTGGAAGAAGAATCTGATGATCAGTGTTCCTGGATCACACACTTATTTTATCACATCATTGGACTATAGGAGTGGTTCACACAGGCACACTTGAAAAGTGCCAACTTTTCACTTTTTGTGGGAGAGATGCCTGATTGGAAAGCAGGACTCACCTATTGATTAGAGCAGGAGTGAGGAATCTCTGTCAAGAGGTTTTCCTGCTTAGGACCATTTAGATATTTATGACATAATTCATGGACTAGACAAAATTATCAACTGAAAAATTACCCTGCTCTCCCATTCTGCCAACAGTGTTGAGATAAATGCTCATATATGATTTTAAAAAATAGCCTGCTATATTTGGTCAAACATTTAATTAACTCACTCCTAATGTCTTGGCAGGGCCAGGCCAGATGATTTTGCTGGTCTTATACAGCCTGTGGGCCAGACACCCCCTGCCTCCCCACTGGCTTAGTGAGTCCAGCTCTGAGGTAAAAGGTTGGTAAGTGAGCTCACAAGAGGCTTTATCTAAAGAACATTTTCATCCTCTTACAGAGGATGAATGAAATCTCAGCCTCATTCTAGGTATTTCAATCATACATTCATTCAACAAATGCTGATTGCTCACTACATGGAGGTCATGATTCTAGATGCTAGGGATACTCTGTTTGTTACAGCACCTGGGCTTTACACCTATACTCTTTCTTCTCTAGGAAATGACATACAATCTCTGGGCATATCGTAACTTAATAAGTGACATTTCTATTTTCTTTATAGAAATTTGGAAGGGACCCTATTCTCATCATTAGTTAGCCACTATTTACTGATTTGACACAAAATCTTGACAAAACCCTGAGAACTCTGCATGCACTGACAAAAATTGAATATATAAAACAATATCAGATTCAGCTACATTTCTTCCGGGCTGGCGATAATGTTTAATATTCTCTCTTTCCTGGCCCCTGGAAATTCCTGTCTGCTTCAGCACAAGGATCTCACTGCCTCTTTTCCTATTAAAAATATCTCTTCAAGAACCACCTTTATAGAAGTGAAAAAAGGAAGAGAAAGGCTACAGTGTGAGATGCAAATGAAACCCAGGACTCCGGTTAAATATCCATGCTATCACTGAGTCTATGAAGAGTTTAAATATGGAATCAGTCCGTCTTCATCACCAGTATCACCTGGGAAAGTCATTGGTTAGCTCCCTATCCCACAAAAAAACAATAACAACAGTCTGTCCAAATTATTTTCAGAAAAGAATAAATGTCTCCTTAAAATAATTTACTTTAACTTAAAATTTTTAACTTAATAAATAATGTAAACTTTTTATCTAATCATTGGGTATTATGCCAAGACTTTCTGAGTATGGGTCTGCTTATTAGTTGTGTACTAATTTTCCTTCATAAACCATAAATTTAACACATTGCCAGTCAGGTCCAGTTTGTTAGTCTAGTTCAAGTGTTATGAGAAATCGTAAATACTTGAGAGGCCAAATGAGTAAAAATAACCCAGACCAAGACCTAGACTACTAAATCCTCAAAAGAACTGTGTCCCAGCCTAGTAAGGAAATGGCACAGTGAAGTTTTTCCACAAATGTTCTATGGACAAATAGCAAAACAGAGGATCTTAACACATTAAATATGTCATGGAAAAAGCATCCTGACTCACTAGTTTTTATCTAAATCCACTCCTACCCCACCTAACAAAAGGTGAAGGCCATGATATCACTAAGACTGGCAACCAAACCTAACCTTACAGGGCCAAGTAATATAGCATTATAACAAAGAACAAAGGACATGAGTTCTTTTTAAAAAATACTTATTGTTTAAAGTATTACATATGTTCCCTTTTCCCCCCATTAATCCCTTTACTTCTCACCCACCAACCCTTCCCTACCTTCCCTCTGAGACCTCCCATTCTGTTCTATGCTTCTATGAATCTGGATCTATTTTGTTCATAGGTTTATTTTGATCATTACATTCCACATATGAGTGAGATTATGTGATACTTGTCTTTTCTCTGACTGGCTTATTTCACTTAGCATAACACTCTCCAGGTCCCTCCATGCTGTCTCAAAGAGCTAGAGATAATTTTTTATTTAATGCCCACTCATCTACTAATGGGCACTTGAATACTGAAAATTGTGCTAAGAACATAGGGGTGCATACATTCTTTCTGATTGGTATTTTGGGTTTCTTAGGATATATTCCAGAAGTGTGATCACTGGATCAAACAGCATTTCCAAATGTTATTTTCTGAGGAAACTCCATACTGTCTACATCAGTCTGCATTCCCACCTGCAGAGTACTAGGGTTCCCTTTTATCCACACCCTCGACAGCACTTGCCATTTGTTGATTTGTTGATGATAGCTAATCTGGCAGGTGTGAGATGATACCACACTGCTGTTTTAATTTACATCTTTCTAATGATCACTGAATTTGTGAATTTTTACTTATGACTCTTGGCCATCTGTATGTCGCTTTGGAGAAGTGTCTATTTAGTCTTTTGCCCATTTTTAATTGGTTTGTCTTTTGTTAAGTAGTATGAGTTCCCTATATATTTTGGATATTAGCCCTTTTTCAGATGCATCATTGCCAAATATATCCTCCCATACAGTGGGTTTCCTTTTCATTTTGTTGATGGTTTCTTTTGCTGTATAGAAGCTTTTATGTTGATGTAGTTCCATGTGCTTATTTTCTCCTTAGTTTCCTTTGCCCTAGGAGATGTATTGGTAAACATATTGCTAGGAGGTATGTCAGAAATTTTGCTACCTATCATTTCTTATAGGATTTTTATGGTTTCTCAACTTACATTTAAGTCTTTTATCCATTTTGAGTTTATTCTTGTGTATGGTGAAAGTTAGTGGTCTAAGTTCATTCTTTTGCATATATCTGTCATATTTTCCCAACACCATTTATTGTAGAGACTGCCTTTACTCCATTGTATGTTCTTGCCTCCTTTGTTAAATATTAATTGAGCAAAATGACTTGGGTTAATTTCTGAGTTCTCTGTTTGGTTCCATTGATCTAAATGCCCGTTCTTGTGCCAGTAACAGGCTGTTTTGATTACAGTGGCTTTGTAATATAATTTTATATATGGTATTGTGATCCCTCCAACTTTATTCTTCCTTCTCCAGATTAATAAGGCTATTCAGGATCTTTTTTGTTTCATATAAATTTTTGGAGTGTTTATTCTAGTAATGTAAAATATGCTGTTGGTATTTTAATGGGGATTGCACTGAATCTGTAGGTGGTTTTGGGTAGTGTGGACATTTTAATGATATTAATTCTAGCAATCCATGAACACAGTATATTCTTACACTTGTTTATATTTTTTCTTTTTTAAACCCACCTCCCATACATGTCCTCCCTCCCCAGAGTTCTGTGTTCGTTGGTTGAACTTATATGCATGCTTACCAGTCCTAGAGTTGATCTCTTATCTCCCCCAGGTCTCCTTCCCCTCTCCGCTGTCATTTGACAGTCCGCTTGTTTTATGGTGACTATCTCAGGACCACACTAATAGAATCCGCTCCTCCTCTGGTTCACCCCCCCCCCCCCCCCCCCCGCCCGCCCCTGTCCCAATGCTTCCCCAGGGCACACGGCTCTCCCGGGGCATACCGTATTTGCCAGCGTATAAGACGATTTTTTGGCCCTGAAAAATACGTATTTGCCGGCGTATAAGAGACTGGGCGTATAAGACAACCCCCTAACATTTCCACTCAAAATACAGAGTTTGTTATATACTCGCCGTATAAGACTACCCCCCACTTGGAGGCATATTTTTCAGGGCCAAAAAATCGTCTTATATGCCGGCAAATACGGTATTCAAATTCCAGCTTGTCACTAAGTATCTGCCTACTCAGCTTATTCATCTGTAAAATCAGAATGAAAATTTTTACCCAAGTAAAACTAATGTAATAGTTATAGTATCTGGCATACAGCTGGCAACATAGACTTAATGTAGCAAATTCATATTCAGACAGATGGCCTCTCCTGCACATCTGACTATCCACACTCCACCCACAGAATCTTAACCAGCATTTGATTGTGGACTCAGCTTTTAGTTGGGATAATGAAGGCAAAGCTACCTCCCACAAGGAAACACTTTCTGGGAAGATATACACTTCACAGATAGGATATAATCTAAGAAAAATAAATGCTACACTATGGAGTTAAAATTAGAATTTAGCAAAAAGAAAGAATTCTGCCAAAGCCTCTAGTAGACAGAAAGAAGAAAGAGAGTTAGGCAGAGTCTAGAAAGAGGAAAATGATACAGCAACAGAGAAATGGGAAGTGGTATGCTGAATAGGGCAACAACTTCAACTAATACATTTCTTGCCCCAAAGCATGTTTTCTCTTATTATTTTCCTGACCTCTTGAACTTAACTCTGTTGGAAATATTTTTCCTCCAATACCCAATCTCTGGCAACATTTACCAATTTCATATTCAAAACACAACACAAAACATCTTTTGCCCAGGGACTCTTTTCTGTTGGACCTCCTTTTCCTGAGAGCTCATGTGGTGCATACTCCCTGGTGTCTTTCCAACATCCTACACCAATTACATGCAGTTTACAATCTGCTTCATGTCTGCTCAACATTGTTATTGCTCCTCAGCAAGTTTTTTTAAACTTAAGTTGGGGTAGAAACTACATACAAAAAAAGGAAAATAGTTTTATTTTTTTAATAAAAATTCAATTAGTTTTGACAACATGGGGAGTACCACCCAATGAAAGTAGTATTTTCATTACAAAAGTACCCTTGCCACAAGAGCTTAGTTTAACCAACAGAACTGCATTTAGATAGATTCACACAGTATGTACCCCTTTTTTGCCTGACTTATTTTGCTCAACATAACATTTTGAGATTTATTGATATTGTTGACACAATTATTCCTCTTGATCACTGTGGTATTCTATAGGTATACCACAATTAAGAATACACCATTTGCTTACCTCTTTTAATCTGTTGATAAACATTTGGGTCTATTATGAATAACTTGGTTATTAGCATTCCAGTAAAAGGTTTTTTTTGTGGAGATATGCTTTCATTTCCCCTTAGGATATAAATTACTAGCTCATAAGGTTGCAAGCAATATGTTTAACCTGATTAAGAAGTTACCACGCCAAAACTGGTTTGGCTCTGTGTACTTAGAGGTCCCAGGTTCGATTTAGGTCAAGGGCATGTACATTGGTTGTGGGCAAATCCCAGTGCAGGGGTGTGCAGGAGGCAGCTGGTCAATGTTTCTAATTCTCTATTCCTTTCCCTTCCTCTCTATGAAAAAATCAATAAAATATACTAAAAAAAAAAAAAAAAAAAAAGAAGTTACCAAACAATTTTCTAAAGTAGATTTTATCATTTTACAAACTAATAAAAAAATGTATGAAAGTATTAATTGTTCTATTTTTTTAATCAACCATTAGCATTGTCAGTTTTGAGTGTGTTCTTTTTCTTTTTTTGGTTATTTTATTTGCCATTCTAAGGGTGTAATTTTAATATTGTCACTTTAATCTGCATTTCCCTGTTAAATAATGATGCTGAGTATCTTTTTATGTGTTACTTTGTTAAATATTTTCTTTTGTAAATTATATACAGTTTTTGTCCATTTATTAAAATTGAGTAACATCCTGTTTAGCAAACCTAACAGCAATGAAGTCATGAATATGACCCAATGGAGGAATCCAAAAGGATCCATTTAAAACAGATACTGTGGAACCCAAAAATATCCATTTAGAGAAAATGCTATGGCTTTGACTTATGACAAGCTTCTGACTAGGGCAGGGATAGTCCAAAGTTTTTATTTTTGTACAAAGAGCAAATTCACCCAACAAACTGGAACTAGTTTGCTCACAATCATTTTTTTCTTGTTTGACTATACATTAGAACAACCACTATGTGTCATCAGTGTAAACCTAATTCTCCTTAATGAATTAAGCTCCATAAAAACAGTCAGTGATTCAAAGCAGCTTTATTGGAAATCGACTTTAAAATAAGTAATACATGTATTGCAAAAATTACTCTCACAGGGGATATATTTTTAATATCCTAAAACATTTGCATTATTTTAGAGGGTTTAAATAAGTTTTTAAATGTTTATTACTGGTTTTTTTTCTGGAAAATATATCAACTCAAAACAAAGAGAATTATTCCTACTACTTAGATAAAGACTTAGTATACCTTAAAATAGAGCATTTCAAGATATTGCCTTTAGATTTTACTATGAAAAATGCAAGATTCAGAAGAGTAAAAATATTCTTTTCTATTTTATTGGGGCTTGGAAAAATTAATACATTAACAGAGAATTTTGTAAGTACTTAGCAATGTGGTTGATAAAACCATCTACATTCTAAGAAATGAAGACACTTATCTGAAGAGCTATGTGTCAGCTGCTTCCTGACAGCACTGAGTCAAATGCACCCATTATGGAGCAGGTTCATTCCTCATTACCCGGCCCTAGGGATTAAGTTTCAACACAACTGAGGAATTGCCATAGGAAAACTATTTACATCTGATCAAGAACTTAGGCACTCATTTGTAGCTTGCACATACTCTATTTTTAATGGTTACCCAGATTCACAAGATAACATGTATTAGAAATAATGAACAATAGCTGCTTAACATTTAAGGAAAAATAGAAAAGAAAGTACTAAATAAGCCTGGTATTTTTTTTTTTAAAGAGGAAAAAAGGTTTTTGTGTCTAGCTGCTTTAATTTGGTTAAGTTATGCATTTAATTCATTTTTTCATTTAAGTATTTCAAGTAGCCCCATTTCCTTAATAGCATGTCATTTTTGTTGTGCCTTCCTAAATGTGTAGTCCTTCCACAGTCAAAAGTGGTAAAAAAAAAAAAAATCCTATTTAATAAAAGGTAATATGCAAATTGACCATCACACCATTACAAAGCTGGTGGCACCCATAGCCACAAGATGGCAGCACCCAGTCCTCTCAGCCCTGCTAGAGTCCTTCAGTCCTTTCAGCCCTGCCAGGGGGGTGGCAGGTGTGCAGAGCAGCCAGACCCACTCTAAGCTCCCCAGCTGCCTAGGGCCAGCCTGAGGCACATGCAGGCCTTAGATGATGGCTGCCCAGCTGACACCCAAGGAGCAGGCAAACCTTGGATTTCTGCTGCCCCGCTGATACTTGGGGTGCAGGCAAGCCTCAGATAGTAGCTGTGCAGGTTAAACTTGAGGCAGAAGTGACCAGGGACGGCCAAGGCTTGCACTGCCAGCAGTGGCAGCAGCAGAAGTGTGATGGGGCATCACTTTCCCCTGATCATTGGGTAGCCTCCCACCTCTGAGGGCTCCCAGACTGTGATAGAGCAAAATATTGAAAACCTATTTGAAGAAATAATAACAGAAAACTTCCCGTACCTGGTGAAAGAAATAGACTTACAAGTCCAGGAAGTGCAAAGTACCCCAAACAAGAGGAATTCAAAGAGGACCACATCAAGGCACATTATAATTAAAATGCCAACGGCAAAGGACAAAGACAGAATATTAAAAGCAGCAAGAGAAAAACAGTTAGTTACCTGCAAGGGAGTTTCCATACAACTGTCAGCTGATTTCACAACAGAAACTATGCAAGCCAAAAAGGAATGACAAGAAATATACAAAGTGATGAATAGCAAGAACCTACAACCAAGATTACTCTACCCAGCAAAGCTATCATTTAGAATTGAAGGACAAATAAAGAGCTTCACAGATAAGAAAAAGCTAAAGGAGTTCATCATCACCAAACCAGTATTATATGAAATGCTGAAAGGTATTTTTTTTTAATATTCTTTATTGATTTTTTACAGAGAGGAAGAGAGAGGGACAGAGAGTTAGAAACATTGATGAAAGAGAATCATCGATCAGCTGCCTCTTGCACACCCCCTACTGGGGATGTGTCTGGAACCAAGGTACATGCCCTTGACCGGAATCGAACCTAGGACTTTTCAGTCCACAGGCTGACGCTCTATCCACTGAGCCAATCCAGTTTCAGCTGAAAGGTATTTTTTAAGAAGAGGAAGAAGAAAAAAAATAAAGATAAAAATTATGAACAACAAATACATATCAACAAGTGAATCTGAAAATCAAGTGAGTTAAAAATCTGAGGAACAGAATAAACTGGTGAATATAATACAGTCATGTGCATAGAATGGGAGGGGATTGATAATTCTCAGGGGGAAGAGGGTGTGGAGGGTATAGGAAGAGACTGGACAAAAATCATACACCTATGGATGAGGACAGTAGAGGGGAGGTAAGGGCAGAGGGTGGAGTGGGAACCAAGTAGAGGGGAGCTATGGGAGGGAAAAGGAGAAACAACTGTAACAATCTGAACAATAAAGGTTTATTAAATTTTTTAAAAAATACCCCAATAGAGATAAGATTGATTTAAAGTAAGGAGTGAGTTTGTGACGTAACAGATTTCTATGACTTAGGTGGTAGGGTAAAAGGCACGAGCACAACACTTCAGCCTGGAAGAAGGTAGCTTTCCCTTCACATAATGTCTGCAGCAGTTTTTGTTCTGACTCTTGAATTTCATCTTACTTACCAGATAGCCAATTGCTTTGTGCTTTATTTTGCCTAGTGCCAAGCCACTAAGTTCCAAAGCTTTTCTCCTCTGGCAGGAATTCCTTTCCATGGATTTGTTCATGTCATTTACTCATTCACTCCTTCATTTATTTAAAATCTTCTAAGGGCCAGAATACAAAAGAATATCCCAGGGAAATAGCAGAAAGCGTCCTTCTCCTGCCCATGACATATAGTTAAGACTACTATGGAGCAAAAAAAAAGGGATTATGCTATCTATAATAATAAAAGCATAATATGTTAATTAGACCAAACAGCTGAATGACCTTCTTTGCACGAATTTCATGCATTGGGCCTCCTAGTTATATAACAAGTGCTTTTGTGCAAACATAATTTTACTAATGTCTACAGTCTAGATAACTTATGATTAATGTTAAGTTCATTCAATGAACAACAAACTGTTTTCCATTGAGTACTGTGAATATGGGCCTAAAAGTTTCCTATGTTCAGGTTATCCACATGCATTCCATGATAAGGTTCAAATATCTCATAAATGTGTTTACATTTTGACTTAGATAAGTTCATCTTCTCATTTTAATAGAGGATTTGGAATACCTTGGATATAGACTATCAAAGGAAACCTAATTGCAGCAAGTCATCTCTTAAAATCTCCAATACCTTCTGCGACTTTAAGTGAAAGATGAGTTTAATATATTGGAGGCAGAACAGCAGCAAGAGGCCAACACAGCCGCATCAGAAGGGGTGAGGCAGAGAACACATGGGGTGCAGTAAGAAAACTGGACAAGGCCAGCGGTCACAGAAGGCACTGCAGGCCATGATTCAAACCCAGATTTGATCCTCTTTCACCCCACAGCCCCCGGGTGTGTTTGAATAAAGGCACAATTTGTGTTCTTGGAGACTGCTCTTACAGGTGGCTGGAGAAATGACTATGGGGGTTGGGAGGACAGAGTTATGGAGGGTGGAAGACCAGATAGGAGATTCCTGCTTCCCAACATTGATTATAACTGAGAAAAGTTTTTAAATACTAAAATAAAACTGCAACTGAGGAGGAACAATTTCAGAGGAAAAGTCAATCCATCAAACATAAATGAAAAAGACTCTCCATAATGGGTTATGTGTACTTTAAACAGTTATAAATTAACTAATGAGTTTAGGGTTATTAATTAATAAACCTAAAATGGCCACAATGAGCTTTTTAATAAAAGCAGGTTCCTCTTTTTTTCTGACAAAACACGCCCCTACTCCCTCATGAAAGAGTTTATAGGACACTGTAGCCAACGATTATTTAATTTTATGCTAAGTGAGCACAAACTCTTACTGGTACCCCACTCAACAAGTTACAAAATAATGAAACAGTTACAGTTGTTTGGAAGACCAACCTCAAAACACAACCTTCAAAGTATTGAGGGGTGCCTGGCAGGTGTGGCTCAGTTGGTTGAGCATAGTCCTGAGCACCAGGAGGTCATGACTTTGATTCCAAATCAAGACACATGATCAGGTTGCTGGCTCAATCCCCAGCAGGGTGTGTGCAGGAGGCAGCCAATCAATGATGTTTCTCTCTCATCATTGATGTTTCTATGTCTCTCTCCATCTCCTTTCCCCTCTCTCTAAAATCAATAAAATTATATACATTTTTAACTGCTTTCTTTAAAAAAAAGTTTTGACGGGAACATAGAAGGATTTTATAATGATGAGGAAAATATGAAATAATTCAAATATTCATTAACAGGGAAATGGTTACATAATGATTCTTTCCCTCAATGGGATGGCATGCAACTATTCATTTTGTTGTTACTGTTAATCCTTACCCAACAATATTATTTCCATTGATTTTTAGAGAGAAGAGAAGGGAGGGAGGGAGTATAGGACAAAGGAAAAAAGAGAGAGGGAAAGAAGGAAGCACAGATGTGAGAGAGGCACATTGATTGGTTGCCTCCCACACGTACCCCAATCAGGGCCAGGGATTGGACCTGCAACACAGGTAGTGCCCTTGACCAGGAATCAAACTCATGACCACTGAGAAGGTTGATGCTCCAATCACTGAGCCACACTGGCCATGGTGGCATGCAACTATTCTAAAGACAGAGGTAGACCTTTAGCATCTGACATGGCAAAGTCGCTTAGACATATGAGGTTGCAAGCAGTGGTAAGAGAGCTTGACCTCTGCCTATACATATATGCCTCTATGTATCTGCTTTCCAGTTCTGAATATTTACTAACATTATTGAGGGCTTCCTACACTTAGGCAATCACTGTTGCTTTGTATTATCTCAATAAATTTTTGCAACAGCCCTATGGGATACACAGCTATACCCAATTAACATCAGAATTACCGTATTTGCCGGCGTTTAAGACGATTTTTGGCCCTGAAAAATATGCCTCCAAGTGGGGGGTAGTCTTATACAGGCGAGTATATAACAAACTCTGTATTTTTAGTGGAAATGTTAGGGGGTCATCTTATACGCCCAGTCTCTTATACGCCGGCAAATACGGTAAGTATTTTAAGTATTTTAGCCAGACTCAAATAGCTGATAAGAGGGGGAAGCAGGGTTTGAATCCAGGAATTCTAACCCAGTAGCTCATATCCTTAGTCTTTATATCACTAATCCCTTAAAGATAAGTCCTTACTCCCTAAGTTTATTAAATCAATTTGCCTTGGATTCTTCCTTTCAAATAACATTAAAGAAAAAATTTCCACTTAGTGTACTGGGAAATAATTTTAAGGAAAATTAAATTAATGATGAAATATGCAAAGCTCATGACATTTTGGAAAGTTATGACCCAAATTGACATTAAACTCAAGATTAAAATACAAGGAACTTTGCAAACAAATATTATTCAAAGGTTCAGTGAAAGATAATAATGCTATCAGTCCTTATTACAGCTGCAAATTGTGAAGGCCACATTTGTGAGCTTCCTTCTGGCTGTAGCTGCTTGTGATATTCAGCAGGAAATATAATGTTGTCCAGTTTAAAATTAAACAGATGTCATCATTTTAAGGCAAACTAGGAAGGTCCCAATCAGCAGGTATTCTTTCAGCAGTTCCACATGTTGATGACAAAGGGATGGGAGATATTTTAAGATGAGGTTAATGATAAGCCAAGCCACTAAAGGATCCTGGGACATCCTAAAAGCATAAGAATTGTGTACACTTCTGTCTTGTTTATCCAACTCTACTCCCATATGAGCCAGTCATAAATGTTCTACTTATCCCTCATCCAACACATTCACGCATGTCTCCTCTCCACCACTACCACCACCACCCAACAGTAACTCACAGCAGTGTTGTCGTCTCAGCCTAGAGGACCAGCAAGGGTACAAGTTGAAGACATCTCCTTGCCTCAACTCCACTCCTTACCAGTTGTGTGACCTTGGGCAAGATGCTTAGCCACTCTGCCTCAACGTTCTCATTTAATTGGTGTATATTAACAGTACCCACCTCATACGCTAGCACCAGGTTTTAATGCATTAATATAAATAAGGAATTTAGAACAATATCTGGTATGTTATAAAAACTCAATAAATGTTAGGCCTTATTGTTGCTACTAGTATTACCATCGTAGTGCATAACTAGGAGGCATAAACTCCTGTCTAGTGGCAAAGTCATCAGGTGACTCTTCATTTACCACTTACAACAAAATAACTGACTACCCAAGGCTAAATTTTCAATGACCTTCATTTTCTTCTTGTCACTTTTTCTATGTTTTCTAATTATCTCATGCATTCCTTAGTAATTTTTTTTTTAAATTAAGTTGTTTAAGGTAAAGCAATCCTCACTGAATTCCTTTCCCATCCTCCTGACCAGGCCAGACCACTAAAACTCCACCATATCAACACTGTGGCTGAGCAAACAGGTGTCAGGACCACCCACACACTATGCTGACATTCACACAGGGCTCAGGATGTCAGGGTGCAAGCTTGCCACAAAAATTCCATAGACCAAGGTTACACTTGCTACTAAAAATGACTACTGTATTTGCCGGTGTATAAGACGATTTTTTGGCCCTGAAAAATATGCCTCCAAGTGGGGGGTAGTCTTATATGGCGAGTATATAACAAACTCTGTATTTTGGGTGGAAATGTTAGGGGGTCGTCTTATATGCCCAGTCTCTTATACGCCAGCAAATACGGTATTTTTCAGGGCCAAAAAATCGTCTTATATGCCGGCAAATATGGTAATCAAATTTTCAAAATAATCACTGGTATGTGACTTAGAACCTAATAATTGTACTAGGATATACTCCAAAGTTAAAACGTATATATTGAAGTACTTACTTAGGGGTCCCCAAACCCCAGCTATTGTCTCAAATGATTGTACATTTTTCTAGCTTTCTGGCTTTCACTGAATTTGGAAAGATCTTTACTGCTTAAAGCCACTGCAAGTGTTAGTTTAATATTGATTCTCAAACTTTAACATGCTTTTTAAAACATGTACCCCGGGGTCCATCCTCAGACTTTCTTTCATTTGGGGGAATGGGGGCACTGGGGATAGGTTGTCTAGGGAATTCCCTGAGAATTTGCATTTCTAGCAAGTTATCAGCTGACGCTGAAAGTCAGGGTCTAGAAACCAAACTCTGAGAACCACTTTAGCAGGGCATTTTGACATTTTTTCTTAATATAAGCAACCAACTCCCCTAATAGGAGTAACATAAGAAAACAAATGGTAATTTCACCATTTCGTACCTGTGAATTACCACTTAGTGTCTGCTAATACACCTCCAAAATCACTACCACCTGTATCGTTTTCTGGTCTCCCCAACATTCATACATGCAAGACACCTCCCTAATCTCTCTCATATACAGGCATTTTCAAATGAGGGTAAGGAGAGTATAATGAAGTTTTGAAGATTGCACCTGTTATTTGATAATTAAATGCATAAACAAAGCAAGCTTCTAAAGATGCTCTCATCAAAAGAATCAAAACCAGCCGAAACCGGTTTGGCTCAGTGGTAGAGCGTCGGTCTGCGGACTGAAAGGTCCCGGGTTCGATTCCAGTCAAGGGCATGTACATTGGTTGCGGGCACATCCCTGGTAGGGGGTGTGCAGGAGGCAGCTAGTCGATGTTTCTCTCTCATCGACATTTCTGGCTCTCTATCTCTCTCCCTTCCTCTCTGTAAAATATCAATAAAATATATATATTTTTTAAAAGAATCAAAACCAGTCTTAGCCAGTGTGGCTCAGTTGATTGGGTGTCATCCCATGCACCGAGAGGTCACAAGTTCGATTCCCAGTCAGGGCATATGCCCGGTTTGGGGCTCAATCTCCCGTAGAGGGCATGAAGGAAGCGGCCAATTGATGTTTCTCACTCACACTCTCCAAAATAAATAAAAACATATAAAAAAAATAAAAGCCAATGTCATTCAGTCACTAAACACATACAGGCCATCAGACAATGCTTGACCTGCACCACACAGAAGGAAAGGGAGCAGACACATCCTGACCTCAAACTTAGTCTGGGAAGATGGAAAGCGAGAGGCCAGCATGGTGGATGTGATGCTCTGAGGATAAAGATAAAGGCTGAGTCTGTGGTAACTGTCTTAGCACACCTACCGCAGGAATGGTATTCTGAACAGTGGGAGGTGATTACAGTCTTTTATACAAATAAAAAGTTTATTACTTTTTTAAAAGATGGGCTTCCACACCCAGGAAAGTGTTCATGGAGGAACAATACTCATCAACACTGAGTTATACTTAAGTAAATTGTCATTAAAAACCAGTTTTTCAGAGGTGTTAGCAGAGCTAGGTTAAAAAGAAAATAAGAGGTGAATATACATTCATTGTATGTTCTCATAATATCAACTCTTATACAAGCAATTTTAAGCTACATGGACCTTTGACCATTTCCAAACTCCATGTCCATTTAATTTGAATGGACCTCATTTTTTTTTACAACTGAAGCACTCATGCTCTGCTGCCCCTACCACAGTGATCTCCCAGCCACACCCATTACAGTGAGGACCCAGCAGTGAGCTGAGTGCTGTCCTGGACCAAGAAGTTAAAAATGCCCAAGCTCCCCCTTAAGGTGCTTACAGATCTGGAATATTTACCACATAACAAAAAAGGGATTTGGGTCTAAATAATTTATAATTGACATGTAGGGATTACAGAAGGAGGAGAACAGGATGAATTAACACAGTCAGGGACATTAAAAAGTGATGGAGTTAGAACAGAGCGGCGGGGGGGGGCGGAGCTTTGGGGCTAAACTGTAAGTCAGGATGTTTGGCTGGGAAAGCAATGAGCACTTTTTAAGTGGTGGTAGAAAGAATCTTCCTAAAGACTAGAACTGAGTATTTACGTATATTAGATGCTCAATAAATAGTAGACAGCATACCCTAGCTGGTTTGGCTCAATGGATAGAGCATTGGCCTGGGAACTGAAGGGTCCTAGGTTTTTATTCCAGTCAAGGTCACATGCCTGGGTTGTGGGTTTGATTCCCAGTAGGGGGTATGCAGGAGGCAGCCGATCAATGATTCTTTCTCATCATTGATCTCTCTCTCTCTCTCTCTCTCTCTCTCTATCTCTCTCTCTCTCTCTCTCCTTTTTCCTTCCTCTCTGAAATAAATAAAAATATATTTTTAAAAAGTAGACAGAAATCCTACATCATAGCAGCATTCACTACAAAGAGAGACAGCTACAGCCTATTTGTCTGGGGATCATTTAGTGTTTTAGGTAAGTTCTGGGCCTTCAAAAGACTTTGCATATTTGAAATTCCTATTCTAACTATTCAGAGTACTGGTCTTGGAGTGACCTATATCCCATTGCAGACCCAGTTCACTCTGCAGTCCTAGTGTATTATAGTGAATATTCTTTTCACTCTCAGAAGTTTAAATAAAAAACTACATGTTTACCCTATCCATATATTTTCCTTAAGTCTTTGGTAAAGGAAGTTTCTTCAGAAGTATTTCCTAGGGCAATGAACTTCAGATCGGAAAGCTTTTCCTCAAATGTAAAGGCAAGAAGAAAATATATGACAGTTCAAAAGAAGTGGCTCCTTCTGAAGGAAAGCAGAGTAATGGCCCTGACAGAGCGTGTGCCCACCAGAGAGTGGCGGTCACAGTGCCAGGGCACATGAATTAACTGAACTCAAACCAAAGCAGCTAATCAAGCTAAACACCACAGGTGAGCTTTTTATTCCACATCATGCCATTCCCAAACATCACTGAGTGGTTTTCGGTAAGAAAATCTATGGGATTTATTACTGATAATAAATGCACAGTTATATATTTAATATACACATAAATGTACATATATAAGAGAAATAAATATCTTCATCAAAACACTTAACTCTTTTCACTAAAATGCACATGTGCACACACCAAATACCTATAAAATAGGAAAGCACTGCCCTCAAAAAAGCCAGCGTTCCAGTGACTACATCACCTGTGAGCTCAGAGAACTCTCTAGCCTCCATGAGCACCTATGGAGGCTAGAAAACTGGACTGATCCGATGGCTCTCTCTATCGTGGGCCCACCCAGAAATGCTTGAAGTACATAATTAGTATTCCAACTAAGTCACAAGAGAAGAACACATTCAAGTCCAGCAATGCCTATAAAGACAACAGACAGTCTAGTTTTCATGGATATTGTCTCATTCTTAACTACATCTGACCCAGAGAGTATCCCACCTTGTCCCAGGAGGGGACTGATTGCTTGGAGTAAAGAGGGAAACCCCTACCTCTTGTCCAGGCATGAGACACAGGCCTGCTGGCCCCACACAGACCAGGAATCGTCCAGGAAGTTGTGAGCAGAAAGGAAGCCCAGGCATGAATTAATTGGTGTGTCCTTACCAATATATTGTAATTTCTTAAGGAAAAGAGACCATGTCCAATCAGCAACATTCTCCTTGTAACCTAGTTCTCCACCAACTGCTAAATGTCAATTCATTTGGGTTGTTTTCTGCCTGTTCTATATATACTTTTATTTTTTAATTAAAGCAGAGATAATATACAATATTATATTAGTTTTAGGTACACAACATAGTTATTCAACAGTTATATAGCTAACAAAGTGATCGCCATGGTGAGTCTAGTAACCATCAGACACCATATAAGGTTATTAGGATAATGACTATATTATCTATGCTGTACAGTGTATCCCCATGACTTACTGATTTACAACTGGACATTTGTATCTATTATTCCCCTTTACCCTGCCCCATTTCCTCTGAAACCATCAGTTTGTTATCTATGTCTATGAGTCTGTTTCTGTCTTATTTTGTTTCTTTATTTGTGTGTGTGTTTTTTAATCCACAAATAAGTAATATCATATGATATTTGTCCTTCTCTGTCTGACTTATTTCATTTGGCACAATACTCTTTTAGGTCCATCCATGTTGTCAAAATGGCAAGATTTCATTCTTTTCTATTGCTGAGTAATATCTATAATAATAAAAACATAATATGCTAATTAGATCAGGTGTGCTTCCTTCTGGACGAAGCCACAGCGGGCAGGGGCCTCAAAAGAGGTGGCAGAAGCTCCACCCTCATCCCCATCCCCTGCCATGGTGGCAGCGGCAGTGAGCGGTGGGGGCTGGGGCCAAGGCTTTTGCACAAATTTCATGCACCGGGCCTCTATATATATCACATCACATCTTTGTCCATTTATCAACAGATACTTAGATTGTGCTGGAAAAATGGGCAGCTACATGCAAAAAACAATGAAACTTAACCACTTTCTACACAAAATACAAAAATTAATTAAATACGAATTAAGAATGAAATATAAGACCAAAACCCACAAAACTCCTAAAAGAAAACCCAGGCAGTAAACTTTTTAACAATGGTCTTAGCAATATTTTTTGGACATGTCTTCCCAGGAAAAGGCAACATCACTAAAAATAAACAAATGGAATTCCTTTGGTTTTGAATTACTAAAATATCTATAAAGCTCACAGCTGCAAATGTGGTAGAGGCTTATTCTACAAAATTCTTCTAGATCAACACCATTTCAAACTGTTTTCCTGAGCCACAAGTGATCACAAATCTTAGGGCAACAGGGTAGGGGCTGAGCAGGTAGGCTTGCTGCTCTCTGCATTTCTATCTGCATTCAGAGGTACACTTTTATTTATTTTAGCCATTAGGGTTCTTTTTAAAATTTCAATAGAAAAAAAAATGGGTTCTACACTTGGTCATTCAGAACAAAGCTTAAAAATATACACACATATTCAGTCTTAGAGCATATGCTTGAACACACCTGCACAAACACTTTAGAGAGATACAAGAACTGCCCCCCCCCAAAAAAAAAGCCAGAAATTTTTAAGGAGGAATGGATCTTAGATCATTTTTAATCCAATTCTTTTTAATCTAATTCTCTCATTAAAATTGAGAAATTAAATGACCCATTGATCATTTAAATAAAAAGCATATTACTACCTCACTCTTTACCTGCAAACCTTACCAACGACATCGTGTTCAGATTCTATTTGTGAAACCTCTAAGTGATATACAGCTATAGGTCACAGCTGGATACTTCCGGAATTAAAGGCCAAAGTCTTTTCTCAGATATGCCTAGTAAGGGGCAGGGTGGGAGCCTAATACAATTACATTATCTTAACTTCAAGAAATCAATAGCAGTTACTAACATTTATCAGCTACGGTTTGTGCCACACACTGTGTGCATTCCACGTATACTGCTTCACCTAACTCACACAGCCTTGTCCGGGAGGCACCTCATCAGCACCAGCACACAGATGGCAAAGGCAAAGCGTGGAGAACAGCACACATACAGATGCCAAAGTTCCTTGTCCTGGCCCTGCAGTAGGCAGACAGGGCTCTGTCCTAAACAACTCTAAAAGGGCCCACACACATCAGTTTTTGATGCCAGATCTAAAACAAATAAAGACAGAAATGTAAAAAAAATCCCAGCTCCTTCAGGATGCACCACAGCTCTAGGCATTCGGCAGCCACTGTAAGCAAAAGCAGCTTGGCCATGAGCATTCCCCTTCACAAGCTGCAAAGGCACCTTAAGAATTTAATCCAGGGCCACTCCCAGACTGCACTTTTTTAGTCTGACTTTCCTCCTCTTTCAAGAAGGCAATAAGAAATTTTCTTTACATATAGGCAGCATTCACACTAGAGTGTACTAAAATGTGTATGTCACAGCAAGTCCACAAGCAAATTAAAGAAAGTGGTGAGGGTCTGGAGCAGTTGGTTATGTCTCTGAGTTGGTGACCATGTAGCACCCAGGTCTGATCCATCACAGGGTTGCCTTATCCGTGCCTCTGAATGAAAATGAACCCCAAAAGAGGGCCTGTAAATGCCTCAGAACACAACAAGGACCCGTGTATTAAAATGGTATGGATACTGGATCTGTTTCTTCACTAAATTTTGTTTTATAGAAAATAAATAGAGCTTCAGGCCAGAAAAAAAATGAGCTTGAGTCCAAAACAAATTGATTATGTCACCTATATACAAAATGTCTCAAGTTACAGAGGAAAGATGGGAAAGGAATAAGCAATATTAATTACCATTCAAATTCAGTAGTATAGAGAAAATATTTAAAATTCTAAAATTTTGTGTGAATTTCATCTACACCAAATGGTCCCATGATACTTGCTAGACAGAAGATAGTCTGAACACAGGCCAGAGGAAGATGATAAAATACAAAATGATACTGTGAGGCTCAATTTCAAAATCATATTTTCTCCAACCAATTATAATCTTTTGTTGATAATAAGAAACCCCCTGGAATGCAAGTTTTTTGTTTTTTTGTTTTTTTTTTAATTTTTGTTTTTCTTTTGTGTGTGTGTGTGTGTGTTTGTTTGTTTGTTTGATTTTTTTTGGGGGGGGGTTGCCATAAAAAAAATAATACTTATGACAGCAACACTGATTCTCCTATGTGCCAAGAACTCACAAAAATATTTAAGTGGCTACTGCATTGTTTTTGTATATACCATCCCAAGGAAGAGAATGCTAAGGCACAGAGAGGTTAAGTAACAGGCCCAAGGCACAGAGGCAGTGAGTTAACCAACATTCTAGGTAAAGAAATCTAATCCAGAGACATTATTTTTAACCAATCAGACAAACTGTCTCTCACACCCCCCAAGACCACAAGGTCAACAAATGTTTCAACTGCCTAAAAGGCAAGATCCTATAAATATTTAGACTAACAACAACATGCCAATTGGCATCAGTAAAAAGATGATTAAATTGAACTTACAGAATAAGCACTTCAGAGAAAGATTGGACAAAAAGCTGCCTCCCAGGCCAGGTCAAAGAAAAGCCATTTCAAATGGTTCTATTGGATCAAAAATATCTGCAATCTCTCATAATCATTCCCTTTTAAAAACTAAATCATTTCTAACATTTCAGAAGCAGCTGGGTCATGTGTTGCTTTTTTTGTTGTTGTGTTTGTTTGTTTGTTTTCTTGATGCTAAGTGCCTCTAGTGGAGAGTGGTAAGGGTCTCACCTCTGGGCAAGCAGCATATATTCATATGTAAAAGTGATATGAGGTTGTGATATGAAGTTGCCAAATGGTAAGAACACCTTTAGCCAATTCAACCATTATTTTTTCCCTATGTCCCATTAAAAACAACAAAAAACACACAAACAAAAAAACCCTCTGCCATTTCCCACAATAGAAGAGAATGGATTAATACCCAGGCAGCTGAACTATCAAAATATTTACAAAATTCTCTGTTCATAGGAACTTCTGTTCTCCTCACATAAGGAAAAAATAAATACTTCCTGCTTTTACTATTATTTACCATCTCCTGGGCCTTAAAATAAGAGATCATCCAGGCCTTGCTAAACAGTGCCACCAGCACAATACACGCTTTAGTCTTCCCTGAAGGGGGGCAGTCAGATGTGATTTCTGGTAATGAAGAGATATTTTAGAACCACACATTTTGTCTACAACAGGAAAAATAGCAGGACCCTAAAAACTGCTCAAATTGACAGTGGAGAGGAAGAAGAGCATGCACATTCACACTCCCTGTGGGAATGAGTGGAACCAGAGACCAAGGACTGGAAGGGCAAGCCCGGCTTCCTCATCGGGAGTCCAGGAAGCTGGGCCAAAAAGCTGACCACTGATATGAAGGGGTTTTTATAACAGAGATGGCTTCTGGCAAAACTACGAGAGCAGCATACACAGGCTCAGAATTGATTTAGGCTTCAGATAGCATGCAAGTTTTAATAGGAAGACAAAAATAAAGACAGTTTCAGAAGCACAGGTGTGACTTTTCCAAGGCAGCATTAACTACAAGCTGCCACAAGCAAAATACCTAAAACTGATAACCAAAAGGGCCCTTCACTAAAACATAACAGAGAATTATTAATCAGAAGAATTTGTCAACACACATTTCTTCTGCCTTTGAGATATAATGCTAATAAGTATCTATCCAGCCAAAGTTCTATATAACACATACTTGAACTATGTATTTCTCTAAATACAGCTGTTGACAAAAGTGCTTGTAAGCTTATTCATACGCATGCAGCTAAAAACGAAACTAAATGGGCTTTGGCTCAAATTATAATTCTGAAGTGATAATAAGAACTAATATTTACACAGCATGTTTACATATCTTAACTGACTGGAAATGGAAAATGTGCAGCCCGGACCTAAGAGGGTGGTCTCTCCTGGCCACAGGAGGAGCCTGGGGTTTGCAATCCCTTTCAATACCAGGGATGAGTCTCAGCCATAAATAACATTTACACAGCTCTGATTATATGAACAAGGGATACTGACTTATGCAAAAATTGTAGACATAATTATTCAGGTGAAGAGAAGTGTGTAAGGTTAGGGAGCTAAATCTTCATCTTCCACACAAAGAAGTTAACAGATACTCTGCCAGCCAAGAACTGACAGTTATGTACAATACCAGGGTTAACACACAAAAAATAAGAATTACAAAGTGAAAAGGTGGCCACTGGGGCACAGAGACTATTACTAGATTTCATTACAAGTTTTATACATTTGGAGTTTTTAATGTACATCAATGCATGACTTTGATAAAAAAAAACACCTTAAAATTAGTTTTATTTGAGTTACTAACACAAAGAAAGAAAAATTAAAAACATGTCTAAATGTCTTGGGCTAGGAATAGAAGAAAAAAAAATAATGGCTGTCCTCCTTCATTAAACAAAATTATCTTCTGGATGGGGTGCCCATGGATTACTAAGCAAAGGGATGATGTGCCAATCTCAGGAAGCCAGTCTGGGTAGCCAGGCGACATGGGGGACAGAGGCTGCAGAAAAACCACCTGCCTTCCCATGTAACACCCCAAGTGACTAAATGGATAACAGAATTGGGGAACATCAGCAAAAGACCTGCTATACCCCCAAACCAAGAGATTGAGTTTACCATCTATGACACTGAGGCCTAAGCAGAATTCAAATCAAGCACTGTAGGAATTCAGAGGGGAATTACAGTCTATTATCATGCTTAGAGGGAAGGGAAGAAAAGCTCCATAAACAACGGGGTCCTAGATGGGCTCTAAGGATACTCATGAGGTAGAGATGGAGAAGAAACAGCCTGATAAAGGCCAGAGGTGAGAGTATAGATAGTGAATCTGGAAATGGAACGTGGTTTAAGCCTCATCAAATGGCATACCTCATGCTGCTGTGGCCCCACCTGAGCTTGGAGATTGTCGCAGGACTGGGAGTTAGTTTAGAGGTTTCTGGCACAATGCAAAACTAGACAATATCAACTTCAACACAGTAAATGAGCTGTGTCTCTAAAATTATTTCATTTATAGGATTACATCTTTGTTTAAACTGGCTTATCTTGCTTTGAACAAACTCGTAAATCCCAGACACTGATACTTGTTATTCAAGGTTCTTCTCATTCCTCAGGTCTCTACATATCTTTAGGTTTGTGCCTGGGGATCCTGTCCATCCTTTTTTCTTTATTATCCCCCAGAGTGTTGAATGCATAAGACTTAGAGATTTGTATTTCAGGTACCTTCCACTCTCCATTCAGCTTATAAAATGGAATACTACTATAAATGTACAAGTTCCATTAAATTTTTTTTCCTTTGACATTCTTGTATAATACTTTCAACTTTCAACATTGTCTTCATTATTTAATGCAAAAAAATTAAATCAAGTTTGATCTGCCCATACCAAAGTACAGATTTTTTAATTTTTTAAATTTATTGATTGATTTTAGAGAGAGAACAGAAGAAGAGGGAGGGAAGTGTTGTCAAGGATGTGAAGAAAAGGGAACCCTGGGGGTCTTGATCAGCCAAGGGCAAGGTAACAACCAAATGAGAAGAAAGATCTTAAGGACCTTTCTTAAGAAGGAGAGAAGGAAGAGGGGAAGAGAGAGTGAAACATTGATTTGTTGTTCCACTTTTTTATGCACTCACTGGTTGATTCTTGTATTAGCCCTGATCAGGGATCAAACCCACAACCTTGGCATATTGGGACAATGCTCTAACCAACTGAGCCACCTGGCCAGGGAACCCAAGTCCTGATTTTGATTAAAATACACACATATGGCTCATGATTTTTTGTTTTGTTTTGTTTTTTTAATCAGAGCTACTTGTAGCATTTACTGTATCATAAATAAACAAACCTATCCCTGCATAAAAAAACTGAATATTTATAAAAGACAGTTTGTTTTTATGTCATGATCCCAAGCCTTCCAAAATAAAACTTTTACTTTGGCTTTTATCAATGTTTTGAAGTCTCATTTATGAAGGAAACCAAGTGCTAGAAGTAAAACTTGGAAGGAAGAGAAAATTAAGAAATCAACTTATCTTTACTTTTGTGTTATTATTTTTATTATTTTTATTCCATGAGTAAAAGAGGTAGTTACTGCAGATTAAAATTGAGAAGATAATGTTCTGCTTCAACAGCTCCCAGTCCAGCTGGGAGAAATAAGGATAGACCATTCACAAAGTGGGCACACTCCTCAGGAGCCACAGAGGCTCCCACAGCACCTGGCTTACAGAAGGTGACTACTATTACTGATTGACTAGATGAAGGGATGCATAAAATCTGTCATTTCGAAGATATTTTTGCTTAGGCTGAAGCTAAACATTTAATTTTTAAGATGACTCCATGTAAACAAAAAGCAGATATAAGTAGAGCAGATGTATGTGAACAGAATAAAAAGTGAGGCTGACATTCTAGAAACAATGTTCAAATTCAGGATGAACCAGGTGGAAGGAGAGAATGATTCCAGACAGTGAGTTCAGACAGAGGAAAAGCATGAGCCCAAGCAAGGAGACAAGACCATGGATAACAGTAGGAAGTTCCAACAGGTCAGTGCTGTTGTCAAGTTCAAGGTGAGTCATGGCAGCGATGAGAGTGTAAGTCACACATATCAGGTCTGCCAGGTCTAACAGCATGAAGTTATCCTGTAGGGGAGAAGAACCCACCAAAAGGACAAGGCCATGCTTGTCTTTTAGAAGTATCCCTCCTATGGGTGACTGGGAGGTAGATACTGTGGGTGGGGAAAAGACTGGAGGCAAGAAATATAAGCAGAAAAATGACCTTAGGTTTGGAGGAAACAATACAAAAGAAATATTTAGGTATTAAACAAAATCATCAGGTTTTGGTGAGTGTCTGCATAGGAGTGGATGAGATACTTAATAAGAATTTAGTGATTTGGGGTGATCTTTGAGCTTGGGTGATCAGTAGACGACAGTACCCAACAAGAGGAACTCACGTTCAAGGGAAATTTTGAGGTGCTTCCTTTTGTTTGATAATGATAATAAGCATGATTGACAATGAGCATGCTACCCAATGCAAAGGGAAAGAAACTGATAAAAACAAGTGAATGTAATGATATAGGTGCAAAATTGGATGACTTCTAAGTAAACAGAAACAGGAGACCCGGGCCCGTCCTCTGAGAGACAAACTATGATTGCATCAATCCAGAGTGCCACGTAAGAATACAGAGTCCTGGCAACATTCCGTTAAATAAAAAATAATCCAAAAATTGGGATCAAACAGAGTGCTCTCTCCCCTTCCCTTCCACTCTCTCTAAAAATCAATGGAAAAATTTAAGGGAGGTGGAAGTAAACTGAAGATAGATTATCCAACCACACCAATTCAATGGGTATGTCAGAATCAGAGTTAGACTAGACCAGGTTCTTAAGATCATTCTTCTCATTTGGTTGTTACCTTGCCCTTGGCTAATCAAGATGCTCAGGTGACCCTGGCCAGTTTGGCTCAGTCGATGGACTGTCAGCCGTCAGACTGAAGGGTCCTGGGTTCAATTCTCATCAAACACAATGTTCCTCAGTTGCAGGCTTGATCCCCAGCCCTGGCTGGGAAGGGAGCATGCAGGAAGCTACCAATCGATGTGCCTCTCACCTCCATGTTTCTCTCTCTTTGTCTCTCCCCTCCCTTCCACTCTCTCTAAAAATCAATGGAAAAATATCCTTGGGCGAGGCTTAAGAACAACAGAAAAGATGCTCAGGTGAATACCAACTCGTACAGCCTCTCCACTTCTTTTCCTGGTCCTGAAATGGGAAATTCTCTGGTCTATTTTACTCTCAAATATTTTTTTGGATTTCCAACAAATTTTTAAGGAGTCAGTTAAAGCATGTGAATTACAACTTGAAAAAATTTCCCAATAAATATAGAAGCTATTCTTACAACAGCTTCACAGGAAGAGGTCAGAGCTAAGCATGGGAAAAACGGAGCCTTGTGCAGGCTGCAGCTCTCACTTGGGGGTCGCCCACTCCTCTCTCCCTGTACCCAGGTTAATCCTGGTTACTGCTGCCTTAGACCTCGATAATTTGTAATTTGTAACCCTAAGCACAAATCAGATCCAACTTATACAAGCACATTATACAGCTGGGCTCCAAAAAGGACTGGACATCTGTAATACTTAACATTCAAACCTTGGCAGAAAGTCAACATTTCACAGAGCACTTTAAATGTTTTGGTTTGAGAGCTAATGCAGCATTTCCACTGGTCAACATGAGCAGCCCCAGGCAGAAAGCAGAGTGTATTTCCCTCAACATCAGATGTCACACTCAGTCGCTGATCCAATCTTGTCTCCAGAGACCCTAAGGGACTTGAAAAACTGGTAAGTAAGAAAAGTCCAACCATTGTTGAGTATATTTAAAGACCATTTGTGATTTCAATGTAAAATGGCTTTTTGTATTTTTAATATCCCCCAAATTTTTAATGGATGGAATGACACGTGACAGATTTAAGGTAAGGTCAGACTTTTCCAAGTTCAAAGACTAACTTAACTTTCCCTGTAAATGTTCTTTTCAATTTCAAGAAGCAGGCTTTTCTTCAATGGCTCATGCATTAGGCTGTAGAAATTCCTACTTTAAAAAAATTGTAAACTCAATGCTTGTAAAATAAGACAATGCTGTGTATGGGCACAGTGAGTTAAATCAGTTTGGGATGTGATAAAGAGCACCAATACAGCTGGGGCATGACGTAACCCTCGGGGCTAAGGGAGTCCAATGAAAAACTAAAATGCTAGAGAGAGAGAAAAAAAAGAAAGAAAACCAGAATGTTTGGTTTAAGAGCACAAAAGACCACAATCTCACTAAAAACGGAAACCAAAGGTGAAATGCTTCATGCAAGGAAGCATTTAAAGTCTTCTTTGAACAGCTAAATGCCTGGGCCACTGCTGTGGATCTAATGGTGAGTCACTGCTTTTCAAGGGAAAGAAACAGGAATTAAATATGCCGCATAGTTGCTGTTTTAGCTTCTGTTACTATCTTAGGTTTTGATTTCCACATTCTTGATTCTTAACTTTTGATTTCTTCCTCTGCGATTTCACAAACATTTAAAAATCAAGCATGGATAGCTTTTTAGCTTTGATTTGTGGAGGGCAAGGACAAAGAACATAGTTTGTAAAACTTGTTCTATGTTCATTTCTCTAGAAACTGAATAAATTCCATAAAATCTAGACTAATAGGTTATTTAAAAACTTAATTTGTGACTAGAATCCACTCCAGTTTATTTTTCAGACAAAAAAGATTTTTTTAAAAGAACCCTTATTTTGCAGAGAAATTTTAAGAACACAGCCAGGGAAGCAAGACTTCTAGAGGGTAATTAACCAATTGCAAGCACCTCACTCTGCCGTGAAAATTATTTCTTAAACCATTCAATTTAGTATTTTTTAAAAGCTGTGACTTTTTAACAAATGACTTTAAGTGAAGAAAGTGCAACCTCCTAAGTTGTCTAACTCACTTTATTCCTACAATCCTTCTTGCCAGCATTCCCCACTTAAAGAAAGCATCCACAGGAGAAAATCTCTCTCTAAACACACACACAGACATTCAAATATATACACAGATCTCCCACTTCCTGTAATTAAAATAAACTGACTAGTATTTTCAACTTCTATCTCCCCATCAGTATCATCAATTCTAGGGAAAGACATTCTTCAACACAGTTCACTGGCTGTGAGAGATTACCATATGTCATTAAGACATTCTGAGAAGAAACTCCAGAGTAAAGTTTGTTTTGGAAAACATAACAAAGATCTAGGTATACTTTCCCCAATATGCTCTTTGGCAGAAATATATATATATTTAACCACTGATGTGTAATTTTACTTATAACTATTAAATGTATTACCATTAATGCTATAAAACTGCCATTTTTTAATAAAAAAGTCAAATTATCAGCAATTTCATTTGACTCAACACAATAAAAAAGAGTCAGTCTCAAAAGGCGCCCCAGAAGTCAAGGGGTCAGAACACCAGTAATGATGATTTACATAATTTTACATGATCGTGAGATGTGGATTTCTAATTGTCCCCATGGGAATAGTCCCCTGCTTTTAAAGCCTTTGCACTAATACTCATATCAAAATTGGGGGTTTCCATCAGCCAAATTCATTGGAAAAGACCTTCTATCATTGGCTCCACTTTACAGATTAAGAAATGAGGGTCCAGAGAGGTTTAGTGACTTGAACACAGCTAATAAGGACAAGGATGGTATTTGGGGAAAAGTCATCTGGCTTCAAATGTAATGCCCTTTCACTGACCGCATGTTTCCTCTGACCTGAGGAGATGAATATGCCCAATAAAAACTGATTTATATATAAGCACAAGTTAGAGATGCAAGAGTATTCAACACTGCTCTATCTCTTAGCTAGCTGTTTTCACAACAATGGCAATAATCATACTGTATAAGAAACTCAGTGTTACTACTGGGACTCAGACTTTTAGAGGCAATCTTGTGGAAAAGCAGGTACTTTACAGATAAACAGCTGAACTGTGACAGGGAGTTATTTTTTTGTTATTGTTTTTTAGCTCCTTTGCCTGCTTGATCTCCTGTCCCATCATCTATAAAACATCATGATAAAGCTATCATCCACAAAGAGCTACAAAAATATCAACTTTGGCTCAGTGGTAAAGCGTCGCTCTGCGGACTGAAAGGTCCCGGGTTCGATTCCAGTCAAGGGCATGTACATTGGTTGAAGGCATATCCCCAGTAGGGGGTGTGCAAGAGGCAGCTGATCGATGTTTCTATCTCATCGACGTTTCTAG
Source organism: Vespertilio murinus (assembly GCA_963924515.1). Classification (NCBI taxonomy): domain Eukaryota; kingdom Metazoa; phylum Chordata; class Mammalia; order Chiroptera; family Vespertilionidae; genus Vespertilio; species Vespertilio murinus. Next base: position 107,377,512 of record OZ004706.1, on the reverse strand, counting down.
CTCTCTATCTCTCTCTCTTCCTCTCTGTAAAATATCAATAGAATACATTTTTTTAATTAAAAAAAATATCAATTGAGCCATGCTAGTACCAAGAACATAGCAGATATTTAATTAAAAATGGAATTCCTTCCCCCATTCTCATTAAGAACTTATTAGTTAGAAGTAGTACAAGCAATGGTAAAATCCCGCCCCCCCCGCCCCCCACCCCCCCCCACACACAAAAGTTTGTGTTAGAATCTGGCATTCATGGAGCCAAAAAAGAAATCACAAAATAAGGGGAAATGAATACTTCTCCTAATTAACCCTCCTATCACTCCAACAGGAAACCGGGCATCATGAGAACATAAGTGGTATCTATCAGCACAGGCCCTGAGTGCCTACTAACATAAGTGGCCAACACAGGAAACTGGCAGGCCAGTCAGTGGGCCTGGCCATGAAGGCTCCAGCTTGTGAGCCCCATACATGGTGGTTCCCTACAGAAAGAGGTCCAGAGAGACACTCAGGTGATTTACTTCACTCACATGTTTGGTGAATAGATGGAAAACCAAACAACCTTACCAAAAACAAACAAACAAACAAACAAAACAAAACAAAACAAAAACCTCAAGAAAAAATTAAATTAAAGGTATCGGAGTTGGAAGTTTCACATTAAAAAAAAAATAATTTCTCTTCATAAAAGTCTTAAGTTCCATTTGGTATATACAGAAAAATAAGCAAATTAACCCCCCAGAAAAATCTTATTGGAAAATAAAATAAAATATATTTTAACCAGGAATCCTCAAACTTTTGGTCTCAAAATCCCTTTTCTACTACCGAGGAGCCCAAAGAGCTTTTGTTGTGTAAGTTATATGAGCAATACTTATTATATTAGAAATTACAATTGTAAAGTTTATATCTATTTTGAATTCACTTAAATGATAGCATCAAATTTTAATACAAATAGCACATTTTTATGAAAAATCACAATATTTTGAAAAAAGGTTTTAGTTACAAAAGTTATTTTATTATACACTTATGCATATCTCTTTATCATCTGACCTTAGATTCTCATATCTACTTCTACATTCAATCCATTTTAAAATATAGGTTTAGTTACAGTGTAATGAAGAAAATCAAATCTCACACAGATATATAATAAGAAAAGAAAACAGTGTTTTATTTAACAGCTTTTTGAATTTTCTTCTTTGTTACCACACCAAAACTCAACAATGGCAGTTTTTTAAAGATTGGTTTCCATGTGGAATCTAAACCCATATCAATGAATGTTTGTGTTACATTAAAAACCCTTAGTCTAACTCTGTCTTTGAATGACTCTTTCACCCTTGCTAGATTTTATAACATCATATAATCGATTATTGGTCACTTAGAGGTACACATTCATTATAGGAAGAATTTTGCATTATATAGTATCAAAATTGCATTAATATTGGCACTGATTTCAATCTAAGTGTTAAAAAGTACTGCTATTTGTTTTCCCTGGTGCAAAGGCTAAGCTTATTCATTCTTGAAGATGTCAAGTTTGAATTACTATTGTTTGCATGTCATTCTTTTAAGTAAAAAGGGGGCTCAGAAAAAAAAAAACATCCAATTTAGCTAAACACCCACTTGACTATGCCTTTAGTCAGCCATCACATGTGGCAGTGGTGCTCATGAACAATTCCCATTTTGCCACAAAAAAATTATTTATTTATTTGTTTACTTGCATTTTCTTTTTTAATTGAATGTATTGGGGTGACATCTTATCTAATAAAAGATAATATGCAAATTGACCATCACTCCAAGACACAAAATGGCCATCCCCATGTAGATATAAGATGGCTGGTAGAGGAGGGCAGTTGGGGGGGACCCAGGCCTGCAGGGGATGACGGTTGGTGGGGACCAGGCCAGCAGAGGAGGGCATTTAGAAGGGGGGGGGGGGCAAGGCTTGCAGGGGAGGGCAGTTGAGGAGGGTACCAGACCTGCAGGGGAGGACAATTAGGGGCAACCACACTGGCAGGGAAGGACAGTTAGGGATGACCAGGCCAGCAGGGGAGGGCAGTTAAGGGCAATCAGGCTGGCTGGGGAGCAGTTAGGCATCAATCAGACTGGCATGGGAGTGGTTAGGGGGTGATCAGGTTGGAAGGCAGAAGCAATTAGGGGCAATCAGGCAGAGGCAGGTGAGCAGTTCTGGATTGTGAGAGGAATGTCCAACTGCCCGGAATCAGGCCTAAATGGGCGGTCGGACTCAATGGGTCCCAGATTGTAGAGGGTGCAGTCTGGGCTGAGGAACACCTCCCACCCACGAGCACGAATTTTATGCATCAAGCCTCTAGTTGGTTAATAAAATTATACAGGTTTCAGGTGTACATGTTACAAAATATTTAAAAGACACATATCTAAGGGGTAGGATTTAATCAAATTAGCAACATATATTACATCATTGAGGACATTCTAAAGTAAACTTCCCTTTTGTTTGTTTATGAAGACTGTGTGACAAGATGTGCAATGACTATGGAGACATGGCCTAGGTTTATGCTGAAGTACCAGCAGGATCATCTTACAGACCATAGCTTCTTGTAGCATTAGTACAAATGTCAGCAAAGTGAGTAAAATGGGAAAATAACATGTGAGTACTCTTTAGATAATGGACGACCTTGAAAGGGTGTTAAGAACCTTCATGGTTCCACAGATAGCCATAATTATAAACTTTGAGACAAAAAATTTTTCTTTTTATACAAAAAGAAGTAATTTGAAAAAAAAATAATAATTTGACTAAGTTAAAATTAGTAACTCTTGTTTCTCAAAATACATCTTTAAAAATGAAGATAGCTGAAACCGGTTTGGCTCAGTGGATAGAGCATCAGCCTACAGACTGAAGGGTCCCAGGTTCGATTTTGGTCAGGAGCATGTACCATGGTTGCAGGCACATCCCCAGTGGGAGGTGTGCAAGAGGCAGCTGATCGATATTTCTAACTCTCTATCCCTCTCTCTTCCTCTCTATAAAAAACCAATTATATATATATATATATATATATATATATATATATATATATATATATATATATTTAAATGAAGATAGCCCTGGCTGGTGTTGCTCAGTGGTTAGTGTGTTGGCCCACGCACCAAAGAGTCACAGGTTAAGGACATGTACGTGGGTTGCAGGTTCTATTTCCAGCCCATTGGGGCATGTGCAGGAAGGCAACTAATCCATGTGTCTCTCTCACATGCAGGAGGAAACCAATCCATGTGTCTCACATCAATCATTCTCTCTCTCTCCCTCTCCCTCCCACCCCCTACTGCTTCTCTCTCTCTCCTCCCACCCTTCTACTCTCTTTAAAAATCATGGGGAAAAAATATCCTTGGGTGTGGATTAACAATAACAACAAAAAAGGAAAAAGACAAGTTATAGTCTGAGAGATGTTATTCACCACACATACAGGCAACAAGGCAGACATCAACAATTCTTGAAGAATCTCTGTAAATCAATACACTACAAACAACCTGTCAGAAAAATGAGCAAAATAACCAACTATGTTATGAAGAGATCTCCATATAGTCAGTGATCACAGAAATGTAAATCAAGACCACATTATAATAACATTTCCAAGTTAAAATTGAAAAAAATCTGAGAATAGGAAATACCAAAGAAGATTTGCGTCCACAGGACTCTTACACATTGACAGGAGTATAAGTCGGTGCAATCATTTTGGAAAATAATGTGGCATTATTTCCTTTAGTTTAACATTCATATATCCTATCACTCAACAACTTAACCCCTAGGTTTCTCCACAAGAAACTCACATGTCCATGAAGAGACAATAAGAAATACACACCTCAGCAAGGTTTACAAGGGCATGCTTGTAACCTGGAAGTATCCCAAACACGGGAACTTGAATGTGTCACACAGTCAGACAATGGAATGTTACAGTCACTAAAACAAATGAATTAGAGGAACGCTCAACAAATGTACGACAACTGAGCCACACCAACCAGAGCAGTACTGCATGCTTTTTGTTGTGCTTCAGCTTATGTTACATAAATTTTTTTCAAAGTATCAAATTTTCCATTACAAAGAGGATTTTAGATAGCAATTAGCATTGCCTGTGCCCAGCACAAGGCCAAGTTCCCATGGAGAGCAGCAGTTCATGAAATGCAAAGAGAGGAAGAGGACACAGGGCAGCTCAAGGTGAGACTCTACAGACTGGGCTGAGGGGGAGTCCTTCCCTGTGGAGGTGAAGCAACCTGGCTGCTCCAATCCCGGCTGTGAGTGAACCAAACTCACAAATGGGGGTGCACGGCGGGGAAGGAGCAGATGAGGCTGTTGGAAGCCAGAACCCCCAGTCTCTAAGCTGCAAGAAGGCTGCCTCATAACAGGTACCAAGGGAATACTTGACAGATGAAAGGAGTTTTATACATGATGGTTTGAACAATGTTCTACACAAACAGGTGTATTTAGAAGAATAGGAAAAGAGTAATGGCCAAAAGTAGAATAGAAAACACCTACAGAGGTGACTAAGAAAAGGAAAGAAGGGTAGCACAGAAGTTGAGAGAAAGCTATGCATTTGCTGTGTGCCAGGCACTGAGCTTGGACCCCTCCCTCAAAACTAATATACATACACAACACATACATATACTACCGTGTTTCCCTGAAAATAAGACCTACTTACATGTTTCCTTCTGAGTGAAATATAAGGCATTCCCCTAAAAATAAGGCCCCCGGGCTCTGTCTCAGAATGAAAATTAATTTACCATAAACTGGTCGCTAGGGCCGTCCTTACTAGCGTCTAGCAACCAGTGACATTATGCGGAGTCCCTGCTGTGTGCAGGTGGAGCTGAGGTCAGAGTGAGCTGTGAGTGCAGGGTGGAAGAGAAGAGGAGACTTTCGCAGATGCCTGTAGAAGAACAATAGGATTAGAGCAGATGGGACACAGCGAAGGTGGTGAGTGCTGGTCTGTCTCTGGTGACACTACCTGATGTTCACGGCCACCTTCATGATGACTGAAGGTTCTCAGTCAGTGGCAGACCCTGATCCAGCCCAGATCCAGGCCCCAGCAAGCCCAGTGACAGTCCCCAGGCAGGCCCCAGGGGGTAAATGTCTGATAAAGGAGTAGCGGGGATGTCTGGTGAAGGTGTTCAGTGGCACAGGAGGATCAAAAGGGGTTACTAAAATGGTAATCCCCCCTCTGATTCTCCTGTGCCATTTTGATCCCCCCTTCTGATCCTCCTTGTGTCATTTTAAGTGATCCCCCTCCCCCCACCTTGATACCCCAATTCCTTTGTTTTACCCTTAGAAATGAGCGCAAAAAGCAAAAGCTACTCCGTGGAGTACAAGAAAGGAATCGTGGAAGACTCTTGGGGCCAAAATCTTACTGCTTTCTGCAAAGAGAACATGTTGAGTATCTGATTGGTCCAAAAATGGCGAGCAGAGTATGCTAACCTCATTGAACAAGTGGACAAGGGAAATGCTAAAAAGCACAAGTGTGGATCAGGTCAGCAACCATTATTTTCCGAGCTGGTAGACCTGATCTGTGAATGGGTTGTTGAAAGGAGAGCAAAGTCTTTGGTTGTGAATAGGGCTCAGATACAAGAATTTGCCCTTGCAATGGCACCACAGTTTGACATAGCCCACGAAGACTTCAAAGCAAGTATAATAGACTGGATAATTTCCTTCAGCGAAGTGAACTGTCTTTAAGAAGATCTACAACATTGTTTAGGTTGGAAGATACTTAAGTTATTAAGCAAGCACTTGCATTCAATTCCTTTATTGATGACACTGACTTCTCTATATACAATCTTTCCAACATGATTGCTATGGATGAAACTGCAGTGTTTATGGGCCAATCATCTCAAACAACAATTGAACAGTGGGGTGCCTCCTTAGTGTACATTCCCTCCACTGCTTAGGAAAGTGCACGTGTTTCCTGTATTTTGGCAATTCGTCTGGATGGCACTAAAATTCCAACTTTAATCATTTCTAAGGGCAAGAAGGAAAAGATTGAATGTGTTTTGGGCATTTTTATTCTTGAAACTGAAAAATCCTGGGCCACACAAGCAGTTATAAGGAAGTGGGTCTATTTAATGCTGCCGCTTGTTATGCAAGGGAGCCAAAGAGGTCTGCTAGTCTGGGATGCAGCCAGCACTCACTGCGCTAAAGACATGAAGACATTTCTTCACCAAAGAAAAATAGATCAGATAATCATTCCCGCAGGAATGATGGCCTATCTCCAGACTCTTGGTATTGCAATAAACAAGCCATTCAAAGACAGTTTGTGTATGGAAATTAATGACTACATTGAAAATAGAATGAAGAGAAATCAGCGTGGAAACTTTATGAAACTTAAACTGCAAGAAGTTGTGACTTGGGTGAGGAATTCATGGGAGAAAATCACTGAGTTGCATTGCAAATGCACTGCAAGCAGGCTACCTTGACAAGAAGTACTCATTTAAAGACAGTGCTATTGCTAAACATGAGAGATTTGGTCCACTGATTCTGAAAGAAATGGAGTCACAAGAAATTCACCAGGAAATTCAGGAATTGGATTGTTATGATGATGTTCCAGAAGATGATGACATGATTGTCATTGAATAAATGAATAAATTCTTGATACTGTAGAATTCCCAGTTTGTCTGGTTTGTGTTTACAACTACCATACTATTGTACCATATACAGGTAATAAATTTCCTTTATTTTCATTTAACAATAAATGTGTACCGTATTCTTCTTCATGGAAAAATAAGACATCTCCTGAAAATAAGACTTAGCACATCTTTGGGAGCAAAACCTAATATAAGACATGATCTTATTTTCGGGGAAACAGGGTAGTATGTACGCATATGTGTACATAATACTGAAACATATCAGCAAAGAAATACATGTCTACACAAGTACATATACTTTCTTTTATTGAACAGTTTTGAAAATAAGTTGCAGACCATGTTGACTCTGCTCTCTCTCTCTCTCTCTCTCTCTCTCTCTCTCTCTCAAAAAGAAAAAAGGGAGGAAAAAGGTGACTGTGTAATTCTGTCATCCTCCTGTGCTTTCCAGCTGGCATTCTGTAAAGAATGTTCCTCCCCCCACCCCCAATCTTCACCCTCCTGTTCTTAAATGCATGTTTTTAGTGTCACTATCAACTTTCAGAATTTGATTTGTTTTTCAAAGCATTTCCATCTATTACTGTCACTCTTGTGGATATCCAAATTGTCAGGTTAGAAGTGCTAAAAGTCCTTTTCTTATATTGCCCCCATTGGTTTGCAGCACTTCCTTGCTTTTGCTCACGAGGTATCTCATCTCACCTTATATTTTTCCCTCAGCCTGATTTCAGATTAGTTATTTCTCCATGAAAACCCTGTTTCCTTTTATTGGGAAGTGATACTTAGAAGCAGAATGAGCAAAATGAGACTTGGGATTACTTCTCCACCTACAGAGGTTTCTTACTTTTATTATTTTAAGGATGGAAATGGTTTGAGAAATTTATAGATGCTGAGATGCCATGTCTTGTAGACTACAGGTTTCTAATGTTTTATTAAGGATTGTGCAGGTTATACCTGGAAGGCAAATAGCCAATTGACAGAGAGAAACACCGAAAATACAAAAAAGAAAAGTAATAATGGAAGGAAAAACATGAGAAGAAACCTGGTGTAGGCTATATTAAAAAGAAGAAGAAGAAATATGGAATGAAACAGAACCGGTCCTGGTCGGAGGCAGCAGTGAGCATAGCACTGCAGTGCCCGAGCCAGCGGACAAGAGTGCTGGCTCTCAGACATTGACAGACAGATAACGCACCTAAAGCAATAATGAAATGGCTCCCTTGGAAGAGCTATTACAATGTGGCTGATTGACAATGAAATCCTTTGAAAAAGCGAAACACAGCTGACCTTGGAACAATGTGGGCATTAGGAGTGCCAGCTCCCATGCAGGTGACAACCTGTAAATGACTCCTGGCTCCCTAATAACTATAGCTGGTCCTTTACTCTGCATTTCAGCCAACTACAGATCAACAACAGTGTTTCAATCAATCTGTGGTTGGAAAACCATGTTGCGAATGGAAGTTATTGTTGTACATGGTGGCTGATTGAATCCATGCATGTGAAACCTACAGATACAAAGGGTGGACTGTATTTATTGAAAAGAATCTGCAAGTGACCATGTCAAATGGATTTATCTAAAAAAAGAAATGTACATTCATCCCAACCTGTGGGCTCAGGATTCAAAAAAAGCACAGCTCCTTCGTTTCACATGCAATCTGAGCACCACTTTTAGGCTGCTAGAAACACATCTTTTGAATTTAAGTCCTACTCTTTTTTTAAATATATTTTATTGGTTTTTTTTACAGAGAGGAAGAGAACAGGATAGAGAGTTAGAAAGATCGGATGAGAGAGAAACATCAATCAGCTGCCTCTTGCACACCCCAGACTGGGGATGTGCCCGAAACCAAGGTACATGCCCTTGACAGGAATCAAACCCGGGACCCTTAAGTCCGCAAGCCAACCCTCTATCCACTGAACCAAACCGGTCTCAGCTAAGTCCTACTCATTTTGAAATGAATACACTTGCTTTGTTGTCACATACTGTGTCTAACAAAATAAAAATTCATTTAAAGAACTGCCCAATTTATAAGTTATAATCACTATACTTTATTAAAATAAAAGGTTACTGAGTCCTCCAACAGGTAGAAAGTACAAAATAATTTAGGTTTAAAGTGTGTGGGAATCATTTATCTCCTATATTCCCACTCCCACCTCAAGTCCTAGATACTTATACTACTTTCCTTTGGCTACATAAACCTGAATCTAGAACAAACATACAGGTGGTTGATATTTAGCTAAGTAGTTAAAGCTGTCAGTTTCTCAGAAATGAAAATCTTCCCCACCCCCACAGCAAAGGGACATGCATTAATGCTCTGAGCCCCAAGATCTGGAGAGCTGAGTACTGCTTGCTCAATTGGGAAATGCAAACACCATCCCAGTGAGGCAAAAAGAGGTCAGAGACTCATTTCCTTACTTGGCCCCAGGGAATAGAACCACATATTCCAAACAAGTGCTGAGAAAGAACAGTCTGGAAAAAGTCAGCAATTCAAGGGTTCTATCTAATTCCAGACCAAAGAATCAGTTCCTAAAGCTCTGAAGTTGGAATTTTCATAGATCTACACCCTCTCACCAAAGGTACAGGCTTGTGTGGAATTGATGAATATGAGCATAAAAGTCCTGGACTTCACACATACTCCCGACAGCTGAGAGGGCCCAGAACAGAGGGACCATAAGAAGCACAGCCCCCTTACCTTCCTGATGTGAGCACTGCTGAGTCAAACACCCCAAGGAGGTCTAAAGGCGGGAAGAGGCTCGGGCCTCTGCAGCCCTAAATCACAGTGCAAAAGAACATCAGCTTCAAATCAATGTGGACTAGGGAACTGTGTACAAAATAATTTAGGTTTAAAGTGTGTAGGAATCACTTCTCTGCTATATTGCCACTTCCACCTCAAGTCCTAGATATTTATATCATTTACTAGAGGCCTGTTGCACGAAGAGATTCTGGCAATAGGCCTTCCTTCCTTGGCTTCCAGCACCAGTTTTCCTCCGGCACCGGGACCCAGGTCTTCGCTACAGCCGGAGTCTGGATCTTAGTTTCCACTGCAGACTGCAGCCTCTGGCCTGAGTGCTGCTTCTGTAGATCCATTCACCCCCTGCCCTCCCTCTCATAGCAGGCATCCTGCCCCACCCCACTCCATGCCTGGAGCAGCTGGGCAGCTGCCATCTTTGTCCTTCTAATTTGCATATTCCCTCCTGATTGGCTGGTGGGCGTAGTGGAGTGATGGTCAATATGCATGTTTCCATTTTACTAGTGTAGACTAGAGGCCTGCATACGATATGGAGTGAGATCCAGACCCATCATGCTGGCAGGACCCAGACTAACTCCTGCCATGCCAGGCGGGACCCAGAATGACCCCTACCACACTGGGCAGGATGTGGGACCCAGGGTCAGGTCCCTGCCCATCTGCAAGTGCCTTGCCGTGCACACAGCCTCCTGGTGACCAGTCTTTCTTTGTGATGCCATCACACCATCATGGCCAAGAGGTTTTTATAATAGAGTTATTGTTGGCCCCAGAGAAGTCTGGCAGACTGAGAGTCCCAGAAATATCTGATCATTCTGCTACCATCTGAGCCAGTCACTGAATCCCTAGTGTTACTCTGAGTATACATTGACAGGCACCAGGAATGTGATTCTTACAGGAACAGAGCCATGTGATGTAGCAAGCACTACCCCCTCATTTTAAGAGATGTAAAACTGAAGCACAGACACAGTAACCATCCTGGTATGACAGGTAGTAAGAAACTGAGCCACAGTCTATCCAAGGTTCACTGCAAGCAACATTATTGTGCACTATCTGCCCATTACTCCAATCAGCAGTCAAGAAAGCTTATTTTACATTGCAAAGCCAAAGCATATGAATTACTCAGTGTTGATAAGTTACTCAATATCCAGTTAAGTTTTAGCACCAACAAAAGAGCTGACTAAACTCTCTTTCTAGGTCAAAATGATATCAAATCCACCTAACATTAAGGGGCTATTCTAATTGATCTCAACTTGTGAGCATTTCAAATGGTCTGGAGAGTTCTTTGGTTCATATGATGTGGTTCTGCTGCCACCTAATGGACAAAGCCAGGGATGCAGCTAAGCAATGCACAGGACAGTTTGCCCACAAAAAAGTAGAACAAAAAAATGTCAACAGTGACAAGGTTGTGAAACCCTAGGCTATACCAAAAATTGTACACAAAACAATCCTGACACTCCAGATGGCACGGAGGCTGGTGATGGGGGGCCATTTTCATGGCCCTAGAAATTTGGTGCCTGTGCCACACTTTGCCCTCTTCTGGCAGCTCCCATGATGCACCTGTACAACCACAAGAAATGAGACAGATCCAAGTTCTTAAATGTACTGGTCTTATGCCTTGCTTTGAGTTCTGCTAAAAGTATTTAAGGGAAGGGGTTGGAATTAAAAGTTAAGACTCAGTTTGGGCATTATCAACTTTTAGCCATTAACTGTTATTCTGCCCATTATCACGCATAATCAAAAGCTGGCTCTGATTGTAGCTACAACTCAGGCTTTTGATCTTTGTGAGTGTTAGAATCTGAATAGGAGGACCCAGGAAGGACCTGGCAGTCAAAACAGAGTCAAGCTTATGCTTTGGTAAAGAGGAAGCTCCTAGGTGCTGCAATGCAGTTTAACAAGCACATGAAGATATTCTAATATAAGAACTAGCACAGTTTCTCAAAGTATGTGACAATATCATTCATCCAATTTTAAGTTAAATTCAAGCATGTTTGTCACCGACCTAGACTCTAACTGAAGGGGAAATCAATGGGCCATGGTGGCCATCAGTCAGGAAAATCAAGTCATACCTGATTGAGAATTAATTCACAAAAGTGAGCAGCAGCAGCAGGAGGCAGAGACAGCACCACTCCAAGGCCCAGGGAACAAGTGTACAGGCACCCAAACCCCTACAGCAGCTCTGGGTCCAAGCTGCAGGCTCCACCACTACAGGGTAATGTCATCTGTTCTCAACTCCGCTATGAACAGTCGATTACATTCCTTTACTTGGACATCAGTGCAGGACATAGAAAGCTGAGTCAAAATCAAAAGTCAGAAACACATTTCTACTTTCAGAAAATGGCAAATAAAAGGGAGGTTCTCCACGATGTGGCACCTGGAGGCTAATTGGAGACAGGGTAGAAGTCCACACCGGTAGCCACTGAGAACCCTGATCAAAAGCAGGTCACACACATTCACAAACTCACACACACTCACAAACTCCCACACACACATGCATCTTCTCTTAAAAAATAGGGTCTAAGTGACTCATAAAGGCAAGACTGCAGAAGACTGCAGGAGGGCCTGTGTACAAGCTCAGACTCATCAACAAGCACAAAAGATGCTGCCCACACAACCCCTCTGGACTAGAGCTGAAGAGACCTGAGTTTGAAGCTTGTCTAGTCATGTGTTAGCTACCCAGTTTGCTTTGGGTAAGTTACTTGGCATTCTAAGCTTCAGTATGCTCATTTGCATGATAGAGGAAATAAAAACTCACTGGCAAGACTCTACTATGTTACCCCAAAGTTTGGGCAATCAAACTTTGATTGATTGTAATGAATGCTGTGCCATCACCTCAAGTATCTTAGTAAATGTACCTAGTGGTTCTCTCTGCCCCAAACTCCTCCCTTTTCCCCGCTTTGCCTGACTAATTGGAGGGAGCACACTGTCCGCACTCGTTGTCACGTGCTCTCACCATTCCTGAAGCTGGCTGGTGCTATTGCTGTGCCCCTTCTGCTTCTATACTGCCACCTCCCATGACAGCCCCTGATGCAGCCAGAGGCCAGAGTGCCACTTTGGTTAGCCTCCTCCTAGACTGTGACCTTCCTGAGAGGTCCCTTGGCTGACGGATTTCCACAGTGCTTGGCAAACGTGTTCTGATAAGCAAATGAACAGAAGGTCTTGGCAAAGGAAGGAAATTGGCAATATGCAAAAGCCAAAGGTTACAATGCATCTTAAGAACACAAGAGTTCAAACCAAGATGGTGACGCAGGTAAACAACTGGTCTGCCACATCGCACAACAATTTCAAAATTAAAACTAATATAAAGGATATCTATCACCAAAAACCACATGAAGGCTGACTTAAAGAGAAAGGAGCACAAGCGCTGAAAAGCTGAGGAGCCTAGGTATGGAGGAACCCAAATTGGGCTGGTGATGGGCGACTGAGCGCGCACCTCTTTTATTTCAACCCGAAGGGAAACAAGCTCCCCATCACTTTGAAATCCAGTTTCTGGGGTCACGTGGGGGAGAAGCTGGTCTGTTGGCCATCGGATTCGAAAGTGAGAGTGACTCTCTTGCAGAGGTGCGTGCAGCAATCATTGTTTATTGCACTGGATTGCAGAGAAGCAGGGAAGGCTAATGGCAACCATAGCTGTTAGCCATGCCCCAACCTAGTGATGTCCTGATGCCCCGCCCCACCCTGGGGCCCTGCTCCGCCCCACCCTGAGGCCCCGCCCACACATTCTACAGAACCACCCAGGCACCACACAGCTGCTCTTGCATATAAATGGCCTGTATTGTGGCAGCTTAATGATATAAACTGCAGCTCCACAACAAAACTGCCAAGTCCAAAGCAAATAGGAGAAAACTATAGTTCTTGTGGTTAGCTTCTGCAGGGTGGCCTCAGACAGTAGCTGAACTGCACTGCATTGGAGATCCAGAAGCCAGTGTTTCTAGTGGTCAGTTTCAACCACTCACACCCATAAGTGACACATTCAAGAGATGGACTCAGTGAGCACCAAAGCCCCACTGAAACAAGGTGTGTCTCCAGCGCAGCAGTTCTTCCTTTATAGACACAGTGGGTCCTCACAGACATTTGGACTGGATATCAATTCCTCCCAGTGTACCAACACCAATCAAGGCTTAATTACACCAAGACTTTGCACTCAACCCACAAAGGGATATACCAAAAGCGACCACCTCAGGTGATTGGGGAAACTGAGCTACTGGCCCCTTTACCTACCACACAAAGCCACTCCACCAACACAGGGAGACAGCCAAAATGAGGAGACATAGAAACACGTCACAAATGGGAGAGATGGAGGAAAGTAAACTACTAAACGACACAGAGTTTAGAATCACATTTATAAGATTACTCAGGAATCTTCTAAAAACCTTTGAGAAACTTGATGAGACCTCCAAGAAGCTTTATGAGACCTTCAAGGACCTTAATTAGAATACAAAAAAAAAAAAAAATTGTGTGATATCCCTGGCAGCCTATGGAAATTGCGAGTGTCAAACATTTAATATTCAGGGAATGAAAGAATAATAGGCTTATTCTTTCAAGTGAAGGAGAGAGTGAGTTTCCCCAGCTGAGCTAGAGGTAGTGTAGACCAGAAGCCATGAGGGAGCAGAAGGAGCCAGACAGCCATTGTGAGAAGTTAGTAAGGAGCAAGTAGAAACAGCTTTATGAGAAGCCAGAGGAATAGTCAGTTACAGAGAAAAATATAGTGATTTCCATGAAATAAACTGGCATGCTTATAATGACTTCTTAACAGAGGTCTTGGACCTAGAAGCAAAGAACATTACCAACCCACAAGGACCCTGGGGAGAGAGGCAAGGCCAAGAATCAAGCCACAAGAAATTCTAAAATATCCAACTGACCTTGGGATAAGAAAGGCCAGGAGCATGATAACGTACTTTGAATTAACACAATTGAACAGTGTAAAGGATTTTTAAAGATAAAATATAAAATATTTATCACATGATCTCACTCATATGTAGGATATAATGGTCAACATAATTTGATAAACAAGAATAGATCCAGAGACAAATGGTAGAGGAGGAGGGGTTAGAGAGCAGCCAAAGGACTTGTAAGCATGCATATTACCATAACCAATAGACACAGACACTGGGGCGGTGGGGTTTTGCCCAGGGTGGGAATGGCTGGGCAGTGGGGGTGGGGGAGGGGAGGGTGCAGGATCAACTGGGGGAAAAGGAGACACATGCAAAACTTTAGACAACAACAACAACAATATATATATATATATATATATATATATATATATATATATATAAAATATTTAATAACAAGATATTACTAAATATATCAAGACTGACAATGCAGTCCATACAGAAATCCCTCCATTTAAATCATTCTAACTGTTTGGAAATCATCATATACTGGCACCGAAAAGGGAAATAGAGTACAATTAGGACAAAGGAGATAAAACCAGCAGTGATAAGAAAATGGCTTTAGTTCATTCAGCAATATATGCAATGATTACACACACCTATACTATTTTCTAGTGTTATAAGAGTCATCTGGAGACAAATACGAAAAGGTCTGGGCCATCAGTTAAAGCTTTTGATGCTTGGACTTGGAGTGGAAAGAGATAGGAGAAGACAGCAGACTGTCACTTCTTAAGAATGGAGCAAAGGACAGGAAGAAAGATGCTCATCAGAGGTGGGCACTGAGGAAAGGATGATTTGAAAGCAATTCATTCTCCATATACATTTCTTTCTAATATGAAATATTTCAAATATAAAAAATAAAAGTGCAGAAACTAATATTTGTAAAACCAATGTACCTAATCACACAGTGTTAACTGATGATAATAATATTTAGCCATGATGGTTCCCAAATTTAAGAGATAAAATACCAGAAATATAGCAAAAGCCCAACCAACCTACACCAGCCTTCTCCCCCGTCCTCCCCAGGACTATGCACTGCCATAAAGCTGGAACACCTAATCCTGACCAGATCATGCTCAGCAAAACTGTGGAACACATGTGATGTTGTTCCACAAGGAACTTCATCCATTTTTTTTTTCCTAAACAGAACTTCATGACCTTTTAGGAATATTACAGGAAATATAAATTTTCTTTATCACTTAGACTCAAGTAGATGCCTAAAAAATGCATAATTACATTTCCAGGAGACCATGCGAATGAGTTATTGATGATAAAATCAGAATGAACAGACTAAGGAAGATCCTAGATTTCAGGGCTGCCTATAATGTAACTGATTCCTATCTGGAGTCTTAACTACAGTGAAGAAATATAAGATTTTTTTTTACCCTCCCCACCAAATATTTATTAAATGTCCCTTGTGTACAGGGTCTGAAAAACACACACAAAACATGCTACTGAAAATGGTCGTTGGGCCAACATCACACCTAACTATAGACCTATAGGATCTGAGTGCTCATTTCCAAGAGATCCCCAAGTAACACGTGTGCACGGTGGAGTCTGAGAAGAGCTGGTTAAGAAGGTGACAACCTTGACCAAACTTATCCTTTCCCTGCCAGACAAGATGCTTTCAGGTATTATCTCTGCTCACAGCCCTCTCATCAGACCGACGGTCATCAACCAGCGACAGTGTGGGCCCCTCAGAACACTTGGCAATATTTGGAGACATCTTATTACAAATTCTATCTAGGACAAGCATGTCAAACTTGTGGCCGGCAGGCCACGTGCCTTCTGTTTAAATGAGGCATGTGGGCCGTGGGCTGTGAGTTTGACATGTTTGATCTAAGAGATAAAAGCCAGGAATGGTGCTAAACACTGTACAATGTGGAGGATAAGGCCAGTGGTCCACAACAAATAACTACCTGGGACCAAGATGTCAATAGTGTGAAGGTTTAAAAAAAAATCCTGTCTACGATTTCCTGGCTAAAATGATCAATTGTTAACTTTAGTAATTCACTGAGCTGATTTGAGCATCTGCTTCCATGAGGGAGAGGGGAGAGAAAATAAACCAATTATTAAAAATGCATTTTGTCCAACACTCTCAAGAGTTTGTAAGTTTTCCGCAGGAGTTCCCACCAAATCAACAATCACTAATATTGACAGCCAAGACCAGTATAGAAAAATAACAAATGAACATGTTGAAATATTGCACAATTTTACAAGCCGAATTTTAAAAGTATTTACACTGCTACCATACATACTTCTCCAATAAAAACACTCTGATGTTCATTTAACTTAATTCATTTTTCTTCTATAACATAGGATCATCTGTAAAGAAATACTTTGGCCACTTCAAGATGACAAGCATTCACTGAAAATTACTTCATTGAAAAGAAACTTCATATAAAAAAAATTTTAAAGGTAATTGAAAAAAACCTTCTAGTATTATCACAAGGTTTAATAATTTTATCAAAATATCATGAAGGAATAATTGCCCTTCTTCAGAGAAAGTAGAATTAAGGCACACAATCAGAATGGTGGGAAATGGCCTGGATAGAAGAGAAAAATGGGTCACTGTAATTAACCAGAAGATGAGTAATGACCTCAGCATGTGTGTGTTTTTTTCAATATATATTTATTGACTTCAGAAAGGAAGGGAGAAATAGAAACATCAATAATGAGAAAGAATCTTTGCTTGGCTGCCTCCTGTACAGCCCACACTGGGATCAAGCTGCAACTGGGCATGTGCCATGGCTGAGAATCGAACCATGACCTCTTGGTTCATAGGTTGACGCTCAACCACTGAGCCATGCCAGCCAGGCTCAACATGTTTTAATTCAGATGAATATATTTCTGGGGTGAGCACTGCAAAGGTATGGTCAATTAGCATTTTTCTCTTTTATTAGTGTAGATGGGCTGGAGCAAGGAGCTTAGGAAAAGTACCGTATTTGCCGGCATATAAGACGACTTTTTGGCCCTGAAAAATATGCCTCCACGTGGGGGGTAGTCTTATACGGCGAGTATATAACAAACTCTATATTTTTTGTGGAAATGTTAGGCGGTCATCTTATACGCCCAGTCGTCTTATACGCTGGCAAATACGTATTTTTCAGGGCCAAAAAATCGTCTTATACGCCGGCAAATACGGTAAGTCAAATGGGAGCATGGTTACCTGAGCCTCAGGAAGCCCTGGGCAGCTGGCTCAGCTGCCATCAAAGGTTTGCTATACCTCGAGCCGGCCATGGGTGGCTAGGTAGCCACTATCTGAGGCTTGCCTGCACCTCAGGCCAGCCCTGGTTGGCTGGGGGGCTAAGGGGACAGGGCACCACCATCTTGTGGGTGCTGCCATCTTTGAGGATATGGCAGTCGATTAGCATTTTTTTTCTTATTGGCTGTGGGCACCGCCATCTTTGAGAGTAGAAAATCATTTAATATGTCCCCTCCTTATTGGCCATGGGCGCCTCCATCTTTTGCAATAGTGTGAGGGTCAATTAGCATATCCCCTCTTTATTAGATAGGCTATATGTATTCATTTATTTCACAAGTATTTTAACTACCTAACATTCTCAATATAATGGTAGGAATATAATGGCCTCTCTCCTCTAAAGGAGCATACACAGAGAAGAAACAAAGAACAAAGGCCAAGAGCTGTGTTGTTACAGGAGACAGGCACAGAACTTTGAGCACATAAATGAAGCCCCACACCCAGGCACCCACCAAGGCTTGGGTGGAAAGTCTCCTGAAGAAACTGATACTCAAGCTGAGGCCTCGAGAATGAAGGGAAGTTACCCACCAAGAAGGTAGCAAAGGAGTTCCTGCAAAAATGAAAGTTTGTGCAAAGGTCCAAAATGAGAGAATTCGTGGAGGAGTGGGAAGGTTCTAGACAGCAGGGATTCACTGGAGGAGGAGGGAGTGGCCATCAGACCAAGAAGGGGGCTCAGCATTAAAGAGCCAGAATTTCTTCCTGAGGACAGGATGTTGTTTTACATATGAGATGGGCAGTAAATATTTTCTTTGATGCATTAAATAGTCTTTAAAGGCAGTTCTAGTCCTCCCTGTGCCCTGAATCAGTATGGCTGACATAAGCAAAAACAGTCCTAACACAGAAGATTCTGGGTAATACCTACAACAGTGGTGTCCAATAAAAATATGATGCAAGCCTCATATGTAATTTTAACTTTTCTAATAGCCATATTCACAAAAAGTAAAAATTAAGATTACTAATACATTGTAACAAAATATTTCTAAAATATTATTTCAAATGTGGTCAATATTAAAAATATTAAGATATTTTACTTTTTTTCCTGTGTAAAGCCTATAAAATTCAGTATGCATTCTGTACTTGCTGTACATCTCAATCTGGACCGGCCACAGTTCCAGTGTTCTGTGTGTGGCCAATGGCTGCCATACTGAACAGGGCAGATTGGAAATGTAGTACTTTGAAAGCATTTCTTAGAATGTCTAAGGTACTTGATTATGATTGTATTCCAATATATTAAAAAAATGCAAGTCGCTGAAACTGGTTTGGCTCAGTGGATAGAGCGTCGGCCTGCGGACTGATAGACCCCAGGTTTGATTCCGGTCTAGGGCATGTACCTTAGTTGCGGGCACATCCCCAGTAGGGGGTGTGTAAGAGGCAGCTGATTAATGATTCTCTCTCATCGATGTTTCTAACTCTCTATCCCTCTCTCTTCCTCTCTGAAAAAAATCAATAAAATACATTTTTTTAAATGCATATCACTTTTACAATGGGAAAAGAAAAGAAAAAAAAAAAAACTGGAGAAAAGCTCACTTTCGAAGGGTGCCCAGAGCCCCATATCAGGTACACCAGCTACAGTGGGTGTGTTTGCTTGCCATACACTGTGCTGTGTCCACAATACGTGCAGGGCACGCTGTCTAAAGAGTAAGGTCCGAATCAACAGCTCTTAAACCTAGTGAATTAACAAAGCTTTGAATTAAGTGAAGCAGAAACAGAATAGTTCTCTGCTTTCCATTTTATTACCTTATGAGACTATATTTAAATGAGCATGTCCTAGAATTTTGGAGTTTTATAGGGAACCACTGTCATTTAGGGAAATGCTTAGGGTTCTCAGGCTGTCCTACTTTGCCAATTTTTCTTTCCTGTCACCTGACTACTCTGTGTTTGCTTTTTCAAAAAAAAAAGGGGGGGGGGGGCTCAGGAAGAAGGGAAGGGTGTCCAATATATTTTAAAAAAAACTTCATTTCAAGGATGTGGTGGGTTTGATTAAATTCATTGTCTTTTCCTTTATTATCTGGCAATTAACTTGGAAAGCCCTAAGTGCCCTGAATGAATATTTCACTTCATTTTCCAGGCCTCTCCTTCGGAAGTTACAAAATGTTGAATTCCACTACCTCTCGGCCTCCTGCAGAGTCCTGCCCCCAAAACCCCATCATAACACAGCAAATCATTCCTGTGCTTTACCTGCTGGTCTTCATTGCGGGCGTGCTGCTCAATGGCGTGTCAGGCTGGGTCTTCTGCTACGTGCCCAACTCCAAGAGCTTCATCGTCTATCTCAAGAACATTGTGGTTGCTGACTTCCTGATGTGCCTGACCTTCCCCTTCAAGATCCTCAGCGACTCGGGCCTGGGTCCCTGGCAGCTGGGCGTGTTCGTGTGCCGGGTGTCGGCCGTGCTCTTCTACGTCAACATGTACGCTGGCATCATGTTCTTTGGGCTCATCAGCTTCGACAGATACTACAAAATTGTGAAGCCTCTCCTGACTTCTTTCACCCAGTCGGTGACTTACAGCAAGCTCCTGGCAGTGACGGTGTGGCTACTGATGCTCCTGCTCGCTATCCCCAACATCATCCTAACCAACCAGAGTGCTAAGGACGGCACACCTGTAAAATGCATGGACCTTAAAAACGAACTGGGAATCAAGTGGCACAAGGCATCAAACTACATCTTTGTGGGCGTCTTCTGGATTGTGTTCCTTCTGCTAATCGTTTTCTACACTGCCATCACAAGGAAAATCTTTCAGTCCCACATGAAGTCCCGAAAGAATTCTATTTCCGTCAAGAGGAAATCCAGCCGCAATATATTCAGCATCATGCTAGTATTCTTTGTCTGCTTTGTGCCTTACCACATTGCCAGAATCTCCTACACACAGAGCCAAACAGGAGCCTCTTTCAGCTGTCAGTCCAAAGAAATCTTGTACTATGTGAAAGAATTCACTCTGATACTGTCAGCAGCAAATGTGTGCTTAGACCCTATTATTTATTTCTTTCTATGCCAGCCATTTAGAGAAATCTTGTGTAAGAAATTGCACATCCCACTAAAAGCTCAGCATGACCCAGAAACTTCCAAAACCAGGAGAGGAAATATGATGCATGAAAGCACAGATACACTGTGATCTCCCGCCTTTCAAATGAGGTCCCTGTGTGCGTGTTTGTAACTTTCAGTTACACAATGAGAGGAGTAAATGGGGGAATGGCCATGATAATAAGCATCATCACTAAGCATTACTCTCCAATTTAGTACAATGACTAAAACACAAGTTTACATGCTTTTGTGTGACATCAAAGAAAAAAAAAAGAATACATAAATTTTTCAATCATATCAAAATAGAACCCTAGTCTGGTCAGTTAATACAGAATTTTAAGCAGTAAATAAGAAAATAGACAGCAATCAAGACAATTCTTAGGGGTGTGTTTCCTCTCCAAGTACAATAATTAAGTTAGCAAGTTAGGGGCAGTTTTTCAGCAGGAACATCAAGACCAACTTAAAGGCAGACAATAGCTAGAGGCTTGCTGCAGTGAGGGAGCCAAGTTGTCTGATTTGAAGGAGAAAAAGGAGACACTCACTGATCTATCTCATGGCATTTCAAAGGAAAGTATATATAAATTATGTACTTTGCAATAAAAAACATAATTTTTTTCTGATAGTATTTTGAGGATGATATAAATACATTTTTAATAGCGTTCTCTGTAGAGATTGGTTAAGCCACTTCACGAGCCTAGAGTTTTAGTGTTAGAGTATTTTTAAAAGTGGGCTCGAGCCCTGGCTGGTTTGGCTCAGTGGACAGAGTGTTGGCCTGAGGACTGAAGGGTCTCAGGTTCAATTCTGGTCAAGGGCACATGCCCAGTTTACGGGCTCGATCCCCAGTAGGGGCTGTGTAGGAGGCAGACAGTCACTGATTCTCTCTCATCATTGATGTTTCTATCTTTCTCCCTCTCCCTCTCTCTTTGAAACCAATATATATAATATTACATTACATTACATTATATTTTATATTATATTATATTATATTATATTATATTAATTATATTATATTATATTATATTATATTAAAAATATAAAAGTGGGCTCGACCAAGGGAAGCTAGATATGGGCAGGTGCTGCCATGACATCTCCTGTTCATGGCAGGGACAAAAAACAGGGTGCCTCAGAGAAAGACTCTCTCTCTCTCTCTCTCTCTCTCTCTTTCTGGCTGGCCACATACAATGTTCCCTGGGGAGAGGGAGCAATTTTCTTAGAAAGCAACTGGACTTGATTTATTAAAAAAAATCTAAAATGTATAATAATGAATGACAAGTTATACATAAAACGAAAATTTACACATCCCGTTTTCTGAAAAACAATGAGTTAATATGTGCAGATAGGATTACGGTTGCTGGCTTATGACTTATGAAAACAATCTCTCTTTGCTATTAACCAGCTGCAAGACATTCAGCATATCTTTCCAATGTTCTTTTCAAACAATTTTTGTAAGTCATGTTTATATATATTTCATTATTTACTGTATATGTACTAATAAAAAACTATTTTTAATAGTCTCATTTAAAAAAATAATCAATACATGAAAAAAATATTACCAGATTTCCTCATAGTCAAGACATGGAGTAGTTTTTAAGTTTAAAGTGCTCAGTTATGCATGTTAATAAAATATTGCACATGCTCCAGAGATTGTAGGCAAAACTCGGAAAGCATACCTTAATTTAAAGAAGAGATGTGAAGGATTTTATATCCTATGCCCACTTTTTATCCTTGTAAAAGCTCCCTGCTCCCAACTCTGGTTAAAAAACACAATTGCCAATCTACTATAAGCATGCTATCTAAAACTAAGCTTGCTTTACTAGTTTGGCTAAATATATTTACAAAAGAAATTGACTGAGTTTGTTCTTCATCCTTCCCATGGGTCAGGACCAATTACTAAAGGCTGGTGTTTGAAATGCCCCATTGAGTATGGGCAAAAATGAAAGTCACAAAAAGAAGATGGGTAGCACAAGGAGAATGCCTTTGTACCGCCTTGCCAAAACAGATTAGTGGTGTAAAAGGCAAGATTTCCCAAAAACAACATGCAATGCAGGTAAGATTCTGTGAAGCATGGGTGGGGAACAGTTACTACATCTTAGAACTTTCAGGTCCAGGGCTACAACAGAAGAAAGCTGTAGAGCACTAGCAACAATGGTTCACTCCGACTTCGAGGAGGTCACAGCACCAGTGCAGGCAGGAGACAGGGAATGTACCCCCCAGGCCCTTCTGTAGGTATTCAAGTGTCAGGCTGCCTGTGTGTTGTTTACACCCAGGTGCTATGGTGGCAGGAAGGCAATGTAAGTTTGGTTGTAAGAAAATGGAAGATAGGGAATACTGAATATGATGGTGAGCCTGGCCAGTGTTGCTCAGTGGTTGAATGTCGACCCATACACAGAGAGGTTGTCACATGCCCGGGTTGAGGACTCGGTCCCCACTGGGTGGTATGCGAGAAGCAACCAATCTCTGTTTCTCCCTCATTTATGTTTCTATCTCTCTTTCCTTCTCTTTTCCTCTCTCTCTAAAAGAAAAATCAATAAAAAACATAATTAAGAAAAAGAAAAAGAGATGATAATGAGCTAAGAGCTTGAGCCTCACCAAAAGGCCAACAGGCACTTAGCTTCAGCTAATTGGGTCATGTGTTTTCAAGCCATACAATTTTGAATTCCAGGCAGCAGTAAAAAGAAAACATATGTGTGGATAGATGATATGCTGACAGCTGCTCTGCAACATCTTACATGCAGAAATCTAATAGAAAAGGACTCAGAAGTGGTTCTTGACTGAGACAAAAATGCCCCTTTAATAGGAATCCTCATGTTTTCTTGAACTAAACTGAGGCTCTATGTTGATGTGTAATTGATTCATCCACCTATACAAAAATACTCTAAAGTGTTTTTTATAAAAGAAACATTTGACACAGAATCAAGAAACAAAATAAATCACAGACATATAAAAAGGTTACACATGAAACCCACCCACAGAGATGCCCTCACCTTGCAACTGTCTTTTAAAAAATGTCATCATCAGTAATGCCCACTTGTTGGTTATCTCCTCAGCTTCCACACTCTCTTTTCTCAGCAGTCAAAGCAAATTATTTTCCTTTGGAAAATTCACCTTTCCCTGTTCTCGGCCATATACAGTCCTGGAGCCCATCCTGTCCCTGACATCAGGGTGAGGCTGGAACTGATAGCCAGTATGTCCAACTCCACTGGCCACAAGCTGAGAGGGAACGGGACCCAATATGAGAAAGTCCTAAATTCCTGAGAAATTCTCCAGAGGGCTTGCTATCAACATGCAAAGTCCAGAGTGCTTCTTCTATCGGCCACTACAAAAGCAAAGCTCACAGCTTTCTCTCAGTTGAAACTAACCCTGCACAAGATGGCCAGAAGTGTTACCAACCCAGCCCTGGCCCAGCGACCAAAGTCCTTCATCGGCCTCAACTAAGGCTGCTGCCACAACAGTGGACACTCAGTTAATAAATCTCTTCTATAGCATAAGTGGTATTATCATTGTATTTCTTTGTCACCTACAAATGAGTAAGGCCTGGTATATTGGCTTAGCTAAAGAAGTAGTCCAGGACTTCTAGAAAACACGGTACACCAGCTGTGCTTCCATCTGATGTGATCTGTCCTTACCCGCCCCTGCATCCTCTAACTGGCACTGGAGAAAGAAGGAAAGTCAGTATCTTTATTCATACAGACAATATCTGTAACACCAGGAGATCGCATCTTTACAATTACACACAAAACAGATCATCCCCCTCCAAAACGCCTGGGGATGTGCTCTGAGAAACAGCACTATGAGGTGTGTGGTTGCATGGGGGGAACCACAGCACCCAGTGCTCTTCAAAGGAAAACCACCATTTCCCCTGGCCACCTATTGTCTGCAAGTAGCCAATGGCACGAAAGTCTTCTATTTCGTGACAAGAAACACCCCAAAAAACACTTCAACAGAATGTAGTTTTCCTTTCTCACAAGCCACTCTGAAAAATGCTTCAATCATTTCATAGCACTGTTTGTACAAAATGATTAAATATTGTATTACTTTATCAGTAGTAAGTAGATTTTTTAAACCTTATTGATAAATTAGCTACAGAAAAGAAATAAATTATTCCATGAAATAAGGTCTCTGGTTTGTTAAGGAATAGAAGCAGCTCTATTCCTATCTCTCCACCTCCAGAGGCTGAGGGAAAAGCGAGGAGGCCCATCTCAACCACAACAACAGATACGAAAACTATTTTCACCAGTTATCTTTATTCAGTGCTCTGGGGACCAACAACGCAGGACTCTGGGTCAGGGTAATCCTGCGGTTCCACCCCCTTGGAACCAGTACATCCGGGGCAGCCTAGAGCTACACTACTCCCCTCTCTTTCCCAATCACAGTCACTGGTGAACTGTTAAGCCTTCAAAGTGCATGACAAAGTCCCATGGGCTTATTTCCCATCACTCCATCCCTGGACATAAGACACCAAAAGATGGTTTTTATTATCTCCATATAAAACGTCATATTACTTAGAACAATTTCTTGATAATCTCTTTTCTACAATAAATTGTAACTTGCAGATTTTTCAAGCTATTAATTATTCATGTTCCACATTGAGCCTTGGCTTTCTGAGAGAATACCAGCTCTCTGACATCTCACTGAAATAAGGAGTTAGTCTTCATTTTGTTTCTAAAGTAAAAGCCAATTTTAGCCTGGTATCATTTTTTTAAAAATGTGCGTTATATTATGTTTGGTATTATTAAAGCATTTAGCTGAATAAAAAAGCTATTTTTGATAGTAAATGCAGTGTTTCCATCAAAGGTGTTCAAAATAAGAGTGTCTAAGATATATACAAGTTTATATTCAGGTGTCCGGATGGTGACAGACAAAGCACTGAGGAATATTTAACATCTAACTGAGAGGAATAAAAAGCAATCTGTGCTACATAAAATAATGAAATGGCACTAAAAACACAAGAAGTCAACACACCCGATTCTCTCTTCGTCACACTTCCCTTCCCAGCACTGAACCTTGGTCGCTGCCCTCCCACTGTGGTGCATTTCCGATCTTCAAAGCCTCTCAGCTAACATGACTGCAGTCCTCCTCTCAACTGGCATCTTGCCTTCCACTCTCTCCCCTGACTCCACACATTCTAACACCACAGCTTTACCTACTGCTGAACTGACACACAATTTTCCTGAGCTCTCCCCTGCTTATTGAAGCATCCAAGGCTGACCCGGTTGATCTATCATTTGTTCTCATCTCTGTCCTCACACAGATCCTGCTCAGAGACTCCAACTGTCCAGAATGCCTGAGAGTCCCCAAACACACTTCACACTCCCCAGTCATGCTCCCACTTCCCAGAAGCATCCCTTCATCCCACCTGGGCATCTCCTGGGTTCACAGGTTCTAAAAGCCAGTAGCAGATTTGGATCACTGCAGGTTCTGCATATTCTTGTCACCCCTTCTACATTGTAGCCTTCTAAAAGTCACAAAAATATTCCCTAGGATGGGCACTAAAGAGGCAGCCTACAAATCAATAAATATTTGTTGGAATTTTTCTTTACTTCATCAAAAAACAAAGATTCACATGAAAATAAAGGGAGAATTCCTCTAAAGACCCCCCTCCTGAAAAATAACAACAGAGTTTGTGAAACGGAGAGTTTTGAGCTTTCTGAAAACTTATGAGTGTTACTCATACTTATTTAAAAGGAGAGCCTGATGACACAAGTGGAAAAGAAAAAAATGAACTCAGTGACTAAAAACAAACAAGATAACCTTTAAAGGTTCTTTTTTAAGGATTTCCTTTCAATTGATTATTTTATAATCATGGGTAAAGAGCAGTTGCACCTCACAGCAGAAAGGCCAAATGGACTGTGTGCTGACCCCCAAATAGCACTGTACTGGCAATAAAAAGGCAGAAGAGCAAAAGGAGAGGCAAGGAAAAGGGAATATGCTCAGCCACTTTTACAACCAACTTCACATCCAAGAAAATGCAAAACACCTTTGCCTTGAAAACATTTCCAAATTTTTACTCCCTTTCATTATAAAGGTAACAAATGAAGGCAGAGCTTAAATCATGAGACAAAGCAACATCTTGTAAGAGCTATACACTCTGTCCAAAATGTCCATCATTCACAAATTTGAGGATACTAGGGTCAGGAAAAAGACTTTGGAGTGATCCAGGTGGGAAAGGGAATTACCTGGCTTTAAAAAAATTTCAAAGTACAAACCAAAAGCACGAAAGTGGCTCCAAGGAGAAGGCTGATCAGAGCCGCACAAGCTGCGAGAGAGATGTTTTGATCACCAGCATTCATTAACCAAGGATCATAAAAAGTTTCAGGATGTAAGTTACTATTGAGAGCATCCTGACTTGAAAATTCCATGAGAAGAGTGGCAACAGTGGAATACTGATCAGACTTAAACTGGCAGTTGGGCAGAGGTCCCAGATTGGAGAGGGTGCAGGCTAGGCTGAGGGGATCCTCCTCCCCCGCACATGAATTTCATGTACCGGGCCTCTAGTTTCTAACAAAAAGTATTGTTGTCATGACCAAGTAAGGGAAAAATAATTTCCCCTCACTCCTTCCCACTTGGGTTTCTGACGTACGGGATTAGTGGTGATGTGTCATTTCCTAGAACACTAACAAGAGACAGCCTGACCAATATTTGTCCTAATAAAACAGAAAAAGGTGACTTATGGAAATTCAAATGGAAGTCATGTTAAAACAAAGAAGAGGTACAACAGCCCCCCCAAAGCATATTTCCACTGTGAATAAACTTCCACAAAACACAAGGTGCCTCAAGCTCATTCTCAAAAGGAAGAACTTGGTTCAGTTTCACTATTAAAAGTGTGGTTTCCCACTATTCCAAAAAGGAAACAGAACTCTGAGATCTGGGGTATGTCAGCTCTTGAACATTTGGCAATCCAGACACAAAAGCCTTAGTGGGTTTTTAAGGACAGTAGAATGTACTTAACTCTATCTATACCCCAAAGTGAACATGAAAGTAAACATATAAATACACCAACCTAAAAAACAACTCCGGGAGATGCAAATCAAAATGACAATGTGGTACCATCTCACAGCTGTCAGAATGGCCAACATCAACAAATCAACAAACGACAAATGTTGGTGAGGTTGGCATGGTTGCGGAGGTCTGCAGAGAAAATGAACCCTCGTGCACTGCTGGTGGGATTGCAGGTTGGTGCAGCCACTGTGGAGAACAGTATGGAGCTTCCTCAAAAAACTGAAAATGGAACTCCCATTTGACCCAGTAATCCCACTACTAGGAATATATCCCAAGAAACTAGAAACACCAATCAGAAAGGATATATGCACCCCTATCTTCATAGCAGCACAATTTACAATAGCTAGGATTTGGAAACAGCCAAGGTCCCCGTCAGCAGATAATTGGATCAGAAAACAATGGCACATCTACACAATGGGATACTATGCTGCCATAAAAAAGAAGGAATTCTCATCATTTGCAGCAACCTGGATGGAATTGGAGGACATCATGCTGAGTGAAATAAACCAATCAATGAAAGAGGAACACCACATGACCTCACTCATTTACGGATAATAAAGAACATTATAAACTAATGAACAGAAAGATAGATATAGTAACCGTAAAACAACAAGCAGACTGTCAAATGACAGCGGGGAGGGGAGGGTGATCTGGGAGAGATAAGAGATCAACCGAAGGACTAGTATGCAGGCATATAAATACAACCAATGGACACAAAACTCTGGGGAGGGAGGGCATGTATGGGAGGTATGTGTGGGGGTGGGTGGGTGGGCAGTGGTAAGCTATGTACACATATAATACCTTAATAAATTAGGGGGGGGGGGACCAACTTTACCAAAATCTGTTATTTCTCTTTTCCTTCACATCAAGCTAAAATCATTCACCACTCAGCTGGCAGCCAACTCCGTCTCGCCAAATTCTCTCCATCTCAGCTTCTCCATCTCCCACTGAATGTCAACCCTGACCATACTGCTCCCTTACCTAACCATTTACAGGCAAGTCTTTTCTGAAGTGTTTTCAATGATCTCTGTCCCACACAGATCTTAAAAGACTGATCATTTCCTAGCACTATCATAATGAAAGTTAACACTGGTGCTGAACCAAAATCAAATACAAAGGGGGAGTGAGTTTGGGTTTTTCCTCTAATTTTTAAGTGAATATATGTAGAAAAAGAACCTCTTCTTATGCAAAATAATAACATGGCTTTGGAGGACACCAGCTATCTTAAACAAATGGCCAAAATCATCATAAGCATCCTCACATTGGTTTTTTTTCAAAAGGTCCCTTTGACTCTTTCTAAATTCGTTACCTCAGCTTGGCATTTCCCGTTTAGGTTTTTGGGGAATTTTCTTCTTTAAAGTGAATACCAAAAGGGACTGAATTTTAAACTTTGGAAAGGTTCCTTTGAACATTTTTCTAATTATTTGGGAACTAAGAATTATTAGGAGAAAAAGAGATGAAATCAAAGCATCTACCAAATGAATGAAGCAACAGAAGAAAGCAGGCCATGACTGACCAGGCAATGGCTCAACTGTAAATCGACTTTGTACCAGCAGACTTAGAACTTCCTAAAATGTTCTTGAAATGTACACTCAATATTCTGTTTTATAAAATCTACCCTCATGCAAGAAGCATAACCTAGCAGAGCCAATAATTGACAGGGATAACAGATTGATTTTTTGTTAGGTCAAACACCATGCTGGGCTCCATTCAGACACTCACTAAATATTTGCTTATCCACAGGCAGAGTGAACAATGCCCTGAAAATTTAAAATGCATAGTTTCATGCAATCTAATAATTACAAATTAACTGTCTCAATTCATTAAGCTGTCTGGGCAAAATTGACAAATACTCATTATATGTCTACTCTAATAACTAAGGAAAACAAATCCAACATATTGAGTGAAAAAAGTACAAACCATGAACCAGTATGTACAATATAATAACATTTTTTAAGTGAGTGTATATACATATAGAAAAATTTTAAAATGTGCTAAAAAAGTTAACAGGGATTATCTCTGTGTACAGTGATTTACCTCTTCTATTTCCAGATTTTTCTACAATGAAAAAGAATAAAGAAAAATAAAATATAGAGGTTACCAGATGAAGTCAAATCACATCTTTTTTGTTTATTTATTAAAAGATATCTCTAGCCGAGACCGGTTTGGCTCAGTGGTAGAGCGTTGGTCTGTGGACTGAAAGGTCCGGGTTCGATTCTGGTCAAGGGCATGTACATTGGTTGCAGGCACATCCCCGGTGGGGGGTGTGCAGGAGGCAGCTGGTCGATGTTTCTCTCTCATCGATGTTTCTAGCTCTCTTTCTCTCTCCCTTTCTCTCTGTAAAATATCAATAAAATATATTTTTTTTAAAAAAAGATATCTCTAGCAGGATCCATACAGCAACAATTATTTTAAAATTATAACTTTGAAAGGCTGATGGGAATCAATGTAGAACTAAAGAAATGTGCTTGAACACACTTTCAAGGCATAAAAATTAATGTTCTTTAAAATCATTATGATGAAAAACATAGCTTTGGTGTTTAAAAAAATTAAGCACTACAATGGACAAATAAAAACCCTTCCTCTAAAATTAGAATAGACAAATCTGAATTGCTTAAGAAAGCATACACAAGACTGAAAAGAACCTCCTTAGTAGACCTTCATACAGTTAAACTATTTGCAAACCAGTTTCATCTACGTCAATATGCGACATTTAAAACCACACAAAAGGAAAGGAAATTTTTAGTACAACCAGCAGCCCCTCAATAGAGTTGCTACTGCTACAGCCAGAGGAACAGCACATGCTTCTCTGAGGACTTGGCGAGAGGCCCCTGAGGCTCCGGGAATATACCCCAGGTATGTCTTTTTAAATACTTAATGTTCTCAACTGTCTTTCCTTGGAAGGAAAAGCTATGGTTTTCAGTATTTAAACCATGTAATTAGAAATGTCAATATGTAGCAAGGGTGCTGGGTCAGAAAGCACCAGTTATTAATCTCTAAGTGGATTCTCACTGAACTACACTGTAATGTTCTATCTGAAGACCCCATCCATTCTCAGGAAGACAGCTTAATCCATACAAGATTGAATACTTGCTAATAAGTAACTCAATTTTACCACTGGATGAATAAAGGCCATATTGGTCTTCACAACAGGGCACAATGGTTCTTAAAATCACTTCTTACTATACACATTATAATACGTAATTACAAGAAAATGCCATTGTGACTTCATAAAAAAAAACTAATCTGTTTATTTTCTAAGCAATGAGCTTTCAATCCAAAAAAAGGAGACACTTGAAATATTTTCTATTTTGCTGGAGTACGTCTGGATACCACAACTTTCCACAGGCTAATTAATAAGTGGCTGACAAAATATTAATCAAGCATTTAGCTTACAAATTCATTATTGAAAACACAGATGTTATTATAGTATAATTTAACCTCTAATTGACATACCAAAACTTTAAATGTAGAGATTTTGTTTCTGTTGCAATCTAGACAGGTTGATGGAAGCCACTGCAAGGCACTACGTGATTCTCAAGCATTATTGTATACATAAACACACTGTGATTATTTTTAAAATAAATTCCTTATGGTGGTATATATGGTCAGTGCCAGATATAGAGACTATTAATTGATCAAAACAAATCCTTCTCTAATCCATGCTTACTATACATTCTTCTATAAAATAAGGCTTTATTGTATAACTAGGGACCCAGTGCATAAATTCGTGCACCTTGAAAGGAACTGTAGGCTATGAGGCTGCAGTAGGCACAGAGGCAGGTCTCGACCCATCCTCCATGCCCTCGCCCAGCCCCTCCCACTGCAGCCCCAGGTCCCCTCTCTGTAGGCAGTTCCACTCCCACCACCCCTGCTCACACCCACTGATGGTGCAGAGCCATTTGGGCCAGTGCCAGCAGCGGGGTTGATTGGGGCTGGCACCATCAGCAGGTGTGAGTGGCGGCTGCTACCCTGATAGCCCCTCGGGAGGAGGGATAGGTGGAGAAGCCCTCAGGGGTGATCAGGGCCTGCAGCCACCACTCACACCCATTGATGGCACCAAGCTATAGGGACAGGCTCTGGGCACTGGCAATGGGTGAGAGTGGTGGCTCCAGAGCCAGCTGTGGGTGTGAGTGGGGCCGGCACTGGCAGTGGGTATGAGTGGTGGCTCCAGCACTGGTGGCAGGTGTGAGCAGGGCCAATGCAAGCTGCAGGTGTGATCGCCAGGCAGAACTGCAGCATATGAGAGCAAAGAATTTTCCGTAAGCACCAGAGGTTCACCTCGATGACAGCAACCGGTACCCTGCCTTGGTCTGGCACCCCCACTCACCTGCTCCACAATCCCACAGTGCCAACACCCCCTATGTTCAGCGCACGCCCTCTGTTGGTCATAGCGACAGGATATTCAGTTGTTCCAGTCTATTTTTGTATTAGCCTTTTATATAGAATGGTATAAGCAATGGGGCATTTTAAAAAGCACATTATGCTCATCCAGTGTGACTCAGTTGGTTGAGCACTATCCATTGCATCAGGAGGTTGCCGGTTCAATTCCTGGTCAGAGCACATGCCCATCCTTAAAGTCCTTTGATGCCACAATTTAATCACAACCAAAAATACAAAGGCAGAAGAAACAATTCACAGAGGAGAGGAGACCCCTCCGATCTAAAGCAGCAAGGAGGAACAAAGACAGTGGGGAGGTATGAAGAGACTAGGTCATGGGAACTTCAAAAGTAAAGGTTAGTCTTAAAGGATAGAACCTTGGTTTGGTTTTTGAAATATGGTGGAACCTCATTTCTCAAACATCTCCCATCTCAAACAACTTACTTCTCCACCTGACAACCCTTTCATGCTGGTACTTGTATGATCAGTCACGCATCTCTCAGGTGACAAAGGAGAATGTACGAATATGAGTCAGTTTACCTCAGGATATTGTGCTGTGAATATTTTCATTTTTTTCTTTTAATTATTGTTCAACTCTCATTTCTTACTGTACATTTAATTTCCTTTTTGTTCAATTTTAATTTACATTTTATGTTATTTTTGTTTTTAAAGTGTTTATTTATATATTAAACAGCACAGTAGACATGTACTGTATGCAAGAAAGGTTAAACCAGAAAATCCTTTGGGGGTCTGGAACAGATTAACTCAATTTACTAATGGGGAAAAAATGACTTGGTTTTCAAATAGCCTTCGGGAACAAATTAAGTTCGAGAAAAGAGGTTCCACTCTTTTATATAAATAATAAAAGAATAATATGTTAATTAGTCCAAAAGTCCTTCTGGAGGAAGCCGGGGCTACAAGGAAGCCAGGGTCCCCTGTGCCAGAGAGAAGCTGGTGCCAGCAGCTGGGGGAAGACCTATTCTTACACGAATTTCATGCATTGGGCCTCTAGTGTATATATATATATTATAAAATGAAACATCAAAATACATGAAGCCTCAACTTCTTTTATTAGTATTTAGAAAAAAAATAAGAATGAAAATTGCTTAGACTATAGTTGCTGCCCTTAGTAAAGGTTGGCTGCTAAAATAATAATAATCATTACCATCATCATCATCATTGTTAATACTATTATTGTTGGGGCAGACTTTTTGGAGTGGTTTCTGAGATCAGACAACCCGAGTTGGAATCCTGGTTCTATAACCAACCATACAATCTTTGGCATTACTTAATCTGTTGCGCCTCAGTTCTCTTAGTCAGCCACTAGACTTACTAGTTACTACATTTAAAAAGTTATCTATCCATTTTTATGGCTAAAACACAAAAATACTCTTCTTGTTAAAACAAAATAAAAGTATTTAATATGCATGAAGAGGGAGCATCTCAAGAAGCAGCCCCAGAAAGAAGTGGCTGTGACCTTGGGGTATCAGTGGGATTGGACCAAGTCACAGGCAGTAAGTGAAGTCTAATTGGTTTAACTTGTGCTTCTCACACCCAATGTTCCAGACTCGGAGGAACATGGCATTGTGTAAATCACAGTGATTCTAGCTTCACTGCCTCAAAACTCACAATGAAAGAGAAAGAAAAAAACTCTCAAGTGTTAATGTTAGACGTTTTGATACTAACATAACTGAGCTTTTCTTTGAGAGTTTTGTTACCAATGTCATGTATCCTTGTTCTAGAAGCCTTTAAAATACATCCTTAAAATTTCTCAAAAATACTAATAATATAGAAACATCTATATAAGCACTGTCC
Source organism: Vespertilio murinus (assembly GCA_963924515.1). Classification (NCBI taxonomy): domain Eukaryota; kingdom Metazoa; phylum Chordata; class Mammalia; order Chiroptera; family Vespertilionidae; genus Vespertilio; species Vespertilio murinus. The sequence continues at coordinate 107,343,839 of OZ004706.1, read as the reverse complement.
AATATAAATATAATGTAAACCACAGAGGCACTTTAAAATTATCTAGTAGCTGCATTTAAAATAGCAAAAAGAAACAGGATAAACTAATCTTAACATTATATTTAACCTAATAATTCAGAAAAATTTTGACATGTGCTCAGTATGAAAATACTAGTCAGATATTTAATTAATTGTTGTATTATTTGCATAATGAATACAATTATACTACTTGTACTATTTTTAAAAATATGTTGTACTAAATCTTTAAAACCCAGTGTGTGTTCTGTATTTATAACACATATCATTCTGGACTGGCCACATTTCAAATGCTCAGTAGTCACATGTGGCTACAGCCTACCATAGTGGACACCACAGGTCTATACCATGAAACTAGAGCCAGGAAAAGGGAAGTAATAAGCATCAAATCTGGACCAGACTCTAATCCTTCAACTCTTTCTGCTAAAAATGAAAATAAAATTTTGATTGTGAAAATGTTCGAGTAAGTTAGACAATAAAGAGCCTACTTTTGAAATATTTACTTTTAAATTTTAGTACAGCTTTGTTACTCTTATCACCCCTTTAGTCTAGGTTCCTCCAGCACAAGCAGTTCTATCAACCTACAAGCAAAGAAAGCCAGGCAGCCTCATTTGGCTCTTCCGGCTCAACCACAACCAAACATTTTACCCTAGTTCTGTCTCTCTAGTTCTCAGAATTTCAGTTTACTTATCTCCTCTGCAAACTAACTTCCAAGCCAACTGGTAACAAGAGCAATCAGCAGGCAAAAGTGTGATATCAAAAAATATGCCTTTTAGAAGCTAACCTAATGGGGTTTCTCAAAAACACAAAAATAGACCATGGAAAACCCAGGTTTCCTCCTAAGCTAAGATGTTCCCACCAGTCCACATGATTTAGAAGAGTTCATCAGAAAAATTCTAAGAATCAGAAAGATTGATATGGTGGGACTGTGAATGCAAGTTATTTTAAAGGAAATAATTTCTAAATTTAATTACTAACCTCTCTTCCCTTCTCTTTTAACAAATTTTTAAAATTTTGTTTTTCAGAAGAGTCATCCTTATTTTTGCACAAGATGACAAACAGTTCTACCTTCTGTCCAGTGTACAGAGATCTGGAGCCATTCACATATTTCTTTTACTTAGTTTTCCTTATTGGAATTATTGGGAGTTGTTTTGCAACATGGGCTTTCATGCAGAAAAACACAAGTCACAAGTGTGTGAGCATATACTTAATTAATTTGCTTACAGCCGATTTCCTGCTCACTCTGGCATTACCAGTGAAAATTGCTGTTGACTTGGGTGTGGCACCCTGGAAGCTGAGGATATTCCACTGCCAAGTAACAGCCTGTCTCATCTACATTAATATGTACTTATCGATTATCTTCTTAGCATTTGTCAGCATTGACCGCTGTCTTCAATTAACACAGAGCAGCAAGATTTATAGAATACAAGAACCTGCATTTGGCAAAATGATATCGGCCATCGTGTGGGGAATGGTCCTTCTGATAATGGTGCCAAACATGGTGATTCCCATCAAAGACATCAAGGAAAAGCCAAATGTAGGATGCATGGAATTCAAAAAGGAGTTTGGAAGAAATTGGCATTTGCTGACAAACTTCCTGTGTATAGCTATATTTTTAAATTTCTCTGCCATCATTTTAATATCAAACTGCCTAGTAATTCGACAACTCTACAGAAATAAAGATAATGAAAATTATTCAAATGTGAAAAGAGCTCTTGTCAACATACTTTTAGTGACTGCAGCCTACATTATATGTTTTGTTCCTTATCACATTGTCAGAATCCCATACACGCTCAGCCAGACTGAGGTCATATCTGACTGTGCAACCAGGATTTCCCTCTTCAAAGCCAAAGAGGCCACACTGCTCCTGGCGGTGTCAAACTTGTGCTTTGACCCTCTCCTGTACTATCAGCTCTCCAGGGCATTCCGCTTGAAGGTCACTGCAACTTTTGCTTCAGGTAAGGAGAGCAGGGCTCAGAAAGAAAAATCAAGTTGTGAAAATGATGCATAAACCATGGGATTGTGTTATAACTTTATGCTGCAACTTCTTCCCTTACTGGACAACATGTGCAAAACAACTGGAAAAGAGGAGGATAAGAGAGCCTCCGAATGTAAAAGTACGGACGGCTAGCAAATGTGGCATGGTTTGCTGTGAAAGCCTGTTTTTAAATGCAAACCAAAGAGTACTTCTTGGTTGTTAAGGCAAATATTTGTACAAAAAAACTAAAAATTCTTGCTAAACCAATGTAAAACCCTGCAATATCCTTGAAATCCAAATGACTTCTATGGCAGACACAGAGGTGTTCGTGAGGTGTTCACTGAAATGCCTGGAACTGACTTCTTGACAAAAATACCCAAAACAAAGGTGGCCCTTACACAGAGGTTTGAACTGCAAGGGTCCACTTACACACAAGTTATTTTCAATAAATACATATGGTATTGTAAACGCATTTTTTCTTCCTTATGATTTTTCCAATAACATTTTATTTCCTCTAGCTTATTTTATTATAAGAATAAAATACATAATGCATATAATGTACAAAATATGTGTCCAACAACTGTTTATGAAATCAGTAAGGCTTCCAGTCAACAGTGCGCTATTGGCAGCTAAGTTTGGGGGGAATAACAAGTTATATGTAGATTTTTTACTGTGAGGGGGTTAGTGCTATTGACCTCTTCATGTAAAAGGGACAAGTATAAACTCTATATAATTTGTCATAAAGCCCTTCAGCAACACAATTTAAAGCCCTTTATAGCACTTAAAAAAAAAAGCCAGCTTATTTTCACATGAATCCTGATTTATTACAGAAAGGAAGAGAGAGGGATAGAGAGTTAGAAACATAGATGAGAAAGAATCACCGATCAGCTGCCTTTGCACACCCCCTACTGGGGATGTGCCCGCAACCAAGGTACATGCCCTTGACTGGAATCAAACCTGGGACCTTTCAGTCTGCAGGCCGATGCTGTATCCATTGAGCCAAACCGATTTCTGCCTGATTTATTTTGAATCCACCTCTTCAAAGAAGGTAACCTTTCACCTCACTACTCCAAATAACTTTCTGCTGTTAGAATGACAAAATCAGTGATTTCTTATTTTTATTTTATAGTAATAAGAAATAGAACCTAAAACATTTTCAACGGGGATTGTTAAATCATACTAACTGCCAAACTACTGTTTTGGACCTAGAAACTCACATTGAAGTTATGGAAAAAGAGCATCAGTCAAATGGTCTTAAAATAGATATGCCCACTCCACACAAGGCCTGGTTAGGAAAGCAGTGGTGCTAGGCTGGCTGCTGCCCCTCAGATCCCGGAGGTGAGTGACCCTGTCTGAGGCCACACACTGGAGTGTGAGTGACTCCTGCTCTAACGGTCACACCCTTTGATCTCTCTACTGCTAGTAATGCAGAAACAATTCAACAGATGATGAAATAAGACACTTATTTAAAGAAAAGAAGATTGGAAAGTTTAGACAAGCATACATGAAGTTTTGTGGGGGTTTTCATCTCAATAATAAAAGCTCATATTAAAACAACTGGTAATCCACGAACATTAGTTGCCATGATTAAGAAACTGTGTATGATTCCATGCTCCTTTTTAGATCTGCATTGAGAAGAATTATTTTCTAAAGCCTGACTCAAGACAACTCCTGTCTACAATTTCACAAACCTATTCTTTGAGTTTTAAGAGAATGATAAGAAAATACACACACAATTGCCTATTGCACTCATAACATGGTAAGTTCTGAACAAATGCTAGCTGGTGAGTGGTAATGACAGGAGCCCCCATCAGCATCACATGTGTGAGCTCAACAGGCAGGTAGGATGCCTATCCTAGAATCTGTGCTTGTTGGTATTCTAAGAACATGTTTTTGCTGATGGGAAGATCGAGACATTATTTCTAAAAGATCACACACAAAACTACTCTATTTTTCAAAACCTTTTGGTTAACTCAACTTTAGTCCTCTGTTCTTGGCCTTCAGTCACTAGGACCAAATCGTAAGAGAGAGAGGTAAAAGAAGCTTTGTTTTAAATCATATTCTTATAGCCACCTCACCTGCTTGCTAAGTCAGCCAAATTTTCCTTTTTAGTAAGGAAGAAAACCAGACTCTATAACATGTAATATTAGCATATGCTTTATTTCCCTTTATTGATGCCTTCTTCTAATTATACTCACAGTATAAAGGAATTAGAACAACTGGTAACAAAAGGCTATGAAGTATACCCTGCCACATCCATTTATTAGTTCTTTTTATGATTACAATACAATTGAATTACTGTATATCATAATTCATCATGAGAATTAGCTATTAGAAGTAATTCATGTTCTTGCCTCAGGAAACTTAGTGGACAGTGTTTAGAGTACTAAGTGCTGGGAGGACGGTGTTGCTAACACAAAAGAATGGAGAAGTCATGTGTGGGGTGCGCCCTGCTCTGACCCCAAGCATGTGGAGGGGAGCCCTATGAAGCTCCAGTCACCCAGCTTCAACCATTTTCAACACTGCCATATTTGCTTCATTTCCCCTCTAGTTTTTTTTTTCTTCTTCTTTTTCTAAAATAAACCTTTTATTTTGAAGTAATATAAAATTTATAAGAATGGTACAAATATGGTATAGTTCGCACATACCCTTCATCCCAGTTACCTTACACACCCATAACACATTTGTCAAAACTGGGATATGAACATCAGTGCGTCATTGTTAACTACACTCCACTTCAATTACCCTGCCCCCAGACTCTACTTTAAAAAGTCCCAGATATCAAGATAGTCATCCAGGGATTCTTCAGGATACAGCTCTAAAATATCAGGCTACGCTTTCTGCTGCCCTGAATAAACTGTAAGATCATTCCATTATATTAAAAATGAGTGGCACAGGTAATAGCTGATAAGTGTTGAGTCAGCCCTACCCAGGTTGGCTCAGTGGATAGAGCATTGGCCTGTGGAGTGTCGAGTCCAGGGTTTAATTCCGGTCAAGGGCACATATCCCAGGTGCAGGCTCCTGGCCCTGGTCAGGGGCATGCAGGAGAGAACCAATTGATGTGTCTCTCTCACATCGATATTTCTCTCTTGTCTCTCCTTCTCCCTTCCACTCTCTCTAAAAATCAATGGAAGAAATATCCTCGAGTGTGAGGATTTAAAAAGATAATGTTGATACCGTCAGCCAGTGATGAACAAGAAAGAATTATGGCAACTTTTGCTATAGCCCTGGACATAGAAAAGTTCACACCTAAAAGGGGGGTTCTTAATTTAATAAAGGGGGAAAATAACACATGGGTATAGTGATTTTGAAAGTTTTTTCAGAGGAAGTTCCAAAATAATCAATCAATCAATCAATCAATAAACAAACAAACAGATATAAAAAAAAAATATTTTGTTTGCAGATCAAAACTCCTCAAAAGATATCCAGAAAATAACATAATACATACCTAAAATTAAATTGTTTGCTAAAATAATAGTCTTCAATGAGATTTAGTCATTGAAATTACACTTAAATGCCCAGGAAAAATAATAGTGAACCTAAAAATAAAAACATTTGCAGATCTTGGCCCAATCTTTATTACTAATAAGAAAAACTAAACTTGTTTCTCTTTAAAATAGAGCACTTCACTCTTTATAATTCACACACAAAATTTTCTGGTAAGTATTTCCCATGTGCTCTCCAGTTAATGGGTCAAAATCTAAATCCATCTCACATGCAATGTCTTTCATGAAGCCCTAACCAATTTCTCAATCAGATGCTCTCTCTCCCTTCCAATATTTACTCTTGGAGAGTGGGAGAAACCCAAAAATGTCAAAAAGTTCACCTTCCAGTGGACACTTGGGTTTTTATTCATTGTACTTTTTAATGGTATTCATTTTATAGACATTTGTCTCCTCCAATCTTATTCATCTTTCCTGTGTACCTAAATTCTTATTCAGCCAAAACCAGTTTGGCTCAGTGGTAGAGAGTCGGTCTGCGAACTGAAAGGTCCTGGGTTCGATTCTGGTCAAGGGCATGTACATTGGTTGCGGGCACATCCCCGGTAGGGGGTGTGCAAGAGGCAGCTGGTCGATGTTTCTCTCTCATTGACATTTCTAGCTCTCTATCTCTCTCCCTTCCTCTCTGTAAAATATCAATAAAATATATTTTTAAATTCTTATTCATCTGCATAATACCAAAAGAAATTACCACAATATAGTGCACATAAATGCTACTCAAGCCAAAACCGGTTTGGCTCGGTGGATAGAGTGTTGGTCTGCGGACTGAAAGGTCCCAGGTTCGATTCCGGTCAAGGGCATGTACCTTAGTTGCGGGCACATCCCCAGTAGGGGATGTGCAAGAGGCAGCTGATCAATGTCTCTTTCTCATCGATGTTTCTAACTATCTATCCCTCTCTCCTTCCTCTCTGTAAAAAATCAATAAAAATATACTTTTTTAAAATGCTACTCAATAAATGAGTTTCAAATTGAAGTAGGAAAACAAAGTTAGCCATTATTTGCAGTGACTCAATGCTTGATAAAAGGATATTAATATAATAAATTTTATTAAATCTAGACAGCTAGTAGTACCACACCACACATGCGTACTCATCAGTACAAAAACCATATGATCAGAGTTATAACAAAAGAAGTAATGAATACAAACACTCACCTGCTGTCACATGTATTGCTCAGGCAAGTAATTGAATAGTCAATGGATAATCATCTCTAATGAAATAATCAAGTTGTCAACTGACTGACGCGCTGACTTACCAGAGGAATGGGGAAATGTGTTGCATACTGCAGGTGTCGCAGGAGGTCATAATTAGATGGAAAAATTAACTCTCGCGGTTTTTCTCTCTTCAGCAGCTTCTCACCATTAACTGACATTCTTCTGCTCAAGGAAGGGCTGATGATCTCACAGGACTCTCCAGGCATAGGAGAAAAAATCTAAATCATGTAAAACAAATGTTGGAGGTTATAAATGAAAGAGAGTGAAGCCAAAATCCAAAACTGCATACAGAGCTTCCAACACACAAAACACTCAAACAATATCCTTTTCTTATTTAACCACTGAGCAAAACACATGCGACAATTTTCTTTATTTCCATAAACTTCATATTCAGATCACTAGGAAGCTGTTGGCATCCTCCTCCATTTTGAAAATCAGACCATGACGACCAAACACATGAGAAATGTTTCCTGGAGGGCTGGAGACAAATCAGATTACAGACAAGTGTTTTCCTCATAGGACTACATTTCCTACAAAAACACATGCACTGAAATAATTAACAAGCTAATGAATAACATAAAGGTTTTAGTCTGTAACTCAAACAATATTTTTTATAAAGAGGGACTCATTAAGATTCATGGGAAAGAACACATAATTATACTTATATAAAGTAAAAGAATGTATAGCTGCCCTAACCGGTTTGGCTCAGTGGATAGAGCGTCGGCCTGCAGACTGAAGGGTCCCCGGTTCGATTCCGGTCAGGGGCATGTACATTGGTTGTGGGCATGTCCCCGGTGGAGGGTGTTCAGTAGGCAGCTGATACATGTTTCTTTCTAATTGATGTTTCTAACTCTCTATCCCTCTCCCTTCCTCTCTGTAAAAAATCAATAAAATATATTAAAAAAAAGAAAAAGAATGTATAGCAAGTCCAGAGCCAGGAAAGCTACTGTTTAGAAGCTAAACACATATGCAGCAAATCAACATGCACTGTCCTGATGAAACTACTACACTCCTTTTTCCTGAGAGATGCCAATCTCAAAATGAACAAAAGGTCGCATGCAGACAGTTAAGTAGGAGAACAGGAGTGTTAAATTTCTCAAGGAGACAGTACAGCCAAAACCAAAGATAGACAGACAGGAAAGAACTGCAGAGCTGATGGACTGTGCCCTGGGGAGGAATGTGCTGGAGTCACATTTACATCACAAGTACACAGGTCCTTCCAGTGTCCGGGCAGGAAATAGAGGGCAGAGCCCAGCTGGGGTAGGGGTCTCGGAGGGATTCACAGTCAATAATAATTCAATGGTTAACTTACTGGGAATTCCAAACCCAAACCAGTTTTAAAGTCACTTGTCTACTTCATCAAAAAGATCAATAGTTCCTGAACCAATGCCCATATGTGCCATAACCATCTGTTCCTGATGATGTCAGAGGAAGAAAGTCACATGGTAGGTGGTGTAGCTATTAAGAAACTGAAGCTAAAGCAGGACGGTAACATTTTTAACCACTCTGTCTATTTCCTCTTGGTGTCTTTTCCAAAAATAAAAGTTTAAGACATGCATTGCTTTGCAAAGTCATACTCTTTGTCCTCATGATGAGAATGATTCAACTTCCATGATTTTTTTAGGGAAGAGCACACAAATGTCCTAATGAAAACAAGCTGGCCATAATCTCCTTCTCTGGGCTATTCCCAGTCATCTGCTCACCAACTTTTCCTAGTAAGACAAATCTAAGCTATAAAATATCTTGATATCCAAGAACAAAAAAGAAAAATCAGAAAAATAGATAAAGCCTAAACAAGTAAAGTAGCTTTAATTTTTTCACTCTGTATAACTTATACTGTGGACAAATTTAGAAACAAAAATATTTAAAGATTTTTTAAATTCCTATACCATTTAGTCACCAAATTTTAAGAGTATAAACTATGAATCAATGTGTGCAATTCTAATGTCAGGTTTTAAAATTACAAGTATAGGCACCGATTTAAAAAATATTATATTCTTAAACTTTCATACAACAAACATGAGGTTTTATTGTTAAGGAATTGTCACACTATCTCACCATTTTCTACTATTTTCCATCACCAATTTCATGTTTTTTTGCCTTAAGATTTCAATAAGTATCTGGAACAATGTCAAAAATATCAGAAATTGGCAGAAAATTATAAAGTAACACTCACAGCATAAAATAATTAGTTGAAAAGAAGTAAACTTTAAAATTTTTCAGAAACATTAAATTTTTCATTCATTGAATGAAGACATGATGTGTTAAGACTAACACAAAATTCCCCACTATGTATAAAAGACTGGTACAATTAGTGAACAAATACATCAGAGAAGATGCTCCTTAGAATGAACACTGAATCAGGACGTTAGGGCCAAAAACAAGTCCAATTCTGAGACAAACATTAAAGGAAAACTGGGGATTAGAAATACATAAAACTGGAAGCACATGATTCTAATCCAAAAAAAAAAAAAAAAAAGGCCTGTCAAATCTTTTCATTAATAGTTTTAGAGTATCCAAAAAAAACAAACCTATGGAAGATGTAAATTATAGTCTGGTTTTTGTGAGTGGGAATAGAGATACATGAGCTTTGAAACAAGAGAATACAATTAAAAAGTGACCACCCTTCCATCGTGCATCCTACAGAGTGGGTTAGGGAGATGGGGGAAGCAGGCACACCCTCCCAGGGCCATACCTCCATCTTCACGTCATGGTCCTTGGGGTAGTGCTCATCTGCATTTTCTCCCAAGGGCGACCGTGGCCGAGTGGAGGAGGTGATGGACAGGTCTCCCCGGGAGATGAGGGTGCACATGTAAGCGTCATGAGAGAAGACATCGTGCCGGATGAACTCACAGAAGAGCAGCACCAGGTTCACAAACTCCACCTTCTCATATTCACTGTTAGGATCCGCTATAGAAACAATTCCACCAAAAATTCAGTTCCCCTGATCCCATTAAAAAGTAAAAGAAAGTTTATAAAAAGCTGGCCGAAACCAGTTTGGCTCAGTGGATAGAACGTCGGCCTATAGACTGAAGGGTCCTGGGTTAGATTCCGGCCATAGGCATGTACATTGATTGCGGGCACATCCCCGATAGGGGGTGTGCAGGAAGCAGCTGGTCGAAGTTTCTCTCTCATCAATGTTTCTAGCTCTCTATCTCTCTCCTTTCCTCTCTGTAAAAAATCAATAATACATATATTTTAAATTTTTATAAAAAAATTAAAAAAGCTTAACAATATTAGCACCACTTTTCATGTTTTTTTGTTTTTGTTTTTTTTTTTACAAAATCAATGATTATTGCCCAATTTCCTATGTGGCACTATTGTTTTGTATAGAAATGGTTCACAGGTTTTGACTGTCCCACTGCAATTGAAAAGACTATCCAGTATGCTAACTACAATTTCAAGTTTAAAGATAGTGGGCCCAGGCAAATGAATAGTCATTTAATAATAATATAAACACACAAAACTTGAAGTTAAAAAAACAACAACAGACAAACAACTCAGGCCAAGACTGCTGTCCTCTGTGCAGCTGCTTTCAGAATTTGAGTGTGTCTATGTATTTGTAGGGCAAGTTATATATTTTCCCCAAGGAGACTTCACAACAGAACCACAATTCAAATGGTAAATATTTTTTTTTTTAAAGTGAGTGGGATCCACTGAAAAGAAAAAGGGAAAATGAAATTCAAAGGGCATAGATAGGAGCTCTTCTGTCTTTTTAAATTCATAACCAGTTTATTTAATTTACATTATGACTTTTAATATTGTATCTGCACTCTAAAACTTTGTATCTGTACCTTTGAGAAATTAAAAATGTTAAGAATAACCCTGCAAAGCTCAGCCCCGGTCCCAACACACTTGCAAACACAGAGACGAGCAAGACCATCCAGGGAACATTAAACCTAAATGGCTGCTCTCATCCACCACCACATTCAATACAGAAGCCTCTGCACGGAGACACAGCAGCTTCTCTGTCAGAAAATGGGATCCAGAACAAGCAGAGGCAGAGAAGGAGGGTGTATTTCCCTGAGAGAGAACAGGAGTGGGATCGGACAAGGAAGCCCAGGGCAAACCTGTGTCTCCTCCAGGACACAAGAGACATTACAGCTGCTAATTCCCACTCCTGGCAATAGTATACTCTCTATCCAGTATATCTACTGTCTTCTCATTTCCCTGCTTCGTTTTCTATGTTTCATTTCTATCCCTACATTCCAACCATCAGCTTGACTCTAGTTGTTTCTCTTCCTCTGAACTCAACCAGCCACAAAATAACTAAAGACCCCCAGGCAGCATTCAACCCAAAAGGAGGCCCTTCTCAGAGGAACTGGAAGAAGGTTATTTCTAGATGCTTTACCTTTTTCTTCACAAACATCTTCTCCCCATCCCCCACACTCTTTTTTCTCCCTTTTCTATCATGTTTCACTTTTTGCCATCTTTCTGTTGTTCTGTCACTACTACTAAGACCCTTCCAGCCGTACTCTAACACATAAAACTTCAGAATATGATCAAGCCCATTTAGCACACACCAAGATTTTTTAAGGTGTGCACCCACAGTATGAACCTACTGGGTAGTTTATCCCCCAAACCCTCAACTTGCCACCAACTATACAATAAAAGAAAGAAAGAAAAAAGTAAGATGACATGAACATCCAAGAGGGAGTTAGCAAGCAGCCAACCGTCTTTACATATAATTTCCTTGTATCTAGGACCTTGTTTAAAGTGCTGTTATTTGATTACCACCCTCCACCCACCTTTTAAGATTCAAAGTTAGAAAAGAAAAAAATTAGAAAATGGTTTGAAAAGAGAAATTTCCAAATCACAATATACAGTGAAATATCTTAGCTCCTCTATTTTGGTAAGAAAGATCTATAAAGGAAAAATCAGTCCTCTGATTCCAAAGGAAGGAGGCACTTTATTTTTACTCTAAAAAAATTTTAAACTTTTGAAGTTCACATAATTTTAAAATTGCACAAAAATACCCATTGAAAACAGGCCACAAAATTTTATTCAGTAAAATATACATTGTATTCAGTGCCAAGAACTTTTGGTAAGATGTAAATAAAAATTTAAAGAAAAAAGAAACAGCTTTAAAAGGAGGGGATGGAGGCCATTCCCTTATTTAAGATCTAAAAGCAAAGAGCTTTATACTTACACAATGAGGGGGCCTGCGTATCTAAAAACCTTAGCAGGACATTCTGGAAAACAGGCAAACTAGATCCAGCAAGAGACACTGAAGAAATGGACTCCTTCTCATCTAAGACCTCTGACTCCCCACATCTCTAAGATTAAAAGTAAACAAACACAGTAAGTTATAAAGGACAAGTATGGTCACCGTGGGTCATGAATAGGTAGTTTTTCATTAACATTTAAGCTCTCAAATAAAATATAAATTAATTGAGATTTCTCTATATATTTGTAGGCCATGCATACTAGGTAAATATAACTTAACAAGTTCAGGAAGCTAACCAAGAACAATTGAAATGATTTTAAACCACACCCCTGAAAAACATTGTTCATATGAATTGTAAACTCTACACATTATGAACATCCATTAAATACCAACATAGTACAAAATAAACTACTCAGTATTCCTGTACAAACTACTAAAAATAATTTGAGGTTATCATTTTTAAATAGCTCATGCTTAACTGTATTTCCCCTAAGAAATATTTGGCAGTGAGCTCCATTCTTTTGTGTTTGTTTTGGTCAGTTGGGGGTATTTACAAGTGTGTGTGGAGAAGTGTGGTGTGGAATAAGAAAGCTAACATAATTCCTCCAAAAAGGTTCTTTCACTTATTCATCACATTTTACCAATGAGATCTTCAGAACCTCTGATACTCTCCACAGTTCATGAAATGCATCTAGAGAAGCTGTTTCAACGTGTGCACTCATAAGACAGGACTTACTGCCCTGGCTGGTGTGGCTCAGGTGAGTGTCTTCCCGAGCACTGAGAGGTGGTTGGTTCAATTTCCTGTCAGGGCACATGCCAGGGGTTTTGGGCTCAAACCCCATAGGGGACATGCAGGAGGCAGCCAATCAATGTTATCCTCTCACATCCATGTTTCTCTCTTTCTTTCCCTCTCCCTCTCCCATCTTTTCTTTCTAAAAATCAATAAACTATTCTTTAAATTAATTATCAATCTTTTTAAAAGATAAAACTTACTAGAAAACCAGAAAAGAAACCATTTAGAAGCAATTAGATCCTCGTTTTTTATTCTCTGAAATATCCTTTTGATCCTTATTCTTTAATATTAAGTTATTAACTATTATGTTAACATATTTCTCCAAGCCATCCTTTCTTTACAAAGGTCAAATTTTTATGTTTATTAGAAATCAATTATCTTAAACATCTCTGAAAGAATACAGTTACACCTATTAAAATTATAAAGCAATGTATGTATGAACCTCTTCTGAAAGTGATGGTGTGTGTGTGTGTGTGTGTGTGTGTGTGTGTGTGTGTTCATTCTGGGACACACTGGGTGGAGGGAAAGAATAATAACAATGCAGAAGCAACAATAAAATCTGAGAAATTCAACTTCAGTTTCTAAACTTTAATCATTTCAATTCACTGTAGAATTGTTTACGTCTATTCATAAATGTGTGGAAAAAAGCAATGAAACACTTTTCCTAATTTGTAAAATTGGCTGTATCTTACACCTTAACATCAATATCTTCAAGCCCCAATTTCAACAATATGACCTTTTTTTATCTTGTGAACAGTACCTTCCCAACAGAGGTGTCAATGAAAACATTATTCCTATTTCATTTTTTAATAGCTTCATAGGAAGTAGGTGTATTATCAGTAACAGAGAGCATCATCTAAGTGCTCATCCATTCAGGCAACATTTATTGAACATCTACTATGCACTAAGCACTATTCTGGGTACTCAGGTCCCTATTGTTGAGTTTATATCCCAGAGGCAGGCAGGCATTAAACAATAAGCCACTGAGGAAGGTAAAACAGAGTGATGTGAGAAGAGTAACTGAGGAGGTGACATATGTTGAGCTGGGAATACCACAAAGACAGTGACACTTACTGAAATAGGAATGGCAGAAAGAAAATGGCTATGTGAAAATGGGGAGCAGGGTGTGGCACCAGAAAGAACAGCAGGTGCAAAGACCTGGAGATAAAAGCAAGTTGGGAGTGAAAGAGGGACAGAAAGTCCAAGGCGGCTGAAGTTGCATGTGTCCCAGAGGAGAAAGGTAGGAGATGGGGTGGGAGAGGCAGGCAGAGCAGCTCTGAGGCTCTGTGGGCCATGTGAGGAGCCACCGTGGTGCTTTAGTAAAGGGACAGTATGATCTGTTCCCACTTTGAAAAGATGGCTCTGGCTATGAAGAGACAAGGTAGGAGGCCCAATAGGTGTTCAGGTGAGAGAGGAAGTGGCCTGGTGAAATTACACCTTCTCCAAAGCTGACCCTGCAGAATCTCACAGACACAAAAAGAGGCTCACTTAAAAATGTTCCCTTCAACAAAAGCTCATGTTTATGAAGCTCTCTGTTTTCCCATAATAATCTACTGCTGAGGCCATAATTGCCTTCTCTGGGGCCAGAGCACAATATCAAAAAAAAAAAAAAAATACAAACTATACTATAATTTTATGGGCAACATACTTCTGGTTCTACTAAAATATTATGTGGCTTTAAAATCCATAATATAAAAATACAAACATATATAATAATACTATATATATATACATATATATATATATATATGTGTGTGTGTGTGTGTGTGTGTGTGTGTGTGTGTATGTGTGTGTGTGTGTGTGTGTGTGTAATTGTTCAACAATTCAACAAACGACAAGTGCTAGTGAGGATGCAGAGAACTAGGAACCCTTCATGCACTGCTGGTGGGAATGCAGACTGGTGCAGCCACTATGGAAAACAGTATGGAGTTTCCTCAAAAAATCTAAACATAGAATTCCCATTTGACCCAGTGACCCCACTTCTAGGAATATATCCCAAGAAACCAGAAATACCAATCATAAAGGATATATGCACACTATGTTCATAGCAGCACAATTTACCATAACTAAGATCTGGAAACAGCTTAAGTGCCAATCAGCAGATGAGTGGATTAAAAAACTGTGGTACATCTACACAATGGAATACTACGCTGCAGTAAAAAAGAAGGAATTCTTACCATTTGCAACAGCATGGATGGAACTAGAGAGCATTATGATAAGTGAAATAAGCCAGTCAGAGAAAGATAAATATCACATGATCTCACTCATTTGTGAGATATAATGAAAAAAACATAAACTTATGAACAAAAACAGATCCAGAGACAGAGAAGTGTGCACCAGACCGTCAAACCTCAGAGGGAAGGTACAGGAGGGTGAGGGTAAAAGGGAGAGGTTAACCTAATGACTTGTATGCATGCATATAAGCCTAACCAATGGACACAGACACCAGGGGGATGAGAACAAGAGTGAGGGGTTGTGGGGGCAATGGGAGGATAAAGACACATATATAATACCTTAATCAATAAAGGAAAAAATAAAAAATAAAGATAATTATAAGTTAGTCCAGTATATAAACTAATTTAGAGGGATCCTGCCATGAATTTGCACATTCCCCCTTTTTCCTTTAAAAGAAAAAACATATAGCATAATGAGGATAAGAAAAAAGAATCCTTTCCAAAACATAATATTTAAATGATGGCATTCAACAAGCAGACAGGGATACCCACCTCAGCCTCAATTTCCGCTTGCCTCTTCTCCAAGAGTTTTGCCACCGCCATCGCCCTGTGCTTGCCGGACCGTTTGCAGCTCACAGCCCATTCACACAATAATGTCACCACAGCTTCATCATTGGGGGCAACCTAATGACCAAGAGAAATGAGGACCAGCCAGAAACAAATGAGCATTCACCCAATGAGTGTAGAGAAAAGCAAGCAATGCAATTTCTACGTATAGTTTGAATGCTTTTTTGTTATATTTTATCACAGTCATTTTAGAAAGTGTTCCCAAATCTTTTGTAATTGAAATATAAACAGTACAACTTTAGTCATAAGGAAGGACAGCATTTACTTAGGACAGGTGAATCTGTGACAATTGCAAGAGAATGAGAATTCTATATGCCATCACTTACACGGGATCATAGCCTAGCCCCCTCCACAGGTCTTCACTTACACGGCATCACAGCCTAGCCCCATGAATCCTCCAGATTCGATTTCAAAAGCAGATGGAAGGGAAACAGACCACAGAAGATCAAGAACAGCTGTTACAAAGCCCAAGCACTCCACTCCACTGTTGTCTCCTCAGATCTTCACTCACAGTATCCCTCAATAATTCACTCAATGCCAAAACCGGTTTGGCTCAGTGGATAGAGCCTGGGACTGAAGAGTCCCAGGTTTGATTGCGGTCAAAGGCATGTACCTTCGTTGCGGGCACATCCCCAGTAGGGGGTGTGCAAGAGACAGCTAGTCGATGTTTCTCTTTCTTTGATGTTTCTAGCTTTCTAGCCCTCTCCCTTCCTCTCTGTAAAAAATCAATAAAATATATTATAAATAAATAAATAAATAATTCACTCAAGCCAGGTTACCAAATCGCCAGTCCAATGAGGAACTGGAGGAAACCTTGTGTGAGGGTCCTGGGTGAGGAGGGGCTGCTAATCAAAAACCCACTGCACTAGAGAAAACAAACATGAAAAATGGCAGTCAAAAAGCATAAAACAAAAAATAAGTAATAATACAACTATAAACTGTGTTTTGGGTACACAAAATTGTCAACCCACTTTTGCCAACTCTTGTAAATGTATGTGTGTACACACACACACACACACACACACACACACACTTTAAGCACATTTCAGGCTTGTGCACTCTGAGCAGACATCCAAGAATCTCAGGATAAGAATCCCTGATCAGCCTTTAGACCAGGGGTGGGCAAACTATGGCCCACGGGCCGGTTCGGGCCCATTCGGCTGTTCTATCCAGCCCGCGGAGCCGAAAGAGTGGAGGGTTCTCTTGCTCTCCCCTCTGCTCCTTCACCAGCAGCCCAAGATGAGAGTGCCAGCATGGTCAGGTTGCTTTTGTTCCAGCCCTCCGGTCCAGTTTAAGAATCCATTGTGGCCCTCAAGTCAAAAAGTTTGCCCACCCCTGCTTTAGACACTATGAAACAATGCATATAAAAATCAGTTTACCCCAAGATTTTTACTCATCCTACCCTAAATTTCATTAAAAACATCTTGACTCAAAAGACAAAAAAAAAAGGGGGGGGGGCATATATTTCAAAAGGAGCTTTGGGTCCCTTGATTTGAAACAAGAGAAAAATCCAATTAAAATATACAAAGACCAAACATAGCATTTAAAAAAGAAAGCAAATAGGGAGGAATTCCCACCTGGTTTCAATGTAATTCAGAGAAAAGTAAAAACACATATAAATCAGTTCGGTGAAGCATGACATGCTGACTTTGAGAACACTAAAGAAAATGAAAGAAGATGCCCTAGAACCACTGCCATCAGTTTTAATAAATGAATCTAATAAGTAATGTACATCGCACCCACATTTACACAATTTTTTACTTTCTCCTGCATTGTAAAAATCAGATGAAAATATGGTACAAGAGGATAAGTGGCTGACTTTCCCAATTTAAGTTAACAGGCTCTACTTAGCCTAGAGGTGTATTAAAAAGAACATAAAGGAAAAGAATTCTCCTTAACATATGCAGATAAGTTCACGTTTTTGGAATGATGTGCTAGAAAACAAGTCTTAGGAACAAGTCGATTTACTTTAAAGCACATAGGAAGTACCAATGAGGAGGTACACTGGGAAACAAAAGTGTAAAGAATGTGGTCCCTGTTCCCAAAAAGTTCATGTTGTAGCAGGAAAAGCAGAAAAGACAGCTAATCATAAAGCGAACAAGATGTCGACCGGGTGAAAGAGGAAGTAATTAAGTCTCACAGTCTGCACCTGCCATAGTTCATAGGCGATAAGCATCTGCCTGTCCCAGCTTGCAGAGCGCTTAACTGGAAGGCAGGCTGGCAGTCTACCTGCAGCTGCAGCTGTACTCTCCATCTGTGGTCACTAAGAATTCAGTCAATTAAGAAAATCAAAGGAAAATGCTGCTAAAAGACTGAGCTTTCAAACTTTTATCACAGAAACTTTGTGCCCATAACAAGTTACACATTTTAAAATCTATTTTCAACCAAAAAGTATTTTCCTGTGGTGTGCAGATTCTGAATATCAAAGAGCCTGCCAACTGATGCCACTCTTTTTCCTTGGGACACTGGAGTGGAGGATGGGGGGTGGGGAAGAGACGCGGGGGGAGGAGGCAGGAATAGGCAGGTTTCTTGCTGACTAAAAGAAACTGAAGATAATACAACAGAAGGTTTACAACAACTTACACTAACTTCTCTGAAGATCATACTGGAATATCAGGTCATATTATACCAACTTGAAAGCATACTATATGAATCCTATATAATAAAAGGCTAATATGCAAACAGCCCAAAAGGTGGAACAACCAAACAACTGGTTACTATGACATGTCCTGACCACCAGGGGACATGCACAGAATATAGTGGACATCAGCTGCAGCAGGATAGTGGAGCAGGTGAGTGGGGGTGCCAGACCAAGAGGGGGTGAAAGTCACTGTCATTGGGGCAAGCCTCTGGTGGTTACTGAAAATTCTTTGCTCCTGCGTACCACAGTCACAGTTAGCACTTGCACCAGCTGCCAGTGCCAGCCCTACTCACATCTGCTATGTTCATGGTGCCAGAACCAACATTCACACCCACTGCCAGCACCTGAAACCAGCCCCAATCACTTGGTGCCATTAGGGGGTGCAAGCAGCAGCTCTGGACCCAAGTGACCTTCAAGGCTTCCCCACCTCCCCCTGCTCCTGAGGGGAGATCAGGGCCAGCAGCTGCCTCTCTTATCCACTGTCAGCAACAGCCCCACTCACACCTACAGCCAGTGCCAGAGCCACTGCTGGTGCCCGGCACTAGTCCTGATTGCTCAGCACCATCAGTGAGTGCAAGTAGCCGCTGCCGGCCCTGATCACCCCTGAGGGCTTCTCCACTCCCCCCTCCCCTGCTCCTCAGGGGCGATTGAGGCAGCACCTGCAGCTTGCACCCACTGTCAATACTAGCCCCACTCACACCTGCTGCTGGTGCTAGCCCTAATTGCTCTGTGCCTTTAGTGGGTGCACCATGAGCACATGAGAGTGGCTGCCAGCAGACAGGGACTGGGGGCCATGGTGGGAGGAACCGGGCAGGGGCGCTGAGGATGGGCTGAGACCCACTTCTGTGCATGCTGCAGCCTCGCAGCCCACAGTTCCTTTCAAGGTGCACGAATTTGTGCACTGGGCCCCTAGTAATTACAGAGCTATGAACTTAGGTAATAAAGCATTGCATTAATTCTTTATAATTTAAAAGTGCTATAAAATGAAGTTTTATAATTTTAGCATTACTTTTCAAAATAATATCCCATTCAAAACTTTCCCCTTATTTACTATGAAGTTTTGGTCTACATTTTAAGTGTATTAACTACTAATCATCAAAAATAAGGAGAATATTTTGCTTATTTGACTCTCAAAACGTCAGTTTCAGGGTACTCCCCTTCAGATATGTTCAACATGCATAGAAACAGACACCTATGGCTCATGTGCCTCACATACCAATACCTTGTATCTTCTCCACCACTCTGTACCAATCAATGGTTACAAAATTATTAGAGAGTAGCTTCCTTTTGTCTGCCAGGTGCTATTTTACAAATTAATTCAAGTAACTGTCTTGGGGAGTACTCACTCCTTCATCCTGCTGACTATGCCAGCTGATGGGTTCCAGTCCCTCTGTCAGGGATTGGACCTTCATGGGCATCGTGTTTGAGTTGAAGAAGGTATGAGCCGCCACAGGTGTAGAAGAGAGGCTTTATTGCAGACCATGTAGTCATTGCTAACAAGGAGCCATTAGACAAAACAGTTCTTCAAAGTAGCCTTACAAGGCAGCAGCTAACAAAATTGTCACACAAAGCTGTCCAGCAAACATAGGAACTACTGCTCACACAGTAGCCCTTTCTAACACAGTAGCAAACACAGGAGCCATACAAAGCATTCACCCCTATATAAAAGCAGCATAGCCTCGGATGATCGGAAACACATCTTTAAACTAACTTAGACAAAGGAGGCTTCTTTTCAATAGTGAGATCAATATTTGGGTTACAGAAAGGCATGCCTGCGCAGTCACTGGGTACAGTAAGATTACTGTGTCCTTGCTTTTGCACCTGCATACAGCAAATTAGCCTTGAACACTCTGATTAGGATTCCCATGCTCAGATTGGTCTTAAATATCTGGCACACTCTGGACATGGTCCCTACACTGTCAATAGGACATTGTGATTTCAAATATGTAAGTTGAAATGCATTTTCTTCCTAACAACAAATTTCTAAAAGTATTAAGCCCCT
The DNA here is from genome assembly GCA_963924515.1 of Vespertilio murinus. Taxonomy (NCBI): domain Eukaryota; kingdom Metazoa; phylum Chordata; class Mammalia; order Chiroptera; family Vespertilionidae; genus Vespertilio; species Vespertilio murinus. Next base: position 107,323,729 of record OZ004706.1, on the reverse strand, counting down.
TTTCTTTACACCAATAATTGTTTAAGTGAAATTTAATAAATATTATTTTAAAATATAACAAGTTCAAGGCAAAAATCTGAGGCAAGTTAGTAGTTCAAGATATGAACTAAATATGAAGGTCCCTGGCTTCAACAAGATGGAGATTCAGTGGGACAGACATCCATAATTTAGATGTATAAGAAAGAACACAAAAATTATCTTAGATAGCAATATTCACCAGCAGCAGAGAGACAACTGAAGGGAATTCTTAGATGTTTCTATTAGAAGCTTTTGAAAAATATCTTAAAGAATTCAATTTCAAAACAGAGATGAATAAAAGCAAACAAAGTACATGGCAGGCAGAACAATGGTCCTCATCCACATCCTAACCCCAGGGCCTGCGAATGTTGCCTTAAATGGCAAAAGGGACTTGGGGACTGTGATTAAATTAAGGATCTTTCGAAGAAGGGATTATCGTGTATTATTTGAATGGCCCCCAAAGTAATCTCAAGAGTGCTTATAAAGGACTAGGGGAGGGGAAAGAGAGTGAGAGAAAGAGCTATGGCAAAGGAAGCAGGAGTGAGACCAAGGGAGGAGTCTGAAGATGCTCTGCTGCTGGCTTCAGCAAAGGAGTAAGCAGTGTTTCCCAAACTTCTCTCATGATGAGAATCAGCTGGTGGAGTTGTTAAAATACAGATTCCTGAATCCCAATTAAGAAGTGCTAAACTAGAATTTTGGGGAACCTATAGGTAAAATTGTATACTTTATAAAATTGTGCTAGAGCAATTTTACCTATAGGTTCCCAAAAATTCTAGTTTAGCACTTCTTAGTTGGGATTCAGGAATCTGTATTTTAACAACTCCACCAGGTGATTCTCATCATGAGGGAAGTTTGGGAAACACTTGAGTAAGGGAACACAAGCTAGGGAGTGAGGCGGCCTCTAGGAGCTAGAAAATTCGAGGAAACGGTAGTCCCCGAGCCCCTGGAAGGAAAGCAGCCCAGTGAGATCACACCCTCCAGAACTATGGGAGAACAAGTCTGTGTTGTTTTAAGTCACTAAATTTTGGAACACTTGTTACAGTAACAATAGGAAATTAATTCTAAGTAGTTTTAAGCAAACATAAACAATGGAAAACATGGTTGTAGTTCAAAAAATTATAGGATCTGAGGACTGCTGGTTAAATGGCAAATGTAAAAAGGCTACAATACAAAATTTAAAATCTGGGAAAAAGTTAATGAAAATACACTACGAAGAGTACCATAAAACTGGCAGAGCCTCACTCATGCATTTACTTATTAAATATTTTTAACTTAATAAATCTTTATTGTTCAGATTATTACAATTGTTCCTCTTCCCCTCCCCCATATCTCCCCTCCACCAGTTCCTATCCCACCCTCTGCCCTTACCCTGCCACACACACTGTCCTCATCCATTGGTATATGCTTTTTGTCCAGTCTCTTCCCGCACCCCCCACTCCCCTTTTCCTCAGAGAATTGTCAGCCCAATCCCTTTCTATGTCCCTGATTCTATTATATTCACCAGTTAATACTTAAATAAATATGTATTGAGCACCTACTATGACAAGGCCCTTTTCTAGGCACTAGATATAGGTATATCCTCATGTATTACTCTGTAGGAATAAAAATTGGCACTTCCCTTTCTGATGTAATTTCTGTTACATAACAATAGTATTAAAAGTTTATATTGTTTGCTCCCATAATTCAACCTCTGAAAATATAGCCCGAAGAAGTTATCTTAAGTAAAAAACCCTGAGTGCCCCAGGCCTCAGAGAAGCCTAACAGAGTCCTTCTGATGTTTGCAAGAAGCACATAATAGATCACAACAATTGAAAGAAGACTGAACTTACAGGGGAAAAAGGTCAGCTCAGGGGCGAAAAAATGTATCTTCAGCAATGGAAGTATGAGAAATGTTGTGGCATCATTTGTTTTTATTTCTATTTTCTGCATGAAAATGGTGACTTTTATTATTGTGAACGAAAACAGCCATTTGCTGACCTGATGAGCTCAGGGAAGGCCTGCGTGGCAGTCTTGCAGACTGAGAGACCTGAAGTAACCACAAAGGATGGTTTGAAAATTAAATATCTTACTTCCAACAGGTTATAGTGGGCAGTCATTTTCTAGGCCAATGTTTCCCAGACAAAGATCAGCTTGATCTTTACTGAGCCCATCTGCCTTCCTGCCTCTAAGATAACCTATCTGTGAAATGTCTGAGTAACCTGTAACTTCCCTTTTCTCTGGAGCCCCTGGAGTACAACTAAATGTGGTAGGCGCCAGAACAGATGCCTCAAATTCCTTCGTTATCATGTTAATTGTTCCTGCACTCACCTAAGTATCCCAGGGCTTTCCCACCAGCTTGCTTTCTCCCGCCTCCTTACTCCATCACCATCACCAATATTCATGTAACCCACCTATGTCCCTCCTTTGATTTCTATGTATAAATACAGAAATGTAACCCGCCATTCTTCGGAGCATAATCTCAATCCGTTGAGGTTCTGCTTCCCGGCAATTGTCGACAGTTTTTGGCTCAAATAAACTCACAAAAAATTCCTTTACAGGTTTCAATGTTTTTTTTTTTTCGTTAACATTATCTAGTTAATGATACATAATAAATAAGATAGGTAGATGGGAGAGGCTTGTGGTTGATCACAGAAAAAGGAGGTCAAAAGTGCAGGATCAGTATTAAATCTCAGGTCCTCTTCAAAAAAAGAAGTCCTCAGCCCTCAGACAAGGCCTGTTCTGTCTGCTCACCATCCTGTCCTTCTCCCAGGAGCTGCACCCCTACTTCTGAGGGTACTGTTTCTCCTCCCACCCCCAGGTGGCTCAAGGAGGGGTTACCAGTTGTATGTAGTACCTCATCCTCTCAACTTTACTGTTACGTTCTGGATCCAGGGCTTTGATAAGCAGTGAAGACTTTAGGAGATTGTCAGAACACTTGAGGGGGAAAAAATCACTCTATTCCAGGTACTCATGAGATTCACTGCTCTGTGCTCAACCTCGTGAAATATTTTAGGTGTTAAAGGACATGAGCCCTGGCCAGTGAAATCGTTTATATACTGGCAAACATCTATTTTTTCGAATTGACTTTTTGGAATATTTATTGCTTATTTTAATGCCTCAACACCAATAACTAACCAAAGCAGACCCAACAAAGATTAAAAATGGAAAGTGCTTTGACTTATATGTAAATCTATTCATTCACTTCTAATAAAATAACATAGTATGGACTAAATCACTTTCAAAGTCACTAAGAAAGTTATCTTGGCAAATTTGAAGGTGGCAATAATAGAGGTAATTAATATTTATTGAGTGCTTACTCAATTCACAGAGATTGCAATAAATGTGTTCCAAGAATTATTTATTTTAATCTTCCCTCTCTATGAGCTCATTATTAGTGTTACCATTTTATACATTAAGAAACCAAGACATAAAGATGTCCAATAATTTGTCCAACTAATCATTCATCTAATTAATGGACCTCTTGCCACAACCTAGCTCTTGGGAAATGACCTAGGTAAGCAGAGAACATTGTTTGTCTGTATAAAGAACCTGGGAAGGTAATTTTGACCCTCCCCCCACCCACTCCTCCCCTCCCCCTAGTATACACAATAGCCTTTTGTATGAGGCCCACTCTGCTCTGGGCTCTTCTGCCTTCCACCTTGCTGCTTACAGCCTCGGAGTATTTTGTTCCCTTGTTTGGTAATATTTACTTCCATGTAATTAATATGCATCTTTTAAAATGTTCAAGACTGACTATAAGATTTCCAGCTATAGGCCTCAAATGCACTTTAGGAAGAGGAGACACATTTCTGAGAACTGCTGAAGAAAGAACTTCCATCTGAACACTGCAGATAAGCAATAAATATTCAGGGGCTTTATAACGTAAAACATTGCTGAACAGCCCACAGCAGGCACTCTAACTTGTACTTACACACAGACAAATAGGGTATACAGAACAAGAAACACAGAGAGAAATTGAGTCAAGGCACAGAGTTAAGATCAGAGAAAAAGCACTCAGCAAAGGGGTCAAAAAGCCAAGTTCTGGCCCGGAATAAGTTAAAAATATGTAATCATGGGAATAACATTAACAGCTATAAATTTCCAACAAGTAGTAGCAGTAGTGATAATCTAAAACATTTATTGAGCAGGCACTGGGTGTTTTACTTACATCACCTCTAATCTCAATAAACTTTGAAACTATTCCCATTTTACAGATAAAAAAATGGAGGTTCAGAGACTAAAATGGCCAAGGGCAAGGAGATCAAAAGTGGAAAAGCTAGGAGACCCAGCTCCGAAGTCCATACTCTCTGCTGCTCCCATCTTGGGAGAAGCAAGGTCACTGGAAGTACAAGGAGCACCATGACATGGAAGTCTCCCAGGTTGGCCACATCACCTCACTCCAACCAGTCACTGCCACCAGGGTTCCAGCCCTGACTCCTACTTCTCAAGGGACCAACTAAATTCTAATCAAATTGATATTACAGAAATGATGCCACAGGATTAAGTTACTTTGCACAGACTTCATTCTGCCTCTAATACATGTTAGACTAGACTATGCTCATATAAAGCAGGATTTGCCTTCTTAATTGGTTATATTTTCAGCATCTACCACAGTGCCTGGCACATGTTAGGTTCAATAGATAATTTATTAATTAAAAAAAACCAAAAACGCCCTAACAGGTTTGGCTCAGGGATAGAGCGTCAGCCTGTAGATTCATGGGTCCCGGGTTCGATTTCGGTCCAGGGCATGTACCTTGGTTGCGGGCACATGCCCAGTAGGGGGTGTACAAGAGGCAGCTCTTTAATGTTTCTCTCTCATCGATATTTCTAACTCTCTCTCCCTCTTCCTTCATCTCTGTAAAAAAAGTCAATAAAATATATTAATAAAAAAAAGAACATCTGGACCGAAACAAGATGGTGGCCTAGGTAGTCTCCTAAGCTGCCACCTCATCAACAATTTGGGAAAAAAACAACAGCTAAAATCGAAAGGAATCGCACCAGACCCACAGGAAAGCTGACGGAATGGGATGGCTACAACTAGACACAAAGCAGGGCACCACTGCTGCCATGTGGAGTTTAAAACTATGGTGAAACCGGACCTGCCAGAGACACAGCCGCCGGGAATGAGGGAAGCCAGACCTCGCTCCGCCCCGGGCTCAAGCGAGGGAGCCAATGCCGGGCCTCCGCCACGCCTTCGGCTCCTGCCCAGAACGAGAGGCCTTTGAGCGCAGTCTCCCCCCACCTGCAACAATCTCAGCCTGCAGCCGTCCCAGCCCACCTGCCTTGCTGGTGAGGAGATGGCGCGGCGTCTCCCTGCCTGCAGCCATCTCAGCCCGGCCTCTGCGCACACCATGCTGGTGAGGAGCTAGTGCAGCACCTTCAGTTCTCAGCCCCAGCGAGTCCTTCCTCCGCCATGGCATGGCCGGGCCAAAGCTTCTGCCACTGCCGCCATGTGGATTTTAAAACTACAGTGGAAATTGAACCACAGGAGTGACCGTCTCTGCCACACCCATTGCCGCCTCGAATAAGGGAGATCCACCAAGAACAGAGCTCACTCCAACCCGGGATCAGGAAATGGGCGGCTTCAGAACTTAGCCTCCACATCCGCAGCTGCTCTGCTTCCGCCCTGAATGAGACACCTTTGGGTGCAGTCTCCCCGCCCGCAGCTGTCCCAGCCCACCCGCAGCCATCCCAGCCCGCCCGCCGTGCTGGTGAGGACACGGTGCAGTGCCTTCCGTTCGCGGCCCCAGCGAGCCCTTCGCCCATCAGGCCCACTGCCACAGGGCCGAGCCAGAGCCTCTGCCGGGACCCCAAGGAGAGGAGCCGCTGCCGCCATGTGGATTTTAAAAATACAGTGGAAATTGAGCCATAAAAGCCACTGCCTCCGCCGCACCTGCTGCCGCTGCCGTGAGTGAGGGAAGTCCACTGAGAACAGAGCTCACTCCACCCCGGGCCCAGGGAGTGGGCAGCTTCAGAGCTTGGCCTCTGCGTCCGCAGCCATTCCACTGAGACTCCTTGGAGCGCGGTCTCCCTGCCTGCAACCATCCCAGCCCACCCGCTGTGCTAGCGAGGAGCTAGCGCGGCGCCTCCAGTTCGAGACTCCAGGGCCCCAGAGGGGCCGTGTGCCCCGGGGAAGCAGTGGGACCCGGGGGGAGGGGGCGGTGTGAACCAGAGGAGGAGCGGATTCTATTAGTGTGGTCCTGAGATAGTCACCATAAAACAAGCAGATTGTCAAATGACAGCTGGGAGGGGAAGGAGACCTGGGGGGAGATAAGAGATCAACAGAAGGACTGGTATGCATGGATATAAGTACAACCAACGAACACAGAACTCTGGGGAGGGAGGGCATGAATGGGAGGTGGGGGGTAGGAGGGCAATGGTAAGCTATATACACATATAATACCTTAATAAATTAATAAATTTAAAAAAAATCCAACACAAAGAGAAACTTTAAAGTTTATAAGAAAAAATAATAGATTTAAAAACACACACACACAAAAGCAATGTGCTGTATAAAACATGTACCTGAAGGAAAACACAAAGAGGATGATTGGGGTGGGTTGGAGGTGGGGGTCTAATATCTTGTCCATCTTCCCCTAACACACAGATGCACTTACTTAATGTGGAAAAAATATCTAATGTAATCTATCAGCTGATTAAAACACTAGAAGCATTTCCATTCCTCATTTTTAATATATATTTTTATTGATTTCTGAAAGAGGGAGAAGGGATAGGGAGAGACAGAAACATCAATGATTTGAAACACTGATTGGCTGCCTCTTGCATGCCACCCACTTGGGATCAAGTCCACAACCTGGGCATGTGCCCTGACCAGGAATCGAACTGGTGACTTCTTGGTTTGTGGTCAATGCCCAACCACTGTGCAACACTGGCCAAGCTCCATTCCTAATTTAATGAATCAAGGATAATGGCCCCAATACTATTATTTAGCATCATTCTAAAAGATTTAGTCAATCAGAAGAAAAAGGGATATATACTTCAAAGGATAAGTCAATATTACTACCAGCAACTGGATAACTTTATTAGAGTAAAATAATTGAGTACTATATATAGAACAAAATAAACAGGTAAGATTTGATGGACACTATTAAGCAGAAAAAATCCTGTTAAAAGTCATGTGTTCATATCAATATACATAAATGCCTAGGAAAATATCCAAAGTATATGGGCCAAAATGAACAGTGGTTACTGCTCACAAAAATGACTATTTGTTTCATTGTTTTTCCAGCTCTAAAACTTTCATACTATAATGATTGTGGAGGAAAGTAAGGCCTACGGGTTGAAAATGTGACATGTCTCAAAGCTGCTGGGTCACAGACCTAAATCAAACCCCAGCTCCCTGGGCAGGGCCTCTGGCAGCCCTGTTCTTGGCAAGAGAGCAGGACAGAATTCCAGGTTGTAGGCTGAAAGGGACTTTTTTGTTTGTCTGTTTGTTTTTGTTAATCCTCACCTGAAGCTATTTTTCCCATTGATTTCTAGAGAGAGTGGAAGGAAAACAGAGGGAAGGAGAGTGGAAAGTAGGAAGGGAGAGAGAAATATCGATGTGAGAGAGACACATTGGATGCCCCCTGTATGAGCCCCAGCGGGGACCAGGGATTAAACTTGCAACCCAGGTACATGTCCTTTACTGGGAATTGATCCCATGACCCAAGTAGAACACCTGCTTTTTAGTGCTGAAATCCTCTCCCTGGTTCTTTATTGCCCTAACCCAGCCATGGGCAAACTACAGCCTGCGGGCCGAATCCGGCCCGTTCAGCTGTTCTATCCGGCCCACGGAGCAGAAAGAGCGAAGGGTTCTTTTGCTCCCCCCTCCGCTCCTTCACCAGCAGCCCAAGATGAGAGTGCCAGCATGGTCAGGTTGCTTTTGTTCCAGCCCTTCGGTCCAGTTTAAGAACCCATTGTGGCCCTCGAGTCAAAAAGTTTGCCCACCCCTGCTCTAACCTCTGAGCAAAACTGGCCAGGGCTGAAGTATATCAATATACTTCTTGATATAAAGAATGTAGACATATACTATAATATACATATACATAAATGCCTAGGAACTATAATATACATATACATAAATGCCTAACCATCACAAGCAGAAATAAATTCTATAATGGGAATAAGAGAAGATGAATGAACACAAAATTGAAAAATCATTAAGGTCCCTTAAATAACACTGTTCATCTGTCCTCATGATCTTGGGACATACCATAATGGTAAATTCTTAAATTATTCATTCTCATCATGGGGGTGCTACATCTATAGTAAATATATTGCAAATGTGAAGAAAGCTTTATCATAAGGGGGATTTGTCACATTTTTTTGTTGTTGTTGTTCCTGGGGGAGGATGGCACAAACCTGATAGATTAAGTATAATTCAACTCTTAGTCAATAACTTAATAGCATTTATACACTAACCACAGGAATTATTATTTTAAAAACAAAGGCAATTACAACTGAGGCAAACTTCCTTTAGAAATTAGAGATACTTGGTGAAACTGTTTACCATTTTAAAATATGGAATTTAAATATACTCCCTACACTGTAAAGCAATGCCATAAAAGGGAATAGGGAAGATCAATGACTCACTGCTATAAACCACAGCAAACTTGACTGAGATCAGATGCTGAATAAAGCTCTTTTATCTAAAACTAAAAAGACATGTTTATAAATATAATTAATCACTCTTAGTCACTATTAAACAAAATGATCACATCAGGGTAAGAACATTATTCATATAACAGCCCCAATAAATAATATGGAATAGTTATACATAGAATAGTGATATTAGAAAGTCACATGGTTTGCAGCCTGAGATACATGATGGGGACCTGGGTGAATTTCAAGAGCTGCACAGGTTAAAATTGGTCTGAACTGTTAATAGAACATAAACCTGTTGGACATGGTCACAAATAGTTTTCTAACAGAATCACCTTATAAAGTAATTAGTGTAAGATTGTTAACCATAATTCATAAGACTTATAATTTAAATATAAATGGCACTCATAATTTAAAAGTCTTTATATAAAAAAATGTTTTCATATATACATTCCCAAAAGATATTTGGAATGGCTGATTTCTGAAGAGGAAAAAGACATATTCTCCTAGTCTCACATCCTCAGAATCAATGTTGATAGCCTTCAGGTCTTGAAACAAAACATACATCATGGAAGCAAAAATACTTCCTTTTTATTCCAAAGCAGCAGTTAAAAATAGTACAGTTCTGAGTTCTGAGAAGAAGAGAGGTAGGTAAGAAAACAAAAGTAAAAACATTCCTCTGAGCATCTATATCAACTAATTGTCACTAATTTGCAATGTGCCAAAAAATAAATGTGCTATCCCTTTGTTAAATCAACATTTAAATAATACAAATGGAGGAAAACCAAGATGGTGGCATAGGTAAACACCTGAACTTGCTGCCTCGCACAACTACTGCAAAACTACAACTAAAAGACAAAATGGACATCATCCAGAAACACAGGAAGGCTGGCTGAGTGGAAATTCTACAACTTAGAAGGAAAGAGAAAAGCACACTGAGACTCAAAGGAGCTGCGGAAGTGAAGTGCAGAGATACGGAGGCGTGCATACGAGACACAAGCTCCTTACTGCTCTAAACTCCAGTTCCGGGTGAGACTCTGGAGACCCAGACTCATAAGGGGAGAAACTGAACTGTCTGCCAGGGTGGCATTCTCTCAGAGATGCTTGCAATGATTACCAAGGGACACTGATACCCAGGGGCCTCTTAGGGCAGGGCTGACTGATGGGAAGCCATTGCTGTTTGCTCCGCCCTGAGGCTCCGCCCCACCCAAGCTGTGGGCAGAGCCTTTTGCATATGAATGGCCTGGTCCTTTGAAAACTAAACTTACCTAACAAACTGCAGCTGAGTCAGAGAGACCCAAAACATCCAAAGGATGCCGAAAACCAGTTTGGCTCAGTGGTAGAGCGTCGGTCTGCAGACTGAAAGGTCCCGGGTTCGATTCCGGTCAAGGGCATGTACATTGGTTGCGGGCACATCACCAGTAGGGGGTGTGCAAGAGGCAGCTGGTCGATGTTTCTCTCTCATTGACGTTTCTAGCTCTCTATCTGTCTCTCTTCCTCTCTGTAAAATATCAATAAAATATATTTTAAAAAAAAACAAAAAAAAAAAAATCCAAAGGAAGACCAAAGGCCCCCCAGCAGCTTGCATTGCTTCACAGATGGGCCTCATCTGGGCACCTCTAAAACGCAAACAAATAAGAGGAATCTGAAGATCTCACCATAGCTCCAGCTGGGTGGCCCCAGGCAGAGGCTAAATTAGCACCTCCTTGGAGATCCAAGAGCCAGTGTACTCAGGGGTCAGAGTAGGACCATCCAGATTACAACTCCTCAGATCCATAAGGGACACACTCAGGGGGAAGACTCAGTAAGCACCACAGCCCACTGAAGCAACTCTTGCCTCATAAAGATATCTCCAGCACAGAAGTTCTCCCATCATAGACACAGCTGATCCTCACAGCAAATTGGCCTGGAGGTCAATTCCTCCCAGTGATACCAACAACAATCAAGGCTTAACTACAACAAGACTGTGTACACAGCCCACAAAGGGGTGCACCAAAAGGTCCACCTCAGGTAACTGGGGAGGCTAAGCCACTGGGCCCTATAGGACACCAAGCACACAAAGCCACTCTATCAATAGAGAAAAGCAGCCAAAATGCAGAAACAAAGAAACAGGTCACAAATGCAAGAAATGGAGGAAATCAAACTACTGGATATAGAGTTCAAAACCACAGTTATAAGGTTTTTCAAGAATTTTCTAGAAAAGGCCAATAAATTTAGCCAGACCCTTGAAGATATGAAAAAGGAACAACTAGAAATTAAACATACATTAACTGAAATAAAAAAAATATTATACAGAGACCCAACAGCAGACTAGAGGATCACAAGAATCAAGTCAAAGGTCTGAAATACAAAGAAGCAAAAACAAACAAACAAACAAACAAACAAAAACACTCAACAGGAAAAGCAAAAAGAAAAAAGAATCCAAAAAGTTGAAGATAAGAAGCTTCTGGTACAACTTCAAGCGTACCAACATCAGAATTATGGGGGTGCCAGAAGAAGAGAGAAAGCAAGATACTGAAAACTTATTTGAAGAAATAATGAAAAAAAACTGCCCCCAACTGGTGAAAGAAATAGACTTATAAGTCCAGGAAGTGCACAGAACTCCAAACAAAAGGAATCCAAAGAGGACCACACCAAAGACACATCATAATTAAAATGCCAAGGGCAAAAGACAAAGAGAGAATATTAATAGCAGCAAGAGAAAAACAGTTAGTTACCTACAACAGAGCACCCATATGATTGTCAGCTGATTTTTCAACAGAAACTATGCAGGCCAGATGGAGTTGCAAGAAATATTCAGTAAGATGAACAGTAAGAACTTACAACCAAGATTACTCTACCTAGCAAAGCTATCATTCAGAATTGAAGGACAGATAAAGAGTTTCACAGATAAGAAAAAGCTAATGGAGTTCATCACCACCAAACCAGTATTATATGAAATGCTGAAAGGTATTCTTTAAGAAGAAGAAGAAGAAAAAGGTAAAGATAAAACTTATGAACAACAAATACATATCTATCAACAAGTGAATCTAAAAGTCAAGTGAATTAAAAATCTGATGAACAGAATAATCTGGTGAATATAATAGAATCAGGGGTATAGAAAGGGAGTGGACTTGGGGGGAAAGGAGTGTGGGAGGTGTGGGAAGAGAATGGACAAAAATCATACACCTATGGATGAGGAGAGTGCGGTGGGGGTTTAAAGGCAGGGGATGGGTGGGAACCACTGGGGGGGGGGGGCAACTGTAATAATCTAAACATAAAGATTTAATTTTAAAAAATAATAAAAAGTAAAATAAATAAATAAATAAATAATACAAATGGAGAAAATAGTTTTGAGAAATATATAACTACATGATAACCAAAGTCATACATGAGATAAATTATAATCACAAAGTAACCCCTCTGAACGTCATTGAAAAAGTCATGTCTCTAATCCTGAAAATAATTAAAACATTAGACTTAAATCCCAAAAGTCATTGCTGTATGGCCTAATAAACTATACTGCTTGCTTTTTATAAATAATAAAGAAAACATACAGATGAGAACAAGGACACTATCAATTTCTAAATGATGGTGATAGTCTGCCCAGCCCAGAACATAATACTCAGCATTTACTGTTTATCATATGCTGCGAGATAAGGTGGATTCTTTTAGGAAGGCCTCTGGACCAAAGAGAATGATATCGAGGGAGGAAATAATTGGTTCAAGGCTATCCACCTACCTGGCGACACAGCCAGACTTCTAATACAGGTCTGAGGTGGCCTGTGTTCTACTACAACGGCCAGGCTGCTCAACTTGAGGACTTGGACTCTCTCCTAAAGTATTGTTTACTATGCAAAAAATCTCAAACTTTTAAAAATTAGTTACAAATTATTCATGAAGAAAAAAAAGTGCCAATATTATTATGTGAGACCTATTCAGGACTATTATTAAGGTTTTTCCCTCCTGCTTCTAAATTTACATCTAATACTTATTTGCTCAGCTTTAGACACTTAAAATAAAATTATTTTTAAGAGATTCAAAAAATAGAATGTACTATTTCAGAGTTGCCACTCTGCACCCATTATGATTTTTGTTCTCCAACCAATGAGCTGCATATGAGCTTGGGCATTGTACTCATCCTCGCTCAACCTTGCTTTTCTCATCTGTAAAGTTCGGGAACAAAAATATTTTAAGACATGCATCTCACTGGCCAGAAAACATTAAATGAGATGATATAACACACTTAAAACAGGGCTTGGTGCTCATGGCCTTGCATACATGCTCAAAAACAGAGGCCAGACCCAACCTAAAAGGTGGTGTTACTGACGCTCTCAATGACAAAATCTAAATGTCCAGGCACAAAATATTTCCCTCTATGTTAACATAATTGCCCTTTTACCAATAGATTTATTTGAAAAAAAGAAGATGGTAGCTGTTGCAACACTTCCTTGGGTGGCCAGTAGGAAAAGCTGCACCATTGAAGGCACAGTGGGTTCTAGCAGGCCCCGGACAGCAGTGGCAGCAGCTGTGGTCACTCAGCACAAGGCCTCTCAATGGGGGTCTGGCCTGCGTGTTCCTTGTTTGCTTCACTTGTGCTTGTTTAACTTTCTTGAGTCTTGGCTTTAAAAACATCCTAAGCATTGAGATGAGCATGAGCTCATTTAGAACATCAGATTACGGCCATCTCACCTTGACCCCACCCTCCGTCTTCTCTCCCGTGGGTAAAAGCATTTGTGAAAATCCAAGAGTGTAAAAAGCCTGGCAGATCCTGGCTGAGCTTTATGGACTAGTGGACTATGTGACGGATAGTTGTATGATGGATAAGTGTGTGTGGGTGTGTATGTGTGTCTACAGTAGTCCCAAGGGATCATATTCCTTCTATCTCTCCGAAGTTTCTGTCTCCCATAATACATTTCCCATAATAAGAGCAGCTAGGGTTTACATCTAAGCCCTATACATATCGACATGTTAGACCTGCCCTTTTACAAGTGAAGAAACCGACACTCATCATGAGTAGGTGAATGTCCCTAATGCCCCAAAGAAATGCACTAACCTGCTGGTTTTACAGCTGAGCGCTCCCGTCAGCCACACTCCCCATCCACCTGCCACTCTCCTACACATCTGAACAGGCACCACTGGTAAGTTGACATGGTACAGAGACTTATACCAAGCTGAAACTAATACAGGGGTCTCCCTTCTAGTTCATTATCCCAGCAGCATTTTTGGCAGTCCTAAAACCAAATCTCCTAAGTACCTCCTTAGGACTTAAGGGCCCTAGCCATGGAGCTAGCAGCTGATGAAATGCTCGTGAGTGGAAGGAACAGATCCTAGCCTAGGAACTACAGGCTCGTAGGAAGACAAACAGGACAAGCCCGGCTACCATAGACGCGAGGCTTCAGGTGGTGCATCAGCCACACTGCAGAGACCTGGCCTGACCAGGAGCCTGAACCACGGGGAGTCAGGCACATGCTCTGGACCTCAGGCCACTACTCAGATCATCAACATGAGTGCCTCTCAGCTGTTCAGAGAATGCTTTGTGAATACTCCAAGCACCAAACAACATAAACAGCAAATGCATAGGTTTCCAGAGTCTGGGTGTGCTGGGGTTGTGGACCCACAGGGAAAGGGGAAATGCAGGCTGCTGCTGTCTGAGTGGCTCTGCCCAGAGCAGCTGGTCCAGCCTTCCAACAGGAAGAGAAAGTCTGCTTCCCAGGCACAGAGAGAGAAGTGAGAAAGAGGCAGCTTCTTAGCCCCTCACGCCCACAAAAAACAAGGAGAGAAGCCAAGAGGAAGGAAGTAGTGCATGAATCTGGAGGGTTGAGGGGACATCCCTCATTCTAATGCTCAGGTGAGGTCACAAGTGATGGGCTCACACCCACACAGTAACTCCCTCACAGGGCTGTTGGCTTCTCTGCCTTCACCATCAAGAGTAGGAGTGATTCTAGAGCACTAAGCAGGCAAATGAGTAAATGTTATATAAAACATGTACCAGGCATTGGACAGTGGCAGGTATCAGAGCAAACATGACCAGCAGACTTGAGGACTGGCCTGGAGAGTGCTATGAGACTGAGGAAGGTGACACACACATCTTGACATCCCAGGTCCCTTGGAATGCTGATGATCAGCAACAGTAGGTCCACCATCCCAAGTGGAATCTGAGAGGCCATCCCTTTCCTAAAAGGCATGCCCATTTCCCGGTCACCTCATCCCATCCTGCGCACAGCAGCCCACCACCAGTGCACTGCGCCTGTCTTGCCCCTGTCTGGCCCAACCCCGCCCTAGGAATTGCCCTTTTCACACCTCACTCTCCACTGAATGGAAAATCATGTGGCACAGGTCTAGAAAAGCTAACACTGAGGGTGTTTTGAGATTTGTACTTTCATGCTCTTACACTAGTACCCAAACCCTGATACAGAAGCAGTAGCTGAGGAGTGGGGAGATAGTGGAGAATGAGAGAGGGTAAAGGAACAATGCACTTTATATGAGTTAAGTGAAAGCATGCCCCAGACCCGGCACACCCCATGCACAGGCCTGGCACAGTGTCAGCTGCTACTCCTGTGACCACACTCCAACCACAGAGCAGCCAAGGCCTCGAATCCCATCTCGTACATCACTGTTTTCAATAGACTTTCACCAAACTCCAAGACATTTTACAACAAACTGGCCCTCTGCCCCTCATCCCATCTGGACAGCTGTTCTCCCCCTCCCACACAAGAATAGAGAGAATAGCATTTCCTTTAGCAGTTCCAGAGAAAAAGGAATCAAGGAGAATGGAGTTCAAGTTTCACAAACAGATGTGAGGAGAGAGACTGGGCAGTTCATGACCCTGCACATGACTTCAGCAAAAGCAAACCTCAGACTCACTGCAACTGCAGAGGCTGTCGTATATCCTATTATCTACCATGTTATCTAAGCCCTAACAAATTATAAAATCAAAAAGGGGAAGTTTGTTTTGAAGAAGTAAGATGTGTTTCTGAATACCAACCACACCACTTTACACAACTCCTCCTTATCAGAGAATTATAACTTTCAACATAACACTATTTTGGTTCTTCTAATATAAGCCTAATAATGATTATTACTAACAATAACAATTTTAAACACATTTACATAGTGCTTAATAATTCTGAAAGTACTCTGTCTTCTTAGAGACAAGTGGGTCAAGTTCTCTCTGCTGATTAACAAGTAAGAGCACTGCCGAAACTGGTTTGGCTCAGTGGTAGAGCAACGGTCTACGGTTTGAAGGATCCCGGGTTCGATTCCTGTCAGGGGCATGCACATTCCCGGTAGGGGGTGTGCAAGAGGCAGCTGGTCGAAGTTTCTCTCTCATGACGTTTCTAGTTCTCTATCTCCCTCCCTTTATCTCTGTAAAATATCAATAAAATATATTAAAAAAAAAAAAAAAAAAGTAAGAGCACTAAGGCGCAGAGCCCACCGGTAGCTTGTGCAAGGTCACAGAGCTGAGCAGAGCCTATAAAGCCGCGTGGTTCATACATGGATTCCAGAAACATATAATGTGACTCGGAAGTCAAGAAAACAACAAACCCTGTGGCAAGTAAACAGTGATGCAACATTTCCCATTCACATACATATGTACGTATACACACACACACACACACACACACACACACATGCCAGTCATATTGTAAAAAATAATTTCATGTTAAATGTTTCAGAAGGCTCCATTCAGTTATTCTTTCTGACCAATTAAGAAAAGATGACCAGTTTGACTTACAGGTTAAAATGTAGTTTTTTGTCTTATTCATTAAACAGCATAGTAACACAAAGCAATCACTCACATCAGATCTTTCTGGAGTTCAGTCAACATGCAATATAACTACTCCTAAATGAGAAACACTGACGAACCTTCAAGGGAAGTGTGTTTGTGACTAGAGGATCCAGGACTCTCTGCCCTGAGCACACGTCGCCCTCTAGTGGCATGCACTTCTCACATTCTGGGCTAAGTCCCTCATCTGATGCTTGACAAACATTTCTTACATACCCTTTCAGCTCAGTACTTTTTTTAGCAAACACTCTCACTCAACACGTATTTATTTATTTCTATACTAATATCAGAATAACAATTATGCTTATTATAAGACCTAGACAAAACAGACCTGGTTGTTTTAAAATGTAATCTAAATAGAAATTCTAATCACTTCCTCAGGCACCCACATAGGAGAAAACTGTGCTTGAAAGAGAATCTGATAATATAATTTTAGTCCAAAACATTCAGCATTGTTTCTGCCCTTGATACAGACACTCCTGATTTTTCTCTTTAAGAGTCCTGTAACTTAAGTCTGTGCATGAATGAGGCATAGGAATTCTGAAGTTGGCCATTTCATGAACTAGAAAGGTACATAGCCAGGCTAACCATAAAACTGAAGCAGTTTGCATGGACTAGGTAAAACTCTCACCTGGGAACAATATAGTCTTTACTCAACATTTAGCTCAAGCAGTTAGCAATGCAAAAGCACACCTTGAATCTCAGGTGGCCCTACTTTCCTTCCAGACAGCTCAAGTCTACATATTACCAATCTTAGCACTCTTGAAGCCTTTTATCTAAGAAAGTTTTTATTACAAAAAGAAAGATTTCAAAGTGTCCACCCTGTAACACTCTGTCCTATGTCAGTGAGCAGAGAACTGTGCAGACTTTGTCATCAATATGCTCTCCGGAGGACTGATGCATTTCCACTTAGGCTCAAGTTAGAAATTTTACTGGGTCTAAGTGCCTCACTCACAGCATCCGGATACCCTACTTGGCATGATCCTTATCTTTGAGAAACAGAGTGATGACTCACAAATATTCCAAAACAGAAGTAATCTAGAAAAGTGTCACATCAAGTTCATATGGAGGTAGGACAGTGAAAGATTTGTAGTGGTTCTTTTTGTTTTCTCTTCTTTCCATATATGCAATTCCCAAAGACTGCTATGAAAAGCAAAGATATTTATAATCAGTTAACTAAGGTATTCATTGAAGGCAGGTCAATATCATGTCTTAAAATTTACCTCTGCAATCCTGGCACCTAGCATGACTTGGACATAGCACAGGCACTTTCCATTGTAAAAAGAACGCAAACATTTCATTGCTCCCCCAAATAAGAGTTGGGGAGGAGGGAGAGAGACACTGAAAAATCTAATGTTTATAGATCAGTTCAGTAATGAAACAATTTATTACTAGGAAAGCATATGATAACAACTGTCTGTATAATGGTTAATTTTGTGTCAGATGGCTAGGCTATGTTTTGAGATCAAACTCCAAGTTAGATTAAGACATCTTTTTAAAATGTGAATAATGTTTAAATCCATAGATTTAGTACAGCATATTATCTTCTATAACATAGGTGGGCCTTATTCAATCAGTTAAAGACTTTAAGAGAAGATACAGTCCCCCAAGGAAAAAGGAATTCTGCCTCAGGCTGCCTTCAGACTCAAGCTGCAACATCAACACTTCCCTGAATCCCCAACCTGCTGGCCGGCACTACACATTTCAGATTTGCCAACTCCCATAATCATGTGAGCCAATTCCTTAAAATACAGCCATACACCAATTAACAAATAGGGTACATTCTGAGAAATGCATCAATAGGCAATTTTGTTATGTGAACATCAGAGTGCTCTACACAAACTTAGATGGTCTAACTTACTACATGCCTAGGCTGCAAGCCTGTACAGTATATTTTACCACACAAAACAACATGAGACTAAATTGAACACATGAGAAAATGATGCAATCAAACATGGTAAACACAAGGTGTAGGAGGCTGGCTGCTGCTGGCTTAATACAGCATACTGTTTTATACCAATCTTTTTTATTTATAAGTAGAGTACAGTCTAAAATTACAATAAAAAGTATAGCAAATACACAAACCAGTAACACAGTCATTTTATCATTATCAAGTATTATGTTCTATACTTTTGTGCAATACTTTTATATGACAAGAAGCACAGTAAGTCTGTTTATACCAGCATCACCACAAACACATGAGCAACACACTATACTACATTATAATGGCTATAGCTCAGTAGGCAATAAGAATTTTTCAGCTCCCTTATAATCTTAGTAGGGGCCCAGTGCACAAAATTTGTGCACTGAGAAGGAAGGTCCCTCTGCCCAGCCTGCTCCCTCTCACAGACTGGGAGCCCTCAGGGGCTGTCCTTCTCTGTGGGAGGTACTGGGATGATCAAGGGAAGGTGCTAGCTCCATCACCCCACTACCACAGCCACTGCCAGCCACCACAGCCACCAAGGTGTTTTTATCAACAGACTCCAGTCCCGTCACCATGAAAAAATGACAACTTTCTTTAGGCACCTTCAAGATGTGACTTTCATAGGATATGATATTTCTTTCTTTCTTTCTTTCTTTCTTTCTTTCTTTCTTTCTTTCTTTCTTCCTTTCTTTCTTTTTAATATATCCTAACCTGAGGATATGTTTCCATTGGTTTTTAGAGAGTATGGAAAAGAGAGGGAGAGACAGAGAAAAACATCAATGTGAGAGGGACACTTTGATTGGTTGCCTCCTGCATGATCCCTAACCTGAGCCCTGGCCAGGGAGGAGCCTGTAACCTTGCTACATGCCCTTGATCAGAATCAAACCCGGACTCTGTGGTCTGCAGGCCAAGGCTCTATCCACTGAGCGAAACTGGCTAGAACAGGATATGACTTTTCTTAGCCCCTCCAGCAGCGGACCTTTGTTTTTGTGTCCAGGAGTGAGGTGGAAAAATCCTAGATCACTTTCTTGGGTTCTTGTAACCCAAGTTACAAAGAACACTGCAAGTGGTAGTGTACATGGAGCTTAGCCAATGAGCAGTCAGAGAAGGTATTTATGCTCAAACTGGTTTGGTTCAGTGGATAGAGCATCAGTCTGCAGCTTGAAGGGTCCCAGGTTTGATTCCTGTTAAGGGCATGTACCTTGGTTGGGGCACATCCCCAGTGGGGAGTGTGCAAGAGGCAGTTGATTAATGTCTCTCTCTCATTGATGTTTCTAACTGTCTATCCCTCTTCCCTCTTCTCTGTTAAAAAAAAAAATCATTCTCTTCTCATGTGCCCTGCTCTGTGTCCACTGGGCTAGGTCGTGTTCCTGTGGCGGAAGGGAGGGGCGGGGTGCGGCATGGCACATTCCCAAGGCCAGCAGCCAGTCCCATGTTGTGGGCACCAGGCTGGGTACATCAGCCCCCAGGCACTTGGCATCTGCACTCATAGGCCCAGGGGCATTCTGGGACCCCAGTCGCTAAGAGTGGCCTGAGTCCCGAGAATGATCCCAGGACCTAGGCTGCTCTGTGCCTGTATATGCAAATTAACCCACCAGCTTTGTTGGGTTAATTTGCATAGTCACTCCTGATTGGCTGGTGGGCATGGCAGAGGTACAATCAATTTGCATATTTCTCTTTTATTTGTGTGGACTAGAGGCCCAATGCATAAAAATTCATGCAAGAGTAGGCCTTCCTTCCCCCGGCTGCCAGCACAGCTTCCCTCCTCTGGCAGGCACCCAGGACCCAGGCTGCTTCCCTCCTCTGGCCACCCACAGGCACCCAGGACCTGGGCTGGCTTCCCTCCAGCCCTGGCTTTGTCAGGAAGGATGTCCGGAATGACGTCCAGAAAACATCTGGTCTAATTAGCATATTACCCTTTTATTATTATAAATAGATGGGACCATCATCATATATGCAATCTGTCATTGACTAAAACATTGTTATGTGGCAAATGATTGTAAATATCCTCTCAACTTTTAATATATAGATATACACATATATATATCTATATATTAAAAGTTGAGAGGATATTTACATTTCCCCCCCCCATTGGTTCTATTTCTCTGAAGAATCCTGTATACTGTCTACATATTTTTTAAAAGATCATAACCATAGGTATTAATCTGCTGATTTCTAATATGCTAAATCTATTGTTTTCACTGGATTAAAGCCAAACCACTACATAAAATCCTATCACTAGATGAAGTATATTCTTCTCAAATGAAAATTATAAGAAATGACAATGAAAAAATGGAAAAAGCTTTCCAACCGATATACCTAGGTAGACCAGCCCAATGGACATTTTTATAATGGTGGGATTTTTTTAGTCATACAATAGAATGATTTCAGGGTGAAGACCTCTTCACAAGGTATTACACTTTAGTGTGAAGGCTTTGGCAAAATTTATAGAATGAAAAAGAAGAGAATATGTTACTAAAATGAGATAAGAAAAAATAACTACCTCTTGGTTATCTTTATTTTGGTGTGCCCAGAAAATCTTATGATAAAGCGTCTCCAATGAATTGCTAGAATCAGTTCGGTCAAAACAGTGTCGATCCAACACTTCCAACGTGTGCAAAACCCGGCTAATGGTCACTCCTAGAAATGGAAATTAAGCAAGCAGTTAAAAAGGCTAAATGAGGCCAAACAGCATAGTACAAAACAGCCAGGGTCTGAAGGGCATAACTAAAGAACTTCCTCAGAATTCACTAGGTGGTTCCGACAGAGAGCAGAGAGCATCCTTATCCAATATGTGGACAGGATGACGAGAAACAGAAGCATGGCATATAAAGCCCCACATTCAAAAGCACTCCTCCGTTGTGTTCTGTACCTGCTGTTGACTCTTGGCACTTGTCAAAAGACCACCGAACTTCCACTGCACGGCCTCTCTGTTTTATCTGCTGTTCTACATCATAAATCCTTGCCCGAACCTGAAAAATAAGCATTTCTAATTAATTTGTGCTTGGAGAGCCACAGTGGTTATCTAAATCATTAGAGGCCTGGTACATGAAATTCGTGCAGGGTTGGGGTATCCCTCAGCCCACCTGCACCCTCTCCAATCTGGGACCCCTGGAGGGATGTCCAGCCTGGTGCATGGGTAGGGGTGGGCTGGTTTGCCCTGAAGGATGTCCTGGATCAGAGTGGGAGTTCCCTTGGGGTGTGGGCAGCCTGGGCAAGGGATCTGTGGTGGTTTGTAAGCCAGCCACACTCCCTGGCAACCCAAGCAGAGGCCCTGATATCTAAGGTTTATTTATCTTCTACAACTGAAACTTTGTAGCCTGGTAGCTTGGTTGGGTTTATTTGCATATTCACTCCAGATTGGCTGATGGGTGTGGCTTGTGGTGTAGCAGAGTGGTAGTTAATTTGCATGTTACTCTTTCCTTAGATAGGATGTTAGGATTTTCCACATGAACAGAGAAGCCTATGGTGAACTACAGTCTTTACTGCATTGTAGGAAGTTCAGTCTGCTTCACCAAGAGTGTATTGTAAAATTTACAGGTGGTTGCTGAAACCGGTTTGGCTCAGTGGATAGAGCGTCGGCCTGCGGACTGAAAGGTCCCAGGTTCCATTCTGGTGAAGAGCATGTACCTTGGTTGCAGGCACATCCCCAGTGGGGGGGTGCAAGAGGCAGCTGATCAGTGACTCTCTTTAGAGAGAGTTTCTAACTCTCTCTTCCTCTCTGTAAAAATTCAATAAAATATATTTTTTAAAATAAAATAAAAAAAACAGGTGGTGGTTTTATGCCATTTTTCAATAATAAATGCTTATAAAAAATCTTTATAACTGAAAATATATTAGAACATCAATAGAAAGTAAAAGTTCTAAATATCATCTATAAGCCATTCTTCTATGTATGAAAGCAACCAGTCATGTTTATTAACTTATTAAGACTGTTTTTGAAAAAAAGAGAGACCTTTTTCTAAGTATTAGTCACCATTCTTTGATTCAAGTTTCTTAAGTCTTTGAACCAAATAACCCAGCACTAATAAAAACATAATAATTACTAAATATCACAGACCACTACTTTGAAAGTTGTGGAACACCACTATAATTATTGTCTGGGTAGCAGAACTCTGCAAGAACTGCCAGGCAAAAGGGTGAGAAGAAAGAGAGCAACATGAACTTCTGTGGTTCAAGAGGCTAAATACATCCCCCAAGGCCACCCAGAGAGAGGAGGCGGAGCTGGGAATGGCACCCAAGCCCTGATGACTCTCAAGAATGAGAACCCCCATCAAATCACTGCAACAGAAAATCAGTTTACCTGCTGATTGAAGGTCGTGTTCCCACCAGGCATGGGGAGGCTGGAGGGAGCCACCTGCAGCAGATCCAGGGGTGAGCCTGGGTTCGCGCTCTTACTGTCGTTTGTGGAATAATTCCACACTAAGGCACTTGGGCAACAGAGAGTGACAGTCTGGAGAGAAAGCGGAAAAATCCAGATAAGAGAAAGGAAAGGTATAATAGCTTCACAGTAAATTACAGTTTCTTACCAGTAAGATTAAAATGAGTATTTTAATATCACATTCTCATCTTTTCAAGTGATAAGACAAAGCTAAGACAGAATTACCACTTTGAAAGGAAGTAGGTATAGTATTAAGAAATTACCTAGTACAGTAAACCTAGGAAACATAAAAATGAAGTAATCATCACTTAAAACAATTTTTCATGAGGTTTAAAAAATGATATGGCATTAAATAGGTAATTTCTAAGGTTATAAGCTGTAAAAAGGAATTTTAAAAAATATTTCAAGTAATGGTACAGTAAGTAGCTTCATAAATGCTGGGTAGGCAGTAATCCTGGACTCACAGTTGGCAAATTTTTTTCTATAAAAAGTCAAATAGGAAATGTTTTGAGCTTTTTGGGACATCTATAGTTTCTGTCTCATATTCTTCTTCTTCTTCTTTTTTTTTTTTTTTTTTTTTTTTGTCCTAATAACTCATTGGAAACATGAAACTATTAGAGCTCACAGGCTGCACCTGGCCCTTGGTTGTAGCTCGTCCACCCTGGCTGAGCCCCTTACAGACTGTCATACTCAACCAGCTTGCACGAAGTACTTTCTATGACCACCTTGCTTCTACGTCACAGCAACCCCATTTCCCAACTGTATGGAAGAGGAACATGAGACAGATAATAGTAGCAGCCCCAAATTGAGTCCAACACACTTGACTGGCACTCCTATGTTGTTCCTGCTGCCTCTGAAATGCAAATTAAACAGTATAGCTCACATTTAATTGAACACTATCCTGGAAGCTTTCTGTCCTCATAACCTTGACCCCATCTGAATACATAAAAGCCTAAGCCACCAATCCCCCCCACCCTAGCCAACAGGCCGGTGCTATGCCATGCACTGGCCACCAGGGGGCATATGTTCAACGCAGGAGCTGCTGATTTGTGGTGACTGCAGCTACAGTTCTCAGGTGATGCACCCAGAACCAGAGAGGAGGGAGCCCAATTCTGGGGTCCAAGAACTGCCCTCTCACAATCCAGGAGCCCTCAGGGGATGTCGGAGAGCCAGTTCCGGCCCGATACCCGCAGGCCAGGCTGAGGGAACCCACTGGTGCACAAATCAGTGCACCAGGCTCTAGTCTGGTAATAAGTAAAGCATCGAACAGAAAATCTTCAGAGGGAAGGGAGGGAAGGATGGATGTGGGGGTTAAAAGATCAACCAAAGGACTTGTATGCATGCATATAAGCATAACCAATGGACACAGACACTAGGGCAGTGAGGACATGTGCTGTGGGGTTGGGATGGCCAACGGGGGGAAAGGAGACATATGTAATACTACATGTAATACTTTAAACAATAAAGAATTAAAAAAAAAAAACTGTCAACATCCCCCATTCACACTTGGGAAACAGAGCCTCAAGGTCCAAGTTACCAACTGGCAGAGCAGAGCCCTAGTCAGGTCTGTCTCAATGATTTTAAAGTACATGTCTTAACCATTCTGCTATCATGCCACTCAACAGCAAGCAAAGAGAGCTGAGAGAATGAATGTAACATTTCCTTTTTCTAAAAGGTGAATAGAAAAATAAAAGTACTACATTTGGAGATATGGAGGGAAACATGTCTGTGGAAATCAGATGGCAAACAGGAAGACCATAAAGTCTCTGAACCCTCCAATGCATGTCTCCCCTGAACCCTCCAATGCATGCACCTATCCCTGCCCACTTCATCCTGTCCTCTTGTCCGTGACACTGTGGGTTCTTACCACCTGTCCATGATGGAGCCCTTCCCTTGCATTATTGGTTCCAAAGCCTCACACATCTAGGACACTGATCTATCAAATACTATTCCCAGACTCACTTCTACTAGTCTACCCTTCGCTTAAAAATATGCCCATCAAAAATATAAATAAAAAAAAACTCATTCACACAGCAGCGATTTCTATCTCTTGCCTTCATAAACACATTATCAAACTAAGAGGAGCATTATTTCACCCCATTCTGCATCACCTGTCAACCTGCCTTAACCTGGCTTCTCACCCAAAACCCAACTGATCATCAAAGACTCCACCATACTGTCAAAGACAAGTTCAGCCACCTTCTTACCAGACCTCCCTAATCCACTAGGCACTGCCACTACCATTACTAATTCCATTTTGAAACTTTATGCAGTACCTAGAGAAGCCATTTAACATGGTTGTCAAGAATGTAGACTCTGGCCGAAACCGGTTTGGCTCAGTGGATAGAGCGTCGGCCTAGGGACTGGAAGGTCCTGGGTTCGATTCCGGTCAAGGGCATGTACCTTGGTTGTGGGCACATCCCCAGTAGGGGGTGTGCAGGAGGCAGCTGATCGATGATTCTCTCTCATCGATGTTTCTAATTCTTTATCCCTCTCTCTTCCTCTCTGTGAAAAATCAATAAAATACATTTTAAAAAAGAATGTAGACTCTGGATCCAGAATTTGGGTCTGAATTCCAGCTTTGCCACTGACCTCAGGTGTGACCTATATTACCTTTTCATCATTAGTGTTACAAAAATAACAGAGGTTACTATCAGATAGGGTGGTTCTGAGAGCTAAATGACTTTATAACTTAAAACAGTGCTCAGTATTCTTCTCATCTTTGTTTCTACAATAAATTCTCTCTCACTCTCTCTCTAGTCTGGCTAACTTTTCAAGTCATCTCTGTGAAATCCTCTCTGCCTTCTCTTAACCACTCATGCCCCTTGGTCCACCTGGCCCCTCCCACCACTAATTCTTTGGGTAACCTCGCCCCTCACAGCCACATGCCCTGAATTATTCAAATCCACATGTGGCCGGTCATCTTTGCTCAGGAGACAGAATAAGACATGTAACAACCTCTTGAAAATACCTATTTGGAGATCCTATGGGATAAATCAATCCAAAATTGAACTTACCTAGACTCTTCCAAACCTGTTTCTTTGCATTGTCTCTCTCTCTCTCCCCTACTTCCTTACTCACATAAGTTGTCCCTCTATTGTTGCTAAAACAATCTAACTAACCCACACTGTCACTTCCATGCACAAAATCCTCCAATGATACACAATCATTAGGTGCACAAGGATCTTCTATGTGCTGACCCCCAAAAGATTTATACTCCATGTTCTATTAATACCAGCCTGCATACAAGAGAGCCAGCCAAACCTCTGGGCCTCTGCCCCTGCTGTGAGCTCTGCCAGGAACACTCTACCACCTTTTTTAACTTATATTGTAAGCACCAGTCAGGACTATGTCCTCAGGAAGCTCCCCTGAATACTAGGTGGGATCAGAAATGATCCTTCTCAACTCCCTTACCTCACTGTGCATCCCTCTGTCAGCCCTTGTCGGAGTCTCCGAAACTGCCCATCTGTCAGCCTGTTTTCCTGACAAAGCAGCAAATCCTACCAGAGTGGAGACTGTGTCTCCAAGGCCAGGCCTGCCCAAAGCCCCTTAGCCAACAGTTGGACACATTAAGAGTCCAAAAAGTGTGATCTGAACACTAAGTTGGGACTCCTCTAGCGAGGGCTGTACTTCCTTCCAAACAGCATCAGCATCAGCCCAGGGGCCAGCATGCTGGGGATGGTCCGCAGGCCACCAGCTGTGAAGCTCAATGGAGCAAAGCAGGTTAGACTGATTGGGTTTAAAGGAAGAGAGAAAAGGCACCCACTCAGGATGTAAACTGAGGAAGCTAAAGACGCTGCATGAAGAAGCTGATCTTCCAGAGCAATGATACAGCTGGCTTGTTCCATGGATTGCCTAAAGGTTTTACTTAACGATTACTTAATAGCCCTCATGAAGAATAAGCACAATAACTTACTACTAAACTAAAGCAACTAATCTTCTTTTGGCTTGATTTACATAGGAAAATAAAAACATGAAATTTCAATCTATAAATTTTGTGGTAAAGGAAGAAACTAGAGCTGTAATGTGAAAGCTATTGCAATTCCCACCACAATTATCTCCTACACTAAAATCTAACGAAAGTAACAAGGTCAAAGGACTTACCTGCAGCATACAACTAAGTCCATAAACAAGAGGACCATGCTGTGCACAGGACAGAAAGTCTGAGAAGGCGAGCTGCACGGGGCTCACACCAGGGCCGGGGGGGCCGGGGCTAGGGGCCCTGATGCTTGCATTGTTTGGTCCTATCATCATGTGGGGCGAGTGGGCAGCGAGGAGGCCAGTGCTGTCGTTCAGCAGCAAGGCAAGACGCCGGGCACAAAAGTAGGCAAGACGACGAGACAGGTAGGCCGACTGAACAAACTCATCTGAATACTGAGGAGGAGTAAAAGAACACCAGACTTGGTCATGTTGGTGAAATAACTATCGTAATACATAAAGTTTTTATTTAAAAAGACAACCTTCAAAGGTATTGTATAAACCAGTGCTGTCCAATAGAAATATAACATAAGCCACATATGTAATTTTAAATTTTCTAATAGCCATTGGAAAAACAAAGGTAAAATTAAAGGAATATTTTATTTATCCTCAAAAGGCAAGTGTTATCATTTCAACATGTAATCAAACCAAGATGTATTGAGACATTACATATACCCTTTTTCTGCATTAAATATGAAATCCGGTGTGTATTTTGTACTGAGAACACAATATCAATTTGTACTTGTTACAGTTCCAATAGTTAACCTCCACATCTGGCCAGTGGCTCCTCTCCTGGACAGCACAGGCCCAGGCACCCCGAAGGGAACACACAGGACCAGAGTGGGGCAGTCTCAGAAAGGGTGTGCTGGTGACCTTTCATTAGATACTCTTTTGTACTGTTTGAATACTCAAGTACATGCATTACCTTTCCAAGGAAATTTTAATATTTTAAATAAATTTCATCCAGATAACCTAAATTTCAACAAATTTTAGCCGAGACATTAAAATAGGAAGTCCCCACCACAGTGGCTCAAAACATGTCAAACGAATATAAAAGATCCCTTGGGTCCTTAAAAAGAAATGACTTATTTTGTTTTCAGACATTTGTTTGAACAAGAGGACAGTATTTAAAGAGCTGTTTGGGCCGAAACCGGTTTGGCTCAGTGGACTGAACGGTCCCGAGTTCGATTCTGGTCAAAGGGCATGTACTTTGGTTGCGGGCACATCCCCAGCAGGGGTTGTGCAAGAGGCAGCTGATTGATGATTCTCTCTTGTAGATGTTTCTAACTCTCTATCCCTCTCTCTTCCTTTCTGTAATAAGTCAAAATATATATATTTTTTTAAAAGAGCTGTTTGCTTAGCTCAGTGATGGGAGAAATCAATGGAGTGAGATTACTTAAAAAGGACAGGTGGCTAGCCAAAAACGGTTTGCCTCAGTGGATACAGCATCGGTCTGTGGATTAAAAGGTCCCAGGTTCAATTCCAATCAAGGGCATGTACCTTGGTTGCAGGCACCTCCCCCAGTGGGGGGTGTGCAGGAGGCAGCTGATCGATGTTTCTCTCTCATCGATGTTTCTACGGTAGCTCTCTATCCCTCTCCCTTCCTCTCTGTAAAAAATCAATAAAATATATATATTTTTTTAAAAACAAGGACACGTGGCTAAAACTCTGAAATGCCCATTACAAACGACTGCCAGAACTTAAGCCTCATATCACTTCATGTGTTGTAGCGTCAAGCTAATTTTTTTCCTTCCATTTCAAAGTGCATTTTTTTCCTCTTCCACCTCTACTTACCTAAGCTTTTCTTATCAGATCATTTCCTACCCATGAAATCAACTGGCCTGTGGTTATATACACTGTACCTGGAGCATTAATGGTAACAGGAGTTTAAGAAGATCATCATCCATTGGTTTGATCTCTTCTAAAACATCCAAGATCCATGTCAAATATTCATGTTTTTCCAGCATTCCTTCCTTAAATGAACAAAGAAAAATTATACCAATAATGTTAAAGTAAAACTAACTAAAATGCAAGAAGCACTGCTATTCTTATGCTTATGCATAATTTTACTATTGATTTTGTTGTAGTAAAACTCATTGATCATAGTCTAAATTTCAAACAAAAATAACTAATATTACTTTGTATTGTTGGTTTAGGGGTTTGTTGTTGTTGTTTGTGATTTTTTTATAATCTGCTTAATTCTAAATTTAAAATTAAAAAAATTGATTCCTGCAAGAAAGAAAACTGAAAAGACTCTTCAACACATATATCAAGCCACCTGGCTAGATTTCGAGGTGTATGACACATGCACCCTCTTCTAGTCCATTTGATTTACATCAGCTTGTCTGGGTGCCACAATGCCTGTATAGGCCCCATCAACTGCATTTTGAACTGCAGCTGAGCCCAATTAAGGTGACCTATCTGTGGAATAACAAACCTTTAAAGATCTACTAGGAGACATCAGTACAAAGATTTTTTTTGAATGAACACATCCAATTTTTGCAAAAGAAAAGGTTTAAAAGGATAATACTTAATAGTGCAATTACATAGCAACAGCACTAACAGAGCTGACATCATTAAAGCTGGAGGACACCATATTATGAGAAGCAGCCATCATCTCAGGACCAAGGTGCAACCTTTACTCCAATTCAACATGATAAATGTCAGGTAGCTTTCTCTGAGTGCACTGTTCATAGAAAGACCCAATTTAACCCCCAGAAAAGTAAACGATAAGGAACTTGCTCTCTTTTTAAAAGAATGCTGCACAGCCTTGGCTGCCCTGCAGGCTACCTGGAACATGTGGAACGCCAGTTTCGCATTGTACTCCCACTGCTTCAGGGTTTGCTCCACATCTGGGGGTACAGGGACAGGGCCATCACCCATGCTGGAAGCCATGTGGTAGAAGTCGGAAATCTTGGCCAGCTGCTCTCGAAGATACCTGGTAGATATTTGTGTCCACTCTGCATTTTAAGAAATGGTATAAGAAATAACTTTTCACCCCTTTCTAATCATCTTAAGGATGTATTTATAAAACAAACAACTGTGACATAAAGGTGGCTTTTGCACATGCAAGCGCTTCAGGAAGGCACGCCCACCCCAAAGCCTGTAAACAATGTCCATTAGTGCCCTGGCACCTCCACAGCAGCAAGGATCCAGCCAGCTCTATCCTGTGCTTCTGCGACCCTTCATCCAGAAGAAGACATCTGCACTCAAATTAAATGTATCAGGGGCTCTTTCATGTTAAACAGCAGTTAGCACAACCAAACACCAAAGGCACAAACAGGAAACAGAACTTCGGAGGCAGCGAGCCCTTTGAGAAATTTCAAGTTTCCACCATGAGAATTCAAAATTCCCAAGTGTATGTTTTTCAGAGTCCGAGGCAAGTGTCAAACATGCCTAGTTAAGACCAGCATTCACGTGGGCTGGCCCATGGCAGCATTCCGAGCGGCACTGCCCCGGACAGAGCATGGCCTCTCAGACAACCGTGTGGACCTGCAATCACTACACTCTCCTCAGAATGCAATCAGCAAGAGTGGTGAGCAACAAAGATAGAAAACTGCAAAGAAAATAGAAAACGTAGCATAAAAAAAAAAAATCACTGAAATTATTCAAAAATGTCTGCCACAGGGGTACAAATTAAATCAGTGTGTTGCCTCTGGCAACAGGGATGCGATGCCAACCTGAGCCCATTCTGTGTGTAAAAATGTAATGATTACATGCTCACAGTCAAATTTCCCCAAGGATTAGCCAAATGGCATCTCAGAAGAAACCATCCTACTGAAACATTTCACTCAACGCCATTTTCCCATTACTTTGGCAATAGATTCCCCCACCTTCTTTTAAAGGAAGCTATTTTGACAAGAGTAGATACTAAATGTCTTGTTCGTTGAGTTTTGTTTTTCCTTTTTGAATACTATTAAACTTACTTGATAATAGTACTCAGAGATAACTACTATTAGGTTGTGGTCTAAGCCACTTATTCTAATTGTGTCTAATTTAAAATTGAAATTCAAACGCAGGTGCTAACCTCCAATAATAAGTCAACAAAAAAGGATGAAGAGATACTCCCACTGCTTCAAGGTTTGCTCCACATCTGGGGGCACAGAGACAGGGCCATCACCCATGCTGGAAGCCATACTAGGTCAACACTTGCCACTGATGATAGATACCATCATTAAAATGAATCCACTGTGGAGCCCTAGCTGGTTTGGCTCAGTAGATAGAACATTAGCCTGCGGACTGAAAGGTCCCAGGTTTGATTTAGATCAAGAGCACCTGCCAGGTTGCAGGCTCGATCTCCAGTGGCAGCCAATCAATGATTTTCTCTCATCATTGATGTTTCTATCTCTCTCTCCTCTCTCCCTTCCTCTCTAAAATCAATAAAAATATAGTTTTTAAAAAAATGAATCCACTGGAATTAAAAACAAAGAATGAATTACCAATGTTGTCATCCTCTAGTGCCCCTGATACAGACTAACAGTCTCATGCCACTCATTCAACAAAATAAAATGCCAACCATCCAATGGATGGGTGGAGCTTAGCTACAATAAACAAAAACAAAAACTACAAGGACTAAAATCCCAGCTTTTGCGTGCTATGCCTTACTATTAGCTCATTCTTAGTATGTTATTATTCTCAATATTCCCACAGAATATTTAGGCCTCACGAGCTAAAAATAACACACACATTCACACACCCCAACTTTAAAGTTTTTTTGTGTGTGTGTGTTTTTTGGTTTTTTTTTTAAAATATATTTTATTGATATTTTACAGAGAGGAAGGGAGAGAGATAGAGAGCTAGAAACGTCGATGAGAGAAGAACATCAACCAGCTGCCTCTTGCACACCCCCTACTGGGGATGTGCCCGCAACCAATGAACATGCCCTTCACCGGAATCGAACCTGGGACCTTTCAGTCCGAAGACCGATGCTCTACCACTGAGCCAAACCGGTTTCGGCTGTTTGTTTGTTTTTTTTAATATAGAAGAAATACATGGTTGCTACAGAAAAAAAAAATGACAACAAAAAGGATCTATAATCCCATTGAAACCAAAATGTGGGGTTTTAGTCCAAGTTTGTTGTCTCACAAAATGGAAGAACGATGTAGCAGACAAAAATGAGTAATGGAACCAAAGTTTACTGGAGCATCCAAGATAATTAAAGTCTATTAATCCATGTCCAGAGCCCCACATGGCCATATGCAGCGTGGGCTCAGGGGTGTGCTCCCTGCCACAGAAGCTTCGGGAACCCACTGTGTGCCAGAGAGAGGAGAGAGGGCAAGAGGAAGCACGATTTTTAATCTATGGGGTGGGTAGAAGCCTTGCTAGTTCTTGATTGGTCTTCTCAAGGAATTCTACCTTAGTGACATCCTTGGGATTGGTTTATATGTCTCACAGCCTTGTGATTAGTTATTTGCAAGCTACCTGTCTTATCAACATTTATATATTTTAAACCTCGCTTTTGTCATGTGCCCTTCTTCCCCTGCCCAATTGGGTTACTTAGTAACTCTGCCTAGTTGGATACCCCATTTCTATTTCCTCCTCCCCTCATGGTCTCCGTCCCTGTCTAACTAACTTCCCCCTGTTTCCTCACCATCGCACATAATCATTAAATATTCTAACATGTAACCTTTGGTCTTTATGTGTGCTTGAACATTTATATAAACACATGTGTGTCTAATAAAGGCTTTGCTGAATATATCGCTCCACAATCTCCTCCTTTTGGGATTCACATGGAATTTAAATGCAGGCCTCTTAATAGTGTGCTTTAATTGTACTGTAGTCCATTAACAGTAAATGATCGCGGCAAGCAGACAGATTCAGGGGTCTGGACATGATAGTCTAGAGTGGACTAGCATAAAAAATTAGACTACCCACAAAATTTTCATTAGAAATTGAAAACAGAAAACAGCAGCCTTGAGTGGAAAACCACCACAAGGGGGCTTTGACCCAAAGCCTTCAGCCCCACTGCCAGATTCTGACTGGGCCCAGTTCCAGGTAGTAAAAGAAAATAGGAGTAGAAAAGATCACAGGGAACATGGGGTCAGGGTGGGATTCGAAGGTAAAAAGCTAGAAAGTGACCAAAAGAACTATTCTGAAAATGAAGCAGTCCTACATTCTAGCAACTTGGGGGGTGCAGCCACACCTGTAGCTCCTGGAAGTGCAGTAGAACCTAAGGTCCATGAGCCAGATTGTTAGTTTATGAGCATGAGCGTTACTGAGAGGGCTCAGGATTGAATGCAGTGCCTGGTCCTTTTAACAGTGCTCTCCCTAGCATCCAAGCATCCTACAGCCAGTGCATTTCTCTGTTGGTGCCTAACCTCAAAGCAGAAGGTATTCTAGAAGCTATACAGTTCACCTACCACCTTACAGACCCAGGCTCTGCAGGCCTCCCCAGGATCACACAGCTGGCCCAGCACGCAAACAGGCATGAGATGCCCAATCTGGTCTTCAAAAGCTAGTGCACAAAATGGTCACCAGAGGGCACTCCAACACAGAGACTTCCATCCAGTAAATCCAGTGAGGTCTAAAACACTGGCATTTATAACCAGCAGCCCAATGACTGACCCAGGCAGTGACAAACTATGATTAAAAGCCACTGAATGATTTAGGCAAAGGAATCAGATATGCAAATTAAGACTCTAAGGAAGTCTTAAAAGGAGGCTGCCAAGTGCAGTGGGGAGGTGACTAAGGAGGGTTAAAAGAGAAGCAGGTAGAACAGTACCAACCTGATATTGGAGAGAAGGGAAGACAGAGGGCTAGGGTGGCTTCCGGAGCTCTCGGTGTCATCAACTGAGATGTGGAAGAGACAGCAAGTGGGGCAGGAGGGTGAAGGAACTGAATTTACGTTGTTTTCATTAACTTTTTGTTTTAAATAAGCTTTTATCTTGACATAATTATAGTTCACATGCAATTGTAAGAAATAATGGAGAGAGATCCTACATGCCTTTTAGCTATTCTTCCCAAAGTTAACATTTTGTAAAACAACAGTGCAATATCACAAGCAGGAGAGACACTGATAAGCCCACAAGCTTATTCAGGCTTTCTAGTTCTGAGTTCCATTTTGAACATTTGAACTTGATATTCACCAGAAATCATGTCCAGGGGCAGGTGGATCCACAGCTCTGACACTCAGAAGGTCAGGGGGAAGGCACAGATGTGGGAACTGCTTCCTGGTTGTAATGACATGTCCCCCAGACACAATCCAGAAGCAGGCAGGTCTATTCTGCAGAATAAGAATGTGGGCTGTGTGCTCACAGGGCACCCAGGGCTCTTCCAGTCCTCGGTGTCGGTTACCGACCTGGTGGTGGTGAGGAGTATGGGTTCTGGGGGCAGGCAGCCTGACTCCTGTCCCACTCCATCACTTCAGCTTTGGGGTCATGGGCAACTCATTCTGCCCCTGGGTGCCTCATTACTTGTCTATAAAACAGGGCTGATATATGTACTTAGTCTAGAGCAGTGGTCGGCAAACTCATTAGTCAGCAGAGCCAAATATTAACAGTACAGCGATTGAAATTTCTCTTGAGAGCCGAAAACCAACTTCAGTCACACTGTATATGTGCACAGGCACATGGTATTTTGTGGAAGAGCCACACCCAAGGGGCCAAAGAGCTGCACGTTGCTCTCGAGCCGCAGTTTGCCGACAACTGGTCTATAGGGTTACTTTGAGAATTATGTGATGAATAACATGTTAGAACTGCAATGCTACCCAGGAGGAAGCAAACTTATGTGATTTATAGGGCCAGGCAGACAGCGGTCCACCAGTAGGAAGTAGGTGCAAGTGGTATCTCATTGACCAAGCAGAGAAAGACAGCTAAGATCTGCCGGTAAGTGTGTCTAGTTGGGAGCGAGTGAACAGGTGGCTAAGGAAAACTACCGACAGTGTCTCTCTGAAGTTCAAGGGAAGGTGAAAGGCAAGGAGGGCAGCCTGAAGAGAGAGGTGAAGAGCTAACACAGGACACTCTGCCCAAGGAGTGAATAATATAGTTGAGGGAGGAGTAACAAAAATACCTCCAAAAAGATAAGGGCCATTATTAGGCAATCTATATATACTAGTAAAAGCCAAGCAACCAGAACAACAGAATGACTGGAATGGCCAGAACAGTCGCTATGACATGCACTGTGGAGGCCAACCGTCACCCTCCAACTGCTTATAGCCCCTCCCCCTGGCCTGCCCAGCCCCAGATGGGCCCCCTCCACCCCAATCAGGTGTGGGGCCAGCCAGCCAATCTCCCAAGACTCCTCCCCACCACCACCATCCTGGCCACAATTGCCCCCCCGCCCCCCCCATCAAGGGTGGGACCAGCTGGCCAACCTCCCACATCCCCTCCCCAGAGTTGGCTCTGCCCTGGATCTTGCCATCCCCCACCAGGGGCAGGGCCAGCGGCCAATCTCCCGGGCCCTCTACCCCGACTGGCCCAGCCCAATCAGCCCCCATGGGGGTGGACTGACTGGGCCCCACCCATGCACAAATTCATGCACCAGGCCTCTAGAATATAGATAATGCACAGTTGTGTGACTGATAGTTAATGCTTGACGATTTCATAGTTAAAAGAGACAAGTGGCCAAATGAGGAAACAAGTGGCCACGGCCCAGGCAGAAAACGGAGAGGGGCTGACAGGGAGGACTAGGAGCGGACTTGTGTTCCAGCAGCAAGGAAACTCCTGTCTGCGCACCGTGCTTGCAGGTGCCATGGCATCTGACACCTCAGAAGAGCATTTGACTCTTTTCTTAGTTTTCCCTCCTGCTGTCAGACCTCCAATTCCTGTTTTTTGGGTTGTTGTGGGTTTCTTGATTTTTTTTTTTTTTGGTTTTTTTTTTTACTGTAGACAGTGCTTAACTGTTGCATTTAGGGATTTTTCTAGTTGTCCTTTTTCCCTATCTACCCCATACATGCATCTGAAGTAAGACTCGTGGAAGCCACAGGATCCAATTTTAGCCCCTAGAACAAGAATTTCTTATTCTACATGTCAATCATACAACCAGCTTCTTTGCAAAAGAGCTTCAGGGTTTCTTCCCAACAGGTGCCTCATACTAAATTAAACCTCAGCCGGCAGGGCATGACATAGCTGTTTGCAATTAATGCCTTACTATCAAGGGGGGACTTTCTCAAATCTTCTCAGCTTCTATAGAAACCTAAGTGAGCCCTGGCCATGGTTCCTAGCTAGAATAACAGGGACATTATTTTCACAAATATTAAACTGGTACATTTAATTAACCCCTTAGGACAAGTCCCCACAGCCTTCCACATCTGAGACCAAGCCACGGGTTGTATTGCCCCAGGAGAGGAAAGCTATAGCAAGACAACAAAATTGTCTTTGGTAAGAGAACTTGATGAGACAATAGCTTGGCTTCCCTGGGTAGCAAACACACCTCCGTGCCCTCCTAGACCCTTGGCATAAAGGCAAGGACCCCTGAGGGTCTGGGTGGGGGTTGGAGAAATGGAGCAGCTCCAAGGAAAGACTGGCTGCCCATCCCACTGACGGCCTTGAACATGCCTGAATGATTACCTGATATTTCATTTCCTCAATCCTCTTCTAGCTCTTGCCACAGAAGATGTGGTAGAAAGCTCCAGTCATTTGTGAAGCAAAAATAAATTACATTTTCTTTTTATACTTTGCATTGGAATTTCATTCCATGATCTATGTCCTCAGAGTAGTTTCTACACTAAAGCAGATTGTTTACTGCTTACATCCTAAATGCAGGTGCTGGGACATTCATACTTTGGAGCAAGCTTTAGAAGAGAAGTCTTTCACCAGGACACAAGATCAAGTGCTACCACAGACATTTCATTGCCAGACAACCATGCACAGTAACTCTAGTCCAAAAAGCTCCCTCACACACCAATGCTTCCACACTGTGCAGCCCCATGCCCCCCTTCCTCTTCCGCGAACCAAAGAGTGAGGCATGATATATCCATTTAATTGAATCTGTTCACATTAGCTGTGCTACTCTCACAAAGGGATCTAACTTGTCCAGGGGCAGATGGATCCACAGATCTGACACTCAGAAGGAGGTCAGGGGGAAGGCACAGATGAGGGGACTGTTTCCTGATTGTGACACGTTCCCCAGACACAATCCAGGAGCAGGCAGGTCTCTTCTGCAGAATAGGCCATGCACTGACCCTTAACCAATGCATTTTCTATTCTACCAATACAAGCTGAGTGTTCCCTGACTCAAATATCAGGAAGACAACATGAGCTTTTAGAGCTGCTTTGGTCAAGGGACTTCATCTGGAAGATTATATACAATTTGTCAGAAAATGACTCTGAAACTGAAAGGATGTCTTTTTTAATATTTTTAAAAAAAACTTACAATTCAGAGAGACCAAAACAAGATGGTGGCCTAGGAAGTCTCCTAAGCTGCCACCTCCTCAACAATTTGGAAAAAAAACAGCAGCTGAAATCGAAAGGGATCACACCAGACCCACAGGAAAGCTGGCGAAATGGGAAGGCTACAACTAGACACCAAGCAGGACACCGCTGCTGCTGCCATGTGGAGTTTAAAACTACAGCAAAACTGAACCTGCCGGAGCCACTGCCACCGGGAATGAGGGAAGCCAGACCTCGCTCCGCCCCGGGGCCCAGGGAGTGGGCCAGCCCCTCCGGCCGCCATGGGAGCTGATGTGGGCCTCCGCCGTGCCTTCGGCTCCTGCCCGGATGAGAAGACTGTGAGCGCGACCTCCCTGCTGGCAACCATCCTGGCCCGCAGCCATCCCAGCCCGCCCACCTTGCTGGTCAGGAGCGGGCTCAGCGTCTCCCCGCCCGCAGGCAGCTCGGCCCAGCCCCCTCCTCCCTCACCCCCGCCCCCCGCGCTCGCTGTTCTGGCGAAGAGATGGTGCAGCATTTCTCCGCCCGCAGCCAGCTCGGCCCAGAAATGGGAAGGCTACAACTAGACACCAAGCAGGGCACCTCTGCTGCCATGTAGAGTTTAAAACTACGGCGAAACCTGACCAGCCGGAGCCGCTGCCTCAGGGAATAAGGGAAGCCAGACCTCACTCCGCCCCAGGGCCCCGGGACTGGGCCAGCCCGCCAGCCGTGGGAACCAGGGAGCTGATATGGGACCTTCGCCACGCCTTCGGCGCCTGCCCACAACCATCCCGAGGAGCAGGCGCGACATCTCCAGGCCTGCCGCGGCTTGGCCCAGTCTCCGCACACACCTTACTGGTGGGGAGCTGGCGCGGTGCCTTCCTTTTGTGACACCCAGAGAGTCCTTGCGTCGCCGCCACCGCCCGCAGCCGGCTCTGCCCAGCCTCCGTGCACCGTGCTGGTGGGGAGATGGTGCAGCGCCTTCCCTTTGCGCCCCGGGAAAACTTTCCGCCGCCACCACCACCAGCCGGCTCCAAAGCTTCCGCCACTACCACCATGTGGATTTTAATACTACAGGGGAAATTGAGACACAGGAGCTACCGTCGTTGCCTCACCCACCGCCGCCCCCACGAATGGGAATCCACTGAAATCAGAGCTCATTACGCCCCAGGCTCAGAGAGAGTGTGGCTTCAGAACTTAGCCTCTGCGTCCACAGCAGCTCCGTTTCCACAACAAAGGAGACACCATTGAGGGGGAACTCTCCCCCCGCAGCCATCTCAGACTGCCCACAACCTTCCCAGCACACCTGCCGTGCTGGTGAGGAGCCGGCACGGCGCCTTCTGTTAGCGGCCCCAGCAAGTACTCCCTCATCCGGCGCATGGCCGAGCCAAAGCTCCCACCACTGCCGCCATGTGAACTTTAAAATTACAGTGGAAATTGAACCACAGGAGCGACCGTCGCTACTGCAACGGCCACCGCCACCCGCCACCGCCACGAATAAAGGAAATCCACCGAGAACAGACCTCACTATGCCCTGGGCTCAGGGAGTGGGCAGCCTCAGAACTTAGCCTCCGAGTCCGCAGTTGCTCCGCTTCCGCACCGAACGAGACACCTTTGAGGGCGGTCTACCCACCTGCAGCCATCTCAGTCCGCCTGCAACCGTCCCAGCCTGCCCACCATGGTAGCAAGGAGCTAGCATGGCCCCTCCCATACGCGACCCCAGCACTCCAGAGGGGCCATGTGCCCTGGGTGAGCCATATGTCCCAGGGGGCCGTGTGCCCCGGGTGAGCCATGTGTCCCAGGCAGCCCTGTGCCCTGGGTGAGCTGTGTGTCCCAGGGGGCTGTATGCCCCGGGTGAACCATGTGTCCCAGGGGGCCCTGTGCCCCGGGTGAGCCATGTCCCCCAAAGGGGCCGGGTGTCCCGGCTGAGCCGTGTGTCCCAGGGGGCCGTGTGCCCCGGGTGAGCCGTGTGTCCCAGGGGGCCCTGTACCCCAGGTGAGCCGTGTCCCCCAAAGGGGCCGGGTGTCCCACGTGAGCCATGTGCCCCAGGGGGCCATGTGCACCAGGAGAGCCGTGTGTCCCAGGGGAAGAAGTGGGACCCAGGGGGAGGGGCCGTGAGAACCAGAGGAGGAGTGGACTCTATTCGTGTGGTCCTGAGATAGTTACCATAAAGCAAGCAGAGTGTCAAATGACAGTGGGGAGGGGAAGGAGACCTGGGGGGAGATAAGAGAACAACTGAAGGACTGATATGCATGAATATAAGTACAACCAACGAACACAGAACTCTGGGGAGGGAGGGCATGAATGGGAGGGGGGGGCGGCAATGGTAAGATTTTATTAAGATATAATACCTTAATAAAAAAAATTGAAGGAAAAAAAAATGTCCATACTTCCCAAAGCAATTGATAAGTTCAATGCACTCCCTATTAAAATACCAATGACATAATTCACAGGCTTAGAAAGGACTCTCCAAAAGTTCATTTGGAACAATAAAAAACCCCGAATAGCCACAGCAATCTTGAGAAAGAAGAGTAAAGTAGGAGGGACTTCAATACCAGATTTCAAGCTGTATCACAAAGCCACTGTTCTCAAAATAGCCTGGTATTGGCACAAGAACAGACATATAGATCAATGAAATAGATTAGAGAATCCAGATATCAACCCAAATCAATATGCTCAATTAATATTTGACAAAGATCGCATGAGCATACAATGGAGTCAAGACAGTCTCTTCAGTAAATGGTGTTGGGAAAATTGGACAGATACATGCAAAAGATTGAAACTAGATCAGCAACTTACACCATACACAAAAATAAACTCAAAATGGATACATGACTTAAACATAAGACAGGAAACCACAAAAATACTAGAGACATCCACAAGCAGCAAAATCTCAGACCTATGCCTAAAGAACTTCTTCACTGACACTAACCCTAGGACAATGGAAGCTACAGAGAAAATGAACAAATGGGACTACATCAAAATAAAAAGCTTTATTACAGCAAAAGAAACCATCAACAAAACAACAAGAATTCCCACGGTATGGGAGAACATATTTGCAAATGATATCACTGATAAAGGTTTAATCTCCAACATCTACAGACAGTTTATACAACTCAATAAAAGCAAAATAAATAAGCCAATTAAAAATTGGGAAATGGACCTAAATAGAATCCTCTCAAAAGAAGACAGAAGGAAGGCCAAGAGGCACATGAAAACATGCTCAAACTCACTAATCATCAGAGAGATGCAAATCAAAACAACAATGCGATACCATCTCACACCTGTCAGAATGGCCAACATCAACAAAACAACAAATGACAAATGTTGGCGAGGTTGCGGAGAAAAAGGAACCCTCATGCTCTGTTGGTGGGATTGCAGGTTGGTGCAACCACTGTAGAGAACAGTATGGAGCTTCCTCAAAAAACTGAAAATGGAACTCCCATTTGACCCAGTAATCCCACTACTAGGAATATACCCCAAGAAACTAGAAACACCAATCAGAAAGGATATATGCACCCCTAT
This sequence comes from Vespertilio murinus, assembly GCA_963924515.1. Classification (NCBI taxonomy): domain Eukaryota; kingdom Metazoa; phylum Chordata; class Mammalia; order Chiroptera; family Vespertilionidae; genus Vespertilio; species Vespertilio murinus. The sequence goes on along the minus strand of OZ004706.1, from coordinate 107,283,248 downwards.
GTTCATAGCAGCACAATTTACAATAGCTAGGATTTGGAAACAGCCTAGGTGTCCATCAGCAGATGATTGGATCAAAAAACTATGGTACATCTACACAATGGAATACTATGCTGCCATAAAAAGGAAGGAATTCTCATCATTTGCAGCAACCTGGATGGAATTGGAGAGCATCGTGCTGAGTGAAATAAGCCAGTCAATGAAAGAGAAAGACCACATGACTTCACTCATTTATGGATATTAAAGAACATTATAAACAAATGAACAGAAAGATAGATATAGAGACAGTAAAAACAACAAGCAGACTGTCAAATGACAGCATTGGGGGGGGGGGATCTGGGGGAGATAAGAGATCAACCAAAGGACTGGTATGCATGCATATAAGTACACCCAATGGACACAAAACTCGGGGGGGGGGGGCATGTATGGAAGGGGGGGCAATGGTAAGCTATGTACACATATAATACCTTAATAAATTTAAAAAAAATTAGCCTGCTATTTTTGGTCAATTAACTCACCCCTAATGCCCTGGCAGAGCCAGACCATTTTGCTGGCCTTATACAGCCTAGACCAGATGTTCCCCACCCCTGCTAAGCAACAGATCTGCAAGATGGATTACAAATAAAAATTCATTGAGCACCAAGCTTTTGAAGCACCTTTCATACCTCACCCAACAACACTACGCCTCCCAAGCCCTCAGACACCCTGCTTTCATTTGAGGGGGCTGGAAATTCTATCAAGCAAACAGGACCCAGTAACAAGTTGAGGACAGAATTCTCAGCCTTCCTACTATCCGGGAATCCCCCATGTCCCCTTATTTGTAAACTGGAGATAATCAGCTGCCTCAGAGGGACTCCGGGAGGACTGCTCCAAATGGTAAAGTAGGTATTTTTATAGCATAATATGTTTCCAGTATAGACTTGCATGCATGTACTTCAGAAACATTCCCTAACTTTTCCAGCCTCTCTATCAGTTCCCCATTATTCATGGCTGTTAAGCCATGAAGAGTAAAAATTTCAATACTGACAATTAAATTTTGATTCTAATTACCATTTTATCATAGAAGATGATCAATTAATCCAAGCAGGAGTTAACATTAAAACTGAGAAAATGTTGAGTGGCAATAGGTTCTTAACAGAAAATGCCAGACAACATAATTCACCCAAACCAACAAGAAGAGAAGAAATAATAGTAGTATAGACAGTTCACATAATAGAACCATAAACCTAACTCATTTGTTCTTAGCCTGCAAGGGAAGAAGATAATTAACTAATTTAAGATCAAGAAATATTTCTTAAGATGCAAAAAGAAAACAAATAAGAATGTTCCAAATGCCGAACCAGTTTGGCTCAGTGGATAGAGCGTCGGCCTGCGGACTGAAGGGTCCCAGGTTCGATTCCGGTCAAGGGCATGTACCTTGGTTGTGGGCACATCCCCAGTGGGGGGTGTGCAAGAGGCAGCTGGTCGATGTTTCTCTCTCATCGATGTTTCTAGCTCTCTATCCCTCTCCCTTCTTCTCTGTAAAAAATCAATAAAATATTTTTTTTAAAAAAGAATGTTCCAAATTTTTACTTTAAGGCTACATTTCTATAAGACCCAGCTTGTATTTTTCTTCTTCAGAAACATTCCCTAACTTTTCCAGCCTCTCTATCAGTTCTCCACTATTCAGTGGGCACAGTTTTCAGTTTTGCAAGATGAAAACGTTCTAGATCTATTGCACAACAATGTGCACATGCAGGTCACACAACTGACCTGGACACTTAAATGATTAGGATGACAAACTTTGTTTTTTAGCACAATGTTTTAGTCTCTGTAGATAAGAAAGTTTTACATATTCAATTAATTGAACTACACACATGGAAAAAATATGTCTTCCAATTTTTACAAAGAATACTTACTTCATTTTTGTTAAGGTCCTAAGAAGCAAGTCCTCGGCTTAGTTAAAAGTAGGTGCTAAAATTGTACTGCATTCCCTGAACTTCCTTCAAATCTTTTTCATAACACACATTTTTATAACATGGTATCTTCCAGAAAAGGCAGCAACAAAATAATACTAACTGGGTGCAGAGACTAGGATTTAGTTAACTTTTCACTTATATCAAAGTTAGACTTGCAGTCTTGGGAGTCCACAGCTCTACTGGCCTTGTGAAAACAGCAGCCCAAATGGCATAAAGCCCTCATTTCCCACTCTCCAAAGGCGATTCTCCTTAACTCTCCTCTCTGTGTCTTTTGTTTACCTCTTCATCTCTAAATACCATGCTTACAGGCTTACTTCTTGGTTCTAAGCACTATCTACTGCCTTCCTGTATGGAAGGTGATGGAATACTCAGCTTCCTTTCCCCTCCCACCAAGTCATTACTTACATATTCCTGTCTTCCTGTCCTATCTTCACAACAAAAGACTGTAGCAGATTTTAATTCTGAAGCGAGTATATTTATAACAATCATTTGATTTTTCATGTAATAGAAATGAGATAAACATAAAATTGGAGAAATTAATAAAATTAGGAATACAAACTCCCATTTACATGCACATACGTGCAGTCCTGTGTTTCTCTACCACCCATGGATAGGGCCCAGATGCCATGGCATCCTAAGTGATATCTTCAGCATTCAGATCTTGCTTTCTAAACACTAGGAAGAAGCAGGGATCCTTGAAGAAATGGTTAGTGGAGGATATGAGGCCAAAAAAAAAGCACAAGATGAGCCTGGGCCATCTTTCTGTGCTGATATATAGCAATCCTCATGAAATAACAGCTTCAGGCATGGTTCAATGGATGCTCAAACTTTTAGGTGAAGGACTGTGGAGGAGCAGGATGGAGGCAGCAGCAACACTTTTACCTTGTACAGGAGAATGGTGCTTACAGATACCCAGGCTCTTTCATCAATGAAAACCTACTCTTCAATCCCAAGTAAAGCATGAACTTAGATCACTCTTATACAAACACTCTGTCCAACCTCCAGGGTTATTTTCATAGCAAGCAAGGCAGATCTCTCTTTCATGACAAATGAGATACAGGGGCACTGAAAATGTGGAAGTTTGGAACTAGAAGCTGGTGCCGGAATCAGAAAAGTTAGCATGCAATATCTGCAGGAACTCAAACTGAAAATAAGCTGGTGGGCTCAGATAAGAAACCAGACTGTCAATTATGTGTTTAGTGGGGTGTATTTTTATAGTCCAAATAGCTCAGTGAACATGTCACAAATTAATTACCCAATGTGCAAGAAAGGTAGCTTTTCTTCTTTTCATAGGCTGGGGAGGGAAGGGGGAAATAAGAACAATGGTTCCAAGAGTACAGTCAACCAAGAAAAGTCTGTCATCCACCTCCAACCCCAGCCCAACAAATGCTCAGGGAAGTTTAATCATGAAGCACTTTAAGCTTCTTCTAGTCTAACTCTTCCCCAAAAGAGACCTCATGCCCATCATACCTCTTGTCAGTTTTCCCCATATTGAACAACCAACAACCCCTAGCCAGAATTAGAGCTGCTCACCTTGCAAACAATGCCATCTTTCTCTTTAGTTTCTATGGCCCCTGGACTCTGCTATGCTCTGCCTGTTCCCATGGCACCCATGAGAGCAAGAGCTCTGGCCCTCCAGTGCCACCCAAAGCCCCCTGGCCCTGCATCCTGTTCCCCATTGGCACCTTTCTCCCATGCAAACGTTCCTGCCTCCAGGGGCCCAGATCCACAGCATGCACCCAGCAACCAGGTCACAGCAGGGAGGAAAGAGCTTGTGCCCTCTAGTGAGCCGACCTCCAACTGTGCCAGCAAAGACCTCACTTTGGAGGCTTGAGTCTCTTATACACAGATGGAATAATGAAACCTTCACTGCAAGATTCCTATACTGATTAAAGATAATGTCTACAAAGTTCCCAGCACGATGCACAAAATAATTATGAATGCTGGCTAGTAATAACAGTACTCTCAGTGGCAGTTCTACATACTCTTACTAGTCCACATTTACTGGCCATTTAGTGTGCCAGGCACACTTCTACACTCTTTGAAATAAGTATTGACTCATTTCATCCTTAAAAGATTCTGCGAAACATCCATTTTACAGACAAGAAACTGAGGGAGTATTATAACAACTGTAATAAGAGGCCCTTCCACACTCCCCAACATCCAGCCAACAGAACTGGCATATCCACTCTAGTAAACAGCCTTTCACCACCGCCCACTGGGTCAAACTATCTGATGGCCCTATTTCTCTCCTGCAAGAAATGTGTTTCCTGATATACCACCCCTAATCTGCCTCCTGGGATATAGTGTACCTCCAGTCAAACTACTCAAATGTCACTGCCTCTGTGGGTCCCCCTGGACTTCCCTCCACATGACATTCGTTTCACTATGAGTGGTAGGGCATATATCCAAGCAATCCAAACACTAGAGAAGGAAGGAAGACTAACAACTACATTCTCCCTCTCTCCCCGGACCAGCAGAGTCGGAACGGGCTTCAGAGACTAGATGGACTCGTGCGGGGAGGGGAGGGTTCCAGGCAGCTCCACACCTCAACATCCTCCTCCGTGAAGTGGGATAAAGTATCCCTCTCTCTCAGAGAATCTGAATAAATCAGGAAATGAGCAGACAATACACAGAACCCAGCAGACGTCACTAACGGAACAGGAAATGTGATGTCACAGCATACCGCAGTAATCCTGGGAGACTTTGGGAGGGGCAACTATTCCCACACTGGCTGACAGGAAAGCAGCCCTGGGATCCAACAGCAAGGGGATGAAGGGTCCCAAGGCTAAAACGTTCCCTCAAGTAGCTGAGACCATTTCTACAGTGCTATCAGGAGCTGACTCAACCTGGGGCTGAAGGGAGTGATCTGCTGACCTCATTAGAGAATTCTATGCCCATCCAGAAATGCTATAGAGATGACAAGTGTAAATATGAGTTTTTAGTTGTCTCAGCCATAAGAGCCTCAAGGGGAAAATCCTACAAATAAATGTACAGAGCTCTTTGTTATTTACTATAAAGACTATGTCCTGATCTGTTAATACTTTATGTAATTCTGTGTAAGTTTTGCTTTTTTATTTATTTATTTTTTACTTTTTAAAATATATTTTATTGATTTTTCACAGAGAGGAAGGGAGAGAGATAGTTAGAAACATCAATGAGAGAGAAACATCCACCATCTGCCTCCTGCACAGCCCCCACTGGGGATGTGCCCGCAACCAATGTACATGCCCTTGACCGGAATCAAACCCAGGACCCTTCAGTCCGCAGGCCTATGCTCTATCCACTGAGCCAAACCGGTTTTGGCTGGCTTTTTTATTTTTAACTATTAGCTAGACCAGTGGTTGGCAAACTGCGGCTCGAGAGCCACATGTGGCTCTTTGGCCCCTTGAGTGTGGCTTGACGTTAGAACCACTTCTTCAAAATAGACTCGCCCAGGCCGAAAACCGACTTCTGCGCATGGGCCACGAAGTTTCAACTGCACCGTACGTATATGCCCACACGTGGTATTTTGTGGAAGAGCCACACTCAAGGGGCCAAAGAGCTGCATGTGGCTCACAAGCCATGGTTTGCCAACCATTGAGCTAGATCATTTTAAGTGCTTTTCTCTAGTGAGCTCAAAACATTTAAGATAGCTAAGCATCCTTGTTCAATTAAAAAATTAAACATCATTCAACTCAAAAAATATCTGAAACTATGTATTATACCTCGCATGCTTTCCTTTGAGTCTGCAACACTCACCTATGTGACAGCATTTTCTGAACATCATGTCTACCAATTTCCTCTTCTGTATTTTATTTTTTAGGTCTCATAAGGACAAAATATTACCTCTTCCTCCAAGCTTGCCTAATTCACCTCTATTTTAGAATTGCTGCCCTGAAACTAGCATATATCCAAGTCAAATATTCCTTGCCCTCCTTGAAATTACATATGAAACCTCACCTGTAAGCCCAGGGCCCCCCTCCTCTCACTTTTGGGTCCACATTACTGGGTGTGTCTGTGCTAGCTGCGAGCTCCCAGGGCAGTTCCCAGTTAGTCTACATTTTGGGTCCGTAACTCTCGGGATGGTAGTGAGGATTTCCTTGTGGCTGTGTGTACAGTATCTACACACCAGGGCCCACACCTTTGTTTCTGTGAATCCACCTAACTTCAGGGAAACTCTCTTTAATGAAATCAAACAGCCGTGTCATTTCATAGCACTGTTCTAACTCTAAAGGTGGGAACTAAAAATAAAACATATGTTTCTATTTCAGAGGAATGAAAGCCATGTCTATTAAAAAAAAAAAAAAAAAACTTTACAAAGAACAATCAAGACAAAGCAGTCATAAACCAACCCCAGAAAAGGGTGTCACCTGATAGTGAATCTCGCCCCAAATGTGCTGAATGATTCTTTTCTCTATCAAAGCAAGAACACAGAACCTATTACTACAAGTTAATCTCCTGAAATGTGTGCAACTTAATCCAATCCAATACAAAGATATGTGTGTACTTGCTGGCTGTATGGCCTGCGGTGAGTGTGAAACCTGCTACTTTATGGCTCTGCCTCCACAGCCAAAAGCTTTAATGTGTGCCGTATAATCTGCTTCTGGAAGCTGAAGAAGGTGCTGAAGATGAAGCAGGAAGTAAGAAGTTACCAGGTGTAGCAGGCTGACATTAAACCAATATGAGATGTTTTAAAGCATGTGCTCTTTTCATATAGTATAGTTATGTTACACCTTTTGTTTTGGATGTATGTTTTCATGCTTTTACAACCACTTCACAGCCCACCTCGCTGGCTCCGGACCTGCCTGGCACGTGAGGGCGTGTGCCTTCTGTCCCTGCCCCTCAGAGCTTCACAGCTGGGCCTCCCTTATCCAATCATAAGCATGTTTTCATTTCATAAAGAATTGTTTGAATACTTAATTTTGAAATGGACATCTTGATGTCACTTCCCTGTGCACATTTCTAGAGTAGTATCACACCTGTTAGAAAGCTCGCTTCAACATCACCTCAAGGAGTCACTGTCTGGTCACTGAAGAGTGAAGACTCTCACTAGAAATGCCCTCCCTTCAGCGTATTCAGTAAACACCTGTCATGAGCCAGTATGTGTGCTGTATGTATGTGCTGTGTGCATGCAGGAGGGATGAAAAGCACAAAACTTTTAAAGAAAATTTCAGCCAAAACTGGTTTGGCTCAGTGGATAGAGCGTCGGCCTGTGGACTCAAGGGTCCCAGGTTCGATTCTGGTCAAAGGCATGTACCTTGGTTGCAGGCACATCCCCGGTGGGGGGTGTGCAGGAGGCAGCTGATCGATGTTTCTCTCTCATTGATGTTTCTAACTCTCTATCCTTCTCTCTTCCTTTCTGTAAAAAAATAAATAAAATATATTTAAAAAATAAAAAGAAAGAAAGAAAATTTCAGATAGGGAAGTGTGCTATGAATAAAATAAGAACACTTGAGACTGTAACTGGGAGGAAGGGGGGAGAGAGGAGAAATGCTATTTAGTCAGGTGTCCAGAGAAATCCCTCTGAGGAAATGACATTTGAGCCAAAGCCTCAATTGAAGAGGAGGAGGGATACAAATACCCTAAAGAGCAACCCAAGCACCCGGAGGAGAAAATGCAGAAGCGCTGAGAAGGCATGGAGTACGGCAGGAGGAAGGATAGAAGGATGGCCATCTGGCCTGGACATCCTGGGAAGTGAGGTGAAACAGCAGATGGCCACGGCAAAGAATAGGGGTGTTCATCCTAATTGCAGTAAGAAATTATTATAAAGTTTTATAAAGAGGGTGGTGAAGTATTCAGATGCAGGACATATCTGAAGTATTATCCCTAGAACCTGCTGCAGGAATCAAGATCCTTGGACTGAGTGAACAATGACCAGCTTCTCCACCCACACCATGAGTGACTTTGGCCTCACCATGAACTTTCTCAGTACTCACCTTAAGGACTGTGTACAGAGGGTGCAAGCAGCAACTGCTTGAAGAATCAGTAATCAAACATGCAACATAGCATACCTTCTCACTTACCCAAATTGGGATCAGGAGCCTGGCGTTTCTTAATTTTAGCTTCAGAAAAAGCAGAATAATAGGCACAAGTCATCTTGATAAGCCACATTGCTCGAACCATTGGCACTGAATATTTAGCTAAATATGCAAAAACATCTTCTTTTTTACTAAGGATGGGAACCTAAAAAGAAATAACATATTTATAATAATCACATATTATATTCACCATTAGCAAAAGAAAGAGACTATACATTCTTTCTAGTTACAAGAAAATATATCCTTCTTTAAAAATATACCCTGCCGAAACTGGTTTGGCTCAGTGGATAGAGCGTCGGCTTGTGGACTGAAGGGTCCCAGGTTTGATTCCGGTCAAGGACATGTACCCTGGTTGCGGGCACATCCCCAGTTGGGGGTGTGCAAGAGGTAGCTGATAGATGTTTCTAACTCTCTATCCCTCTCTCTTCCTCTCTGTAAAAAACAATAAAATATATATTTTTAAAAAGTATATCCTTAATGGATTTTAATCAAATCTATGTTTAGCACATTGGCAACACAATTTTATAAGCTGTGTTTTCTTCCTTCTAAAAACAAATTACCTGCAAATTGTCAGATGCTGAAAGCTACTCATTGTATCAACAAAATAGAAAATAATAATCATTTCATGACAGTCCTCTGAGTTTATCCCAAAATTGGAACAGACAGGTCAAGTGAAAAACTGTCCCCACTCTACATTTCTTCCCAGAACACTTTTTTGTATAAAAATTTTCAACTGTATCATTTTGTAAAAATTAACAATCTCTACAAAGCTTTTAAAAGTGCCTTTAGCCCAAAATTTAAAATAGAGGCTAAAATAATGGAACAGTGAATTTGCCTAATAAACACTGAGCTAGAAATAGCTGGGTAATTAATTCACTGATGGAAAGTAGGCACTTGGGGCAGTTAATTATTTCCTCCAGACCACAAAGGTACTATTTAGCAAATTAGTATCCCCATGTACCACCATGTGATTTGAAGGAGTTAAACCACTCTTAGAATTCCTCATAAATATCCTAGGACTGAAATATACATATTACTGAAATTAGAGTAGGAGTGGACAAAGGTTTACCGGCTGTGACGCAGCAGGACCAAAGCAGTGACAGGGAGAGGCAGGCAGCTCCCCACTCCCTCGCCCCCCCTGCCCCCGCTTCCCATGGAGGGACGAGGGCCTCTCTGCTCCATCCCTGCCAGGCTCTTCATTTATGGATGAGATAATACCATCTCACTGAGTGGTTAGAAGGGTAAAGCAAAAGAATTTCATGTATCAAAATTATAACAATTTTTTTTTGTTGCCAATACCAAAGATTTCTCCATGCCAGCCAAAATGTTTCCAAGCCATGAACATGACCTCTCCTAAGAGAATCCTAAACACCACACCGTGGACACAGAGCCCCAATCTCTCTGACCCACACTCTTATTTAATTTTGTGCTAGAAATCAAGGCTTCAAACAGGCTAACTGGTTCATATAGCATAGCATTTTTCTCTTAGTCAACCAAATCCTCATTTAGTCAGTGGATTTTTATATCATACACTAGAGGCCCAGGACACAAAATGTGTGCACAAGGGGGGGAAGTGGGAGGTCTCCTAGGCCAGTCTGCACCCTCTCCAATCCGGGGCCCCTCAGGGTATGTTGATTGCCTGTTTAGGCCTGGGTCAGGACATGTGTGGGAAGCAACCAAAGAGACACACCGATGTTTTTCTCTCTTTCTACCCCCTCCCTCCCTTTCACTCTCTCTAAAAATCAATGGGGAAAAAAATATCTTCAAGTGGGCTAATGCTCACTTTTTTCCATTGATTTTTCCTTTGATTAAAAAAAAATCTCTTGAAAATGTAGCTTACAAGGAACATCGTTCAAGCAGCATAAGGCTCATATTTGTTATCATTTATTCAGTTCAAGACCTGAGTGACTGCTTCTCACTCAGAACACAGTTTGGTGGTCAGGCTGCCTCTTAATCAAACATACCAAAGATTATAATACCATGACCTAAAAAAATAGGCAAATGCAAAAATTAGAATTAGCATCTCCAAAGAAATGATAGCATCTTTTATAGATGCTTGAAGTATTTCTTTTGAATAACAATTGACAGGAGGAAACAAAAATTTTTTGAACAAGTGAAATGTTCAGATAAAATAGTAAACAAAACAGAGCCACAATTCTTACTATAACAGCAGAAAGCAAACCTCTAGCTTCACTCATTGCTCCTGTGGCAGAGCCTTAAGAAAGGTTGACTCAAATAAAGGGATTTAGGATGTAGAAGAATATATGTGAAGAAAGTTAATTAAGAAAAAGACACACATTGATAGATTTGTCAATTTAAAGTTTGGGCCAGCCGAAACCGGTTTGGCTCAGTGGATAGAGCATCGGTCTGGGGACTGAAAGGTCCTGGGTTCGATTCCGGTCAAGGCACATCCCTGGTAAGGGGTGTGCAAGAAGCAGCTGGTCGATATCTCTCTCTCATCGATGTTTCTAGCTCTCTATCTCTCTCCCTTCAACTCTGTAAAATATCAATAAAATATTATTTAAAAAAATAATAATAAAGTTTGAGCCAACTAAGGAAGGAATATATGTTTACCCCGAGTGAACTTCCTTGCAGTGATGGATTCTATTTTGAACAAAGAAACTGTCTGAATTGAACTTGTAGCTGAACCTAGGCAATCCCCTGCAGCTGTTTGGTGTCTGAATCAAGGAAGAATTGCATATAAGTCCCAAAAGAAAATGAAAGACACCTAGCATGTGATGGTTTTCCAACCTGGCATCACCTTTCCCCTTGGATGCATGCTACTATCAGCATCAGTGGCGCATGCAGGAGGAAACCAGCTTAGAGCACTAGTTACGTATACAATTTTACCTATATGTTCCCAAAAATTCTAGTTTAGCACTTCTTAGTCGGGATTCAGGAATCTGTATTTTAACAACTCCACCAGGTGATTCTCATCATGAGAGAAGTTTGGGAAACACTGGCCTAGAGAAAGGTGAGATCTGGGATTCAGGCTGGAGGGAGAAACACACACAAAACACATGCATCACATGCAGTAGAAAATAAGAGTCTAAGAGGAAGACTGAACCCCACAAAATCTGCAGCTGTTGGGGTCAGTGTAGCCCTCAAATGTGGAAGGGGATACTCAGGGCTGCTGGTAGAGGGGACTATAGAAATTAACCCACAGCAGGGCTGGGCCAAGAAAGGCAGCCTGAAGTTCTACCAATATACCGGGTGAAGTATGCCAGGGAAAAAAGACGCAAGTTTGTATGAGTCTTGTGTGTTTTTTTCTTCTTTTTTATTTTTAAATCCTTGCTTTTGATTGCTAAGCCCAGTACATAGGATCTCCCAATTAAAAAACACTCACCAAGACTGCAGGGGAAAGCTGTTTTTTCTGGAATCTGGGGATCAGAGTAGGGAGAGACAAGTAGAAAACTAGCTCTAGGTCAGTCTATTCCCCCAACCCAGTATTGAGTGCTGCAGGGAAAGCAATCTAAACACTGGGTAAAGGAAGGGACTTTTAGTACAGGATATCAACACAGAAATACTGCCACCTAGGGGTTGTATCAGAAATTGACTTTGTAGGAGGCCCTGTGCCCCGGGTGAGCCCTGTGTCCCAGGGGGCCCTGTGCCCCGGGTGAGCCGTGTGTCCCAGGGGTCCATGTGCCCCGGGTGAGCCGTGTGTCCCACGGGGCCCTGTGCCCCGGGTGAGCCCTGTGTCCCAGGGGGCCCTGTGCCCCGGGTGAGCCGTGTGTCCCAGGGGGCCCTGTGCCCCGGGTGAGCCGTTGTGTCCCAGGGGGCCGAGTGCCCCGGGTGAGCCACTGTGTCCCAGGGGGTCGTGTGCCCCGAGTGAGCCATGTGTCCCAGGGGTCCCTGTGCCCCGGGCGAGCCGTGTGACCCGGGTGAGCCGAGTATCTCAGGGGGCCGTGTGCCCCAGTGAGCCGTGTGTCCCAGGGGGCCCTGTGCCCCAGGTGAGCCATATGTCCCAGGGGGCCCTGTTCCCCGGGTGAGCCCTGTGTTCCAGGGGAAGCAGTGGGACCCATGGGGAGGGGCAGTGAGAACCAGAGGAAGAGCGGACTCTATTCATGTGCTCCTGAGATAGGCACCATAAAACAAGCAGATTGCCAAATGAGGAGCGGATTCTATTCATGTGATCATGAGATAGTCACCATAAAACAAACAGATTGTCAAATGACAGCAGGGAGGGGAAGGAGACCTGGGGGAGATAAGAGAACAACCGAAGGACTGGTATGCATGAATACAACCAACGAACACAGAACTCTGGGAGGGAGGGCATGAATGGGAGGGGGGGGTAATGGTAAGATATGTACACAATATAATACATTAATAAAAGAAAGAAAGAAAGAAAGAAAGAAAGAAAGAAAGAAAGAAAGAAAGAAGAAAAAGAAATTGACTTTGTGTAAATATAACTAAAGGCAGGCTGAGAAACAAAGCGATCCCGACTGCTTGAAAACAAGGTTGTGACTTATGACACAGAGGACCGATGGTACTTAGGGAACACGTCAATAGTGTGCTGCCTACCTGACAGGAAACAGACCTGCCAAGCAGAACAGTAGAGGAAGTGAACGACCTTCACTACTTCACATTTTTATTTTTTATCTTTTACTTGAGAAAGTAAATGTTTTTCCTCACTTAATTTTACCTTTTATTATATTTTATTTTTAATTATTATTATTAATACTATTTAACTTTTTCAAAGTTTTATTTTATCTTTTCTTTATTGTATTTTATTTTATTTTGGGATCAGTGTTCTACATTCTATTTTTATTTTTCCTTTAGCATTATTTTACTCTATCTCAATGTTTCCTTTATGCTAACATTCTCTTCCTCATTTTCCCCTTTTGTCCTATTTCTTTTATCCTATTCCTGTTTTGGTTTTTCTCTACCATTTCACTTTACTCACTGTTAAAAAAATTGATCTTTGGAGAAAAACCAAGATGGCAGCACAGGTAAATGCCTAAATACAGCCTCACTCAACAATTTCAAAAAATACAACTAAAATATAAAGTGGACATTATCCAGAACTACAGAGAAGTTGACTGACAGGAAATTCTATGACTAGAAGGAAAGAGAAAACCAGAAGGAAAATCAGAGGAGCTGTAAAAGCCTAAGGTACAGAGACACGGTGCACACGTGGGGAGAGGATGGAGCTGGAGAGGAGGGGGTGGCTGAGTGCCTGGCTGGCGTTCCCTAGAGGGAAGGAGACAAAAGCTCAGGACAGTGCTGAGCCACAGTTCTGACTGCACTGAATCCCAGTTCTAGGCGAGACCCTGGCATCCCAGGCTCATACAGAGGGAATCTGGGCTGTAAGGCGGAAGCTCAGGGAAGCAGTGAAAGGCAGAGCCCACAAGTCGCACACATTTCGCACAGAGGACAGACTGTTGATTGGGCCTCTGGATTGCCCTAACAGGAAGGAGACATAAGCTCGGGACTGCTCTTAACCCCACTTCCAACTGCACTGAACCCCAGTTGCAGGCACATTGGGGGAGAGACTAGACTGTCTGGCAGCGGGCCAAACTCTAGGGCTCCTTTCTCTCAGAGGTGCTTGCAGCAAATAACAAAGGACACTGAGGTACACTGAGACTCAGGAACCTCAGAGGGCCGGGCTAACCAGAAGTTAAGGCTGTAGGCTCCACCCTAAAACTCCATCCCATCCAAGCTGAGCACAGAGGCTTTTGCAGGTTTCCAAGTCTAGTGGAATAAGGCTGTCTCCTGGCATAGACCCAACCTACCAACTCAGGGAAGCAGCAAAAAAGCTGAAACAAGGAAACATATCACAAATGAAAGAAATGGAGGACAAAAAGCAACTGGATATAGAGTTCAAAAACCATGCTTATAAGGTTGTTCAAGAATCTCCTAGAAAAGGTCAATAAAATAAATGAGACCTATGAGAATATGAAAATGGATCAACTAGAAATAATGAAGGATCAACTAGAAATAAAGAATACATTCTCTGAAATAAAAAATATTATACAGAGTCCTAAAAATAGAGTGGAAGATTGCAAGAATCCAGTCAAACATTTGGAACACAAAGAGCCAGAGGACACTCCTTCGCAGAAGCAAGAACACAAGAGAATCCAGAAAATTGAAGATAGTGTAAGAAACCTCTGGGACAACTTCAAGCGAACCAACATCAGAATTATGAGGGTCCCAGAAGATGACAGAGAGCAAGATACTGAAAACATATTGAAAGAAATAGTGACAGAAAACTTCCCCCACCTGGTGAAAGAAATAGACTTACAAGTCCAGGAAGCACACAGAACCCCAAACAAAAGTAATCCAAAGAGGACCACACCAAAACATATCATAATTAAAATTCCAAGAGCTAAAGACAAAGAGAGAATATTAAAAGCAGCAAGACAAAAGCAGGTAGTTACCTATAAAGGAGCACCCATAGGACTGTCAGCTGATTTCTCAACAGAAACCGTGCAGGCCAGATGGGAATCGCAAGAAATATTCAAGGTGATGAATAGCAAGAACCTACGGCCAAAAATATTCTACTCAGCAAAGCTATCACTCAGAATTGAAGGCCAGATAAAGAGCTTCACAAATAAATTTAAGCTAAGGAGTTCATCACCGTTAAGCCAGAATTATATGAATTGCTAAAAGGGGTTCTTTAGGAAGAGGAAAAAAATAAAGGTAATAATTATGAACAACTAATATGTGACTATCAACAAGTGAATCTAAAAACCAAGGCAAGTAAAAGTCATGATGAATAATATTAACTGGTGAATATAATAGAATCAGAGGTATGGAAGGGGAATGGACTGATGATTCTCGGAGAAATGGGGAAGGAGGGGGCGGGAAGAGACAGAACATAAACTGCACCTATGGATGAGGACAATGGGGGATGGGGAAAGGGAAGAGGGTGGGATGGAAACTTGGTGGAGGGGAGCAATGGAGGGGGTGAAAAATGAGGAACATTTGTAATAATGTGAACAATAAAGATTTATTTAAAGTAAATAAATAAATAAATAAATAAATAAAATTTTGAAAAAATAAAAATTGAGCCGAAACCGGTTTGGCTCAGTGGTAGAGCGTAGGTCTGCGGACTGAAGGGTCCCGGGTTCGATTCCGGTCAAGGGCATGTACATTGGTTGCGGGCACATTCCCGGTAGGGGGTGTGCAGGAGGCAGCTGGTCGATGATTCTCTCTCATCAACGTTTCTAGCTCTCTAAAACTCTCCCTTCCTCTCTGTAAAATATCAGTAAAATACATATTAAAAAAATAAAAAAATAAAAAAAATAAAAATTGATCTTCCTCATACATCTAATTTCTGCTCATCTGCTCCAAGTCCATACACACTTCTCTCTTCTCTTTCTTAACTATCCACATTTTCTTTTTCTTCCCCTTCCTCCCCACTTTTTTTCTTCTTCTATCTATCTTGGTGTTGTTTGTTTGAATGTTGATTAGTTTGGTTTTTATTACTTGTTTTTGTTGCTGCTTTTTGCTTGTTTTTTTACTTCTGTTTTTCCTCTTCTTGCTGGTTCTCTACTTTTACTAATAGCTTAACTAATTCTAACCACAAACTCCAACTATCTATTCTCTATTCTCCTTTCCCAAGAGTAAACAAATACAAAGATAGATAGATTAAAGAAAGGGAAAATTTTATATATACACAGAGAGAGAGAGAGAGAGAGAGAGAGAGAGAGAGAGGCCAGATTATTATGATCCCTGAACGCATAAAAATCAGGCCACTCAATGTGTGTGTGTGTGTGTGTGTGTGTGTGTGTGTATTATATTAGAGTCCCGGTGCATGAATTCAGTCTGGCCAGCCTAGCCAGGGGGAGGGGACATGGGCAGTTAGCTACCCTGCCTGCTGGTTGAACTCCTGGTTGAGGGAACAACTTGAATATTACCCTTTTATTATATAGGATATACACTGAGTGGCCAGATTATTATGTGTTCAGAGATCATAATAATCTGGCCACTCAATGTGTGTGTGTGTGTGTGTGTGTGTGTGTGTGTGTACTAGAAAAGGGTAATATGCTACTTTGTTGGAAGCCCTCACAGTAACGCCCAAATAGCAGGCTGCATAGGGGTGACAAGGCCATCAGGGGAAGTTAGTGAGGGTGAAATCAGGAGCTCCACAGACAAAAAAGGACAAAGGTAGTTTAACACCACCAAACCAGCAATGAAAGAAATGCTAAAGGTTCTGCTGTACAAAGAAGAAATAGAAAAAGAAGAAGGAGCACAGGCATAAAGAATAAAAATGTCAACAAATAAGTACCTATTAATAAGAACTTTAAATGTAAATGAATTAAATGTCCCAATCAAAAGACATAGGGTAGCTGATTGGATAAGAAAACATGACCCATATATCTTCTATCTACAGGAAACCCACCTAAGAACAAAGGACTCACAAAGACTGGTGGTAAGGGATGGAAAAAGGTTTTTCAGGTGAATGGAAATGAAAAAAAAAAAAAAAAAAAAAGCTGGGGTAGCGATACTTATATATAACAAATTATATCTCAAAGTGAAGGTCTTAATAAGAGATAAGGAAGGCCACTTCATAATACTAAAGGGATCAATTCAACAAGAAGATATAACTCTGGTAACCATGTATGCACCCAATACAGGAGCACCCAAATACATTTTTAAAAATTCTGAATGACATCAAGGAAGAGATTGACAGCAATATAGTCATAATAGGGTACCCCATAGTAGGGTACCCCATAGTACCACACTAACACTGGACAAATCCTTTAAACATCAATCCTAAATGACTCACTAGATCAGATGGAATTAATTGACATGTCAATTATATTCAGAACATTTCACCACAAAGCCGCAAAATATACATTCTTCTCAAGTGCACATGGGTCATTTTCAAAGATAAACCACATAGTGGGACACAGGCAAAATCTCTTCAAATTCAAGAAGATAGAAATCATATCAAGCATCTTCTCAGATCACAATGGCATAAAACTCGAAATCAACTAAAATAAAAGCAATCACAAAATTCAAACACCTGGAACCTAAATAGCATGGTATTAAACAATAATTGGGTTACCAAAGACATCAAAGAAGAAATAAAAAGCATCGTGGCAACAAATGATAATGAAAACACACAACAATCAAAAATCTATGAGACAGTGAGAGCAGTCTTGAGAGGGACTGCTCTATAGGCCTATCTCAAAAAATAAGAAACAATGGTAATAAATTATCCAACCATACAACTCAAAGAGGTAGAAAGAGAGCAATAAGAAAAGCCCAACATAAGCAGAAGGAAGTCATAAAGATCAGAGCAGAAGTAAACAACATAGATAAAAAAATAAAAAAAAAAATCAACAAAACCAAAAGCTGGTTCTTTGAAAGGATAAACAAGATTGATGAACCTCTAGCCAGGCTAACCAAGAAGCAAAGAGAGAGGACCCAAATAAACAAAATCAGAAAGAGGTAAAATAACAACTGATTCCACAAAAATACAAGCAATTAAGAAAAAATACTATGAACAACTCTATTCCAACAAAATGGCAACCTAGATTAAAATAGACATATTCTTAGAAAAATATGAGCCCCCAAAACTCATTAGAAAGAATAAGAAACCTGAATAGGCCTATAACTGCTGAAGAAATTGAAGCAGCG
Organism: Vespertilio murinus; assembly: GCA_963924515.1. Classification (NCBI taxonomy): domain Eukaryota; kingdom Metazoa; phylum Chordata; class Mammalia; order Chiroptera; family Vespertilionidae; genus Vespertilio; species Vespertilio murinus. The sequence goes on along the minus strand of OZ004706.1, from coordinate 107,265,685 downwards.
ATCAAAAATCTTCCAGCAAACAAAAGCCCTGGTCCAGATGCCTTTATAGGGGAGTTATAACAAGCATTCAAAGAAGAATTAAAACCTATCCTCCTCTGACTATTCCAAAAAAATTCAAGAGGAAGGCACACTTCTAAGCTATTTCTAGGAAGCCAGCATTATCCTAATCCCAAAACCAGATAAAGACATCACAGAAAAAGAGAACTACAGGCCAATATCCTTAATGAACATAGATGCTAAAATCCTCAACAAAATTCTAGCAAATTGGATCCAGCATTACATTAAAAAGATCATACCCCATGACCAAGTGGAATTTATTCTGGGGACACAAGGATGATACAATATCCACAAATCAATAAATGAGATACATCACATAAACAAACTGAGAGACAAAAATCACTTTTTTTAAAATATATATTTTATTGATATTTTACAGAGAGGAAGGGAGAGAGATAGAGAGCTAGAAATGTCGATGAGAGAGAAACATCAACCAGCTGCCTCTTGCACACCCCCTACCGGGGATGTGCCCGCAGCCAATGTACAGGCCCAAACCCGGGACCTTTCAGTCCCCAGGCCGACGCTCTACCACTGAGCCAAACTGGTTTCAGCCAAAAATCACTTAATCATATCTATTGATGTGATTTGACAAAATCCAACACCCTTTCTTGATAAAAAAAACTCCCAGCAAAGTGGGAACAGAGGGACCATACCTCAACATAATAAAAGCCTTATATGACAAACCTTCAGCCAACATCATACTCAAGGGGAAAAACTAAACTCATTTCACCTAAGAACAAGAACAAGACAGGGATGTCCACTTTCACCACTCTTGTTCGAGCAGGAAGTGCTAGCCATAGTGATCAGACAAGAAGAAGAAATAAAAGGCATCCAAATTGGAAAAGAAGAAGTAAAATTGTCCTTATTCAAGATTACATGATACTATACACAGAAAACCCCAAAGACTCCATCAAAAAACTGAAAATGGAACTCCCATTTGACCCCATAATACCACTTCTAGGACTATATCCTAGGCAAACAGAAACATCAACCAGAAAGAATATATGCACCCCTATGTTCATAGCAACACAATTTACAATAGCTAAGATTTGAAAACAGCCTAAGTGCCCCTCAGCAGATGAGTGGATTAAAAAAACTTTTGTACATCTACACATTGGAAAACTATGCCACTATGCCACTATTAAAAAGCAGGAACTTTTACCATTTGCAGCAACATGGATGGAACTGGAAAGAATTATACTAAGTGAAATAAGCCAGTTAGAAAAAGATAAATATGGCATGATCTCACTCATATGTGGGCTATAATGATCAATGCAAGTTGATGAACAAGAATAGATCAATCTAGAGACAAATGGTAGGGGAGGGGTGGTTAGAGAGCAACCAAACGACTTGTTTGCATACATATTAGCATAATCAATGGACACAGACACTGGAACAGTGGGGGCTTGCCTGGGGTGGGGATGGCTCGGAGGAGGGGAACAGTCAACTGGGGGTAAAGGAGACATATGTAAAACTTTAGACAATAAAAAAGAAGAAATTCTTGCTTGCTTTTCTACACTGTGTCTTGATTGAAATCATTTTCTCAAGAAGACAAAAACTGAGGTCTCTCTCCCCACTGCACCCCCAAATAGCACATGATCACGACTGGGGAAAAAAACACCGCATGGTTCAGGCTGTGTTGAGACAGGCACTACCTGAGTAGCAAGAGGTAGTTGTGCTGACTGTTGTGTTTTCAAGGATTTAATTGCCTTTAACCACTGAAAAATCCATGGAAGGCAACACAAAGCTATGACTACCAGGCAAAATAAAGGCAATGGGAGCTGTGGGTACTCTTTTCAAAGAGCTGCTTTAGAAACGAACAAAGGAGCTCTCTTCTGAGGTCTGCACCAAGCCAGACAAAGAAAACTTAACTGTCAGGAACGAAGATGGGCACCTTAAAACTAAAGGGTTTCAGGGGAGATGAGAAGACCTGTCAGATTATTTGAAAGGTGTGCAAGAAGCTAGAGATCAAGACTAACAGGGAGGTTTCTAGCTCTCATCTAAAATTTAAAGACAGTTTATATCAGTGATCAGCAAACTCATTAGTCAACAGAGCCAAATATCAACAGTACAACGATTGAAATTTCTTTTGAGAGCCAAATTTTTTAAACTTAAACTATATTGGTAGGTACGTTGTTATTAACTTAATTAGGGTACATGGTATTTTGTGGAAGAGCCACACAAGAGGCCAAAGAGCCTCATGTGGCTTGCGAGCCGCAGTTTGCCAACCACTGGTTTATATTAAGATTGTTGAATCTATGTGTTATTTCCCACTTGAGGAAAATGATCAATGGCAAGATTTTAAAAGGACCCTCCCTCCCACCTCACTCTCATTCCAAAAAAACAGGAGCTATAAGCAAACCTGCCCATTTTGCTCTAAAAGTTTTTCAAAGACATTTTTCAAGCACACACAGAATCACTATCTTTATCCCATTGATTAGAAAGAAGACTTAGCTTAAATCATTTGGATGGTTACCTTCCAAGGCAAGGAAGTAACATTAAAGCAAGTATCTATAATAATCTATAATAATAAAAGCATAATTTGCTAATTAGACAAGACATCCTTCCAGGCATCCTTCCAACCTTCCGGACGCAGCTGGGGCTTCAAGGGAAGCCTGAGTCCCGGTGCCAGCGAGAAGTCAGTGCTGGCAGCCAGGGGAAGGAAGTCCTACTTTTGCATGAATTTCATGCGTCGGGCCTCTAGTTTCTATATAGCATACTTCTGACATCCCGGGCTAAGAAAACTGAAAATGTAATAAAAATAACATCTTATGTCCTATTTTTTATTTAAAAGCCTTATCTACCTAAAGTCCACATGAACTGGCTACTGTATGGGTGTTTAGGTCTATAGATGTCCTAAATACCACATGCCATCAAAATAAAGAGGAAACAGCATGTGTAGCACACACCTGGTACAGTCTACCTGCACTAAGGCTTTGAGTTTGGGGGGGGGGGGGGGGGGAGGAGGAGGACTGGGGAAAAGAAATACGGTCAAACCTCATTTGAGTCCCCCATCTAGAATAATTCGGTTCTCAACCAAGTTGTTCACAGAAAAAATGTTTAGGTTGCGGAACTAAACTTAGTTTTTTGACCTGACAATCCTTGCATGCTGATACCTTAGCATGACAAAGGAGAGAATGCTCGGTTTGCTAGTGAAACCAACCATTAGCACAATTTTAAAACATAAAGAGAGCATCAAGAATGCTAATGTTGCTAAGGATATGAAAGAAACAATGTTCACAGGCAACTGAAGAGGTAGCAAACCTGTTGTTGATTTGGATAAAGGAAAAGCTGTTTTAGCCAGTCCAGCCATTTCGGAAGCAGTGATATATGAACAAGCAAAGATGCTGCATTAGACATGCATTGTTCATAAAAAAGGTTAAAACGGGGAATCATTTGGGAGTCTGGGATGGATTGATTCAATTTACATTATTTCTAATGGGGGGAAAATGATTCTGTTTTCAAAGAAATTACTTCTGAAACAGCCTTCCAGAACAAATTAAGACTGAGAACAGAGGTTCCACTGTATATACTGGTACTTGAACATTATCTCAAACATCTTCATTTCTATAAGACCATAATTAAAACAATGTAAGAAAAATTTAATACCTTTTTTGCCAAAATAGCAAGTGGTTTATTTCCTGCTAAGTCAGAGAACCAACTATGAATTGCACTCTGCGATTGAGAGGTAACCAGCCAATAATTATCTTTAGCATTAACTTGTGGTTTCTTCTTTCCGGTGTCCTGGAAAGTGTTCAGCTTTAATTTCTCAGCTAATATGCTGCTAAAATAAGCTCCAATCTGAGGAAACAAGAGAAAAAAATTTTTAAGAAAATAAGTATGTTAGTAATGTATATTAGTATTTTATCTTTATCTTCAAACAGCCCATCAGACAATGAAGTGGCAATTTAAGTCCTTGAAGTTAAGAGTTGTGATTTCCTTGATTAACATAATGCAGAAACTCCCACAGCACCTTTGTTCTTATGAACAAGGAGTTCAAGAAAAAGAGAAGACCTTTGAAATCCTCTGTTAAGATTAAATGAATTGTATCCTGAATAAATGTCAAGGGAATGGGTTCTGCTTTAATCTTCAGCTGTACTTTCCCTTTCACACTGCACACCCACTGAAGAGAGTATTTTTCCTGAGAGGTGTTGCATAGAAAGCCCAGTAATCAATCACACTGTAATTATTCTTTTTCTTGTTTCATCTTAATAGGATGTATTTTTGGAAAACAAACTTTGCATTTACACTTAGTGCTTTTTTAAAAAGAATCTAGAGAAATTTAATTTATTTAAATGGAAAATAATAAGAGTCAATTAAATTAACTATTCAACACTTTTGATTGAACTGCCAATTTCTTGAGCGCAAGTGTTTCAAGAGAATGCTACTGTCACCTGATCTGAAAGAAGCAAAGCAGCAAAGGAAGCTCCTGTGATTACTGCAGCATTTTTATGTCACCCAAATTAAGAGTACAAAGAAAGGAAAAAGACAAGGAAGGAGATAAAATAATATCTAAAAATTTAACAAATCACCCTAGCCAGTTTGGCTCAATGGATAGAGCATCAACTTGTAGACTGAAGAATCTTGGGGTTGATTCCAATCAAGAGCACATGCCTGGGTTTCAGGCTTACTCTCCAGTAGGAGGCTTGCAGGAGGCAGTTAGTCAATGATTCTCTCTCATCATTGATGTTTCTATCTCTATCTCCCTCTCTCTTCCTCTGAAATCAATAAAAAATATTCTTAAATAATAAATAAATAAATATAAAAATTCAACAAATCCACACAAAAAACGGTTGGAATTTCCAAGAATCCAATCAAAGTATCACATTTCATTCCCTTGAAATTCTTTAGTAACTTGATGCAAGTTTATTAGTAATAGTTGCTAATAAATACACCCAGTAAGGTTAGCAGATAGTGGCAACCATGATTAAACTAAAATAGCTATTCTGGTGAAACAAAATGAGAATCATTATCTTAGTTAATGCTCATGACCCAAACTCATTAGTCAACAGAACCAAATATCAACAGTACAACAATTGAAATTTGTTTTGAGAGCCAAATTTCTTAAACTTAAACTTCTTCTAACACCACTTCTTCAAAATAGACTCGCCCAGGCTGTGGTATTTTGTAGAAGGGCCACACTCAAGGGGCCAAAGAGTCGCATGTGGCTCACAAGCTGCAGTTTGCCAAGCATTGGTCTATAGGTTGAAACAGGTGTAAGCAATTGCCAAATTTATCTATCCAGGTTAAGAGCTAGTACTGCACAATTTTTTTTATTTTATTTTTTTAGTTGTCAATGCATATAATCCTTACAAACATTCACACATAATTCAAAATACATAAATTCAAAACATGTGATATACATTCAGTATTAAACATTGTAGAAATTTTAACTTATCTTCAGAAAGATTAGGTAATATTACTATTACAACCAATTCTTTTTTTTTCTTTTTTTTTCTTCTTTTTTTAATTTATTAAGGTATTTAATGTGAATTGTAAATAATCGATCCTTGTGATTAATGTACAATAAAAGGAAGTCTGTTTTTGGTTTGTTGGTGTAAAACGGTAATAGAAATTACAGTAATTAGAAAAAAGAAGTCTAAGCTTTACTTTAAAAAAAAAAAAAATCAACCCCACAATGTTTTTTAAGCAAATATTTGCATAATGCCCAAACAGAAAATAAAACAAATGCAAAAATTAAGGCAAAATCCAGCTGTCTGAAAACAAGCAGCTAATAATAACAAACTTTCTAACTTAATTTTTTTAAGTGCGGTTTTATTGGTTTCAGAGAGAGGGAGATGTGGGCGGGTGATGGGGGGTCGGGGGCATCTATGTGAGAGAGAACATTGATCAGCTGCCTCCTGCAGGCACACTGAGTGGGGATCGTCCACAACCTGGGCATGTGCTGTGATCAGGAATTGAACCTGCAACCTTTCAGTGCATAGGATGATACTCACCAACTGAGCCACAATGGCCAGGACCACAAATTGTTTAATTTAAAAGGTTTCAATGTTTGGTCTTTGAACCATGGGCACAAAACACCTACTTATGCAAACTGTTTTACATTTAAAAGGTCTCTTATTTGCAATTATGTATGAATGTTTTAATCATCATAAACCTAGGCATAAATTATGTTTTAAAAATCTAGTCTGAAAAAACCTGCTTTATAATTATACTCTCTTCTATGTACTTGATAGCAATGGGATATGGTGACTGTATGTACCGGTATGTTATACAACCTAACACATATGATGAACAACAACATACTGTAAACAAAGTCAAAATTTCCAAAAAAGCAAGGTAGAATAAAATGAACATTGCCACTTAAAAAAAAAATCAAAACATGATCACACATTTTATTTTATTGTAACAGCAATATACTCATATTATTCCCAAATCAAGAAATATAAGGAGCCTCATTCCCAAGTCCCAATGCCTACCTTCAAGTAACCAATTTTGATTAGTTTCTTATGTGTTTCCAGTGTTTCTTCATGTGAATACACACGTGTTTATAGGCACACCTCCTTCTGTATAGGTAGTAAATGCCTGAGAGCCTTTCATGTCTGTATATGGAAAGCTTCCTCATTCATGTTTACAAACACTAAGAATGTACTCTGTAGATGTACCACATTCTATTTAATCAAGCACCTGTTAATTAATGGACATTGGGAATGTTTGTTCCAAATGTCCTGTTACAAATCACCTTAAAATGAACAGCCTTCCCTACGTATTACTTCATACATGTACAGCTATAGCTTTCAGATAGATTTCCAAAATCCAGATTTTATGTTTCTTTAATTTTAATCAGTATTGCTAAATTGGTCTCCATAAGATTTATAACAATTTGTACTCTCTCAAACAAGGTATGAGATAAGGTTTAATTTAAAACATGTTTTCATCCACCCAAAGGTATTTTGTAAATAATTTACTCAATAAGAAAATGGGGAAAGTTTAGAGGCTACACACTATATTTCATATATTTCATATTTATGAGATAAATTCCCCTCAGAATGTTTGATTTCTAGAGTAAATTTCACAGGAAGAGTGATAGCAACAGAAGTTGTGATGGGTGATATTTTTATTTGCTGTTAATTAAATTGACATTGAACCTGATAAAACTGAGAACTATTTGGCAGTTCAAATAAGAGACACAAAACATTCATATTATTTGTTATGAACTCAATTGTGTATTCCCAAAACTCAGATGCTGAAGCCTTTGGAGTCTTTGGAGACAGGTCCTTTGAAGAGGTAAGAAGGTTAAAGAAGGTCATAAAGGTGGTGCCCTAGTCCTATAGGACTGGTGTATGAGAAGGGGAAGAAGCACCAAAGATGCATGCACACAGTGATAGGACTAGGTGAAGACAGAGAAAGAGGGCAGCATGTGCACACCAAAAGAGAGAGGCCTCAAGAGAAATCACACCTGCTGACACTTTGATCTTGGGCTTCGAGCCTCTAGAACTGTGAGAAAACAAATGATCTCCCAATCTGTGGTATTTCATTATGGCAGTTCCAGAAAACTAATGTACCGTATTCGCCGGCGTATAAGACGATTTTTTGGCCCTGAAAAATACCTTATTTGCCGGCGTATAAAAGACTGGGCGTATAAGACGACCCCCTAACATTTCCACTCAAAATATAGAGTTTGTTATATACTCGCCGTATAAGACTACCCCCCACTTGGAGGCATATTTTTCAGGGCCAAAAAGTCGTCTTATACGCCGGCAAATACGGTACCCTTTGGGGAAGCAATATTCTTCTAGAAATTCATACTAAAGAACAAAAGCTACATGTACAACTGTGACTACAACCTCTATTAATAACCATAAGAAACTGTTACATAACAGCTAGTTGTTACATACTAGCATCTTCAGTCCATTATAGTACATAAATGATAAAGTTATCTATCCATTAATTATTATTAATTAGTGTAAATTGACCACCACTTTGTGACAAAATTCATGCACGAGGGGGGGGGTGTCCCTCAGCCTGGCCTGCACCCTCTCCAAACTGGGACCCCTCGAAGGATGTCCTACTGCTGGCTCCTAAACGCCTGCCTGCCTGATTGCCCTTAATCACTCTGCCTGCCAGCCTGCTCGCCCCCAACTGCCCCACACTCCAGCCTGATCACCCCCAACTGACTCCCCTGCTGGCCTGCTTGCCTCCACCTGCCTTCCATGCTGGCAGGCTCACCCCCAACTGCCCCCCTGCCAGCCTGCCAGCCTGCTCATCCCAAACTCCCTCCCCCAGCCAACCTGATCACCCCCAAATGGCCGCCACTGGTGCCCTGCTTGCCCCCAACTGGTTCCCCTTGCTGGCCTGCTCACCCCCAACTGCCTCCCCTCTGGCCTGATCACTCTCAACAGCCTGATCACCCACAACTGCCCTCCCTTCTTGGCCCCTAACCACCTCTACCTTGGCCCGCCCACCATGGCTTTGTCCAGAAGGACCTCTGGAAAGAAGATCTCCTGGAAGGCCTCTGTCTAATTAGTATATTATCCTTTTATTAGTATATATAGAGGCCTGGTTTTCCCTGAAGGGTGTCCTGGATCAGGATGGGGGTTCCCTTTGGGGGTGGGGTGGCCTGGGCAAGGGGCCGGGGCAGTTTGCAGGCCAGCCATGCACCCATGAGGTGAGGGTCCCCGCTGGGGCACGGGGGAGGGGGGGAGGCACGCACATGGTCAGCCTGGATGTCCCTGATGGTGTGCTTGGCCATCCTGGGTGAGGAATTTTTGGCTGTTTGCAGGCTGGCCACACACCTCCACCCCCAGTGGGGACCCTCACCCCATGGGGGTGTGACCAGTATGGGTAAGGGACTGAGGACAGTTTTCAGGCTTGCCACACCACCTTCACTTTGGGTGTCCCCACTGGGGTTCCTGGCCAGCTCAGGTGAGGGGCTGATGGTTGTTTGCAGGTTGGCCATGCCCCCCAGTGGGGACCCTCACCCTGATGGTGGTGTGGCCAGCCTGAGTGAGGGGCTGAGGGCCATTTGCAGGAGACCCAACCCTCCCGCGTGCTCAGGCTGGCTCCATGGCCACCACCATCTTTGTCTTGCTAATCTGCATACTCACTCCTGATTGGCTGGTGGGTGTTGCAAAGTGATGGCAAATTTACATATTTATCTTTTATTAGTGTAGATACAAATATTTCAGCCTCAAGGAAAAGTACATTCAAAAATATTTCATCTTTTAACAGCATATGTTATGGAAAATGAAAAGGTTTTAGAGATGGATATTGCTGACAGTTGCACAATATGGTGAATGTACTTAATGCCAAAGAACTGTACACTTTAAAATGCTAAAATAGTAAATTTTATGTCATTTATATTTTGCCATAATAAAAAATATATAACAAAAATTACAACAGATAGTATTGTGATTTCAGTGTTAAAAGGTGTCAAGATTGGAAAAAGACTAAACTAAAAACATTTTCAGTCTATAGGATTATCTGTAGAAATGCTTCTGTTTTCTTTCACATCATTTAAATAATATTTCAGTTGATAGCAAATTATCAATTACATATGTATTTGTCATGTGGGCACATAAAAACAGATCCTTTAACAATGGATATCTCTGAGAAAGAGGGAAAAAGGATAGATATGTGTCTATACATTTTTATGTAAAATGGTTTCAATTTAATAAAAATATTTTAATATTTGAAAAATAGAAATAACTCAAAAATTTCTTAATAATCAGCCCAGCTGGTGAGGCTTAGTGAGGATCAACCTATGAACCAGGAGGTAATGGTTTGATTCCTTTTTAGGACACATGCCCATGTTGTGAGCTCAACGTGGGGGGTGCAGGAGGCAGCCAATCAATGATTCTCTTCCATCATTGATGTTTCTATCTCTCTCTCCCTCTTCCTTCCTCTCTGAAATCAATAAAAAATCTTTTTAAAAAGACTTAAAAGAATTCTACCTTCATGTATAATCCTAGCTAGTAGAGGGAATATGCTAATTGATCCTCACACCATTGCAAAGATGGCAGCGCAAGAGCCAATAAGGAGGGAATATGCCAATTGACTGTCCCGCCCTCAAAATGGTGGCACCCACAGCCACAAGATGGCAGCGCCCAGTCCCCTCAGCCCTGCTGGGGCAGCAGGCCCATGGCAAGACCTTCAGAACCCCCAGTCTTCCCAGTCCCCCAGCTGCACAGGGCCAGCCCGAAGCATAAGCAAGCCCTGAGGGCCGCCAAAGGCTCAAGTAACCAGGGCCAGCTGAGGCTTGCACTACCAGCAGTGGCAGCAACAGAGGTGTGATGGGGCATTGCCTTCCCTTCATTACCGGGTAGCCTCCCGCCCCTGAGGGCTCCCAGACTATGAGATGGGACAGGCCAGGCTGAGGGACCTTCCCCTCCCCCTTCAGTGTATGAATTTTCATGCACTGGACCTCTAGTTATTACATAACCACACACACACAAAAAAATTAAATTCAAGAAAATTTTAACACAACATTCTGATTATATATTTTTATTTTTCAGATATTTATTATTTCTTTGAATTTGTTGTTTATCAGGAGTGACAAAAATAAAAAAAATTAATTAAGTCCCATTATTATCATAGAAATCGATTTAAGAGAAAACTAGTCAGATAAATATTATTGCTTCCCACTTGGAACCAGTACATAGTTGCCACTGATAGCCCACAGTCCACCAAGAATGCTCAAAATATGCTCCATAGCCAAAACCAGTTTGGCTCAGTGGATAGAGCATAGGTCTGCGGACTGAAAGGTCCCAGGTTCATCTGGTCAAGGGCATGTACCAGCCGTGGGCAAACTCTGGCTAGTTCGGCTGTTCTATCCGGCCCGCAGAGCCAAAAGAACAGAGGGTTCTCTTGCTCTCCCCTCTGCTCCTTCACCAGCAGCCCAAGATGAGAGTGCCAACATGGTCAGGTTGCTTTTGTTCTGGCCCTCCGGTCCAGTTTAAGAACCCATTATGGCCCTCAAGTCAAAAACTTTGCCCACCCCTGAGCATGTACATTGGTTGCAGGCACATCCCCAATGGGGGGTGTGCAGGAGGCAGCTGGTCGATGATTCTGTCATCAATATTTCTAGCTCTCTATCCCTCTCCCTTCCTCTCTGTAAGAAATCAATAATATATATATATATATATATATATATATATTTAAAAGATATGCTTCATAATACAGCAGGCCTGCTCAGGGGGGTGGGGGCTAGGAAATAATGTACAGTATAGGAACTTCTGGATTTCACTGTACAAGACAAGTACAAAGGCACTCCCCTGTGCCTCTGAGAATACTAGACCATGCATCCCTGTAAAAGCTTTGCCTCCTTAGTCAGAAGCAATCTTCCTCCAGCAGCTCAGCACCCTGTGAACTTGACATCAGTTCTCCCCTCTGACTGCATCATCAGGCTGCAAGGAACCTTGTGAAATGGAGATAAAGTCACCCCTGCCACCCCTGCCACCCCTGCCGTCGCCAAGGCAGGACTGCAGTGACCAGCTGAGGAAGACGTGGGGGTTCTGGAGATCTAGAGCACTCCCTTCTCAGTGTCACAGATGCTGAAGCAGACAGCTCGGCAGGTAATACCGTGTTCCCCGAAAATAAGGCCTACTTACAGGTTTCCTTCTGAGTGAAATATAAGGCATCCCCCCGAAAATAAGGCCCCCAGGATTCACAGTTTGTCTGGTTTGTGTTGACAACTACCATACTACTGTACCGTATACAGGTAATAAATTTCCTTTATTTTTATTTAACAATAAATGTGTACTGTATTCTTCTTCATGGAAAAATAAGACATCCCCTGAAAATAAGACCTAGCGCATCTATGGGAGCAAAAATTAATATAAGACACTGTCTTATTTTCAGGGAAACAGGGTAGTAGCCTACAGTCACCCTGAAGCTCTGTATAACCCTTTTTTTAAAAAAATATATTTTATTGCCGAAGCCGGTTTGGCTCAGTGGTAGAGCGTCGGTCTGCGGACTGAAGGGTCCCGGGTTCGATTCCGGTTAAGGGCATGTGCATTGGTTGCGGGCACATCCCCAGTAGGGGGTGTGCAAGAGGCAGCCGGTCGATGTTTCTCTCTCATTGACGTTTCTAGCTCTCTATCTCTCTCCCTTCCTCTCTGTAAAATATCAATAAAATATATTTTTTTTATTTTTATTTTTTTTTTAATATATTTTATTGATATTTTACACAGAGGAAGGGAGAGAGATAGAGAGCTAGAAACGTCGATGAGAGAGAAACATCGACCGGCTGCCTCTTGCACACTCCCTACTGGGGATGTGCCCGCAACCAATGTACATGCCCTTGACCGGAATCGAACCCGGGACCTTTCAGTCCGCAGACCGATGCTCTACCACTGAGCCAAACCAGTTTCGGCCTCTGTATAACCCTTAATCTCACTGGACTTGGAGATCTGAACTCAGCAGTCACCAGAACCTCTGACTTCCCTCTCACTCCAGCTTTGCCCACATTAGTTGCTAGACAGTATGGGCAAAATCAAGGTACACAAAACACAAGGGGGGGATTGCCCAGTGGCACCACCTGATGCTCGGTTCCCTGCAAGTAGCTCCAGAACTGGATTCTCTTGTCCACAGCACCCAGGACAATGTGCTTGTATTTAACTTCAGAGGCAAAGCTGAGAGCCCAAGTGGGGAAGGATCTGGTTACCAGCCAGAAGGTCAGGGCTCCCTGTTCCTTGGGGATGGGACCCAGAAAGCCCACAATGACCTGGCATTTGCTTATCTGCTGGGACTTGCTGACAGGGTGCAGCTGCAGCTGCAGCTCCACCGGCCCCATGAGTGATACCACCGGTGGGCTGGGAGATGGCCACAGCTGCTCCACCCACTGTGAAGAACACAGTGGCATCTCTGATACTGAAAGGCAGGAAGAAGTGGGAGACTGTAGGACTGGGCTTGTAACCAGCTCTTGGAACTCTGGGGCTCTAGTTGACTGTATACTCTTAATGAAAGTTAGTATGAGAACAGAAGTATTGTAGAAAAATTAAAATTTTTACATAATAATTTTGTTGTTGGAGACTTTGGTATAGTTTATTTTGAAACTTTTTTATGTGTATTGCAAGATAGAGTAAATGAAAAAACATATTGATGTGTATCACTAAGATGGAGGATTCTCACTTTGGGAGAAAGAGGTACACAGATGAAACAGGAAAGAGAAAAAAACCCTGTGGTATTGAGTTAGAACTGAAGGAAGGGAGGGGAAGAGGAAAGGAATAAGGACTGAGGGAAGGGGGGGGCAGGAAGGAAGAAGGGGGAGAAAGGAGGAATGAAAGGAAGAAGGGAGAGAGGGAGAGAGGGAGGGAGGGAGAGAGGGAGGGAGGGAGGGAAGAGGGGTGGGGAATAAATCAAACCATGTTTCCCATCTCTTTACACTGAAAGGGCCTAGAAGTCATGATACTCCAGCAGCAAGACCATGCCAAGCATCCAGATATGAGCCGGGGCAGGAAAAGGACATGAACCTATGTTACTGTGTCAAAGTGAGGAAGTGCCCAGTGGAAAGGACCCGAGAGACAGGTTGAAGGCACCCCACTGGCCAAATGTAAGACAATTTAGCATCAAAAAGAAAAATGAAAATAATACATCAAATTTAAAGAGAATCCAGGGGTTAAAAATGATACTAATAAATGTGGTGTCCTTTACAAATGAATGCCAAGTAATAAATGTATGGGGAATAATAACTAGAAATCCAACATTTTGCATCCACCAGGAAAAGAATCACTCAGCAAAAATCATCAATTGTTCTAAAATCATAGGATGAATTCTACTGGGGAATAGGGTATTCATATGGTCTCAAAATATCACCGTATAGTGTCTACTACCCGAAAAAGATGACTACCATTACAATGTACAGCAAGCATGTCAAACTCACAGCCTGCGGGCTGCATGTGGCCCACATTGAATATTTTTTGGTCCAGCCAATACAATGGTGTGTAAGAAACGTTTTAATAAAAATTTCATAACTTAATTTTTATAATATTCTGTTATATATAATTATTAATAACAAACTACAACTTTTGCTAATGACTGGTTACTATAATCATGTTGCATTCATTTCCCTTAGACACCTTACATGAAGGTGTTCCATTTCTCTCCACTAATACTAGCAACAAATATTTTAGCAGCCAACTGCCCCATCAGTCTTAGACTGATTTGCTTGGTGTGCACAACAGGAAATACTTCACTTTCAGAGAACAAGAAAAAAATAGGTCTATTTGCATTATGCTTATTAATTTGTGCAGTTATTCAGTGTCTGGTAAGTCAATGTTCAAAAAAATACTAATTTTTATTAAAATGTTCTATTATTTTATGTTAACAATTACTCGTTTATTTCAGCCCTTTCTATTCAGCATGTCTCTATCAAAATAAACCTACATTTCTATGAAAATTGAGGGCTTTTATTTTTTTGTGGCCCACATAAACTTAAACCTTATTTGGCCCATGTTAGCCTTTGAGTTTGACCTACTTGGTGTACAGAGATGCAGATTCCACCCTAAGTGGTCAAACAGTGTAACCAATAACTGAGCAAACTGGCATTGCATGCTCCTGATGTGATGCAAGTGATGCAATGTAGTCTTCCTGTCCAGAGTATTCGACCTGAATCCCATCATGAGAAAACAACAAGGAAAATCTAGAATAAAGGCCTAAAATACAAGACAAATAACTGACTATTTTAAAACGGCATTCCTGAAAGTCCCCCAAAAATACAACAACAAAACAAGGAAAGCTGGAGATTAGAATAGTCTAAGGGGGCAGGATAGGACAACTTGACTGGATCCTCGGACAGGACAGCTTACAGGATATTTCTAGAGGAATTTGAATATGGACTGTGGTATGAACAACAATAATTTATCAACATTAACTACCCAGGAAATCACATACACATCCTTTTCCAGAAGTTCTGAGACACAGATAATTAGCATACCTTCGATGGATTAATTACAATATTTCTGGCTGAGCCATGTTCGTCTCCCGTAAAGGCCGGCTGATTGCTGAAGCCTTGCTTTACATTCACAGCAGTGAGTTCATCCTGTTCAAGAAAAGGTATTGATTAATGAGAAGGATGTAAAAGCTCCAACTTAACCTCTCCTATGATAGCCTAGCGACTAATTTTGCTGTATTCTGAGGAGAACTATTGAATGCACGCCAAAAGAAGCAAAAGTTAAAGTTTAAAAACCAATGTATAAATGTGTAGAAAGAGATAAAGTGAATGTGGCAAAATGTTGACAACTGTAGACTCTAGCTGTATGGTACATGGATGTTCCTTATATTATTCTTTTAATTTTTCTGTAACTTTGAACATTTTTAACTAATTAAGTAATGAGCAAAAATTCTCCACACACAAACACATAAATGATAGGATTTCTAATGAGAATTGTTTCTAGAGAACATAGTTTGACTCTTCCTTCCTTGCCAGCCCCTAGGCTCACCAAGAAAACTGACACACTCAACTTACCCAAAACCCCACAGCCAGCTAAAGACACATGAAAGGTTCCTAGGCACAGCTCTGTGATAGCCACACAACACAATGACCTGCAAATAAAGGAACGTTTGGAGCTTGCAAAGTTCTCTCATACATCTTGGCTCACTTGAGTGTGGGTCTTCATGCCCATTTATAGATGATAAGAGTGAGGCTCATGCCGAAACCGGTTTGGCTTAGTGGTAGAGCGTCGGTCTGCGGACTGAAAGGTCCCGGGTTCGATTCCGGTCAAGGGCATGTACATTGGTTGTGGGCACATCTCCAGTAGTGGGTGTGCAAGAGGCAGCTGGTCAATGTTTCTCTCTCATTGACGTTTCTAGCTCTCTTTCTCTCTCTCTTCCTCTCTGTAAAATATCAATAAAATATATTTATTTAAAAAAAAAGAGTGAGGCTCACTAAGCTAGTGCCAACACTAGAATACTACCTTCCAATCCTAGATTAGAAAGATAACTTTACCTGACACCATGCCATGAAGTATAAATGCCACATAAAAATGTATCTAAAAATACAAGGAAGGAAGAGTCAAACTATGTTCTCTAGAAACAATTCTCATTTGAAAATCCTATGATTTTGGAGACACAACAAGATGGCGGCAGGTAAAAGCCTAACTGCAGCCGCCCTCAACAATTTAAAAAAATACAACTAAAATATAGAGTGGACACTATCCAGAACTACAGAAAAGTTGACTGACTGGAAATTCTACAACTAGAAGGAAAGAGAAAACCAGAAGGAAAACCAGAGGAGCTGTAAAAGCCTAAGGTACGGAGGCGCGGTGCAGCGCAGGGAGAGGACGGAGCCGGAGAGGAGGAACGGCTGAGTGCCTGGCTGGCGTTCCCTAGCGGGAAGGAGATAAAAGCCCCGGACTGTGCTGAACCCCAACTCTGACTGCACTGAACCCCAGTTCTGGGCGAGACCCCGGGGGTCCCAGGCTCATACAGAGGGAATCTGGGCTGTAAGGCAGAAGCTCAGCAGAGCGGCGAGAAAGGCAGAGCCCCTGAGTCTCGCACATTGCGCGCAGAGGAGGGACTGTTCTCTGAGCTGCTGAATTGCCCCAGCGGGAAGGACTCAAAAGCTCAGGAATGTGCTGAGCCCCAGTTCTGACTGCACTGAACCCCAGTCCTGGGCAAGACCCTCGGGCCCCAGCCTCATACAGGGGGAATCTGGGCTGTAAGGCGGAAGCTCAGGGGAACGGCGAAAAGCAGAGCCCCTGAGTCGCGCACATTGTGCGCACAGAGGACAGACTGTTGTTTGGGCCACGAGATTGCCCTAGCGGGAAGGAGACATAAGCTCCGGACTGTTCTTAACCCCACTTCCAACTGCTCTGAACCCCAGCTGTGGGCTTGTTGGGGGAGAGACTACACTGTCTGGAAGCGGGCGAAGCTCCAGGGCGCCTTTCTCTCAGAGGTGCTTGCAGCGAGTACCAAAGGACACTGAGGAACACTGAGACTCAGAAACCTCAGAGGCGGGGCTAACCGGAAGCCAAGGCTGTAGGTTCCACCCTGAAACTGCCCCATCCAAGCTGAACTCAGAGAGGCTTTTGCAGGTTTCCAAGTCTAGTGGAATAAGGTTATCTCCTGGCATAGACACAGCTGATCCTCCCAACCTACCAACTCAGGGAAGCAGCGAAAATGTCGAAACGAGGAAACAGATCACAAACGAAAGAAATGGAGGACAAAAACCGACTGGATATAGAGTTCAAAACCACGCTTATAAGGTTGTTCAACAATCTCCTAGAAAAGGGCGATAAAATAAATGAGACCTATGAGGATATGAAAAAAGATCAACAAGAAATAATAAAGGATCAACAAGAAATAATAAAGGGTCAACAAGAAATAATAAAAGGTCAACTAGAAATAAAGAATACAATCTCTGAAATAAATAATATTATACAGAGTCCTAAAAACAGAATGGAAGATTGTAAGAATCAAGTCCAAGATTTGCAACACAAAGAGCCAGAGGACACTCCTCCACAGAAGCAAGAAGACAAGAGAATCCAGAAAGTTGAAGATAATGTAAGAAACCTCTGGGACAACTTCAAGCGAACCAACATCAGAATTATGGGCATCCCAGAAGATGACAGAGAGCAAGATACCGAAAACATATTGAAAGAAATAGTGACAGAAAACTTCCCCCACCTGGTGAAAGAAATAGATTTACATGTCCAGGAAGCACACAGAACCCCAAACAAAAGGAATCCAAAAAGAACCACACCAAGACACATCATAATTAAAATTCCAAGAGCTAAAGACAAAGAGAGAATATTAAAAGCAGCAAGACAAAAGCAGGTAGTTACCTATAAAGGGGCACCCATACAACTGTCAGCTGATTTCTCAACAGAAGCCATGCAGGCCAGATAGGAATGGCAAGAAATATTCAAGGTGATGAATAACAAGAACCTACAGCCAAAAATACTCTACCCAGAAAAGCTATCACTCAGAATCGAAGGCCAGATAAAGAGCTTCACAAATAAATTTAAGCTAAAGGAATTCATCACTGCCAAGCCAGAATTATATGAATTGTTAAAAGGGGTTCTTTAGGAAGAGGAAGAAAATAAAGATAAAAATTATGAACAAACACGTAACTATCAACAAGTGAGTCTAAAAACCAAGGGAAGTAAAATTGATGAACAATATTAACTGGTGAATATAATAGAATCAGAGGTATGGGAGGGGAGTGGACTGATGATTCTTGGGGAAATGGGGAGTGGAGCGGGGCGGGAAGAGACTGAACATAAACTGCACCTATGGATGAGGACAATGGGGGATGGGGAAAGGGCAGAGAATTGAATGGAAACTTGGTGTAGGGGAGCAATGGGGGGGGAATGAGGAACATTTGTAATAATATGAACAATAAAGATTTATTTTAAAAAAAAATCCTATGATTTATGTGTTTGTGTGTGGGAAATTTTTGCTCACTACCACTTGTACTCTCCTTAAAAAGTTCTCTTCCTGGTAGACACAGGAACTTTTCCTTCCCAAGGTCACACACATCAAAACTATCCCAGGCTGCAAAAATGAAAACCTGCCCCGAGTTCCTAAAACATACACTTGAAAGTATGAAAAGGAAAGGTTTGAGTAAATGAAGTTACTTTCTGCTCCCTCACTGCAAGCCAAGAAATGGTCTCAGTAACCAACAGGGTAATGCTGTCGACAGCACAAGAATGAGAATATACACTTATTCCTCATAGCAATTGCTGAAAGTATAAAAGAGGGAGAAGGGGGAATCAGCTGACCAAAATCACCACTGTGGTTAGGCAGGAAGCCTCGGAACAAAATAGTCCATAGCTATTGATAGCACGTGAACTGAGGTGAAAACTGAAGTGTCCCGGAGACCTGCCATGCCATGTTACCTAACTGGGTGTGCTCTACCTACTACCTCAGTGAGTTTTCAAAAGAGCCTGCTACAGGAAATGCAGCTCTGTGACAACCAAGTGTCCTCCAAGCACATGAGGTGGCTGGAATAACAATCTGCACAGAAAATGACTGAACACACATCAGAAGACACCTCGAGCTGGCTACACATTTTCAAGTCAATTATTTGAAAATCTAGGACCAAACTACATGACAATTTCAGTAGTCTCAGAGTTTAAGAACGAAGGGGCACAAATGGGATCATGAGAGAAAAGGGATGGGAAAATTGAATCTTTATCTATCTTTTACATCACATTATTAGAAGAAACTTTGAGTAACAGCATATGTTTTTAATAAAAATATGTTCAGGTTTAACCAAGAGATGTGTGAGGCTTAAGGACCATTAGTTTGATTTTGTGCTGCTTAACTTTCTATTCTGAACTAGCACCAGTTCATTTAGCTGCTTGTTGTATGTGACTGCTAACCATTGGCCTGGAGAGACATCCCCTGTGTGAATGCGTACACTTGTGCATGTACACACAGATCCCCCAAAAAGAAAAGCATGGAACCATGATTAGATATCTCTCAACTACATCAGATTTTCCTCAAATGAGGATTCACATGGGTGCTACTGGGAGCCTTGAATCCTGAGAACTTTTTACTTGGTATTCTAAACTTCACCAAAATGATCCAGAATCTGCCCACTAGTCACTATCACCTCAGGCCAGGACCATCACCAGCATCTCAGGCTTGGACATTGCAGTAGCTCCTAACCTTGGATCTATTTGGTCTCCCCATTGCTTCCACCCTTGCCCCCTGCAGACCATTTTCAACACAGCAGCCACATGGTTCTTAAAACATGAAATCATGTCACTTCGGCTCAAAACCCACCTTAGCTCCGCAACTCAGAGTATAAACTAAGGTCCTATGATCACCTACAAGCCCCTATGTGATCTGGCCCCTATTACCTTCCTGGGTTCATTCTTACATACTCCCCCTTTGCTCACTCTACTCTAGCAATGTGGTCCTCATTGCAGTTCCTGCCTCCAACATGTCAGCTGAATGGGCCACTGCACTGTCTGTTCCTGTGCCTGAACTGCTCTTTCTCACGGGATCCACATGGGCAACTCCATCACCAACTTAAGCCTTTGCTCAAATTTCACATTCTCAATGAGCAATTCTGATAACCCTATTTAAAACTAGAAATGCTCACCCTACTCCCTTCATAACAACACCCCTAATCTTCCAAAAATTCCATAGCACTCATCACCTAAAATACCATGTAATTGACTTACAACAGGTATTGTCTGTTTTGCCTACCAGATAATACCTGATCTTTATTTTGTTCATACATAAAGCTGAGACTGGCACATACAAGCTTACAAACCATCTCTAAAAGAATAAATAAGGAGACTGAAACAAGATGGCGGCCTAGGTAGTCTCCTAAGCTGCCACCTCCTCAACAATTTGGAAAAGAAACAACAGCTAAAATCGAAAGGGATCGCACCAGACCCACAGGAAAGCTGGCGAAATGGGAAGGCTACAACTAGACACAAAGCAGGACATCGCTGCTGCCATGTGGAGTTTAAAACTACGGCGAAACCAGACCTGCCAGAGCCGCTGCCGCTGGGAATGAGGGAAGCCAGACCTCGCTCCGCCCCGGGGCCCAGGGAGTGGGCCAGCCCTGCCGGCCGCCTTGGGAGCCAGGGAGCTGATGTGGGACCTCCGCCACGCCTTCAGCTCCTGCCTGGACGAGAAGCCTGTGAGTGCGACCTCCCTGCCCGCAACCATCTCGGCCTGCAGCCGTCCCAGCCTGGCGTGGCATCTCCCAGCCCGCAGCCAGCTCGGCCCAGCCTCCGCGCACGCCGTGCTGGTGAGGACCTAGCATGGCGCCCTCCGTTCGTGGCCATGGCGAGTCCTTCCTCCACCGGTGCATGGCCGGGCCGAAGCTTCCGTCACTGCCGCCATGTGAACTTTAAAACTACAGTGGAAATTGAACCACAGGAGCGACCGTCGCTGCCACACCCGCCACCGCCTCAAATAAAGGAAATCCACCAAGAACAGAGCTCACTACGCCCGGGGCTCAGGGAGTGGGCGGCCTCAGAACTTAGCCTCCATGTCCGCAGCTGCTCCGCTTCCGCACCGAACGAGACACCTTTGAGGGCGGTCTCCCCACCTGCAGCTATCTCAGCCCGCCTGCAGGCATCCCAGCCTGCCCGCCATGCTAGCAAGGAGCTAGCACAGCACCTCCAATTTGTGACCCCAGCACCCCAGAGGGGCCATGTGCCCTGGGTGAGCCATATGTCCCAGGGGGCCGTGTGCCCCGGGTGAGCCATGTCCCCCAAAGGGGCCGAGTGCCCCTGGTGAGCCATGTGTCCCAGGGGGCCGTGTGCCCCAGGTGAGCTGTGTGTCCCAGGGGTCTGAGTGCCCCTGGTGAGCCGTGTGTCCCTGGGGGCCCTGTGCCCCGGGTGAGCCGTGTGTCCCAGGGGAAGCAGCGGGACCCAGGTGTAGGGGCGGTGAGAACCAGAGGAGGAGTGGACTCTATTGGTGTGGTCCTGAGATAGTCACCATAAAACAAGCAGACTGCCAAATGAGGAGCGGGTTCTATTCATGTGATCCTGAGATAGTCACCATAAAACAAGCAGATTGTCAAATGACAGCGGGGAGGGGAAGGAGACCTGGGGGGAGATAAGAGAACAACCAAAGGACTGGTATGCATGAATATAAGTACAACCAACGAACACAGAACTCTGGGGAGGGATGGCATGAATGGGCGGGGGGGGGGGGGGGGGGGGGGGGAAGATGGTAAGCTATGTACACATATAATACCTTAATAAAATAATTTTTAAAAAATATAAAAATAAATTTAAAAAGAATAAATAAGTGAATGATAATCCATTTGAATAATTGACATAGTAAGTATATTCTGAATCATTATCACATCCATGACTTGAGGTCTATAATTTTCCAATTAATTTAACAAGGAAGTCATTAGAGTGAGGTGGCTCTAACGTCCTGGTACCTACATAAGAAAACCAATCTAAGCCTCTAAATGCTTCAAGGTTACAAAAGCAGAACTAAGGACAGACAATCACAAACAGTCAACTAGGGTTTAAACTATACACAATTCATCCTTTTTTTAACTTTGATTCTACCTTTTCTCTATAAAGGTTTATCCCCAGCTCCAGACAATGGAGCATTTCTAACCACTTCTGGTTTGGTGCTACCTGATTTAAATTAGTTTTGCTCAAATAAATTCCTGAAGTTGTAATATGCCTCAGTTTATCTTTCAACTGTTTTGATGTCAGATAGGAGACCCAAAGGAGATCTTCAACAGTCCCCAGGAACAGAAGCAGCCAGGTAAGGTTGCCCACTGTGCCCGTCTAACTCACTGTTTTCTCTGTGCATCTGGAGTATGCAAGTATCTGTGATCCAAAACTTCTGCATTTAAAAGAGCTCCCAAATTTAATGAACATTTCTTTTATCAGACTGGGTCTGAGGCCAACCAATTTAACAGAAACTGGACTGGGTCCAACTTAGAACCCAGATTGGTTCCGAGGTCAGACTGAGTCCAACTTAAGATAAACTGGGTCCAGTTTAAGGCCTCAACTATCAAAAATGACAAAATGAGAAAAATGTATCCCTCTGGCTCCACATAATCTGGAACTCCTCCATCTGGGATGCCACCAACTACATATATAAAAACTATGGTCCCAGACACTGTATTTTCTGAATCATTGTGTTAGCTTTACCAAAAATAATCTGGAATTATCTTGGCCAAGAAGGGAACTTTTAATCTAGAAAGGCTTATCCATTTACAAGATGCTCTAGAAAAAAAAAGGTCAAATTCCCCCCATACACACACACAAAAAATTAAAAAATAAAAACAGGATGCATTTTTATTGGTATGCAGAAGCTATAAGAAATTAAATTAATCAAAATTGTCCTGGATTCCAAAATAGCAGCAGAGTACTATTAAGTGAAAATTACACTGACACTTTCCCAGGACCACATTGGAAATGTAACTAAAACAGAAAAATACCACCCCGAAATATCAACTGAAGACTAGCTAGAGAGAACTCTGGTAACCAAGGACAGAAAGTGGAGACCACATAACCTCTAGTAGAAAGTAAAAAGGTGCAAAAGGGCTGGCCAGGCTCCCATAGATAGGAGCTGAAGTTCCAAAGGGATATCTCAGCTATTCAGCTGTGGGGGATTCCCACTTTGGGGAAGTTTAGAACTCTGGGGTCTTAAACTTCAAGCTGAGTTCCCAGCTCAGTGCACCAGAACTGAGAAAGAGTCCCATATAACATGTAGCTATGAAAAACAAAAGAGTTGCTATCTGCTAGGGAGGGAAGGCTGGGAATGCAGGCATCCTTTTAAAGGGCCAACACAAGAAATTTTGTGTTCAACTATTCACCTTGGGCTCTGGCAGAAGGAGGGCAGAATGAACTGGAGCCATGTGAGCACAAGCCAGGATTAGAGGCTCTGGGGTTGGAGCTTAGAAGGCAGACACCCAGTTTCTAGTGCTAAGTCATTCCCTCATATTGAGGAAATCTTTCTCCATGAACCTTTGCTATGCGGGCAGTTTATACCTGAGGGGAAGTCAACTGACCCACCCTATTTGAAGACCTCATGGTCCATAGCCTGATCCCAATCAAGACTGAATCTCAATAGGACTGCAGGCAAAGTGGGATCTTTGGAAGCTTTGAGTCTTTCCCTGATCTAATCCAGGGCCAGGGGCTAGGAAAAGCAGATCCTGATGGACATCTTGATCCTTTCCAAAGGCAAAAAGAACCAGTAGAGGGAGGCACAAGCTATGGATTTCTGGTAGCTCCAAATAGGGTATTCAGAGCCAGTCACAAACAGACTCTGACACTGTCCTGCACTAGAGATTGGGAAGCATAGCAGATCCACCTAATACATAGACACAAACCCAAATAGGCATCCAAAATGGGTAGACAAAATAAATTAAAAAGTCCCAAATGAAAGAATAAGAGAATTCTCCAGAAGAGCAAAATGAAATGGAAATAAGTAATTTATCAGACATAGAGTTTAGAATAATTATGGCAAAGATCCTCAACAGGATACGAAAAGCTATTGTAACTATGAAGAAAGCCATAACACTAATAAAGAACACAGTGAAAAGAATACACAGCAGATTAGGGGAAGCTGAGTACCATATTAGTGAATTAGAAGATAGGGCAGAAAAAAAATAACTCAATCATGATCAGCCAGTGTGACTCAGTGGTTGATCCTCAACCTATGAACCAAGCTGTCATGGTCCAGTTCCTGATGAGGACACATATCTGGGTTGTTGGTTCAATCTAAAGTTTGGGGCATGCAGGAGGCAGCCTACCAATAATTCTCTCTCATTATTGACGTTTCTGTTTCTCCCTATCCCTTTCTTTCTGAAATCAATAAAAATTTATGTTTTAAAAAATCACTCAAGCCCTAACTGGTTTGGCTCAGTGGGTAGAGAGTCAGCCTGTAGACTCAAGGGTCCCAGGTTTGATTCCAGTCAAAGGCGTGTACCTTGGTTGCAGGCACATACCTAGCTGAGAGTGTGCAGGAGGCAGCTGATTGATGTTTCTAACTCTTTATCCCTCTCATTTCTCTCTGTAAAAAAAAAAAAATCAATAAAATATATTTATAAATAAATAAATAATCACTTAGAGAACAAAACACACACACACCAAAAACAAACAAACAAACAAAAAAAAACAGGAGGACAGTTGAAGGGAGTTGTGGGACAACATGAAATATAACAATATTCACATAATAGGAGCCCCAGAAGAGGAAGAAAGTGAGCAAGAAGAGATAAAGAACGTGCTTGAATAGCAGAACCCCCTACCTTTCCTCCCCCTCCCTGCCAAAAAAACAAAAACAAAAACAAAAAACACTTTCATAACCTCGTGAAGACAAATAGTCACACAAGTTCAGGAGGCACAGAAAATCCCAATTAAAAAAAAAAAAATAGGCCCATGCCCAGGCACATCATAAGTAAAAAGCCAAAAAATTAAAGACAATGAAACAATCTTAAGTGCAGCAATACAAAAGCAACTGATTACCTACAAAGGAGCTCCCATAAGGTTATTAGTTGATTTCTCAGCAAAAACTCTACAAGCCAGAAGGGAATGGCATGATTACTATAAAGCCAAGGCTATCATTCAAAATAGATGGTGAAATAAAGAGCTTTTGCAGTTTAGAAGAAAGGGAGAGAGGGAGGGGAAAGGGAAGGAGGGAGGGAGGGAGGAAGAAAGGAAGGAAGGAAGGAAGGAAGGAAGGAAGGAAGGAAGGAAGGAAGGAAGGAGGGAAGGAAGGAAGGAAGGAAGGAAGGAAGGAAGGAAGGAAGTCCTATGAATTTTATCATCACCAAACCATTACTTCCAGAAGTGCTAAAGGGCCAAAACAAGTTTGGCTCAGTGGATAGAGCATTGGCCTTCGGACTGAAGTGTCCCAGGTTTGATTCCGGTCAAGGGCATGTACCTACTGGGGATGTGCAGAAGGCAGCTGATCAATGTTTCTCTCTCATCAATGTTTCTAACTCTCTATCCCTCTCCCTTCCTCTCTGTAAAAAAAATCAATAAACTTTTTTTTAAAAGAAATGCTAAAGGAAATGCTGTAATGAGAAAAAATAGAGAAAGTGGGAATATAGAATTAAAATGGCAATAAATAAGTATCCATCAATAATAACCTTCAATGTAAATGGATTAAATGTTCCAATCAAAAGACATAGGGTAGCTGAATGGATACAAAAGCATGACCCAATTATTTTCTGTCTACAAGAGACCCACCTCAGAACAAAAGACTCACACAGAATGAGAGTGAAGGGATGGAAAACATATTTCCATGCAAATACAAAGAAATAAAAAAGCTAGGTTGGCAATATTCATATCTGACAAAATAGACCTAAAAATGAAGGCCATCACAAGACACAATAAAGATAACTACATAGTATTAAAGGAATCAACCAACAAGAAGATATAACCCTGGTAAGCTATATGGGTAAAACATAGGAGATTCTAAATATATTTTTTAAGTCTTTAGAGGACTTTAAGGGAGAGCTCAATAACAATACACTTAAAACAGGGGACTTAACCACTCCACTGACTTCACTGGATGGATCTTCCAAAAAAAAATTAACAAAGAAACATTGACTGTAAATGATATTGGGTAAAATGGATTTAATTGACATTTATAAAGCTACAGAATATACATTCTTCTCAAGTGCACATAATAGATCACATGTTAAAATAGATCACATGAGACCAAGAGCTGGTTCTTTGAAAAGAAAAACAAGATTTATGAACCTTTAGCCAGACTCATTAAGAAATAGAGAGAACCCAAATAAATAAAATCAAAAACAAAAGCGGTAAAGAAACAATACCAGAGAAATACAAAGAATTACAAGAAAATACTATTAACAACTATATGCCAATAAGCTGAACAATGTGGATGAAATAGAAAAATTTCTTGAAAAATAACAATTTTCCAAAACGGAATCAGGCAGAATCAGAACACTTGAATACATCAATAACAACTGATGAAATAGAAGCAGTAATAGGGAGAATATATTTGCCAATCTAATATCTGATAAGGGTTTAATCACCAAAATTTAAAAGGAACTCAAACAACTTAACAAAAGGAAGATAAACAACCCAATAAAAAAATAGGCAATGGACCTAAAATAGACACTTTTCTAAAGTGGTCAAACAGAAGGCCAAGAGACATATGAAAACATGCTCAAAGTCAATAATCATCTGAGAGATGCAAATTAAAATGACAATGAGGTACCCTCTCACACGTAACATAATGGCTATTGTCAACAAATCAACAAATGACAAGTGCTGGCAAGGATGCAGAGAAAAAGGAACCCTTGTGCACTGCTGGTGGGTTTGCAGACTGGTGCAGCCACTCTGGGAAAACAGTATGGAGTTTCCTTAAAAGTTAAATATGGAAATCCCATTTTACCCAGTAATCCCACTTCTAGGAATATATCTCAAGAAATCAAAGGCATCGTTCAAAAAGGATATATACACCCCTATGTTCATAATCGCACAATTTACAATAGCTAAGATTTTGAAACAGCCTAAGTGCCCATCAGCAGATGAGTGGGTTAAAAAATATGGTACATCTATACAATGGAATACTACACTATTATAAAAAAGAAAGAACTCTTATCATTCACAACAGCATAGATGGACCTGGAGAGCATTATGCTAAGTGAATTAAGCCAGTTGGAGAAAGATAAGTATCACATGATTTCACTCATTTGTGGAATATAAGGAATAACATAAATTTATAAACAAAAATAGATAGTGAAAGACAAAGAATGTCCCAGTCAACCAAAAAAATTTTGAAGACCAACAATTACAAGCATTATTGGATGAAGATGCATGTCAAACTGAAAAACAATTTGCAGAAAGATTATACGTTGCTCAGCAAACAACTTCCGATTGTTTATAAACAATGGGAAATATTTTAAAGGAAGAAAAATGGGTGCCACATCAACTGAATGAAAAACAAATGGAAAACTGAAAAGTCATTAGTAAAATGTTGCTTCAATGCATGAAAGAAAGCCTTTTTTGCATTGAATTATGACTGGCGATGAAAAGTGGATTTATTTTGAGAATCCCAAGTGTACAAAATCATGGGTTGATGCAAGTCAACCACCAACATCGACTGCAAAGCCTACCATCAACATCAACTGCAAGGCCAAATTGCTTTGGAAAGATGACAATTTTCTGAGTTTGGTGGGATCAGGAAGGTGTGGTGTATTATGAGCTTCTAAAACCAGATGAAAGCATTAATACTGATCACTACTGACAACAAATAATCAATTTGAACCACACTCTGATCGTTAAACAACCAGAATGGGCCAGAAGACATGGCAAAGTAATTTTGCTTCATGATGATGCATCATCACACACTTCAAAACCAGATAAAGACATGTTTAAAGAACTTGCCTGGGAAGTATTAACCCACCCGCTATATTCACTAGACCTTGCTCCTTCAGATTACTACTTGTTATGATCAATGCACTTTCTGAGCAGCATTTGAAAACATAGAAGTGGAAAATTGGGTTTCTGAATGGTTTGCTTCAAAACAAGAAAACTTCTATTGGAACAGTATCCACAAATTACCTGAAAGGTGGGAAAAATATATAACTAGCGATGGACACTTCTTTGAATAAAGCACTTTTGATGTTTCTCTTAAAATTATCATGTTTTCTTTGATTGTAAAATCCACCAATATTAACCAGTGCACCTAGTATATGCATGCATATAAGCATAACCAATGGGAGTGAGGTCATGAGCTTGGGAGAGGAGTGGTGGGTGAGAGAGAAGCAGTGCCCGGCTGGAGTGGCTCAGCAGTTAAATGTCAACCTTTGAACCAGGAAGTTACTGTTCTATTCCCAGTCAGGGCATATGCTCAGATTGTGGGCTTGATCCCCAGTGTGGGTATTGCAGGAGGCAGCCAATCAATGGTTCTCTCTCATCATTGATGTTTCTATCTCTCTATCCCTCTCCCTTCCTCTCTAAAATCAATAAAAATATACTTAAGATAAAAAGAATCAGTAATTAAAAAAAAAAAAACTCCCAGCAAACAAAAGCCTTCAAATCCATTTATTCATTCAAATAAATGAATTTGGCACTGTATCATTAAACCCAGAAATCAATGGCATTTAAAAAAAATATTTTTTATTGATTTTTTACAGAGAGGAAGAGAGAGGGATACAGAGTTAGAAACATCAATGAGAGAATCATCAATCAGCTGCCTCTTGCACACCCCCTACTGGGGATGTGCCCGCAACCAAGGTACATGCCCTTGACCAGAATCGAACCCAGGACCCTTCAGTCCACAGGCCAACGCTCTATCCACTGAGCCAAACCGGTTTCGGCTCAATGTCATTTTTATACATCAATAATGAACTCTCAGAAAGATTAACTACACAAACAATCCCATTTACCATTGCATTAAAAAAAATAATATATAGGAATAAGTTTAACCAAGGAGGTAAAAGACTTATACTCGGAAAACTACAGGATGTTGAAAAAAGAAATAGAGGAAGATATAAACAAGTGGAAGAAGATACCATGTTCATGAATTGGTAGACTTAACATCATTAAAATGTCCATACTACCCAAAGCAATTTACAGATTCAATGCAATCCCTATTAAAATACCTACGGAATATTTGATAGATCTAGAACAAATACTCAAAAAATTTATATGGAACCAAAAAACATTCCAAATAGCCACAGCAATCTTAAGAAGAACAACAGGCTCATCCCCGGGGGGGGGGGGGGGGGGGGGGGTGTGCAGGAGGCAGCTGATCAATGATTCTCTCTCATCGATGTTTCTAGCTCTCTATCCCTCTCCCTTCCTCTCTGTGAAAAAAATCAATAAAATATATATTTTTAAAAAAGAAAGAAGAACAAAGTGTGTAGGATCACAATACCAGATATCAGATTGTATTACAAAACGACTGTAATCAAAACAGCCTGGTACTTGCACAAGAACAAGCATATAGATCAATTAACAGAACAGAGACCCCAGGAATTGACCCAAGCCATTACGTTCAATTAAGATTTGACAAAAGAGACAAGAACATACAATGGAGTCAAGATGGTCTTTTCAATAAATGATACTGGGAAAATTGGATACATGCAAAAAAGTGAAACTGAGAGGACTCGAACCAAGATGGCAGCCTAGGTAGTCTCCTAAGCTGCTGCCTCATCAACAATTTAAAAAAAACAACAAACTATAATTGAAAAGGATTTCATCAAAACCACAGGAAAGCTGGCAGAATGGGATATCTACAACTAGAAAGAAGGAGAAACCCCTCTGCTGCCATGTGGAGTTTAAAGCCGCAGCAGTGCCGCCGCACCGCCGCCGGTTAGGGAGGCCCACAGAGAGCTGAGCCCGCCTCGCCCCGGGCCCAGGGAGCAGGCTGCCTCAGAGCCCGGCCTCCGCACCCACAGCCTTCCTGGCCCGCTGGCCATGCTAGCGAGGAAGCCAGCGCCAGGCCAAGGCCGCGCCTTCTGCTCAGTCTGTCCCCCCACCGCTGGGCCTGGCGGAGCCTCCGCTGAGCTCCCAAGAGCCAGGGCCAAGATGGAGCAGACCTACTTAGGACAAAGAGGTTGTACCCAGAACACTCTTTGCGGCCTGGAACTCTAAACATCTAAACCTGGGGGACTCTGAAAGCCTGAACATGTGAAATGAGAGCGGCGGAGGTTACTATGGCGGAGTCAGCCAGAGCCTCCCCATTCTTCCCCCTCGTCATCCTGCTCGCCTGCAGCAGCGGGCCCAGGCCCCCGGGGAGCGTGTGACCCGAGGGAGCCGTGTTCCCCTGGGAAACGGTACTACCCGGGGGAGCCGTGTAACCCGGGGGAGCGGTGTGAACCAGGGGAACCATGTGTCCTGGGGGAGCAGTGAGACCCGGAGGAGCTGTGAGACCCAGAGGGGCCGTGTGACCCAGAGGAGCAGTGTAACCTGGAGGAGCAGGATGACCCAGAGAAGCCGTGTGTCCCAGAGGGGCGATGTGAACTGGAGGAGGAGCAGATTCTATTTGTGTGGTCCTGAGAAATTTTGACAGTCTGCAGCCATTTGCTACAGAACACTTTGTTGTATTTCCCTACAAAAACAAATGGGAGAGAGTATCCCACTTGAACTTCAAATACAGATGGAAAAAAGAAGAAAAAAAAATCTGAGGAACAGAATAAACTGGTGAATATAGTAGAATCAGGGGCAAAGAAAAGGAGAGGACTGATAATTATCAGGGGGATAAAGGGGCTAGGATGCAGTAAGAGACTGGATTAAAATCGTATAACCAATGGATGAGGACAATGGGGGGGGGGGGTAAGAGCAGAAGGTGGGATGGGCACTGGGTGGTAGGGAGCTTTGGGGGAGAAAAAGGAGAAACAATTGTAATAACCTGAGCAATAAAGTTTTATTTTTTTTAAAAGGTAAAACTAGACCACCAACTTACACAATACACAAAAAGAAACTCAAAATGGATAAAAGACTTAAATGTAAGTTGTGAAACCATAAAAATCCTAGAATAAGCCATTGGCAGCAAAATCTCTGAGATCTCTCATAGTAATATGTTTGCCAATACATCTTCCAGGGCAAGGGAAACTAAGGAAAAAATAAACAAATAGGACTACATCAAAATAAAAAGTTTCTGCACACCAAAAGAATCAATCAAACAAAATGAAAAAGGAGCCCAGTGTATGGGAGAACATATTTGACAATGATATATCTGTTAAAGTGTTAATAGCCAAAATATATAAGGAAATGCATCATAAAACTTAACAAAAGGAATACAAACCATCTAATTAAAAAATTGGCAAAAGACCTAAATAGACACTTCCACAAAGGGGACATACAGATAGCCAAGAGACATATTAAAACACTAGAGGCCCAATGCAAGAAAATTCATGCAAGAGTAGGCCTTCCTTCCCCTGGCTGCCAGCACTGGCTTCTCTCTGGCACCCGGGACCTGGGCTTCCCTCCTCTGGCTGCCCACAGGCACCGGGGACTCGGGCTGGCTTCCCTCCACCCCTGGCTTCATCAGAAAGGATGTCCAGAATGACATCCAGTCTAATTAAAATATTACCCTTTGATTATTATAGATGTTCAAAGTCACTGATCATCAAAGACAATGAGGTATTACCTCACACCTGTCAGAATAGCTACCATCAACAAATCAACAAATGACAGGTGCTTGGCGAGGATGTAGAGAAAAGGGAACTCTAGTACACTGCTGGTGGGAATGCAGACTGGTGCAGTGAAAAACAATATGGAGTTTCCTCAAAAAATTGAATATGGAACTGCTATTTGATCCAGTGATCCCACTTCTAGGAATATATCCTGGGGAACCCGAAACACCAAACAGAAACACTGTGTGCATTCCTATGCTCATAGCAGTGCAATTTATAATAGTTAAGGTCTACTGATGAGTGGATAAAAAGGCTGTGGTGCTTTTATACTATGGAATACTATGCAGCAGTAAAAAAGAAGGATCTCTTACCCTTTGAGACTTCCATGAAAGGAACTGATGAGTAACATGCTAAGCGAAATAAGCCAGTCAGAGAAAGACAAGTATCAATGATCTCATTCATATGTGGAATCTAATGAACAAAATAAAGTGATAAACAAAATAGATCCAGAAACATGGAAGCATGGAACAGACTGTGGAATCTCAGAGGGAAGGGATGAAGTGGGAGGTGTGAGGAGGTTGAGAAGATATCAAAGAACTTATATGCATATATGCATAACCCATGGTCACAGACAATATGGTGGTAAAGGCCTAGAGTTTGGAGTGAGGAGGGCAGGGGCCAGCTAGAAGTGGTCAATGGGAGAAATGGGGAACACAGACTTTTTTTAATGCCTCTTTTAAAAAGTCTCTACAAAAGGAAAATAAAAGCTTAAACAACAAGTTGATGGTGGATCTAAAAAAGAAGTGTACACTGACTAAACTTGACCTAGGCTGCTTCAACGGTCTTCGCTTTACCCTCCTTTCGGAAAATATTCTGACCCTACTAATAGCTTCATTCAACTGTCTTTTCACTCTGAAGAGCTAGAGATTTAAAATATGCCTTTTAAAGAGAGGCCCTCTGCTGAACCTAGAATACCAATCTAACCATGTTTTCTACATGGCCAAAGGCTAAAACTAGGGCCATCAAAGATTTCCCAATTTCTTTTTTATTTTATTTTATTTTATTTTTAAAATATATATATTTTATTGATTTTTTTACAGAGAGGAAGAGAGAGGGATAGAGGCTTAGAAACATCAAAGAGAGGGAATCATCAATCAGCTGCCTCTTGCACACCTCCTACTGGGGATGTGCCCCCAACCAAGGTACATGCCCTTGACCGGAATCGAACCCGGGACCTTTCAGTCTGCAGGCCGATACTCTATCTACTGAGCCAAACCGGTTTTGGCAAAGATTTCTCAAATTCTAAATTGAATCCTCAAAAGTATTATGAGAAATTTAGAATTCTAATTGGAATGTACAATCCAGGACTCCTGGAACTCTATCAATTTATTCATATGACATTAGGGCCTGGCAATGCCCAAAAGTGGATGGCTGAAGCACCATGGGAAGATCCCAAGAGTGATATTAAAGACCCACATACTCCCCCCGCTCAGCTAAGGATGGCCCAAAACATGCCAGAAGATTAGCCCAGGACCTACAGGAAAGTACTGATAAACTTAAGTCCTCAAAAGACTGAATGGTCACCGAAACCTGTTTGGCTCAGGGTATAGAGCATCGGCCTGTAGATTGAAAGGTCCCAGGTTCAATTCCGGTCAAGGGCATGTAGCTTGGTTGCAGGCACATCCCCAGTAGGAGTTGTGCAGGAGGCAGCTGATCGATGTTTCTCTCTCATCGATGTTTCTAACTCTCTATCTCTCTCCCTTCCTCTCTGTAAAAAAAATCAATAAAATAAAAAATAAAAAAGTCTGACTGGTCAATTTCAAACTTGCAAACAAACAAACAAATAAAAACAAAAAAAGGAAAACAAGATTGTTAACACTTTTTGTGAAACATTCTGGGCTTTTTTTCTTCTTACTATATTTTTATTGATTTCAGAGAGGAAGGAAGAGGGAGAGATAGAAATATCTATGATGAGAGAAAATCATTGATTGGCTGCTTCCTGTAGGCCCCACACTGGGGATCAAGCCTGAATCTCGGGCATGTGCCCTCCTGATTCACAGGTCAATGCTCAACCAGAGTCACACCGGCAAGACTGGGCTTTGTTTACTAAACCAACACAGAAAACACCCTGACTTCCTTACTCATTACGTGGCTCCAGCCCAATCTGGGAGGTTGCCCCTCTTGCTGAATTAACAGCTCTAGCTGAGCATTCTGAAAATACCCTTGGAGCAATTTAACTCTGAGAGTGGCATTAATACCAAATTTTTGGTCACTCTCTCATGTATGAGAGGTCCACCAAAAGGAAAATTGTTAAATTAATTAAAAAGTAGGCTCTGCCCTGAGAGAGCTGTGTGCCCCAGGGGAGCCGTCTACCCAAGGGGGGCGGTGGGACTAGGGGATCCTGTACGCCTGGAGAGCCGTGTGCCCCGGGAAAGCTGTGGGACCCTGGGGAAGGGAGGGCGGTGTGAACCGGAGGAGGAGCGGATTCTATTTGTGTGGTCCTGAGACATTTGGACAGTCTGCAGCCATTAGCTAAAGAACACTCTGTTGTATTTCCCTACAAAAACAAATGAGAGAGAGTGTCCCACTTGAAATTCATATACGGAAAAAAAGGAAAAGAGAAGGGGAAAAAAAATCTGAGGAACAGAATAAAGTGGTGAATATAGTAGAATCAGGGGCAAAGAAGGGGAGTGGAATGATAATTATCAGGAGGATAAGGGGGTGGGGAAGCAGTGAGAGACTGGATTGAAATCGTATTACCAATGGATGAAGACAATTGGGGGGAGAGGGGGTAAGGGCAAAGGGTGGGAAGGGAACTGGGTGGTAGGGAGCTTTGGGGGAGAAAAAGGAGAAACAATTGTAATAATCTGAGTAATAGTTATTAAAAAAAAAAAAAAGTAGAGCTAACTAAGTGGAGGACCCTTACAATGACCAGCCTGACATCTTACATAAAGTGACACAATATGAAAAAATAGGGATGAAATATTAGGGATGTATATTGTAACTCCTGGAGCTATCACAAATAAATAAATAAATAAATAAATATTCTATGTGAAGAGGCAAAAGTAAAATATCAAGAAGTAAATTAAAATTATTTTTAAATAGCTATAGTAAAATGAAAAAACAAATAGTAAAATCTTATACCTAAATCCAACCATATTAATAATTACATTAAAGGCTAATTAAACGTTAATGAACTAAGATTCCAATTAAAAGATAGGGATTGTCAGAACAGACAAAAAATGCAAAACCCAACTATACACCATGGCTTCAGGGCCATCTTTAGAGGTCAGCAACAAGGCAGAAGACAGGCAAGACCAAAATCAAACCCTGTCAGCCTGCTCCTTTCTTTTCTTTTTCTTTTTTCTTTTTTAATATATTTTTATTGATTTCAGTGAAGAAGGAAGAAGAGAGAGAAATAGAAACATCAATGATGAGAGAATCAATGATTGGCTGCCTCTTGCATGCCCCCTACTCGGGACCGAGCCCACAACCCAGCATGTGCCCGGGACCTTCAGTCCACATGACAATGTGCTATCCACTGAGCCTAACTGGCTAGGGCTAACCTGCTCCTTTCGACAGCCACTTTCCCAACCAGAAGCAGACCAGAAACTGCTGGCAGAGCTATCTGAACTTTCACCACTGTGAGAAAGCAATGACAGCTAACGGGGGCGATGGCTCTATGTGTGAAAGATACCAGCATGTGTACAAGTCCCTCTGCCCCCTATCCTGGTATCAGCCTGGGATGACTGCCAGGCAGAAGGCACATTTCCTGGGAAGATCTGAACTGGCTGCATCCCACCTATCCTCTGTCCTCCATCTTCTCCCAGGGAGGTGAAGGGGAACCTGGATACATCCCACCTTAAGATCCTGAATCATGTCTTAATTAATAATATTTGTTGGAAAAGTATAAAATAAAATTTAAAAAGCCAGTTATGAGGTATACTTTAAATATAAAGACAGATAAGTTGATGGTAAAGATGGAAAAAAGATAAAATACTGTGCAAACAATGAACATAAGAAGGCTCGAGTAACTATATTAATATGGATAAGGTAGACTTCAAGACATAAAAGATCATAATGATCAAAGGGCGAGTTCATCAAGGCGGCATAGCAATCATGGGCATGTGTGTCCCTAACAAGTGAAAAGGAGAAGCGGGAAGAGCACATGTAAAAGCCAGAGGGCTGGGAAATGAAGGAAGGAATGCAGTCATAGCAGGAGCAGAAGGCAGGCAGGTGAGAGATGAGCCTGAGCAGTAGGTGGAGACAGACCACACAGGTCTGTGGACCAAGTGAAAGACTGACTGTCTTTATCATCAGAACAGCAAAGGGTTTTGTGCAGAGAGATGGCATTATCTGACCTGAATAGGTCTGCAGTGTAAACAATTGACTGGAGTAGATTCAGACTAGTTGGAAGGGTGTGGGCAGGAATTAGAAACAGTTATCAGGCTCTTGTAACAGTCAGGACTTCAGAGGATGGTAGTTAGAATCAAGATGGTAGTGACAAAAGTGGATAAAAGTGGATCTAAAGAGGGATATTTATGAGGGCTACTCAATAGGACTTTTGTTGACATGTTCGATGGAATGACAAAGAGTGAAGTTATGTCCTGGCCAGTGTGGCTCAATTGGTTGAGCATTATCCTGTGACCAAGAGGTTGCCGTGGGTTACAGGCTGAATCCCAAGTAGAGGGTGTGCAGGAGGCAGAGGATGGATGTTTCACTCTCATCTCTCATCGAGGTTTCTTTCTCCCTTTCTCTTCCTTTCTAAAATCAATAAAAATATATTTAAGAGGAAAAAAGAGGTAGGTTGCAAAAAATGTCCCACATTTCTGGGAGGTAACTAACTGCTCAAGACAGGGTACAGCAGTGTTGAACGGGGTTGGAGAGAAAAGAAAATCACAAGTTCAATGTAAATGTAAGTGTGACAGCAGACAAACAAAACAAGATGTTATTTAAAGGCAACTGGGTGTACAGGTCTGGAGTGCAAAGATACCTAGGCTAGACTCATCAAGGTGTGAGTGGTCTGCTTGGCAGTCACTGAAGCCTGGTGTGGTGGCTAAGATCACTTGGGGACAAGGTGAAGTGAGAGGGCACAGGGCCTACAACAGATCCCACAAAAATCCAACAATGAGTTAATGGCCTGGCAGAGGAAGAAAAGCCTTCAAAGTAGGCTGAGATGGCCTGTCCAGAGAGGAGAGAAGGAAACTAGGAGTGCTGTGGCACCTCTGCACCAAGGGAGCCACAAGAGCAAGTGCTGCTGGGAGTGTGGCTGCCACTCATGACCTGAGAGTGGTCTCAGTGGAACGACAAGGGCAGAAGCCAGACTGGAAGGAGCAGAGGGAGAAGTATGGAGTGAAGGAGACTGAGCTCACAGGATGCTTTTGGGAAAGTTTAGAGAGAGGGGAGACCAGGGAAGATGGGGTCCTGGGGTAGGGGGAGATGTAAGATGAGAGCCTCCTGAGCATGTTTTCATGGCACCAAAAGCCCAGTGAAGGAAGTAGCTGAAGGAAATGAGAGAAAAGAATTGGCTGGAAGCCTGAAGTTCCTGGGAACAAAGGAGGAGGCCTAGGATCTCCTGAGCCAGGAGGACTCAGAAGGCAAGGTGCAGAACCCGACAACATGGATGCCTGCAGAGGAAAGTCTAGAAATAGATCTGCAGGCACTGTTGTAGGGCGAACTGTGTACCCCAAAAGAATGTCAGCCCTAACCCCAGGGCCTGTGCAAAGGACCTTATTTGGAAGTAGGGTCTCTGCAGACATCATTGAGTCAAGAGGTCATAGTGAATTAGGGTGGGTCCTAAACCAATGTGGCTGGTGCCCTTATCAGAGAAGGGACCACAGGGAAGACAGAGGCAGAGGCTGGAGTTATGCAGCCACAGCCACATATGCCTGGGCTGCAGAAGCTGGAGGGGCAAGGATCCCCCCCTGGAGCCTCCTAGGTGTGGCCCCACCTTGTGGACTTCTAGCCTTCAGAACTGTGAGAGAATGTATTCGCACAATTGTTAACATCCATTTGTGGCATTTGGTTATGGCAGCCCTGGTAAAGTAAAACATACTTGTAGGGGATGTGGGAAGTGATGCTCTTTTCTACCCCTCAGGGCAATACCACCCTTCAAAATCAGGATCTGGGCCATGTGGCAGCAGCAGGACCGGATGCAGAGCTGGGAAAGGCAGCATCAGGACTCTGCATAAGCAGATACCAGCCCCCTGCACCATGGCAATGGGGAGTCATTTCTGCTTGCATCTCTTTTAAGTCAGGTGTCACTTAAGAGTAGTTTGAGAAGTTTAACCAAGAGAGAGGCCCGGCCGAGGTCGGTTTGGCTCAGTGGTAGAGCGTCGGTCTGCGGACTGAAGGGTCCCGGGTTCGATTCCGGCCAAGAGCATGTACATCGGCTGCGGGCACATCCCCGGTAGGGGGTGTGCAGGAGGCAGCTGGTCGATGTTTCTCTCTCATCGACGTTTCTGGCTCTCTGTCTCTCTCCCTTCCTCTCTGTAAAATATCAATAAAATATATTTTAAAAAAAAAAAAAAAAAAAAGAGAGAGGCCCTCCTGAAGAAGGCCCAGGAAACGGGCCAGACTGATTTAAAGGAGACAGAACTCCCCTAAATGGCAACCTAGTAGTACTACGTCTCTAACACCAGGGCCACATTTGCATCAAAGCCAAATCTGAAACTCAGCTCTATACATCCACACTCATCTATATTGCTATTAATATTCACCCCCACCCAAACCATATCTGCAGGCCATCCATCACTAATGGTGGGGACTTAGGGAAACCAAAAGGATATGAACTCAACACAAAATAACATGTTGGGTCTTCTCATCTGTACTAAGAGCAGGCAAGAACAGAAGAAAAGAGAACCATGGTGATGATAATACCACAGCCTGGCCTTGAAGCAGCATTCACACCATCCTCATATAAGCCAAGTGGCCACGGCAGGATAGGTCCCTATTTTACATGGAGAGAAACTAAGGCTGGGAGGTTAGCAGAAATGAAATTGTTGCCGAAACCAGTTTGGCTACTTAGATAGAGCGTGGGTCTGTGGACTGAAAGGTCCCAGGTTCAATTCCGGTCAGGGGCATGTACATTGATTGTGGCGCATCCCCAGTAGGGGGTGTGCAAGAGGCAGCTGGTCGATGTTTCTCTCTCATCGATGTTTCTAACTCTCTGTCACTCTACCTTCTTCTCTGTAAAATATCAATAAAATATATATTTTTAAGAAAAGAAATGAAATTGTTAAGGCAGTGGTCAGCAAACTCATTAGTCAACAGAGCCAAATATCAACAGTACAATGATTGAAATTTCTTTTGAGAGCCGAAAACTGACTGCTGCGCATGGGCCACAAAGTTTCAAATGCACTATACCTGTGCACGCACATGTGGTATTTTGTGGAAGAGCCACACTCAAGGGGCCAAAGAGCCTCGTGAGCCACAGTTTGCTGACCACTGGTCTAGGTTGCTGACACACACTCCCAGCCTGGTCCCTTCTTCTGACCCCTTGCCTAACTCCCTCCCTGACCCCACACCGGGAACACACCTGCAGGAAGGCTTCTTGTGTGATTTCCACCAAATGGACTGCACATTCATAAAAAAGGAAAATTTGCTGGTGATATGAATAAATGGATGCAGGAAAAATCAGGTAAGAATGCAGAACACCCTTCTTCCTACTTGGGAGAGAACAGAAATCAGGAATGTGTCTTTTTTGTTGTTGGTAGCGAGTTTGATTTAAGTCAATTGCTCGACAACAGTGAGGCTAAACCTACAATTTCGAGCCAAGAAAACAAATGTCCTGAGTCCACCTCCAAAAATGTAGTTTAAACATTAAACTCTGTGACCACCCCTCATCCTTCACCCTCTTTATTTTCAGGAGGTTGATTTCCCCACCTCTTCCAGGGAGCTTAGCCAGCCTTCCAAGCAATCCTGTTGATTAACCATCACCAAAGCAGCCCACGGGAGGTAGACACTAGGTAGTGAGGGTACAGACAGGTGGCATAAACAAAAGGCAAACAGATTCTTTCAGTCATAAGCTCTTCAGTAAATAAGTTCATGCCAGAAGTCACAGGGTGAAGGGTCTAAACATTTCTTCCAATTCAGCAGTCCAGTATTTCTAGACTCCTGGTCAGACCACTAAAGACAGGGCACAGAAAGGTGGGGCTCTCAGGTCCTCAGGCAACAGCACTTTCATCCTGAACAGCACCAAAGAAGCCTGAGTGGTTTTCACATTCCTCCCTTCCTTTCCTTTGACCAATTTGTCACCAGCTGCCCATTCTTCTCCAGTCCTATTTAAAGTCCTTTCTGCTTCATGCTTTGGTTACCACAGCCACCTCCCTCGCAGCCTCCTGAAGTCCCCCCTTCCCCCACTGGGTTTATCAGACATGAGCTAGTGAAATAAATATGACAGCAGGACCTTATGAGCTTATCCTCACCCCAACCTGCTTGACCTGCGGAGACACCGCCTCTCTCACCCTGTGCCTCACTCATCCTACTTCCCAGCTTTGTCATAAGAAAGGGGCAGCATTTCCCCTCTTGCTCAGATCCTACCCTTCACACCCTCCATTCTCCTGTGAAACCTCCACGTGTTCCAACCCTCTCCTTTCTGAACTCTCAGCACTTTCAGCCTCACTACATGGAGAGCACAATGGCTGCAGCAGGGGCTCAGTAGCCCAACTCCATCAGTGTGCAGCTCTGACCATGGGCAAACCCACTAACCCCCTCTCTGTACCTCAATTTCCACATCTGTAAAAAGGTAACCGCTTCAAGGGTGTTTATGAATATGGCATAAAACGAAGGACAGAAAACATTCTAATGACCAACACAATCAACATCGGCTATCATAATGAAAAATGGCACTTTAGCCCTGACTGGTTTGGCTCAGTGGATGGAGCTTCGGCCTGCGGACTGAAAGGTCCCAGGTGCGAGTCCGGACAAGGGCATGTACCTTGGTTACGGGCACATCCCCAGTAGGGGGCGTGCAGGAGGCAGCTGGTCGATGTTTCTCTCTCATCGATGTTTCTAACTATCTACCATTCTCCCTTCCTCTCTATTAAAAAAATCAATAAAAATATATTTTTAATATATTTTATTGATTTTTTACAAACCGGTCTCGGCAATAAAATATATTTTTTAAAAGAAAAATGGCACTTTATACACCATGTTGAATGGACATATTATTCCTCAAGTTAAAAATAAATAAAAGCAATTCAGTGGTCATTTTCTAATAGTTTTATGTGCACGAGGAGTTAATTTCTAGAGCAGTGTTACTCATAATGTGATCTGAAACCCATACAGATCCCACAAGAAACCTACAAAAGCTAAGCATGAGGGCTTGGAAAAGCCATTACATTCCATCAGCATGTCATTTTTCTAGTAATTCATCTTCATCATATATTTATACCAGTGCAACAGGTTGAAAACTAATTTTAAAAAGAAAACTGGTCCTTCATTACAGATATTTTGAGAAGCCCCGTGCCAGAGACAACAGACGGCAGGCTTCTATCTTTTCTACACCCCAAATCGGCTAGTGGGAGGCACATATACATTGAGTACTAAGTAAATAAAACCATAACTTCAAAAACATTTCAAATATTTAATGATGACTTAAAAGTAGGTCTCATGTGAGAATAATGTACTAGTAAACATTGTCTCCAATTCATAATTTTCTTCCCAGAAGGAGCTGACATTTAATCTCAAACTGACCAAAGAATAAAAACAACTCTGACTGGAAAATATTTTCCATATAGCCTACTAAGACAGCACTGGGTGTAGTTTTTTGGTTTTTTTTTAAAACAAAACAAAACAAAATAAAAAATAAAAAAACACCAAAAATGGAGAAAGATAAATTATTTAGCTCAGTCTTAGGCACAGTTTTGAAGGAGTCTCATATCTTTACATAAAACAGAATCTTAGGAAGAAATTCCAACAACACTTCAGACAAAACACTTTTTTTTCACTGTGGCCAATGCTGTATATGGTCCTAACCTCAACAACTTCATTATATTAATCCATGAACGAGATGGCTGGAAAAGGAAAGCAGCAAATTCTACCAAATTTTAATTGACAAGACAGCATGTGCACACTGGATGTGGGTTGAAAGCTGAGTTTATTCTTGCTGAGGAAAATCTCTGCAAAAACTGACTGGAAATTCCTGTAGAAAGTTCAAGGTAAACGGGGAGTCCCATCCCACTCCTGTCTCCCCTCTTCCTTGGAGGCAGCGATCTGGACCACAGTGTAGATAAGCCATCAATCCCCGTGGGTCCAGACCCTCTGACTACAGGACCACGCTAATACATACCCCTTTTCTCTCTAGCAGGTATTATCCCTTCCTCTCCCTCAACCATCCCCAAAATCTGTGAACACGGTCAAGTTTATAGATTCAATATACTCTTGCTTTATTGAACTTTTAGCAATTCCTCCGAAAATGGGGTCCTATTTCCCATCTCTGTATCCTTGCCACCTGGAAAACACCCACAGTTCACAAGATTTTTCTGACCCCTCCAGAGTACTGGCCACTCCCTCATTTGTTCCGGCCACCCCAATGAACCTTTTATTGAGCTGACTACCTGCAGACAGGTCAGCCAGCCCTCCACCGAAAGTTCCTCAATGGTGGGAACCACATTTTAATACCTTCTGGCACCGCCAATCCGCCTGCACTACGTCTTGATTCACCAGGTTTCTAATAACCACCAGATCCTATCAATAAATATTTAACTCCTACCACCTACCTCTCCTTGCCTCTGGTTATCAGTGGGAGACAAAAGGGACATGGTCCCCACCTCGTGGAACTTACAATGGTTGGGGAACAGAGCAGACAATAAGTCAAACACAAATTGTGTTGCATGCTGAAGAGTAAACCATCACTTTGCAGCGATCAAGAGAGTGAGGCAAGCAGGCCACAGGAGCCACAGGTGTAAAGGTCCTGACGAAGAGAGGCTGCTAACCCTAAGAGGAGGCGAATGTAGCTCTCCCTTCAGACTGCCCATCACCCCATACTCATTTCCCTCCAAATGCTTTCCTCAGAAGTCCTGCTGACAGGATTCAGAAAGTCCAATTCTAAAAGAGTCAGAGTCAATTATAAAAAATTCTTTACAACTTTGAGTATTTCTTACATTAACAAACTCATTCTCTCTTTCCCCTCCCAACCTCCCTAACACTTGGAAAAAAGTAAAAAACATTCTTTTGTTCCCAATAGTATGTTTTGGGACTTCTGTCAATCTACCTACTAACTGTGTAAGTCAGTGTTCCTCCACATCCAAGACCTTTGAGGGTCCCAAGAACTTTCCAGCTATATATCTGTGTGAAGCCAGGTTTTCTTCATATTCTTCAGCCAAAACAACATATTGTAACAGACTGAATGTAGAACTCAATGTGAGAATCCAGACATTAAAAAGATTTGCAAAAATGTAAACCAATTTTATCTGTTTTATTTGTTACTGTTCATAAGAAATATTTTCAAAATGAAATTAGTTTATTAATTTTAAATGAACTATATATATTCTAAAATGTCTCAGTTTTTATTTCTAATACAGTAAATATGGAGATATAACCTATATAAACAGAAGCTCCATGGAGTCTTCAAAAATTTTTACTATTTTAAAGAGGTCCTAAGCTAAAAATGTTGGTATTTTGTTATACCCATCACTCTCTTCCATACTGTATCTATCTCGCCATCCAAATAACCTCTTAAATCATCTCTTCATTTCTTCCCAACCCCAAAAGGCCAATAAACAGACCCCCGAATGATGTCCACATCAAATCCTAGAATCTGTGAATGGTGCCTTTTTTGGAAAAAGTTTTTGCAGATCTTGAGAGGAAATCATTCTAGATTATCCAGATGGGGCCTAAATCTAATAACAGGTATCCTTATAAGACACTCAGAGAAAAACAGACACACAGAGAAAGCAGCCATTTGAAGACAGAGGCAGGAAATACATTGGGTTGGGCACAGAGAAGCCAAGGAACACCTAGATCCACCAGAGGGAAGAATTCTCACCCTAGAGCCTCCAGGG
This sequence comes from Vespertilio murinus, assembly GCA_963924515.1. Classification (NCBI taxonomy): domain Eukaryota; kingdom Metazoa; phylum Chordata; class Mammalia; order Chiroptera; family Vespertilionidae; genus Vespertilio; species Vespertilio murinus. The sequence continues at coordinate 107,222,155 of OZ004706.1, read as the reverse complement.
AGGGTGCGATGCTAGACCCTACCGACTCTTTGGACTTTGGTTTTCCAGACTATGAAAGAATAAATTTCCATTATTTTAAGCCTCCCAGTTTGTGGTAACTTGTTATGGCAGCCACAGGAAACTAATGTAACAACCACCAGGACTGGAATGTCGGTGACCACCTAGCTACTCAGTCTTTGCCTTAAAGTGAGTGACCCTCAGTGCCACTGTCCCCTCAAACTATGACCCTTAGTCATCTAAAATAGAATTCCCGTGGGGCAGTTCTGTACCATGCTGCCTTCCACTGGTTAAGACCTCCAAGAGCAAAGGCCTACCAAGGTGAGGATGCCCCTACTGTCACCTGTAGAGGGGCAGCACTGAGCTGGCCAATATTTGTGGTGGTGGTGCTGCTTGTCCTGGCTCAGGGGAAGCGTTCCACTAAGTCTGAAAGACAAAGACATCACGGGGACTCTCCGCCACCGCCCGCAGCCTGCTCTGCCAGGCCTTCGCGCACGCTGTGCTGGCGCTGCGCCTTCCATTGGCAGACCCGGAGAATCCTCTCTCCACTGCCACATGGCCAGGCCAAAGCATCAGACACTACCACCACGCGGATTTTAAAACTACAGGGGAAATTGAGCCACAGGAGCTACCATCGCTGCCGCACCCACCTCCGCCCCCAAGAATGGGAATCCACCGAAATCAGAGCTCAATACACACCGGGCTCATAGAGAGTGTGGCTTCAGAAATTAGCCTCTGCATCCACAGAAGCTCCACATTCGCAACAAAGAGGACACCATTGAGGGTGGACTCTCCCCATGCAGCCATCACAGCCCGCCCACAATCTTCCCAGCACACCCACCATGCTGGGAGGGAGATGGAGCACGCTGGTGAGGAAATGGCACGGTGCCTTCCATTACCCACTCAGGCGAGCCCATCCTCCGATGCCACATGGCCAAGCCGAAGCTCTCACCACCACCGCCATATGAACTTTAAAACTACAGTGGTAATTGAACCACAGGAGCGACCGTCAATATTGCACCTGGCACCGCCACCCGCCACTGCCGCCGAGAATAAAGGAAATCCACCAAGAACAGAGCTCACCATGCCTTGGGCTCAGGGAGTGGGCGACCACAGAACTTAGCCTCCATGTCTGCAGCTGCTCCGCTCCCACACCGAACGAGACACCTTTGAAGGTGGTCCCCCCGCCTGCAACCATCTCAGACCAACTGCAGCTGTCCCAGCCTGCCCCCCATGCTAGCAAGGAGCTAGTGCGGTGCCTCCAATATGCAACCCCAACACCCTAGAGGGGCTGTGTGCCCCGGGTGAGCCGTGTGTCCCAGGGGGCCAAGTGCCCCAGGTGAGCCGTGTGTCCCATGGGGCCGAGTGCCCCGGGTGAGCCGAGTGTCCCAGGGGGCCGAGTGCCCCGGGTGAGCCGAGTGTCCCAGGGGGCCGAGTGCCCCGGGTGAGCCGAGTGTCCCAGGGGGCCGAGTGCCCCGGGTGAGCCGAGTGTCCCAGGGGGCCGAGTGCCCCGGGTGAGCCGAGTGTCCCAGGGGGCCGAGTGCCCCGGGTGAGCCGAGTGTCCCAGGGGGCCGAGTGCCCCGGGTGAGCCGAGTGTCCCAGGGGGCCGAGTGCCCCGGGTGAGCCGAGTGTCCCAGGGGGCCGAGTGCCCCGGGTGAGCCGAGTGTCCCAGGGGGCCGAGTGCCCCGGGTGAGCCGAGTGTCCCAGGGGGCCGAGTGCCCCGGGTGAGCCGAGTGTCCCAGGGGGCCGAGTGCCCCGGGTGAGCCGAGTGTCCCAGGGGGCCGAGAGCCCCGGGTGAGCCGAGTGTCCCAGGGGGCCGAGTGCCCCGGGTGAGCCGAGTGTCCCAGGGGGCCGAGAGCCCCGGGTGAGCCGAGTGTCCCAGGGGGCCGAGAGCCCCGGGCGAGCCGTGTGTCCCAGGGTGCAGTGGGACCCGGGCGAGCCGTGTGTCCCAGGGGAAGCAGTGGGACCCAGGGGAAGGGGCGGTGAAAACCAGAGGAGGAGCGGACACTATTCATATGGTCCTGAGATAGTCACCATGAAACAAGCAGACTGCCAAATGAGGAGCAGATTTTATTCATGGGGTCCTGAGATGGTCACCATAAGACAAGCAGATTGTCAAATGACAGGGGGAGGGGAAGGAGACCTGGGGGGAGATAGGAGAACAACCGAGGGACTGGTATGCATGAACATAAGTACAACCAATGAACACAGAACTCTGGGGAGGGAGGGCATAAATGGGAGGGGGGAGGGCAATGGTAAACTATGTACACAGAAAATACCTTAATAAAATAAAATTTTTTAAAAAAAGAAAGAAAATTAGAGCTTCTAAAAAAAAAAAATAGAATTCCCTTCACACCCTTGAATGGCACTTCATTGACTCCACCATATCTAAACACAGCATACAAAGCCCCCATAACTTGATCACACCTTTCTTCCTGTTTCAACCCAGGTCCCCCCACATCTGCACACCCACCATGCCTCAGGCCCAAAGCAAACCCCATTCTGGTCTAATGTTCTTCCTAGAATTAATTTCCTCCCACATTCTCAGCCCCATCCACTCTACACATCCTCCAAGTTCCAGACTATATCTAAATTCTTTTTCTTTTCTTTTTTTTTTGGGGGGGGGTAAGGGGGGCAACACAGATTTTATTCATCTTTTTATTACCCTCTTCCTCCTATATCTACATTCTTTTATTTGCTTTGCAATAAAAGCAAAACTCTATAGGAACATTTCCCTACACATGCACTGCCCACAAATGCCCTGCCAGGCTAGCTATGCCAAAGGCCATAGAAGGACTGGGGACCTTCCACCAGAACTACAAAAAGAGGAGTGCCTGAGCTTCCAGGGTATTCTTCCCTCTGCCTAAAAAACACCATCCAAGATCCAGGAAAGCTCAGAGAAGATCAAGTGGTGAGCCGAGCAGTCCCCAGCTCACAGAGCTCTGGATGCCCCAAATCAGAACAAGTTTCACTGCCAGGGCAATGTGAGGGTGTTCACCAGCAGCGAGGCTGTTTACAGAGGAAGGCCGAGTAAAGTTGCAAGAACAAATCAGGACACAAGTGTGTGGCCCAGATCTGCCTTAAGAAGTCACGTTAACTTCTCTGGGACTCAATTTCCTTTTGTACTGGATGACAAGATTAGACTCCCTCTAAATTGCATTCTAGCTCTAAATATACCTGGTCTTCCCCACCCCCCCCCCCCCCCACACACACACAAAAATTATATATATATATATCCCCACAGACTCTCCCTCTCTAAATAAAACTGAACAGGGTTCTTCTTCCCTTCCCAATAATTCATTTTGCAAAAGTGGAAATAAATAAAAAGGCAACTTCCACTTCCCCTCCACATCTGAGAAGCACTGGGCAGGGGTCAGAGGGCTACCACGCAGGCTCTGAGTCTGCTGTGCACTCAGGAAGCCAAAGAGAAGGAGAGTTCTGGAAATGTGTATTCTCTGAAAAGGGGGCTCATGTTGTAATGATTTGAGGGTGCCAGAATTTAAATGGGAAATACCATGCCAATACTAGAATGCTTTCCGCCACAAGAAATTGACAACTGATCCAACAATAGCTACACCATGTGGACATCTACCATTTTACTTAACAAGAAATCCAGGGAGAAGTGGTCAAGGTCAGTTCAGTAGCTTTAACAATTTTATAAAACCACTCAATCGCCTCATCTTGTACTGACTTTTCATCCACGGGCTTGTAGCCTCATAGCACAGAGAGATTCCCTGGCTCCAACTACCACATCCTCTTACTACTTTTCCAAAGACAGGAAACTTAGGAGCTATCAGGTATAAAGAGTACTCTCCCCCTGTGCCTGTATTTTTTTCTGTGAAGAAAAAATGCTTTTCCAGAATCCCGTAGTAAATTTCCATTAAATGTCTTTAACAAGAATTAAGTCATCTGCTAGCTCCAAGATTCAAGAAAGACTAGGAAAGTGAGGATCTGGCTTACCTTAAAAAACTTTTTTGTAGGAAGTTGATAAAGGAAACTTGGGATAAGAATGATAGTGAAATACCAACCAATGTCTGCAACATACAATTAGACCCAGTGGTGTGCTGGCAAATGCTTCAAAATCAGCTTTTCTTTTTTCTTTCTCCCCCCCCCCCTTTTTTTTTTTTTGAAGGGGGTGGAGGGAAGAGGGGGGGAAAGCAAAAAAAAAAAAAAAAAAAAAAAAACTAATTTGTGGCATTTGCCAATTTCCTTGATGTAAATACTCCCATTGTGCTAGATTTCAAACTACCAACCTAGTATTAAACAGCTCACAAAATTTCTGAAATTTTTATGCTCAGCAAATATAAGCACACCACTGAATGTATACCTGACATTTGGTAATAATTTAAGTTCACAATGCTCCTTCATACTGATATTTAAAATACGCTATCAGTATTTCCCAAACTTCTCTCATGATGAGAATCACCTGGTGGAGTTGTTAAAAATACAGATTCCTGAATCCCAACTAAGAAGTGCTAAACTAGAATTTTTGGGAACATATAGGTAAAATTGTATACTTAACTAGTGCTCTAAGCTAGTTAACAACTCCACCAGGTGATTCTCATCATGAGAGAAGTTTGGGAAACACTGCTGAGATGATTCGGTGGTATTTCACCCAGCTCATAGATGAGGGAAAAGACACAGCACCCCAAATCACACAGCACATGTGGCAGAGCTAAAGTGCTCATATGAGCGCCCCTACCCAACCCTACCACCCTTTGCAGCAGGTGTTTAAGTGTCTATATCTACATTCTACAATATCCCTAGGCCTATCTATCAGCTAAAGGACTCTAACTTGGTTAGAAACCAATCACAAAGACCCATTCCTGTGAATTCAGTCAGTTACCTAATAATTATTCTCTAAGGTATTTCCTTCAATGACACTAGTAGTACCTGGCTATTGTTACAACTTGGAATACAGATTAGTAAAAAAAAGAAAATAAAAATCATCCTTAATCTCATTTTTAAGAGATAACAATTGTTTGAATGTGGGTGATAATCTCTCCAGAATATTAGACACACAGAAAAGGTCAAAAGAAGGCTTACAACTTTGAGGACATGAAACAGTGTTTATTCTTGAACTATCACTTACTAATTATTGTATTATTGTATTATTTTCCATGCAAACAACTATAAAACTACTTTTGCCCCATGCTGTCTATTTTTCAAGAAGTCATGCTATTTTGCAATATAAAGACAGTTTTCTTTATTATGTAAATTTCCCAAAACATAGAGAAATAGGTTGAGAGCTCTGCTGTGGCCATCTCCCAGCTTCAGAAATTATCTACAGACATTTATTTTTAAAAAATAAATCTTTATTGTTCAAATTATTACAAATGAGTTCCTCTTTCCCCCCCTCAATTGCTCCCCTCCACCAGGTTCCCACCCCACCCTCTGTCCTTTCCCTCCCCCCATTGTCCTCATCCATAGGTGCACAGTTTATGTTCAGTCTCTTCCCGCATCTCCCATTCCCCTTTTCCCTGAGAATTGTCAGTCCACTCCCCTTCCATACCTCTGATTCTATTACATTCACCAGTTAATATTGTTCATCAGATTTCTTAATTCCCTTGGTTTTTAGTTTCATTTGTTGATAGTTACATATTTGTTGTTCATAATTTTTATCTTTATCTTCTTCCTCTTCCTAAATAGCCCCCCTTAGCAATTCATATAATTCTGGTTTGGTGGTGATGAACTCGTTTAGCTTTTTTTTATTTGTGAAGCTCTTTATCTGGCCTTCTATTCTCAGTGATAGTTTTGCTGGGTAGAGTATTTTTGGCTATAGGTTCTTACTATTCATCACCTTGAATATTTCTTGCCATTCCCATCTGGCCTGCATGGTTTCTGTTGAGAAATCAGCTGACAGTCCTATGGGTGTTCCTTTATAGGTAACTACCTGCTTTTGTTTTGCTGCTTTTAATATTCTCTCTTTGTCTTTTGCTCTTGGAATTTTAATTATGATGTGTTTTGGTGTGGTCCTCTTTGGATTCCTTTTGTTTGGGGTTCTGTGCACTTCCTGGACTTGTAAGTCTATTTCTTTCACCGGGTGGGGGAAGTTTTCTGTCACTATTTCTTCAAATGTGCTTTTGGTATCTTGCTCTCTCTCTTCTTCTGGGACCCCCATAATTCTGATGTTGGTTCGCTTGAAATTTTCCCAGGTTTCTTACACTATCTTCTATTTTCTGTATTTTCTTATCTTCTTGCTTCTGCAGAGGAGTGGCCTCTGGCTCTTTGTGTTCTAAATCTTTGTCTTGATTCTTGTGATCTTCCAGTCTGTTTTTAGGACTCTGTGTAATTTTTTTTCAGACAACGTTTTCTTTATTTCTAGTTGATCCCTTTTTTATTTCTAGTTGATCCCTTTTCATATCCTCATAGGTCTCATTTATTTCATCAGCCTTTTTTAGGAAATTCTTTAAAAAACCTTACAACTGTAGTTTTGAACTTATTCTCCATTCTTTTACTTTCCTTCATCTCCTTCCTTTGTCTCCTGCCTCTTGTCTGCATTTTAGTTGTTTTCCTGATTTGATGGAATAGTTTTGTGTGCTAGGTGTTCTGGTAGAGCCCAATAGCACAGCCTTCCCAGTTACCTGAGGTGGACAGTCTTGGTGTAGCCCTTTGTGGTCTGTGTGTGCAGTGTTGTTGTTAAGCCTTGCTTATTGTTGGTATCACTGGGAAGTGTTGATCTCCAAGCCAATTGGCTGTGAGGATCAGCAGTGTCTCAGCTAGGAGGGCTTCCGAACTTCGCTTGGATGGGGCGGAGTCCCTGGGTGGCACAGACAAGCTTTTTTTTTTCCCTGTCAGTCTCGCCTTAGAAAAGTCCTATTCGCAGTGAGATTGGTTGCAGGCGTGCACACCTTTTTGATAAAGGCGCAGACAAGCTTTGGATTCCAAGCCTTCGGAAGAGCTTCTGTGTTCAGCTTGGATGGGGCAGAGTCTCGGGGTGGTGCAGACAAGCTTTGGTTTCCCGTTAGCCCCTCCCTGAGTCCCGAAGTAATAGCCACTGGTTTCACACACCTCCAAGAGATCTCTGCCCGCTGCCTGACAGTCTGGCCTCTCCCTAACTGGGGCCATCTATCAGAGCAATAGGGTGATTTTGTTTTACTCCCGAACAAGAAAGCCAGCTGCACGTTAACTGTCCACCCTCTCTGTGCGCCTGGAGTAAGCCAGCAGCGAACTCAGCTGCTCTCTCCAAGAGCTGGGAGAAAGCCAGCAGGGAACTTGGCCCGCCCTCTCTGCGAGCTGTGAGCAAGCCAGTAGTGAACTCTGCAGCCTCCTTTTCGCGTGAACAGTTTCTGAGGCTCAGCATGCCTTCTCTCTCTTTCCCAATTGGTAGAGCCTCCTCTCAGCCAGCCATCCGGTGCTTCAGGGAGATGTTTCCCCTGTTTTCTAGTTCTAAATTCAAAATTGTTGTGGTAGGCTGCATTTGGATGTCTACCCTATGCCGCCATCTTGGTTTCCTCTATCTACAGACATTTAAAAATCAGTGTTTCCACTTCCCTTCTCAGGGAGGAATGTGTAGGAGGCAGGCCTTTCCCTCTGGCTTTCCCCTCACACTTTAGGCTGAGTCAACCAGCTCCTCGCAGCGCTGCTGGGAGAACACTATTGAAGAGAACTCTTCATCATGCCCACTCTTCTCAGGGGTCCCTCCAACTTCTCCAATTCCTGTCTGTCTGTCAAGAAGCCTCAGAAGTGAGGTTCAGAAGATCATTTAATTCATCACAATTCTTGGAGTTTCCAACTTCTACTCGTTCCATTCTTCCATGTCTGCTTTGCCCTCACATCCAAGTGCACACACCCCATGCTAACTGGCTTACCTAAAACCCTAGAACTGTATTCTTCCTCATTTTGCCCTACTTAGTTAGTCCCCAACACTCCCAGCACCTGCCAGACCTCACTTCCTGGTCCTTCAACTCCCTAAAGGATTACATTGCATCTCCATAGGCACCAGCCCAAGTGAAATACCCAAAAGACTGAAGGATGATGGCTGCACCCCAAATTAACAGCTTTGCATGAATCCCCAAAGTGCTCAGTTGAGACCCACACCCAGAGTCGAAAATCTCTGCAGCCCAGACAAGTTCAAGGAATATCCTCATGGGACAAAACAAGAGCTGCTCCCCAGTGCATCAGTTTAGCCAAGTGCATGCAGGGGGGAGCTGTGGATATTTAAAGACTGAGGCATAGAATTCTACTTTGCTATAAACCATGCACAGCTGACATAAAACAAGACTATGCTAGGAACCATGGTTAGAACTAAACTTTAGGAGTAAAGTAGCTAAACTCATTTGCACTATTTCATACCAAAAGATAACTAACACTTGGAACAGTGTCATGTCTAAAGGTTCTAATACATCAGAGTAGGCGCAGGTAGGAATAAGAGTGGTCTACAAATTCTCTACAGATAAGACATAAACTAAAACAATAATAGTCATATTTAAAGTGATTAGGAATCACCGGTTAACAACAATTAAAACTTACAACTATGGTAATAAGAATACTTTCTACCAGGAGAGTTTTTCTCACACAAATGTATTGCTAATATAGTACCCACCTTCTCAAATTTTTCTGAAAAGCACCATTATACTAATTTACAAGTGAGAAGTTATTCACCTTGCCCACGGCCACACAACTGCAAAGAGGCTGAACCAGAATTCAAGTCCAGGTCTGTATAATCAGGAAGTCCACACTTCCTTCGTTAATCAGCATTTCCCACAAGGCAGGACACACAAAGGTTTTAGATGCAAAGATGATCTTTTTTGTTGTTATTATTAATCCTCACTAACAGATATTTTTTCCATTGATTTTTAGACAGAGATGGAGGGGGAGAAAAAGAAGATAAATAAGGAGGGAGAGGGAGAAAAAGAGAGAAATATCATTTAAGAAACTGATATTGGCTGCCACCTGAATATGCCCCAACCTGGGGCAGGACCAGGAATCGAACCAGTGATCCTTTCATACATAGGTTGTGATGCTCTAACCACTGAGAACACTGGTCAGGGCAAACTTTTAAGTTCTTATCTTGTCATCTTGTTTAAATCTGTAAATCAGGTGTGCATATGTAATATTAAATAAATAAATAAAATTTAAATGATAGACACATGAAATAAATTTTACATTTTATGTGTATACATGAAACATAAAAAGTTTCTTAAGCCAAAACTGGTTTGGTTCAGTGGATAGAGTGACTGAAGGGTCCCAGGTTCGATTCTAGTCAAGGGCATGTACCTTGGTTGCTGGCACATCCCCAGTAGGTGGTGTGAAGGAGGCAGCTGATCAATGTTTCTCTCTCTTTGATGTTTCTAGCTCTCTATCCCTCTTCCTTCCTCTCTGTAAAAAAAAAAAAAAAAAAATCAAAAAAATATTTTTTTTAAGTTAAAGAAAGCATTAAAATAAAAGAGTAGGTGATACAGAGATAGGATACAAATTCTGAGACAATACATAAACCATTAAAGTTTGTAGAAAACACTGCTCACCACACCACCACACAAGAACAGCCAAGCACCTGTTTGTTCCATACTGTACTCAAATTTGACTATAGTCACATATAACTCTGGCTCTGCTCAAGGAAGATAAAATGTGGCTGCTTTGAGGGGAAGGGCATAACATCAGTATAATTTAGCACAAATCAGCCTATAAAAAAATATATGTTTTATTGATTTTTTACAGAGAGGAAGGGAGAAAGATAGTCAGAAACAGCGATGAGAGAGATTCATAGATCAGCTGCCTCTTGCATGCCCCCTACTGGGGATGTGCCCGCAACCAAGGTACATACCCGTGGCCGGAATCTAACCAGGGACTCTTCAGTCGCAGGCCCATCCATGCTCTACCCACGGAACCAAACCAGTTTCAGCCACTAATCATCCTTAACACAGTATTGGTTGACATAAATACTGGTTTGATGGTCCAACTCTTCTGTTTATCCACCAAACAAATCCAGTCCCCTTTTCTGGGCCTCAGTTTCACTTTGTCAAAAGAAATTTACCAAAAGTAGAATCTAAGGTCACTTCCAGTTTTAGAATTCCATAAACTGTTGTAAAATCCTAAAATCCCAAATTATTTTTTCCAGAACCATAGAGGCCCCAATCCTAAATGAGTGTCAATCTGAGAAATAAATGGCCAAGTCTATGTTTCCAGAGGGCAAAGTATTACAACAAAATCCTACATAATCCTTTATACAATAAAAGGCTAATATTTAAATTGACTGATCACTATGATGCACACTGACCACCAGGGGGCAGACGCTCAACACAAGAGCTGCCCCTTGGTGGTCAGAGTGTTCCCTCAGGGGGAGCACGGGTTAGCCAGAAGCTGGACTCACAGCTGGCAAGCCCAGTGGCAGTGGCAGAAACCTCTCCCGCCTCTAAAGTGGTGCTAAGGACCCTTCAGGGAATGTCCTCCTGCTGGCTTAGGCTGGCTCCCTGCGGGACTGCGAGAGAGTGCAGGCCGGGCTAAGGGGACCCCCTACACACACACACACACACACACACACACACACAGTGCACATATGTCATGTACCGGGCCTCTAGTATATGATAAAGTCCTGTGGGAGTACTGATCCACAACACACTCTACAATGAATGGCATCCCAGACCATTATCCCTCAACTGGGAATGCTATCAATTATACTGCCCTCTAGAAAGATGTAGCAAGACATGTATTACAGGATGATAAAGATCAGCCAATCAATATACCTGTCCCAAACAAAACTTTAAAAATTTCCTGCCAGTTTGGTTCAGTAGATAGAGCCAACCACCTAAGGGTCTGGGTTCAATTCCTGGTCAAGGGCCATGTTCCAGGCACGTGTAAAAGGCAATCAATGGATGTGTCTCTCTCACATTGGTGTTTCCCTCTGTTTCTCTCCCTCCCTTCCACTCTCTCTGAAAATCAGAGGAATATTGCCTTAGAAGAGGATTAACAACAACAACAAATTTCCTGCCATTAATTTTTAAATTATTAATTTCTGTTACACTTGATCCTTTATGTGTTGTTTCCAGTCCTTAACAATCAAGTTTATACTGAGTCAAGGAGAAAAATGGGAAAAAAAGAAATCTTTAAAAATCTCAAACTTAGCCCTAACTGGTTTGGCTCAGTGGATGGAGTGTCAGCTTTCGGACTGAAGGGTCCTAGGTTGGATTCCGGTCAAGGGAATGTACCTTGATTGCAGGCACATCCCCAGTAGGGGTATGCAGGAGGCAGTTGATTGATGTTTCTCTCTCATCTCTCATCAATGTTTCTAATTCTCTATCCCTCTCCCTTCCTCTCTGTAAAAAAAATCAATATGTATATATATATATATTTTTTAAATCTCAAACTTATATTAAGCCTCAGCTGAAAACCACCTGTAAAACTTTTCCAGTTCAATTTTAATTACTCCACAGATATTCAAACATATTTAGTGTGCTGGACCTCCAAAAGTTTTCACTCCTTATTTTTCAGAAACATTATTAACAAAACAGTTGGGTCAGAAGATTTTTTTCTCTATTATTGAATTAGATACATTTATCAAAAGGGAAGTCTTAAGAAACCCTCCTTGCCTTCTTTACAAAGCCCTTTCTGTGATGTCAGTGGGCATGTAAACTTTTAATATAGGGTCTTTAGATTCCCAGAAATAAGTTCTGAAATGTGCTCACTTCTTGTTTAGCTGAAGAAAATAGAGGATGGGTGGGCTGTAACTGCCAAACTCAGAAAGCACAGCTGGATAGCAGGTAATCTTAAAAAAAAACACACAAAAAAAACACACACACAACAACAACAACAACAACAACAAATAAAAAAGCAAATCCCTGGGCAAATTGTGTAGCTAATGTTGATCATTATAACTGGAGAGTTGTTACATAATTACTTGTTAACTACTGACAGACAATACATGGCTACAAAAAGCCATGGTTACTCTAGCCATTGAAGACAGTGTAATAGTGCACCAGTCAAGATTTCTCCAATTAATTTCGGGACATATTCCCTTCCAAGGTAACCCGACTGCTTTTACATATACAAAACAACCTCCAGCAATTAAGCCAACAGCCTCTATCGACGAAATCTGTGTTTCCCGTAATACTGATCTTTAAAGGGGAGATGAGATATAGAAAGAAGCAGGTTTAAAGAACTAAATACTTATCACCTCGATAAAAACGACTTCACTTTAAACTGGAAATTTTGAACAGAAAAGCCCCCTAACTCGTGTCTCCACCCCCCCACCCCACCCCCACGAGACACACACACACACACACACACACACACACACACAGGCATTCGCCCGGTCCCTGCTCAGCTGGCGCAAAACACAAGACCTGTATCGGATACACCCCATTCCAACATTTTCCAAAAAGTTTACGAAGATTTACCGAAGCGGCGGGAAGAACAATTAAGCAGGCAGAAGCGGGGGAGAGCGAACTGGAGGGTTATGGCAAAGAACCCGATGAAGCGCCCAGCAATGCCGTGCGAGGCCCGCTAACCGAGAAGTGACCCTGCGCCCCCGAGGAGCAAGCGCCCCAGCGGAGCGCGGGAACTGACAGCCGCTCGGTTTATGCTGCGGGCGAGTCCCCAGTCCCTAGGCCAGTCCCCGCCGCCAGCCCCTTCCACGACCCTCCCCCTGCAGAGCTGCCGTCGCCCGCTGGGCCAACTTGGCCCCGGGTCAGCGCTGCGGACCGCCGCCCCGGGTGCCCGAGAGGCCGTCGGCGCCCTTACCTCCTTCTGCTTGGGGTCCTGAGGGTAGACGTCCGGCGGCCCGAGCCGGGGGCGTTTCAGTGGTCTCTGCTCATAGCTGAGAAGCCCGAAGGCGGCCATGATCTCTCATGTTACCGGCAAAATGAATGAGAGTTGGAGCTGGAGCTGGAGCAGCCGCCTCTGAGCACCAGGGAGCAGCACTTTGCAGACAGACTCCCTCTCCCCTTCTCACTCGCTCGCTCACTGTGGCGCTGCAGGAAGGAATAAAGCAGGTTGGATGCTGCCGCTGCCAGGCACGCAGACACACACTGATAGGGGCAGCCTCCGGTGGGCACCCGGCGGCGCCGGAGCCCGGGACCCACCGCTTTTGTGGTGGCGGAGGGGCTGCCTCCAGACCCCTCCCTACACGCCGGGTCCCCAGGGGGAGGAGCAGCCGATGGGAACCTGCGACTTTTTTCCCCAAAGGACCCAAACCCACCCCAATCGGACGCCGGGCAGGGCGTGGGGGAGGGGCATTGGGAGGGGGGGAAAAAAAAACTTTTCTCGGCGCCCGGGCCAGTGGCCCAAGTGTTTGCCCCAGGCAAGGGTGGCCCTGCGGCCGGGGCAGAGGCGGCCGTGCGGGATCCTTTCCGCCGCCGCGCGCTCCGCGGTCCTCGCCGCCCGGGCGCGGAGCCGGCCGGGCCGGGGAGAGGCCTGGAGGGGATGGGGAGGCAGGGATGCGGCCGGCCGGGAGGCGGCGGATGCCTCCTGGACGCCCGCTGGGCTCCGGTGGCGCACCGGCGGCTCCGGGCAGGCGCGGAGCCGCGCAGCTGGCGGCCGCGGCGGCTGGAGGGGGCCGCGCTCACCGTGGCGCCGGGCCGGCTTAACCCTTTGCTGCCCCTCCAGGGGCTGGGGAAGGGGGTGCGGAGCGGGGGCTGAGCCGACGGGGGCAGCCACCCCGCGGGCGTCCCCGGTTCCTCCAGGCCGGCGCCCCCCGCCCCGCCGCCGCTCCTCCTCCCGCCCCTACCCCAACAGTTTACCTGTTGGTCCCCCGCTAAGGGGCAGGGGCCGGCGGCGGCACTCCGGCGGCCGCAGCCTCCATGGTTCGGGTTCGGGTTCGGATGGGGGGAGGGTTAGATTTTATTTGTCATATATCAGTGTCGTCCGAGCGGCCTCCGGGGACGCCGCGAAGTTTGCAGCGGCCTGGGGGCGGCAGGCACGCCGCCTTTCCGCCACCGCCGTCCTCGCCCCCGGCCCGGGAGCGCGAGCTTCCGAGTTGGCGGACGGCGGCGCGCCGGCCGCACTGAGCATGCCCAGCTCGGCGGGGGCCGCGGAGGAGTGACTGCGGGCGCCGGCCCGCCGCTCCGGGTTTCTCCGCCGCCGCAGAGCGCGCCGCCCGCAGCTCCGGACCCGGGACCGGCCCCGGCCCCGGCCCCGGGGTGCGACCCACAGGAGAGGGGCGCCCCTGGACCCCGCTCCCGGCCGCGGGCTGCGCCGACCGCCGCGACCTCTCCTAAGGTCGCTGTCCCCACGGCCTGGGCTGAAAACCTCACCTGCGCCCGGCGTGCGGGAGGAGGGGCGGTTCTCGGGGAGACCTTAGTGCCCCCACCAGCCCGCTCCCTCCGCTCGCCGCGGGGCGTGGGCACCGAGGTGCTGGGCCACCTCCCGGGAGGCGGCGAGGCCCGAGCTGCGGGGGTGACCCGGCCCTGCCCGAGGGATCCCAGGGAAAGCGCGCCCTGGAAGCTGCGCCTGCACTTGGCCCAGAATGATGGCTGCCTCTTATGGAGTCTCCAGTTGGTGCCAGGACCTTAACAGTGAAGGTCTGTGATCCTTAAACCTTACAAGGTTTTACTGTGCCCTTTTCAGAGGTAGAGAAACTGAGTCGGCGCAGGGAGGCCCGGTGACTTGCTTAAAGCCATATAGCCTGATCCGAAGTTCCTGACCCATTCTCCCGAATTTGGATCGGAAGGACAGGGTCCTGAACTGCCGGTGCCTGATGGTGTCACGTTCCCACACCATAAGAAATTCCTCGGCCCCCGCTTCTACCCTCTGTTAAGATGGTGCTAGCAGAATCTGATCCAAAGACATTGTACAAAACCTGGCGCATAGTAGGTGCTCAGGATATGTTGGCCAAATCTGAATATCTACTTACCTCGGTTGACTTTAAGCCACAGGGAAGGAAGAAAAGAGTAGTTAAAGCAGTGCAGTAGAGGCTAGTTTCTCCTGACCTTGTCTATTAGCACCTTCCAACGCAGCTCCAGGCCCAGACAAACCTGTAATTTTTTGGCTTCTTTACTCCAATTGGGCAAGTACTTTGAGAGATTAGTTACCCTCCCTCCACTTGGAGGCATTTTTTATCTACCTACTGCACCCACCCTACCCCAAGGACTTATCTTTCACTGATAATCAGGGTGTAACTTCAAAGCTCAACTTGCCCTGTGGCAAAGGCATCTTATCAACTCCTGCTTCTTTGCTTGGAGGAAGAAAAAAAAAGTTATCTAATTTTATTAGGAAAATTATCAAACACTATAAAAGCAGAAAAAATGCTATAATGAACCCCCAAGTACTCATCTTCCAGCTGTGATAGTTATCAGAATCTTGCCATTCTTGTTTTATCTTCCCCGCTCCCAATATATAGACACCAGATGCCCAGTGCACAAAATTTGTGCAGGAGCAGGGGGACGTCCCTCAGCCCAGCCTGCATCCTCTCCAATCTCGGACCCCCATTTAGGGCAGTCAGACATCCCTCTCACAATCCAGGACTGCTGGCTCCCAATGCTCGTCTGCCTGCCTTCCTGATTGCCCCTAAACACTTCTGCCTGCCAGCCTAATCACCCCCTAACCACTGCCCTGCCAGCCTGATTGATGTCTAACTGTCCCCCTGCCAGCCTGTTTGCCCCCAGTGTCCCTCCTCTGCCGACCTGGTCCCTCCCAACTGCCCTCCCCTGATGGCCATCTTGTGGTGGCCATCTTGTGTCCACATGGGGGCAGGATCTTTTACCATATGGGGGCAGCTATCTTGATCTTGTGAGTTGGAGTGATAGTCAATCTGCATATTACTCTTTTATTAGATAGGATAGAGGTCTGGTGCACAGGTGGGGGCCAGCTGATTTGCCCTGAAGGGTATCCTCATGGGGGTTCCCTTGGGGTATGGGGTGGCCTGGGTGAGGGACCTGTTGTGGTTTGCAGGCTGCACCCTGGCAACCCAAGCAGAGGCCTTGGTATCTGGGATATATTTACCTTCTATAATTGAAACTTTGTAGCCTGGAATGGAGGCCTAGGCCAGCTAGGGCAGGTGGAGAGCTTGGCTTCCTCCATTACTAGGGAAACCCAAGCCTCCCTCCTACTCTCTGTGGTCGCAGCCATCTTGGTTGGGGTTAATTTATATACTCATTTGATTGGCTGGTGCGCATGGCTGGGATGTGGCTGGTGGATGTAGCAGAGTGATGGTTAATTTGCATATTACTCTTTATTAGGTAGGATACACTGGAGAGTACAGTTATTTATTGTTCAAACTGGACAGAGCGCAGAACGTGGCTCATAATAGGCACTCACAAAAACGTTCATTTACTGGTGTGGATGGAAGATAGGTGGGTGGATAGGTGTGTGGATGGATATCACTACTGGTATTTTGTGGATGCCTTGTGCTGATACCCTGATGGGAGTCTGATGGGAGATGTAACCTAAATTCTCCCCTTGTATACCTAAGCAACACCTCCCATGGCCTTCACAAAGGAGAAACTGTTGAATCACTAAAAAGCTTAGCTAAACATAAAGATTTTATTTTAAAATCAAAATGTGTTAATAATGTGTCTCTAGTGTCTGAAGGGGAAGGGAAAAGTAGTTTTCTTAACTCATTTCCTTGTTTTGACACAGCCTGGCATGGATTCATTCAGAGACAGCTTTAATACACTCAAGTATCACTTAATTCCTCAAAAATAATACTACATGGACTTCCCATGGGCCTTTTGCTCCCTCACCCTGGCATTTGTACTCTCCCCAATCCACCCCCATTTACAAATCTAACAATTTCTCCTTAATTCCTGGCCTGAGCTCTCACTAATATTCCCAAATAAGGAATTCCTGGGCCTTCATTTTTTTTAACTTATTTATTAAGGTATTATATGTGTACATAGCTTACCACTGACCCCCCCCCCCAACTCCCATACATGCCCTCCCTCCCCAGAGTTTAGTGTCCATTGGTTGTACTCATATGCATACATACCAGTCCTTCTGTTGATCTCCCCCAGATCTCCCTACCCTCCCCGCTGTCATTTGACAGTCTGCTTGTTGCTTTACTATCACTATATCTATCTTTATGTTCATTAGTTTATAATGTTCTTTATTATCCATAAATGAGTGAGGTCATGTGGTGTTTCTCTTTCATTGATTGGTTTATTTCACTCAGAATGATGTTCTCCAATTCCATCCAGGTTGCTGCAAATGATGAGAATTTCTTCTTTCTATGGCAGCATAGTATTCCATTGTGTAGATGTACCATAGTTTACTGATCCAATCATCTGCTGATGGGCACCTAGGCTGTTTCCAAATCCTAGCTATTGTAAATTGTGCTTCTATGAACATAGGGGTGCATATATCCTCTCTGATTGATGTTTCTAGTTGCTTGGGATATATTCCTAGTAGTGGGATTACTGGGTTAAATGGGAGTTCCATTTTCAGTTTTGTTTTTTGTTTTGTTTTGTTTTTGTCTGTTTTTTTAAATATATATTTTATTGATTTTTTTACAGAGAGGAAGAGAAAGGAATAGAGAGTTAGAAACATCGATGAAAGAGAATCATCAACCAGCTGCCTCTTACACACCCCCTACTGGGATGTGCCTGCAACCAAGGTACATGCCCTTGATTGGAATCGAACCTGGGACCTTTCAGTCCACAGACTGATGCTCTCTCCACTGAGCCAAACCGGTCTCAGCCATTTTCATTTTTTTGAGGAAGCTCCATACTGTTCTCCACAGTGGTTGCACCAACCTGCAATCCCACCAGCAGTGCACTAGGGTTCCTTTTTCTCCACAACCTTGCCAACACTTGACATTTGTTGATTTGTTGATGTTGGCCATTCTGACAGGTGTGAGATGGTACTGCATTGTTGTTTTGATTTGCATCTCTCAGATAATTAGTGACTTTGAGCATGTTTTCATGTGCCTCTTGGCCTTCCTTCTGTCTTCTTTTAAGAGGATTCTATTTAGGTCCATTTCCCATTTTTTAATTGGCTAATTTATTTTCCTTTTATTGAGTTGAATAAGCTGTCTGTAGATGTTGGAGATTAAACCTTTATCAGTGATATCATTTGCAAATATGTTCTTCCATACAGTGGATTTTCTTGTTGTTTTGTTGATGGTTTCTTTTGCTGTAAAAAAGCTTTTTATTTTGATGTAGTCCCATTTGTTTATTTTCTCTTTAGCTTCAATTTCCCTAGGGTTAGTATCAGTCTGGGCCTTCATATTTTGATAGCCACCTGGGGACAGTCCTTGGAGTCTGGATTATATGAAGCCCACCCCAAACTTTTTTTAAAAAATATGCTTTTATTGATTTGAAAGAGAGAGGAAAGGAGTGGGAGAAAAAGAGAGAGAAACATTAATCAGCTGCCTCCTGCACACTCCCTACTGGGGATGGAGCCTGAAACTCAGCATGTGCCCTAACAGGGAATCCAACCAGTGACCTTTTAGTACATGGGATGATACTCAACCGAGCCACACCTGCCATGGTCCATCCCAAACTCAAAGTACGTGATGATTCTTCATTTCTTTTAGTCCCCTTAGCATGTATTTTTCACTTTCTTCTTTTAATACCTCATTATTTATTGGCATGCATTCAATTTGCCACAAAAAAGTGTCTTGTTTCCCCATCCCTGCCTTACTCTCTTGCTCTCCTTCCATTCTTGAATTCATCTTTAAGCTGACTTAAGCCAATTGACATGGTAGGCTTAACATGGAAGCCACTGTGTTCTATGCTCTGCTTCAATTTCCATCACAGTGCTGGTTAACACAATGGATAACCACAAATTCTTGAAAAATTTGAGTCTCATTTGCTACCGTCCCTGTAATGGGCATCTTATCTTTACCAGGCTAATGGCAGCCCCCCTCCCTGACCCAGTGAACAGTTTGCATGGAGCAGGATTACTCAGAGAAAATCACAGGCTTCCCTAGACCTCAGCCTACAAAGAAGGTGAGTTCAAACGCCTGAAGAAGTTTAGTACAGCTGGTGAGAGAAAGGGGTTGAAATGTGGCTGGGAAAGGGGAATTATAAATCATTATAAACTTGTGGGACTTTATCCTCCAACTAGAATGCTATCTAGGTCTGCTTTTGTGCATTGACAAGGGTTAAAAGCTGACCCTTTTACTTGATCATCTCCAAGGGCTTCTCAAAGACCACTTAGTAACCTCCCTGCAAGCTCTGGTCTTCAGAATTCTACAAGGAGCTTCCTCATCGTTGAGACCCCTTCTTTTTAAAATCTTCACCCAATGACATTTTTCCCATTGATTTTTAGAGAGAGTGGAAGGGAGAGAGACACACACATTGATTGGTTATCTCCTGCATGCCCCCAACCAGGAATGGGAGCCTGCAACTGAGGTACTTGCGCTTAACCAAAATTGAACCAGGAACCCTTTAGTCCCCAGGCCAACACTCTATGCACTGAGCCATACTGTCTAGGGTGAGACCCCCTTTCTTTGGCAATCCCTTTAAGATGGCCCATGGCTGGCTTTCTCTTCCTAGGTTTGGTCTGCAGGAAACACACAGATGTCCTTTATCTGCACATACTCTAGGGCAGGCATTTTCTCACCAGCATGGATGCATTCTGCACACCACACTTTTCACCTTGAATATACTCCAGTCTGAGCCAGTAGATAAATGTCAAGTGCCCAGGCTAGTTGTCTTTTCAGAACTCTTCACAAGACTTTGGGTGAGGAATAAAATTTATTTAGCAAAAGACAAAGACACAGTTGTATTTGTAGAGCAAATTTCAAAAAATGAGAGTAGAGAATGGGTAGGAGCAGAGGCAGGGTGTTATAATCAGAAGAGGAAGGATGATCCTGTTATCTGTATTTTACAGATTAGCAGGTGAAGTTCTAGAGGTAAAGTAATCAACACAAGCCAGGATCAAACTGAGATTCTTCTGACTGTCCAACTTAGACTCATTATTGTCAGTGTGCTACAGGTATAAATAATAATTTACATAACATATGAAATTGAGCCTCAGTAGACAGGTCTGGTATAAAAGAAGCAAAACTCCCAATAGCTCACTCTGGAATAGAGATGTTTGAGATTTTGCTGCCTATATTTTCTTCTAGGATTTTTAATGGTTTTGTTATTTACATTTAAGTCTTTTGTCCATTTTGAGTTTATTCTTGTGGGAGTTGTAAGTTGGTGGTCTAGTTTCATTTTTTTGCATGTACCTGTTCAGTTTTCCAGCACCAATTATTGAAGAAACTGTCTTTATTCCATTGTATAATCTGCCTCCTTTATCAAATATTAATTGGCCATACATGTATGGGTTGATTTCTGGGCTCTATATTCTCTTTCATTGATCTTTATGCCAGTTCTTATGACAGTACCAGGTTAGTTCCTAGATAGGTGGAAGTTTTGATTACAATGGCTTTGTACCATAGTTTGATACCCAACACTGTAATCCCTCCAACTCTTTCCCTCTTTCCCAAGATTGCTAAGGCTCTTTGATTGTTGTTGCTTTTTAAGTCCATATAAAGTTTTGGAATATTTTTTCTAGATCTGTAAAATATGCCATTGGTATTTTAGTAGGGATTGAGTTGAATCTATAGATTGTTTTGACACTAATGATATATCTGATAAAGGTTTAATTTCCAAAATAGTAAGAACTTATACAACTAAATACCAGGAAGTCAAACAATCTAATTAAAAAATGGGCAAAGGACCTGAATAGACACTTCTCCAAAGAAGACATGCAGATAACCAATGGACATATGAAAAAAAATGCTGAACATCACTAATCACCAAAGAGATGCCAATTAAAACCACAATGAGGTACCACTTCACACCTGCCAGAATGGCCATCATCAATAAATCAGCAAAAGACAACTGCTGATGAGGATGTAGAGAAAAAGAAATCCTAATTCACTGTTGGTAGGAATGAAGACTGGGGCAGCTACTGTGAAAAACAGTATGGAGTATCCTCAAAAAATTAAGAATGGAACTGCATTTTGATCCGGCAATCCCACTTATGGGAATATATCCTAAGAAATCTGAAACATCAATCAGAAAGAATATATGCACCACTATGTACATAGCAGAGTTATTTACAATAGCTAAGATATGGAAATAGCCACATGCCCATCAGTAAATGAGTAGATAAAAAAGTTGTGGTGCATTTACATCATGGAATACTACACAGTTGTAAAAAGGGGGGAACTCAACTTTTGTGACAGCATGGATGGAACTGGAAATTATTATGCTAAGTGAAATAAACCAGTCATAGAAAGGAAAATACCATATGATATTACTTATATGTGGAATCTAATAAACAGTATTAACTGAGGATCAAAATAGAACCAGTCATGGATGCATGGAATAGACTGACAAATTTCAGAGGAGAGGAAGGGGTGGGGAGCCAGACAGGATAAAGAAGGTGAAAAGAAGAGTCAATTAACATATATGTATACCCCATGGATACAGATAATGTGATTAGGGCCAGAGGGAGCATGGGATCTGGGTAGAGAGGGTAATGGGTGACATTAAAAAAAAAGATTTAAAAAGTAATGAAAGAGCGATAGAGTTAAAAAAGAAAAATAAAGATGACTTGGGAAGACAGTGGACACCCAAAAAACAATTAATTCCTAGATAGATGGAAGTGCAAAGGAGGTAAGAACATGGGAAGAAATCTAGGGATTAAAAAAATCTAAGGATGTGATAAGAGAATCTTGAATTACCAAGCTGAACCAATGACAAGGCTAAAGATTTAACCCCATTCACCAACAGAATAGTGCCTGCCACATTTACAAAGAAAAAAAAAGGCCTACTTGCTGATCACAGATTTAGCTTTTCAACACCAGAATCTTATTTTGTTAGCTTACTCAGAGCTGTTCAAAGCTCTACAAGGCAGACATAGTAGAATATCAAAATGCTAATCCTATCTAATAAAAGAGCAATATACAAATTAACCATCACTCTACTACACCACAAGTCACGCCCACCAGCCATGCCCACTAGCCAATCAGGAGAGAATATGCAAATAACCCCAACCAAGATGGCTACAGTCACAGAGAGCAGGAGGGAGGCTTGGGTTTCTCCAGCAATGGAGGAAGCCAAACTTTGCTCACACCCTGGCTGGCCCAGGCCTCTGCTTAAGGCTACAAAGTTTCAATTATAGAAGATACATAAGTCCCAACAGAAATGGCTGCCACCAAGGAGCAAGCAGAAGGCTTGGCTCTGCTCCAGGCTACAAAGTTTCAATCTTAGAAGATAAATAAACTCCAGATACTAGGGCCTCCACTTGGGTCTGATCCGGGTCACCCTTCAAGCCAAACCAACCAGCCCCCAAACATGCACCAGGCCTCTATCCTCTCTAATCCTATCTAATAAAAGAATAATATGCATATTGACCATCATCCGCTAAAGCCAAGCCCACCAGCCAATCAGAGAAAGTACGCAAATTAACCCCAACCAAGATGGCTGCAGCCGCAGAGAGCAGTTGAGAGGCTTGGATTTCCCCGGGAATGGAAGCCAAGCTTTCCACACACCCTGGCTGGCCTAGGCCTCCACTCAAGGATACAAAGTTTCAATTATAGAAGATAAATCCCAAGAAAAATGGCAGCAGCCATGGAGCTGGAAAGAGCAGGGGAGGGTTGCTCTTGGCAACGGAGGAAGCAAAGCTTTCCACCTGCCCTGGCTGGCCTAGGCCTTCACTCAATGCTACAAAGTTTCAATTATACAAGATACATAAGTCCCAAACAGAAATGGTGGCAGCCAAGTGAGCAGAAGGCTTGGCTTTGCTCCAGGCTACAAAGTTTCAATTGTAGAAGATAAATAAATTCCAGATACCAGGGCCTCTGCTTGGGTCACTGGGGGGCGTGGCTGGCCTGCAAACCACCACAGGCCCCTCTCCCAGGCTGCCCCACTCCCCAAGGGAACCCACACCCTGATCTGGGATACCCTTCAGGGCAAACCAGCTGGCCCCCACCCATGCACCAGGGCTCTGTCCTATCTAATAAAAGAGTAATATGCAGATTGACCATCACTCCAACACACAAGCTGGCTGCCCCCATATGGTAAAAGATCCTGCCCCCATGTGGACACAAGATGGCCACCACAAGATGGCCAGCAGGGGAGGGCAGTTGGGATGCACTAGGTCTGCAAGTGAGGGCAGTTGAAGGTGATCAACCCTGCAGGGGAGGGCAGTTAGGGGTGGCCAGGCTGGCAGAGGAGGGAAGTTGGGGGCAAACAGGCTGGCAAGGGAGCAATTAGACATCAATCAGGCTGGCAGGGAAGTGGTTAGGGGATGATCAGGCTGGCAGGCAGAAGCAGTTAGGGTCAATCAGGTAGGCAAGCAGGCGAGCAGTTGGGAGCCAGCAGTCCTGGATTGTGAGAGGGATGTCCGACTGCCCTAAACGGGGTCCCAAATTGGATAGGGTGCAGGCTGGGCTGAAGGACACCCCCACCATGCATGAATTTTGTGCACCAGAACTCTAGTTTATTGATAAACAGGAATAACCTATTCCAGGGATTGAAATCAGTGTATCCCCTTATTTAGATCACTCTCTTGCCAGTTTTACAGTTTGTTGCAAAGTCAAATTAGTAAGCAGAAGTTTTTGTGGTGAACATAAAATTAAAGCAAAGGGAATTGGATAGTCTCCAAGGATTGTGTACTCAGACTGCCCCGCAGTAGAAGTCACCTCCCATGTGACAGGAATGGACAGATGCCACACCTCTGCTCATTGGTGCCTTTGGTGGACACACAGACTGGTTGTTACTGTCCAAAGTCTTTATTAGTTACTTCAGAGGTTCTAGGTGGCTCACTAATGTGGCTCCACATTTTCAGCTACATCAATCTATTGGAGCTGAGGCAGACCCACTCCTTTGAGTATGGCCAGCTCCCCTCAGAGGTTGGTTTACCTGGCTGCCTCCAACAACTCGTTTGGGTGAGATCTCTATGTTATAGAGACCTCTGCTAACAACCCCTGGCCTCAGATATTGGGGTGGGGGGTGAAGGGAATTGATTAATTTATTTTCAGTTATATAATTAGTAGGTTTTATATTTATTAACTAGAGACCTGGTACACAAAATGTGTGCAATGGGGTGGGTTTCTCGGCCCAGCCTGAACCCTCTCCAATCCAGGACCCCTCAGGGGAAGTTGGACTGACTCTCACAATCTGGGACCATTGGCTCCTAATTGCTCACCTGCCTGCCTGCCTGATTGCCCCTAACTGCTCCCCTACTGGCCTGATTGCCCCTAACTGCTCCCCTGCTGGCCTAATCACCCCTATACCCCTCTACCTCACCCCACACCCAGGACCCAAGATTTCCTCCTCCAGCCAGTTGCAGGCACCTGGGACACTGGCTTTCCTCCCTCGGGCCAGCCACAGGCTCTCAGGACTGGGGCCAGCTTTGCCCAGGCTGGCCATAGCTTCAGGGGACTTTCAATGGATGGCTTCTCCCAGGCAGTAGCTGCAGGCATCCAGGACTGCGAGGCATGCTTGTCCCTGTCCTGGGCCATAGCCACAGGACCTGACACCCAGGACTGTGGGGTAGCAGTGTGTCCCTCTCTCGGGCCTGATCTCCCCCCAAATGGCCCTCCCCTGCCAGTTTGATCTCCTTTCCAACTGCTCTCCTCTGCTGGCCAATTTGGTTCTGATTGGTCGGTTTCTATGTCAGTATCAGAAGTTCCACATCCTAAGAAGCCATTGGTTCTTCACAGCACCCACATTTGGTTCTGATTGGTCAGTTCCTATGTCAGTCAGTGTCTCTGGGTCTATTAATGGGGCCTGATCAGAGAGGCAGGGCTGATCAGCAGCCCCATTGGAGGCCTGGAGAGAAATGGAGGCACAGCTGCTGGCCAGACTGGAAGAGAAAGAGAGAGGCAAGTGCTGATCGAAAGCTGCCTCAGAGGCAATGGATCAGTCCCTGCTTCTCTCTTCAGGCCTCTCTCTGGCCCTCATTCGCAGCCCCCTCAGTAGTCAGTGCTGGGGCACTGAGCCTGCAGCTGAAGCAGTCAGTGCTGGGTTGCCACGGCAGGACTGACTTCTGGTTGGTGGAGCCTCAGTCATTACTGGTTGTTATGACCCAGGCTTTTATATATTAGGATTATAAAGCAGTTCAGTTCTCAGAGTATTGTTTCTTTTCACACATACAGGAAAGCATGAAAAATAAATAAAGCATGAAAAAAAAATAAAAGCCAGAATTTAGGTTTTACAAAAAAAAAAAAATCTTGATAGATTGAAATAATAACCTAAGCATAACAGGATCAAATTTTATATAAGTATGTATTTTCCTTGTCTATTGGACATATAAAAGACAGTTTGGTATCTACTGTTTGCTAAATCTAAAATTTAAATTATAAGCAATAAAAAATAAATGGTGCCAACTCTGGTCTCAGTAGCATTTAGGGAATAGCTTGGAACAAATCAATTACATGAGTCTTGTTTATAATTGCATTTTTATTAGTATTGTTAAACAATTGCTCAACATTCTCATCAGAGGGGTTTCCCCAGAGCTGTTAACAAAAAGTAAAAGTTTACCAATTTGATTTCATCTCTCTTCATTTCTTTTGCTTACCCTCTGACAGAGATACTGTCAATCAAGCAAAATAGTCAGCAAGAGGATGAAAGAAAAGAGAATCAGAATTTCTGCTAAGTCTTTAAACATGGAAATCAGTCTTTAACTAATCTAAAATTGATCACAAATGATCTGATAAAAGTCATGGCTCAGGCCTCTCCTTCTGTCTCCCACAACTGTCATCAAACTTAATCCTCAGCTCTTCTCTGCTCTGCTCTCCGCCCTACCCAGCCAGTCTCTACTACCACCTCTCACTCCAGTTAGGTTGCTCACAGCCTCTCCAGCCTCCATTACTGCTGCTCAAAGGGGATTCCTCTGTCTCCTCAAACTCAAGATGCCCCAATCAAAACTTAATGTCTTCCAGGAGAAACCAAGATGGCAGCATAGGTAAACACCTAAACTGCTGCCTCGCACAACAATTTCAAAACTACAACTAAAAGACAGAACGGACATCATGCAGAACCACAGGAAAACTGGCTGACTGGAAATTCTACAGCTAGAAGGAAAGAAAAAAGCTCACAGAAAATCAAAAGAGCTGCAAAGGACTGAGGTACAGAGACACAAGTGCAGAGAGGAAAGGAGGCTGAGTGCCTGGCTGGCTTTCTCTGGTGGGAGATGGAAGGAAGTCCCCAACTACACTCAACCCCAGTTCTGACTGAACTGAACCCAAGTTCCAGGTGAAACCTCATGGATCCAGGCTCATAAGGGGGAAAGTCTGGACTTTCAGGTAGAATGAAAGGCACATGGAGACTCAAAGACTCAGGGAAGCCACAGTGGGCAGGGGTCTGGAGGCATGCTCATGCACGAGTGTGTGCACAGAAGACTGACTGCTGAGGCTGCTGCTAGCTCTCCCTAGTGGAAGGGAGTTGGAAGCTCCTGACTGCACTGAACCCCAGTTCCAGGCAAGCCTGGAGGAATCTGGACTGTTAGGTGGAAATTCAGGGGAACCATGAAAGGCAGAGGTATGGAGGCACGCACAAAGGACAGGGCTGATGGGAAGCCAAGACTGTCTGCTCAGCCCTGAAACCCCACCCCATCCAAGCTGAGCTCAGAAGCTTTTGCAATTTTGAAAATCTGGTCCTATAAGGCTATCTCCAGTACAGGTCTCCTGGCATAGACACAGCTGATACATATACATAGCCAATTGGCCTGAAGGTCAATTCCTTTCAGTAATACCTATAACAATCAAGACTTAACTACAACAAGGTTGTACACCCAGACCACAAAGGGGTGCACCAATAGTGTCCACCCCAGGTGACTGGGGAGACCAACCTATTGAACCATATAGGACATTTAGCACACAAAGCTACCCTACCAATTCAGGGAAGCAGCAAAAATGTGGAGACAAAGTAACAGATCACAATCAAAAGAAATGGAGGAGAAAAAATGACTGGATATAGAATTCAAAACCACTGTTATAAGGTTTTTCAAGAATTTCTTAGAAAAGGCTCATACATTTAGCCACACCCTCAAGAATATGGCAAAGGACCAACTAGAAATTAAACATAAACTAACTGAAATAAAAAAAAATATTATACAGAGACCCAACAGCAGACTAGAGAAACACAAGAATCAAGTCAAAGATTTGAAATGCAAAGAAGCGAAAAACACTCAACCGGGAAAGCAAAAAGAAAAAAGAATCCAGAAAGTTGAAGATAGTTAAGAAGCCTATGGGGGGAGGAAGGACTTGCCTGGGCCATGAACGGAAGGCACCGCGTTAGCTCCTCACCAGCTCGGTGTGTGTGGAGGCCAGGCTGAGCTGGCCGCAGGCAGCAGAGGAGGAAGGACTGGCCAGGGCCACAAACGGAAGGCGCTGTGCCAGCTCCTCACCAGTTCGGCGTGCGTGGAGGCTGGGCCGAACTGGCTGCGGGCGGGGAGACGCTGTGCCAGCTCCTCACCAGCATGGCGAGCTAGAACAGCTGTGGGCTGGGATGGCCAAGGGCGGGGAGACCGCTCAAAGGCTTCTTGTCTGGGAAGGAACCAAGGGCGTGGTGGAGGCCCGATATCAGCTCCCTCACTCCCACGGCGGGCCGGCCGGGATGGCCCACTCCCTGGGCCCAGGAGGGAGCGAGGTCTGGCTTCCCTCATTCCCGGCGGCTGCGGCTCTGGCAGGTCTGGTTCCGCCGCAGTTTCAAGTTCCACATGGCAGCAGCAGCACCCCCCTCTGTGTCTAGTTGCAGCCTTCCCATTCCACCAGCTTTCCTGTGGGTCTGGTGCGATCCCTTTCAATTCTAGCTGTTGTTTTTTCTCCAAATTGTTGATGAGGTGGCAGCTAAGGAGACTACCTAGGCCGCCATCTTGCTTCGGTCCCTCCTATCCTTCCAGTTGTTTTTAATAAAATAATAAATACGCCTATAAAAAAAAAAGAAGAAGCCTCTGGGACAACTTCAAAAGTACCAACAGCAGAATTATGGGGGTGCCAGAAGAAGAGAGAGAGCAAGATACTGAAAACTTATTTGAAGAAATAATGACTAAAAACTTCCCCCACCTGATGAAAGAAATAGACTTACAAGTCCAGGAAGTGCACAAAACCCCAAACAAAAGAAATCCAAAGAGGACCACACCAAGACATATCATAATTAAAATGCCAAGGGCAAAAGACAAAGAGAGAATCTTGAAAGCATCAAGAGAAAAACAGTTAGTTACCTACAAGGGAGCACCCATGTGATTATTAGCTGATTTCTCAACAGAAACTATGCAGGCTAAAAGGGAATGGCAAGAAATATTCAAAGTGATGAATAGCAAGAACCTCCAAGCAAGATTACTCTACCCAGCAAAGTTATAATTCAGATTGGAAGGTCAGATAAAGATCTTCACTGAATACAAAAAGCTAAAGGAGTTCATCACCACCAAATCAATATTATATGAAATGCTGACAGGTATTATTTAAGAAGAGGAAGAAAAAAAAAGATAAACATTATGAATAAGCCAAGACCGGTTTGGCTCAGTGGATAGAGCATCACTAAAAGGTCCCAGGTTTGACTCTGATCAAGGGCATGTACCTTGGTTGCAGGCACATCCCCAGTAGGAGGTGTGCAGAAGGCAGCTGATGTTTCTCATCAGTGTTTCTAGCTCACTATCCCTCTCCCTTTCTCTCTGTAAAAAATCAATAAAATATATTTTTTAAAATTAGGAATAATAATGGTGTGGCCTGAAGTCCCCTGTAAAGCCCCACCTGGTGGGGTTGTGGCCTAAGATCCCCCAGCCTGGTGCTGGGGTAGAGGGTGAGGCCTGAAGTCCCCATCAAGCCCTGCTACTGGGTGGGGGGAGCAGCCTGAGGTCCCCTGTCAAACCCCACAGGGGTCAGGGAGGGCGTAGCCTCAGGTCCCTGCTGATTGCTCCTTAAGGCTCCTTAAGGAAACTTGGCCTCAGCTGTGGGTGCAGCCATCTTTGTTATGGAGTGAGGGTCAATTAGCATATTCCCTCTTTATTATATAGGATGCCTCTGAGAGAGTTGCAAATTAAGATGGAGCAATGTGTCAAATCAGCAAGGGAAGCTGGAGGAGATAAGACCTGTCAATCCAGGTGAACAAGAAGAAATTATGGTAAATGTGGGACACAGCCGAAACCAGTTTGGCTCATCGATCTTCGGACTGAAAGGTCCGGGGTTCGATTCCGGTCAAGGGCATGTACCTTGGTTCCAGGCACATCCTCGGTAGGGGGCGTGCAAGAGGCAGCTGGTCGATGTTTCTCATCGACGTTTCTAGCTCTCTATCTCTCTCTCTTCCTCTCTGTAAAATATCAATAAAATATATATTTAAAAAAAAATGTGGGACACAAGGGATTCTGGGTACTCTTAGTACATATTCAGACCAGTGCAAATAGAAGGCAGACATCACCCCACTCTCCAATGTAGAATCATTTTAGATCTTTACCCACATGTAAGGCCTATTAGATCTTTCTGGCCCAAATCTCTCAGATTCATCTAGTCCTCAATAATCTCTCAACTACAGCTTTAGTCCCAGCCTGCAACTTTTCTTGCTTTGGATTATCTTTATACCCCATTTGTCCCTGCCCCAGTTACTTGTCTTTTTGAAATCTAATGCACAAGGTTATCAGATAAATTTTTCAAAAATTCTTATTTCTTGCCAAAAACTCTTTACTAAATCCCTGCTACTTTAAATATTTTTTTCACCTTTTTACAGGCCTTTAATTTTTTCCACCATTTTTTTATTAAGGTATTATATGTGTACATTGCTTACCATTGCCCCCCCCAACCTCCTATACATGCCCTCCCCCCCCCCCCCAAGAGTTTTGTGTCCATTGGTTGTACTTATATGCATGCATACCAGTTCTTCGGTTGATCTCTTATCTCCTCTAGATCACCCTCCGCTCCCCTAAATATTTTTATTATTATTTATTTTTAGAGAAAGAGGAAGGAAGAGGGAGAGAGAAACCTCTATGTGATCTGGGAGCATTGATTGGCTGCCTCCTGCATACCTACCATCTACCAGGGATTGAGCCTGCAACCTGGGCATGTGCCCTGTCTGGGAACTGAACCAGCGATCTTTCACTGCATGTAATGATGCCCAACCAATTGGGGCACACTGGCCAGGGATATTGCTGCTACTTTAAATATAAAGTTTAAACTCCTCAATCTGAAAATGGAGTTCTTCTCATAATGTGCTGAAGGGATGAGGCTGATGTGGTCTCAGTGTGGGGAGTCAATCAAGCCACCATCCAGGAATGCTTTGACCTCCTCTTCTTTAAAGTCCTTTCCTGAGTATTTGGAGCACTGTGGGGGCATACACTACATGTGGCACTACTTAAACTATTCTGACCAACTCCACTGTCTCTTCCTCCCCTCCCCCACTTCTTCTTGTACTTAAATAAGATTGTAAATGACTCAGAGGCGGAGCCTTGGACAGTTGTTGCTCAGTCTGGTGTAAAACAATAGGTGGAGAAGAGCAGGAGTACGAAGCATTCCCATATGTGTACCACAGTGAGACCATCATAATCCTGGCAGAGCCTTGGTTTCCCATTTTTGCAAGGATTGAAGGACAGGGTTGATGGGCAAAGCCAGCATCCTGCATCACCAGCAGACTGTGGCATTTTCAGGCAAAGAAGGAAGTAGTCATATGTGCCACAGTGCTCCCTCCTAATGATGAAAGAAGGGAATAGATGATCCCTTCCCTAAACCATGTCTAGCCAGGTCCAGTGAGAAAGAATGCATGGCCTGGTGGCCTGTGATTCTTTGACTTTAATTGGATAGAGAGGTCAATTAAGTAGGCTTGGATGCTGCGATCAGTGGTCTGGGGCAGTTCATCCCTTAAATATGAAGTGGAGTCAGTCCAGGATTCTGATCAAGTGGGGGAAATCTAATCAAATGCTGACCCAGTGATTCTCACCAGGCCAAGCAAGTAGACCTGCATTTATTTGGGGAAAGTCGTGGTCATGAAATTACATATCCTTGATACATGTTTATTGAACATCTACTATGTACCAGGTACTTTAAATGCTGGGGTTACAACAGTGCTATGACTCTCAGTTGATGGCACTTATAGAACATAAAAGAGACAATCAATCATACAAATTAATATAAAATTGCAGCTATGACAAGAACTTCAAGAAGAAGGGTATGAGTCTCTGAAGTTCTGGAAAGGGAATTTCTCATGGAAGCAATGCTTGAGCTGAGATCTAAAAAAATAAATAAAAATTAAGTAGGTAAAAAGGAAGGAAGAATGTTGTAAGCAGGAACAGCCTATGCAAAGACCCTGTGGCTATCAGGGGTGGGCAAACTTTTTGGCTCGAGGGCCACAATGGGTTCTTAAACTAGACCGGAGGGCTGGAACAAAAGCATGGACGGAGTGTTTGTGTGAACTAATATAAATTCAGAGTAAACATCATTACATAAAAGGGTATGGCCCGCTCTTTTGACTCTGCTCGGGCTGGATAGAACACCGGATCTGGCCCGCGGGCCGTAGTTTGCCCACTCCTGGTAGTAGGACAGAAAGCCAGCATACCTGGAGAGAAGAGTGAAAATGAGCCAGATGTGAGGTAAGGCTGGGAGGTAGACAGGGACCAGACTATGTAGAACAGTATAGGTTATTGAGGAGTTTTGTCTTTATCCAATATGAAATAGGAACAATTTAATGGTTTATATAGAAGAGTGTTGCAATCAGATTTATATGGTAAAGAGATCACTTTGTCTGCAACATGGAGGGAAGTGGTCAGGTCAGGTCAGAGGAGGGAGGACCAGTTAGTAGGTAATTGCAAGCCCAAGCAGGAAATTATGCTTGCTTCTATTAAACTGATGGTGGTAGTAGTGGGGGAGATAAATGAGCAGATTTGAGACATATTTGATAAATAAACTGACAGAATTCAGTTTTGATCAGATATGGGGGGAGGGGGAGGTTGACTAGGTTTCTGGGTTGCAGAACAGAAACTATGGCGGTGTTAGTCACTAAGAAAGAACAATCAGGATGGGAGCCATATTTCTGGGGTGGGGGCTAGAGGGGTGGTTAGAGCAAGATTTTAATTTTGGACACAATGATGAACCTGAGTCATAGGTAGTAGTAAGCCCCTAAAATAATTCCCAAGGGTTCCTGACTCTTGGTACTCACATCCTTATATAATCCCTTCCCTTTGTGTGACTTTGTGACTGTTTTGATTTTTTTTTTTTACAGAGAGGAAGGGAGAGGGATAGAGAGTTAGAGACCTCGATGACAGAGAAACTTCGACCAGCTGCCTCCTGCACACCCCCTACTGGGGATGTGCCCACAGCCAACCTACATGCCCTTGACCAGAATCGAACCCGGGACCTTTCAGTCTGCGCAGACCGACGCTCTATCCACTGAGCCAAACCGGTTTTGGCTTTGTGACTGTTTTGAATAAAATAAAGCTAAAGAGACTTGGTTAGAAAGTTGTAAGGAGGACATTCAGATAAAAGGGAAGTATGTGGAAGGCTGCCTGCCCTGTTTACCAGAATTCCAACTTAGGAAAGTGTAGAAAGCAGTGCCCCTAATTACTCCTTGACCTTTCCAAATAAGTCTGTGCACATGCAGACCTCTTCCCCTCCAACCCCCTCCGCCCCACGTGTTTACTGGAATCCTTATGCTTACTCCCTGAATGCCCTTGCCTAGAGGACAATGTAAACACAGGTATCCTCCCAAGATTACTCACCCTACTGATTGTATCTAAAGATAAAAATTCCTTGGCCGAAACCGGTTTGGCTCAGTGGATAGAGCATTCATGTGCAGACTGGAGGGTCCTGGGTTCAATTCCAGTCAAGGGCACAAGCTTGGGTTGCAGGCTCAGTCCTCAGTAGGAGGCAGCCAGTCAATGATTCTCTCACATCATTGATGTTTCTTTCTATCTCCATCTCCCTCTTCCTTCCTCTCTGAAATCAATAAAAAAATATATTTAAAAAACAATAAATAAAGAAATAAAAAATACAGGAATTATTAAAAATATATATATGCTGGGCATCCCTTAGCCCTCTCTTGCACAAACTGTCTGAGTAATCTGTTCATCCTTCATTCAGGGGCTGCTGGTCAGCCTCCAAAAGGTTAAGGTGACCAGACATCCCGCTTTTGGCAAAACAGTCCCAATTTTTAACAATTTGTCCCGAGTCCTGTGGTGTTTTTAAAAAGTCCCGATTTAATTAAAAGATTCTTTCCAAAAATCGGGACTTTTTTATTTTATTGATATGGGACGTGGGACAAATTGTTAAAAATTGGGACTGTCTGGCCACCTCAAGGTGGTGCCCTGGGTGAGGAGGATCAAGGAAATCAACAAAATGCTGCAGAACCCTGGAAAGCAAAGAGGAAGAAAACAAAAGTAACTGTGCAGTAAGTCACTGGAGCCTGCTTGGGATTTCTAAGTTCAAGGGAATTGTTTTCCAGCTAAGGTTTCACAGTAGGACAGCAACTATCCAACAAGTAATATCTCTCTGTTACTTAAAAAGTTATTAAATGCAAATGGTGCCTATCCTGTGTAATAAAGAGGTAATATTCAATTGACCATCACTTCAACACACAAGATGGCCACCTCCATGTGGACACAAGATGGCCACCACAAGATGGCCAGCAGGGGAGGGTAATTGGGAGGGACCAGGCCTGCATGGGAGGGTAGTTGGGGGTAACCCAGGCCTGTAAGGAAGGGCAGTTGCAGGGGGAACAGGCCAGCAGGGGAGAGGAATTAGGGGCAACAAGGCTGGCAAGGAAGGACAGTTAGGGGCAACCAGGCCTGCAGGGGAGGACAGTTAGGGGTGACCAGCCTGCAGGGGAGGGCAGTTAGGGGCAACCAGACTGGCAAGGGAGGGAAGTTAGTGGTGACTGGACTAGCAGGGGAGGGCAATTATGTGTGACCAGGCTGGCAAGAGAGGGCAGTTAGGGGCAACTAGGCCTGCAGGGGAGGGCAGTTAGGGGTGACCAGGCCAATAGGGGAGGGAAGTTAGGGGCAATCGGGCTGGCAGGGGAGCAGTTAGGCATCGATCAGGCTGGCAGGGGAGTGGTTAGGGGGTCATCAGGCTGGCAGGCAAGTAAGCAGTTGGGAGCCAGCAGTCCTAGATTGCGAGAGTGATGTCCCAGATTGGAGAGGGTGCAGGCTGGGCTGAGAGACCTCCCCCCAACCCCCATGCACAAATTTCATGCACTGGGCCTCTAGTCATTTATAATCCTTGGTTCCCCGATGATAGAACATTAAATGTTGATCTCTAGGAATAAGTAGGCAAAAATTTAAAGAGAAATCAGGCTAAGGGAAAATGAGTGCCTTTGCCATCTTTAACTATGTGGGCTCTTGTTTGTGCTGCAACATGCCCACTTCATATTGAAGATCAAAAGCCTACAGAATGCCAAGAGGATTTACCATGGCCCCCTCCTTCTGAAGTAGAGCCTGTAAAACCTATAATACCTAAGACCCTGAACCTCCGCCTCCCATGTGAGAAGGCTCATCAACTAGAGAAAATGGAGCTAACGGTCCGTTTACAAAAGGACTCCTTAATGCTTTGTCTGAAAATTACCATATGATGCCTTGGGACTGGCAGATTTTAGCCAAAACAACTCTGGATGCCAGTCAATGTTTGCTATGGATAGCAGAATATGATGAGATCTGTGAACGACAGGCTGTTTGTGGGTATTCACTGGTGATCCCACCTGGGAGTCCTCTGGGCCACATCTGGCTGTAAGTTCTGGGCAACTATAAAACATCTTCTGAAAGATCCATGAAAAGAACTGATTTATTAAATCTTGTCTGTGTGCTATGTGCACCTGAAAGTGTCATATGAGTGTCAGTTACCGTATTTGCCGGCGTATAAGACGACTTTTTGGCCCTGAAAAATATGCCTCCAAGTGGGGGGTAGTCTTATACGGCGAGTATATAACAAACTCTGTATTTTTTAGTGGAAATGTTAGGGGGTCGTCTTATACGCCCAGTCTCTTATACGCCGGCAAATACGTATTTTTCAGGGCCAAAAAATCGTCTTATACGCTGGCAAATACGGTAATTGTTGTGTTTTGTGTCTTTGTTGTTTGGTTTAATTTGTTTCTGTATATAATGTATGCTATATAAGATTTCATGTTGTTAGTCTATTCAGAAAGAAAAAATATGGGAAATAATCATTTAAACCCCCCAAGTCTTTTTCCTAGGGTGATTAGTCCTGTAGAAGTGCCCTCCAGCAGGCTGCAGAATAGCAGTGTGGAGGCCACCCCTGTTTTTGTAAAAAAATAAAAAATAAAAAAAAAATAATAATAATACTTTAAAAAATATATTTTATTGATTTTTTATAGAGAGGAATGGAGAAGAGGGAGTTAGAAACATCGATGAGAAAGGAACATCAATCAGCTACCTGCTGCATACCCCCTACTGGAGATGTGCCTGTAACCAAGGTACATGCCCTTGACTGGAATTAAACCTGGGGCCCTTCAGCCCACAGGCCGATGCTCTATCCACTGAGCCAAAACAGCTAGGGCAATAATAATAATACTTTAACGTGAAAGCCACTGAAGGCCAGTGAGTTATCCCTTTTACAAAATTTACCAAGAAAATTCCTGGGTAATAATAATAATTGGTTTTAAAATCTCAAAGTTGTTAAAGCAAAATAAATATATCACGCAACGCACGTTCGTGGGGAACCTGGCGCTAAACCATTCATAGACGACCTGCTTCTGGGTCGGGGTTTCGTACGTAGCAGAGCAGCTCCCTCGCTGCGATCTATTGAAAGTCAGCCCTCGACACAAGGGTTTGTAAAAGAAAAGAGAAAAAAAAAAATCAAAATAAATATAACTAAAATGAAGGGTATATGATAAAGCTTTTTCAGTGGTAATTATATATGCCTGAACATAGTTTTCCAAAGTGTTTCATAACTTAAAACTTTGGAGTTTGCTGGATTAAATAGAAATTATTAAATATCTAGGTATTTTGAAGTAACAGGATACTGAAATATTAATTAATCTGTGTTTGCCTCGTATGAAAAACTAGAGGAAGGCTTTGAATCTGTTAATGAATGTCATGTATTTTATTTTAAATATCTCTTAAAATGTGAATGTATTGCTAATCTGAGGACTGTTAATTACTTATATACCACAAAAAAAAAAAAAAGGTTTCTCGGGGTTAAGAATTCTAACTAATTAGAAAAAAATTATGGTTTTGATATCATGGAAAGCATGAGGCATGGAGATGCATTTTAAAGAAAAAAGAAAGTGGGTTCTAGAGCTGATTATTTCTGAGAGTTGTAAGGTTTATGAATAAATATTTGTGAAAGTTGTAGAATTTTGTGAAGAGAAATGTTGAAAGGAAATTGTATAAATGACACAATCCAGTAAGCCAGGACAAGTAAAATAGGGAAACTGAGATGGTTAAACAGCAAATTAGAGCCACCTAGTAAATCCTATCTTCCCTAAAGCAAGGACACTTAAGAGTAAATGATGTGCATTTTGCCTCCCTAACCAGAGAGTATAAACAGATGGTAATAGCTTATATAATGTACTCAAGGAAAATGAGCAGAAATCCAAGTAGTGTCATTTGCTGACCACACCCGAGGACAAATGAAGTTAGAGAAACCTTATTTTGACTAGTCCTTTCCTAGTCCTATAAATTGTTAAAATGGTTGTATTTCATATTAATCAGGTTTTTTTGTTTTGTTTTGTTTTTACAAAAAAGGCCATCTTTTAATCATGGAAACAGAAGTTTACTAGCTTATGTTTGTATCTATCTTTTGACAAAATAAATTTGACAATTCTTAAGGGTTTGAATTTTAAGAAACTTTTTCTTGACCTAGAATTAGCTTTAGATCATTCTAATAGACTCTGAAATGCCTCAAGTATTTTTTTTTCTCTCTCATGAAGGAAAAATTTCTGCTTAAGTTACATAGGAAGTTCTGTCAAATGATACCTATATTATGCTTTCATTTATAGCTTTAATTGTTAATCTGGAATATTGTGTTTTGCAGAAGGGACAAGATTCCATGTCATTTGCAAGTATTACTGATTCTTAAACTTTTTGTTTTTCAGATATAAGGAAGCATTTTAAATAAAAATTTAGTAAACTGTATATTTCTTTTTCTATCTGTCTCTCCAGAATTTGATAATTCTTAATAAGTGTCAATACGTTTCTTTGCATTAATTCAATAAGACCTATTTCTAATTGTAGCTACCCTTAATTTTTAAATTCCGAATTATTATTTTTTTAATCTTCAATAACCCCATCTCAGTAACCACAAGTCTTGTGGTGAAATGTGGACACTAATAACTGGATGGGATCCAATGAATTAACATGGGGGAGGGATATGCCTACCAGTATGCTTCTATCCCCACTAGGACTGCTGTAGATCCCAGCTTGTCAGATTAAACCCTATCATGGCCTGGTACAGTACCAACCCTCTTCCAGAATTGAAGAACTTGGGCCTGGGGATTCCATAGCCCTAACATAACATTGCGCTTTCTCTAGACCCAGACAGTCCCGGGAATAACCTGGGGAATGATGAAGCTGACATCAGAGGCTAGGCAATTATTAGATAGTACTCACACTCCACGCATTCTAGATAACTAACCATTGTTCTTTTTGTTTTCCTTATAGTGTGTGAAATCAGAACTCCAGCAGTAAACGTGCTTCGCAGACCTGGACATTCCAAAGCAGAAAGTTCACTACCTCCCTCTGTCTTCTACATTCGGCAAAACAAAAAAGGGGAAAATGTTGGGGAACACAAGAGACTTGGTTGTAAAGTTGTAAGAAGGACATTGGATAAAGAAGTGTGTGGAAGGCCACCTGCCCTGTTTATCAGAATTCCGACTTAGGGTGTCTCAAAGGCGGCACCCCTAATTATTCCTTGACTTTTCCAAGCAAGTCTGTGCATGGAATCCTTATACTTAATCCTGAATGCCTTTGCCTAGAGGACAATGTAAACCTCCTAAGATTACTTGGCCTACTGATTGTATCTAAAGATAAAAATTCCAATAAAGGCCTAAGGAGCGGGCAATAGGGGCTGCTCTAGTTAGCCTCTCTTGCACAGTCAAATTGAGTAATCTGTTCATCCATGTTCAGGGGCTGCTGGTCAGCCCTGGCAGGATGTTACTTCTCAGATTACATTACACACAAACTTTGACTTCCAGCCTGACTGGCTTGGCTCAGTGGATAGAACGTCGGCCTTCGGCTGTAGGGTCTCAGGTTTGATTCTGGTCAAGGGCATGTACCTTGGTTGCAGGCACATCCCCCATGGGGAGTGTGAAGGAGGCAACTGATCAATGTTTCTCTCTCATCAATGTTTCTAGGTCTCTATCCATCTCCCTTCCTCTTTGTAAAATATCAATAAAATATGTTTTAAAAAATCAATAATTAAAAAAAAATACTTTGACTTTCTTTACCTGACCCCCAATCCTCTGAATCCTCCCTCACTCTGGAGAAGCAAGCCTCCATGCTGCAAGTGGCCTTGTTCAGAGGCCCCGTGATTAGGCAGTTATTTCTGAGCAACAGACTGTGTGGACCTAAAGCCCACCAACAGCCGCCTGAGTGGGATTGGAAATGGGTCCATCCCTACTGGAGTCCTGAGATGACCACAGCCATGGCCAATACCGTGTTTGCAGCCTTCTGAGAGACTCTAGGCCAGAGGATCTCACTACCCCACACATGGACTCCTGACCTACAGAAACTGTAAGGTAATAAATGTTTGTGGTTTTAAGTGTTAAGTTTTGCTTTGTTACATGGCAATAGATAATTAATACATTGGAATTTTACAAAGCCAAGTATCTTATACAAGAACATATGTTAAGTTGAAAGAAAATTAGATGTTACAGGTCTAGCGCTCAGAGAAGTCTAGACCAGTGGTGGGCAAACCGTGGCTCTTGAGCCACATGTGGTTCTTTGGCCCCTTGAGAAGTGGCATTAGAACTACTTCTTCAAAATAGACTCGCCTAGACCGAAAACCAACTTCTGCCCAGGGGCCACAAGGTTTTAATTGCACTGTAAGTGCGAGCCCACACGTGGTATTTTGTGGAAGAGCCACACTCAAGGGGCCAAAGAGCCGCATGTGGCTCAAGAGCCACGGTTTGCTGACCATTGGTCTAGACTAAAGGTACAGACTTGACATTCAT
Source organism: Vespertilio murinus (assembly GCA_963924515.1). Taxonomy (NCBI): domain Eukaryota; kingdom Metazoa; phylum Chordata; class Mammalia; order Chiroptera; family Vespertilionidae; genus Vespertilio; species Vespertilio murinus. The sequence goes on along the minus strand of OZ004706.1, from coordinate 107,183,234 downwards.
GGGCACTTAGAAAGTATGTAGTGAAGAAGGAAAGGTTATTGAACAAGTCTTGAGGGTCTTTGTAATGAACTGGCCAAGTAGAGATGAATGGGTTTGCAAAGGAGATAGAAAAGGAACAGCTGGAGAGGTAGAAAGAAAGCCAGGAGAAAAAAGGTAGGGAATAGTCACATAAAAGACATATTGAAATTATGGTGTCAGTATGAGAGTAATCCACAATTCCAGCAAAAGCTGATGGTAAGACTGGAAGGCAGAATGGTGTGGATTGAGGTTGGGATATACAGAAATCAAGACAGAAAATGTAGACAGCGGTCTCCAGAGTTTGACCTGTATAGGTGGGAAGAGAGGTTAGGTAATAACTGGAAGTTGATTATTATTATTTTTTTATTTTTTATTTTTTATTATTTTTTAATGAGATAAATGTGAAATGTATAAATACAATTGGAAAGGTCCAGGTGAGAAAAAGATTGAATATACAACTAGGAAAACAGAAATGGTAAACAGTGTGAGGTTCCTGGAAGACAGAGTGAGATTCTTTGTAAATGGGAGGTGGGGCAGCTCTGTTACTAGAACTGGAAGGAAGGACCCACAGGACAGGTGCAGAAATACTCAGGGGGTTAAGAGTGTTCCTATGTGAGAGCTGCTTTTTCTCTCTAACAATCTAAGAAGAAGCCTTAGAGGCTTGTGGAAAGGAGAAAGGTTTCCACAGACTCTGTGAAAAATGAGAAACAGAACTGTAGTGTTTTGTATAGTGTGAGGACCTGTTTGAATTTAATGGTCTTGAACTTATACAGGTATCAGTCTGCCTCATTAGGTAATAATCAGGTACTTGGATATAGGCACAGTGAAATAGATAGTTTGGTTCATCCAAGTAAAGAGCTTAGACAAATGGAGGCAACAGAGAGACAAGAGAGTCTCAGAGGATAAAGATGGGAGCAGAGAAATGTAGGGCCCAGAAGAGAGTATAGAAATACTACTCGTGAAATCCATGCTGAATAGAAAGAGAAAGGTTGATAGATAAGGACATAGCAGAGGATGGGCAGGGACAATGATCTTTCTTTTTTGCACTCCTTCCCCTGTTAGAAGGGGAGGTCGCAGGCAAGCAGAGGAGTACTTGAATTAGTAACTCCAGAGGAGTAGCATTATAGGTAGTGACAGTATCCAGAAATGTAAATGGAACTGAGTGGTTGAAATGGAAAGAAAAATCTCTGAACATGAAAAAAAGGTGAGCACACAGGTGGCCATGATGTTGGATAGGCAACATGTCTGGGGGCATCCAGCCTGATCAAAGCTTGGGTATAGTGGGCAAGCAACTGGCTTGTTCTATGGAGTAGTGAGCCTTTTGCCATTGTCAATGTACACAGTGAAAGAGATGTCTCCCCAGTAGATGACAGCAGCAACAGGGGATAGAGCAGAATATCTAAATGGCCTGAGTGCAAAGAAATAGAGTCTTAAGATCAAGCAAAGGACTTGTATGCATGCATATAAACCTAACCAATGGACACAGACACCAGGGGGGTGAGGGCATGAATGGCAGAGGGGCCATAGGGGAATAAGGATACATATGTAATACTTTAATAAAGAAAAAAAGAAGTAGGATCTTAGACAAAACAGTGAAAATATAATGTGAGGGAGTAAGGGAGACACCATGGCAAACAGTTATTCTTTGCCTGATATCTTTTTTCTTTCTAACTAACAAAATTCTGATTTATTTTCTTCTGGTCTGCAATATGCCAGTTAAGTATACTTAACTTCTGAGATCTCCTTTCATTAGGGAGTGGCCATGTCACATACATCTAGCCAATGAAACATTAGCTTACTTCACCAGGGAATTTGAGAATGTTTTTGCTTTTCTAATGCACACACTACCCTTTCTTGCCTGGAATCCAGACATGACGGCTGGGCTACAATGACCATATTGTGACCCAAAGGTTATAAACATGAGGAAAAGGCAAAGATAATTACAGAGATGTGAGTCCTCATTTTGACTGACCACCAAACCAATACCAGCAGCCATCTCTATCTAGATTTCTGATGATACGAAATGAATCCTACTTCTCTTCTTTTATTTATAATTAATTGTATTCCCTATAGAAATATCAACTCACCTTGTTGTTCTGAGATACAAGGGATATGAGAAAGTAGTTACCACTTGGGAGAGTTGCAGGAGTAGAGCCCTCAGGGAAGGGGACACCTTCAGCAAGACAGGAAGTAGGAGGAAAGGAAGTGCTATTGAAGGAGCTGCACAGGTAGGGCAATTTGCTAGTTATGGCAAAAGGATTCCAGGGTCAGAGCAGAAATGAAGATGGAGGAGAGGAGGGTGGAAGGCTGAGGCAGAAGGATGCACAGAGCTTCATGAGAATGACTGTGGAAGGGGATCAAATGACTGAATGGGGATGAAGGTAGAGGTTACACTTTGGATGTTGGCCAACACAAACAGCACTGGGAGGCATGATGGATTTAATCTCCAAGTCTCTGAGGACAGAAACCTATGTTACCTTCCCAGAGGGATTACCAGGTTGCATGAGTGGGGCCATCATCTTTCCACATCTCAGTTAGGCAAGAAAAGAGAAATGTCATCCTTTTGGCTTCTCTGGAGAATCAAGATGCAGGTTCAAAGCTACATAATGAAACCTGACAATTTCTCTGGATTCCATTCATATCACTCCAGGGGCAGGAATAGAAGCTGGAGAGGGGTAGTGCCTGTGGGCCACAGGGTCTGTTAGGGCAGAGTCAGGGAGGCATTTGCCTTCTTCTCTGGTAATTGGCCCACAAGGGTTGCTATCTCCCTCAGGAGGCTGGTATCAACCCCCCATCCCCCATCCCCGTCCTCACAGTCCCAAGGAAGAGTGACAGCATGTGGCTGATAGATCATCTATGTTGCCATAGCAACACACTTGCCCCTGAAGTTATGGGTTCATGACAAAATAATCAGGCCTCTCTTAAAGGTTGCTGATGGGGGTTTGAGTAGGATGCAGGCCAGGTAAGTGGACATGAAGGTCTGGAGCCAAGAATATTCATGGTAGGAATTTTATCCCAAATGATCAAAAGCCTAAAGAATCTGAGAATACCAGCTAAGTCTGACAAGGAGCCAGGCGTTAAGAACAGAAGAGACAGAATTCAGTCATCTAATCTAAGGGACATTCCTGATATAAATTTGGGGGGAGGGTGAGGGGGAGAGTAAGGGAAGAAGCAAAAAGGTTAAGCGTCTGTGATTCCTTTCATTGGCTGCTAGCTACATAGTACACAGTGGCTGAGCTGCATTAATATTCAGGGATTCTGGGAGGACACAGGCTGCCCCCAACACTCTTCTGTTACGGATAGCTTGCCTTTCAGCCTCTCTGCAGACTACATCCCCATTTTTGCTCTGAGTTAATAAAATCAATTTCAATGGTGTTAGGTCTAAGCCATCCTCACCTTCTGCCTCTATCCTTTACTGGATGGAGTTCTCAGCATCCCTCTATGGGCCCATAAAACTGCAGACACCACCCAGAATATGTGGCCAGACTCTACTATCCAACTAGGTTGGTAGTTTGTCCTGTACTTCCCTGCTAGAACTATAATCGTAGCTCTCTAGGCTGAGACCTAGTGGTATATATAAGCTCCATAAGGAAAGGGTCGTTGAGAGTTTATGATATACTAGTGGCCCAGTGCATGAAATTCGTGCACGGGGGAGGGGGTTGTTCCTCAGCCCAGCCTGCATCTTCTCCAATCTGGGACCCCTCAAACAATGTCCTACTGTCAGTTTACAGGGATCGGGCCTAAACTGGCAGTCGGACATCCCTCTCAAAATCCAGGACTGCTGGCTCCAACCACTCACCTGCCTGCCGGCCTGCTCCCCTGCCAGCCTGATCACCCCTAACTGACCCCCTGCTGGCCTGCTTGTCCTCATCTTCCCTCCCCACTGTCCTGCTCACCCCCAACTGCCTCCCTGCTGGCCTGCTCATTCCAAACTCTTCCCTCCTCCTCTATCCTGATCACCTCCAACTGTCCCCCACTGATGGCTTGCTCACTCCCTACTGGCCCCCCTGCTGGTCTGCTTACCCCCAATGGCCCCTGCCATCCCATCCTGGCCTGATCACCCCCTGGTGACCCAAGGTACCAGTCCCTCCTTTTTTTCTTTTATTTTTTTCAGCACCTCCTTGAGCAAAGGCCAGGGCTGGCTGGAAGCAAGTATCTACGATTTATTTATCTTCTATAATTGAAACTTTATAGCCTTGAGCAGAGGCCAGGGCCGGCCAGGGCAGGCGGGAAGCTTGGCTTCCTCCATCACCAGGGGCGACCCAAGCCTCCTGCTTGTTCCAGCTCCATGGCCGGCCACCATATTGGTTAGATTAATTCGCATACCCACTCCTGATTGGCTGGTGGGCATGGCTTGGTGTAGCAGAGTGATGGTTAATTTGCATGTTTTGCTTTTATTAGTGTAGATTCCTAACATATATCAAATAATCTGTCTCGTAGTAGGATCTTAATAAGTATTCCAGCCCTCACCCACACTTCAGGTTACTGCATTCCTCTGTGGACATCTGCCATCGACATGGTCCACCTTTCAAGATGGACCCTATTAGAACCAAGAGCTTCTACCACTTGTCATTGACACCCCTGGTTACCAGAGATTCCTGGTATTATTCACCCAAGTGGACCTTTGGACACCACTCCCTGCCTGGACTAGAATGAGATTTCCAATGTCTCTTTAGCCACTGAGGCGGTAACTTCTTTATCTCCACCTTGGTGACAACAGCATTAGTACCCTGGCTCCTTCCTTCTCAGTCTCAGCCTACTTCCCCCCTCATCCCCATCAAATGAAGACCTGTCATCCTTCATGGTCAAGGCCCATGGAGTCTAAGAAAGTTGTGGTAATGTTGCAGATGGCTTGAAGATCTCCCAGCTTCAATAGTCTAGTAGTAAAATTAAGATAATAATGATGTAATTCTACTCTAATTCACGATAGAAGAAATGCAAAATATCTCACCTTATAACTAAAATTGTATTATACATAATAGTATGTTTGTATGTTTTTTCTGTCTTGTAGTGCTTACCACTCTTCACAGTTAGTTATGGATATGTTACTGTTTTGCCAGTCTCTCCTTTTAGCATGTAAGTCCCATGAAGTCAGGGATTTTCTCTTTTTTTGCTACCTAAATAGTGGGCATCAAGTAGCTATTAAATAGATGAGTAAATTACTCTGCCTATTCTCAGAGAGGCCCCCCCTGTGCACCTAGAAGCCCAGTTTTCTTGCTGCCTGTGGAAAGCCCACTCTTCAGTGGCACCATCTTTCCATGGGCGTGTGCATAGCCATTGCCTCTGACATCTTCCACCACTGTCAAGGTACTGCTGCTTTCTTTGCTATCAAAATACCCACTGCTGTTTCCCACCCGTCTCTGCCCAAACCATACTGTATCAAGGCTGGTCATCTGGGCCTAAGCCTGACCCTGATAACCAGCCAGTGCAGAAGTGCGGGGCTGGGTCCCCACTGAAGAGGAGGCCATTTCTTTTTCTTGAGCTTCCAGATAATTTTTGTGAAAATAACTCATTTTGATCTTGGCCAAGTTAGCCCCTTGGCCAAGTTAGCCCCTTGGCCAAGGGATCCAGCATAACCCCTTCTCAGTGATGGGCACATGTTGTACACAGACATCGGCAGTGGACAAGCACTTGTGCATTGTCTTTACCCCATCAGATTTGGATCCACTGATGTCCCTTAATTTCTCCTTATCATCCCTGGGAGGGTCTGCACCATCTGTCCCCTATCATGTCCCTCTGTGCCTGACTCCTCCTCTGGGCACAGTTAAAGCATCTGGAGTGGCCTCACAAAGGAATTTGTCTTTTGTTCTGGATGTTATAAGGCAGAAATGAAGGCTCTGGAACTGAATCTGAGAGGAGCAGTGCTTCAGGGACAGACATTTTGGTCAATGTAATTCATTCCCCAAACACATGTATGGAATTCCATGTCCCTCCCACACCTCTGTGGGAGTCAGTGGTTCTCTCTGAATATTTCTGGATGTCTGCATACCTGAATATTTCTGGATATCTGTCATCTCATGGCACCTTGTGTTAGGTGTTGTCATATGACCCTTTGTGGCCAATGAATTGTGGTGAGAATAACAAGTTCCACTTAAATTTGATTACTGATGTGAAACACTTCAGGGCTGACTTTCCTTCTTTTATAATGAATGAACCACACAGCAAGGAGACACAGTGCCGGTGGGGGTGAGTGGAGGGGATCACACTAGGACCATCACCTTAACCAGCACCCCTGCCAAGGTGGCCACTTTATCAGGTGGACCTGTAAGGCCCAGAGGAGCAGAGCCCTCACCACTGTCCCGTGAAGGACAAGGACAGTAGATAAGGTAGAAATCTAGCTTTAGTCCACTGAGGTTGGGGTTGTTGTCACAGCTCAGCCCAGCTCTGACCAATATGTCCTTTCTCCTTTCTTCTCTGTTTTTCTTAACAAGTAATCGATAACTTCCATGGACCCTGAAACCTTCCTTGCCAAGCCTAAGGCTCTTCCAGCTGTCTCCCCATCCTCCCTCCGCTTCTCTAACTTGTTAGATTTGGGACAGGCACCAACTTTTCCTGCAGGACTCAAGCATCAAAGTAGGCAGTTTGGAGGCCTTGGAAAATGACCTGGGTGCCAGCTTGTCCCCGCTTCTCTCCCCCAAGGACAGGACAACCACCAGAAGTAGAGCCAGCAGGCTCCCACAGGTAGTTGCAGGCCACCACTCCCATGTCAGGTCAAGTTCCCAAGTAAACCACTTACGAGCAATCACTCTTTATGCGTCCAGTTCTTTGATGAACCCTAACTGGTGAACCCAGATACTAGTGACTGGTTAATTCTCCCCTCCCATTTCTATTGTTTGCTCAGCTTCCTCAGAATAACAGCACGGGTGTGGGAGTGATTAGCAAGCTGGCCAGGTACTCCTGGGTCCTCAGACAAATTTACTGAGATACCTTTACACAAGAATAAAAAAGAATTATGCAAGTTCTTAAAGTAGCTGAAATGTGTAATGTTAAGTCAGCACCACAATATATACAAGGTCCAAATCATGGTGTTAACACTTAAAACAAGTACAGTAAGGAGCATAGAAGCCAATCAGAGAGACAAGAAGACCATCTGCTCTGAACATGTATGTGATTCACCCTGCATGTATTAAATACTTAATATTAAATAAATATTAAATGAGGCAAGAAAATTAGCATCAGTCACCAGTTTGACCAGTAAAAGCCCATCCATCCAATAGCAACTGAGGTACATGCCCTTGGCTGGAATGAACTCAGGACCCTTCATCCCACAGGCATATTCACTGAGCCAAACCAGTTAGAATTATTCCTATAATTTTTTGAGCTTGTCCTTATTTTCTAGCACAATAAGATGATCCAGGTTCACCTTGTATCTTACTATTTCAGGTTTTTAAGAATCTCTAGTTTCTTTTAGCATAGTGACATTTAAAAACGAAGATCTGAGCACTAGGTTGCTTATTGCTGTTGGGATTTTGTTTCTTTTGACTTTCTGTCTTTCTCTCTGTCTATCTACTTTTATATCTGTCTATCTAAATTACTCTAACTCCAGTGCAACAAATACCTCGATACTCATTTAAGCCTCCTCCCATTTCAGTTTGTACCTATCTTCTCCTACAGTGAGAAGCCTGACTCCTAACACCTCATGTATTTATTTGTTTGCTTAATTTTACAATATACAAAATAGTTTCAAAATTACTATAATTATGGCATACAAAAAAAACCTAATAAGCAGATTTTAATATTCATGTTTAACATTTTTAACTGAGAGTATTTAGATAAAGTATTGGTCCAAATATTACTTTTATTATTATTTTTTAAAATAAATCTTTATTGATCATATTATTACAAATGTTCCTCATTTTTTCCCTCCATTGCTCCCCTCCACCAAGTTTCCATCACACTCTCTGCCCTTTCTGCATCCCCCATTATCCTCATCCATTAAGTGCAGTTTATGTTCAGTCTCTTCCCGCCCTCTCCCACTCCCCATTTCCCTGAGAATCATCAGTCCACTCCCCTTCCATACCTCTGATTCTATTATACTCACCAGTTAATGTTGTTCATCATGATTTTTACTTCCCTTGGTTTTTAGATTCACTTGTTGATAGTTACATATTAGTTGTTCATAATTTTTATCTTTATTTTCTTCCTCGTCCAAAGAACCCCTTTTAGCAATTCATATAATTCTGGCTTGGTGGTGATGAACTCCCTTAGCTTAAATTTATTTGTGAAGCTCTTTATCTGGCCTTCAATTCTGAGTGATAGCTTTGCTGGGTAGAGTATTTTTTGCTGTAGGTTCTTGTTATTCATCACCTTGAATATTTCTTGCCATTCCCATCTGGCCTGCATGGTTTCTGTTGAGAAATCAGCTGACCATTGTATGGGTGCTTCTTTATAGGTAACTACCTGCTTTTGTCTTACTGCTTTTAATATTCTCTTTGTCTTTAGCTCTTGGAATTTTATTTATTTATTTATTTATTAAAATATATTTTATTGATATTTTACAGAGAGGAAGGGAGAGAGATAGAGAGCTAGAAACGTCGATGGGAGAGAAACATCGACCAGTTGCCTCTTGTACACTCCCTACTGGGGATGTGCCCACAACCAACGTATATGCCCTTAGCCGGAATCGAACCTGGAACCCTTCAGTCCGCAGACCGATGCTCTACCACTGAGCCAAACCGGTTTCGGCTAGCTCTTGGAATTTTAATTATGATATGTCTTGGTGTGGTCCTCTTTGGATTCCTTTTGTTTGGGCTTCTGTGTGTTTCCTGGACTTGTAAGTCTATTTCTTTCACCAGATGGGGGAATTTTTCTGTCAATATTTCTTTCAATATGTTTTTGATATCTTGCTCTCTATCATCTTCTGGGATGCCCATAATTTTGATGTTGGTTCACTTGAAGTTGTCCCAGAGTTTTCTTACACTATCTTCAACTTTCTGGATTCTTTTGTCTTCTTGCTTCTGCGAAGGAGTGTCCTCTGGTTCTTTGTGTTCCAAATCTTTGACTTGATTCTTGCAATCTTCCATTCTGTTTTTAGGACTCTGTATAATATTTTTTTTATTTTAGAAAATGTATTCTTTATTTCTAGTTGATCCTTTATTATATCTTATTGATCTTCTATTATTTCTAGTTGATCCCTTTTCATATTCTCATATGTCTCATTTATTTTATCGGCCTTTTCTAGGAGATTCTTGAACAACCTTATAAGCATGGTTTTTGAACTCTATATCCAGTCGCTTTTTGTCCTCCATTTCTTTTGTTTGTGATCTGTTTCCTTGTGTCAGCATTTTCACTGCTTCCCTGAGTTGGTAGGTTGGGAGGATCAGCTGTGTCTATGCAAGGAGACATCCTTATTCCACTAGACTTGGAAACCTGCAAAATCGTCTGTGTTCAAATTGGATGGGGTGGAGTTTCAGAGTGCAGCCTACAGCCTTGGCTTCCGGTTAGCCCCACCCTCTGAGGTTCCTGAGTCTCAGTGTACCTCAGTGTCCTTTGGTATTCCCTGAAAGCACCTCTGAGAGAAAGGTGCCCTAGAGTTTGGCCCGCTACCAGACAGTCTAGTCTCTCCCCCAATGTGCCTGCAACTGGGGTTCAGTGCAGTTGGAAGTGAGGTTAAAGGCCGTCCCGAGCTTATGTCTCCTTCCTGCTAGGGTAATCCAGCGGCCCAATCAACAGTCTGTCCTCTGTATGAAATGTGTGTGACTCGGGGGCTCTGCCTTTCACTGCTTCCCTGAGCCTCCACCTCACAACCCAGATTACCTCTGTATGAGGCTGGGGCCCAAGGGACTTGCCAAGAACTGGGGTTTAGTGCAGTCAGAACTGGGGCTCAGCACAGTCCTGAGCTTTTGTCTCCTTCCTGCTAGGGCAATCTAGCAGCTCAGTCAACATTCCGTCCTCTGTGCGCAATGTGTGCAACTCCCGAGTTCTGCCTTTTGCCCCACCCCTTAGCTTCCAACTTACAGCCCAGATTCCCTCTGTATGAGCCTGGGACGCCAAGGTCTCACCCAGAACTGGGGTTCAGTGCAGTCAGAGTTGGGGTTCAGCACAGTCCGGAGCTTTTATCTCCTTCCCTCTAGGGAATGCCAGCCAGGCACTCAGCCGCCCCCTCCTCTCCGGCTCCATCCTCTCCCCACGTGTGCACTGTGTCTCTCTGTACCTTAGGCTTTTACAGCTCCTCTGATTTTCCTTCTGGTTTTCTCTTTCCTTCTAGTTGTAGAATATCCAGTCAGTCAACTTTCCTGTAGTTCTGGATAATGTCTACTTTATATTTTAGTTGTATTTTTTGAAATTGTTGTGTGAGGCTGCATTTAGGCGTTTACCTATGCTGCCATCTTGTTGTTGTTGTTTTTTTTTTTTTACTTTTATTATTTATTGTCTTTTTCCCCCCCACGTGGTAATGCTATTAATTCAAAATAAGGTTCATTGGTTTCTGTTTGCATTCAATTTTCTTTTTTTCTTATACTTGTTGATTTATTTCATTTTTGAATGTGTAAAACTTTAACAAACTTTTAAAGTCAAAACTGTATGTAGAGAAGTGTATTCATTTTTTTATTTTCTTTCTTTTTTCTTTTCTAATTTTTTTTATTAAGGTATTATATGTGTACATAGCTTACCATCCCCCCCCCACCTCCCATTCTTGCCCTCCCTCCCCAGAGTTCTGTGTTTGTTGGTTGTACTTATATTCATTCATACCAGTCCTTTAGTTATTCTCTTATCTCCCCCCAGGTCTCCTTCCCCTCCCCGCTGTCATTTGATAATCTGCTTGTTTTATGGTGACTATCTCAGGATCACATGAATAGAATCCACTCCTCATTTGGCAGTCTGCTTGTATTATGGTGACTATCTCAGGACCACACCAATAGAGTCCGCTCCTCTTCTGGTTCTCACCGCCCCTTCTCCTGGGTCCCACTGCTTCCCCTGTGACACACGGCTAGCTTGGGGCACATGGCCCCCTGGGACACACGGCTCACCCAGGGCACACGGCCCCCTGGGACACATGGCTCACCCAGGACAGCAGGCCCCTTTGAGGGACATGGCTCACACGGGGAACACAGCCCCCTGAGACATATGGCTCACCCAGGGCACTCGGCCCCTCTAGGGTGCTGGGGTTGCATATTGGAGGCACCACGCTAGCTTGGCAGGCAGGCTGGGACGGCTGCAGGCGGCCTGAGATGGCTGCAGGCAGGGAGACCGTCCTCAAAGGTGTCTCATTCGATGTGGAAGCGGAGCAGCTTCGGACGCGGAGGCTAAGTTCTGAGGCTGCCCACTCCCTGAGCCCGGGATGTAGTGAGCTCTGTTCTCGGTGGATTTCCTTTATTCATGGCAGCAGTGGCAGGTGGCGGTGGCGGGTGCGGTCGCTCCTGTGGTTCAATTTCCACTGTAGTTTTAAAGTTCACATGGTGGCAGTGGTGGGAGCTTTGGCTCGGCCATGTGGCTGCGGAGAAATGACTCGCGGGGCTGCAAATGGCCGCGCCATCCCCCACCAGCACTGCCCACGGAGGCTGGGCCGAACTGGCTGCGGGCTGGGAGATGCTGCGTCCTTTCTTTGCCTTCACTGTGTGTGCAGAGGCCGGGCCGAGCCAGCTGCTGGGCGGCAGGGTGGGGGTGGATGGATTCATGGGGCCGCAAACAAAAGGCGCTACGCCATCCCCCACCAGCACGGCGAGGTCCCGTATTTGCTCCCTGGTTCCCACAGCGGCCAGCGGGCTGGCCCAGTCCCTGGTCCCCGGGGCGGAGCGAGGTCTGGCTTCCCTCATTCCTGGTGGCAGCGGCTCCGGCAGGTCCAGTTTCACCGTAGTTTTAAGCTCCACATGGCAGCAGCGGCACCCTGCTTGGTGTCTAGTTGTAGCCTTCCCATTTCGCCAGCTTTCCTGGGGGTCTGGTGTGATCCGTTTTGATTTTAGCTGTTGTTTTTTTCCAAAATGTTGGTGAGGTGGCAGCCTAGGAGGCTGCCTAGGCCGTCATCTTGTTCCTCCTCCCCGAGAAGTGTATTCATTTTATTTCCAGCCCATCATTGTTAGGCAACCAATATTATTAATTTGTCTTCTTCCTATGTTTCTGTGTGTTTTTTAAAAATGAGAAACTTTCTTACTCACATGACATACTATATATACACTTTTTAAAAAATTGTATATATACACTTTTTAAATATATACACTTTTTAAATATATACACTTTTTAAATATATACACTTTTTAAAAAAGTGTATATATTTAAAAAATATATACACTTTTTAAAAAATAGAGATAGAGAAAGAGGGAGGGAGGGAGAGAGAGAGAGAGAGAGAGAGAGAGAGAGAGAGAGAGAGAGATGTAAGAGTAAAACATCAATCAGCTGCCTCCTACACCATCCACTGGGATTAAGCCCTGACTGGGAATCGAATCAGCAACCCTTCAGTACACAGGATGATGCCCCATTGAGCCACACCAGCCAGGGCTATATACTGGTACATGCTTTTGTGCTTTTTTTCCCCTCTCCACTCAATAATCATATTCTGAAAGTCACCCCAAATCCTCAATAGTTCAAAGAGATCTCATACTTAGTTTTGATAACTGCAGAGCCCTTTCCTAACTAAATGGGCATGGTTGTGTGTTAATAAAATTCTATTTACAAGAGTTGGTGAGTTGAATTTAGCCAGCAGGCCATGGTTTCTCAACCACTGCTCTAAAGAATGCCAAATGGCTAAAGGAGAGAACCCAAGATAGACCAAATTGGAAAGGAGGAACCCTTCCTGTAAAGTTAAACCTATTTGGAGAAGGCATGGTTGCAGCCATCTAGATGGCGGAGAGATTTGCTGGGTTTCCTTGGCCAGAGTTTCCCACAGTTGCCAGGAAAACTGGAAACAACCCTCTGACACATAGGCACAGAATTGGTCAATGCCCCACCTAGAACACTTGGTATCCCCACCAAGAGGTCCACAGCAAGCTGGTCATGAGGCTTGAGCTGGGGCTGGAACTCACTAAGGGACCACACATTCCGACACCACTTGGTTTCATCATCACCTTCACTCCCACCCTCATTATACCCATTGCATTCCATTAATGGATGCTACTGAAAGGAGCAAGTAAAAGCAAACCCCAGCACCTCAGAACCACAATAGCCCCCTTCCTTCTGCAATGTTCCTCCTGCGCCCTCTACTGACAAAGCTAGACATTGTGCTCTCTGTATGGAGAAATGCTTTGAGTCCAGTCAGTTATCACAGAGCAGGTGTTAAAGGGTAAAACTGAAGTTGAGAGGCTCCTTCAGTAAATTCTTAAAAACTGGATTTATACCGAAACCGGTTTGGCTCAGTGGTAGAGCGTCGGTCTGCGGACTGAAAGGTTCCAGGTTCGATTCCGGTCAAGGGCATGTAGATTGGTTGCGGGCACATCCCCGGTAGGAGGTGTGCAAGAGGCAGCTGGTCGATGTTTCTCTCTCATTGACATTTCTAGCTCTCTATCTCTCTCCCTTCCTATCTGTAAAATATCAATCAAAATATATATTTTAAAAAAAGAAACCTCTGGTTTTTAAGAAAGAATATATATATATATATATATATATATATATATAATTGATATTTTACAGAGAGGAAGGGAGAGGGATAGAGAGCTAGAAACGTCGATGAGAGAGAAACATCGACCAGCTGCCTCCTGCACACCCCCTACTGGGGATGTGCCCTTGACCGGAATCGAACCCGGGACCCCTCAGTCCGCAGACCGACGCTCTACCACTGAGCCAAACCGGTTTCGACAGAAAGAATATATTTTAAAAAAACCACTGGATTTATGAGTCAAAGGGTAAATAAATAATTTACTAGTTTATGAAAAATGTATTCCCATAGGGGTTTATCATTCTGCATTTCCACCAACAATATATCAGAGTACCATCACTGTAACACCTCATCAATAAAGTGTTGCCATACTTTTTGTTTTTTTCAGTATAATTATAAAATCTTATCTCATTGTAGTTTAAATTACATTTCTTTTACTATTAGTAGGTCTGACTATCTTTTCATAGGCTGAGCATTATTTTTATCTTTTGTTGTTGTAAATTGTCCATTTTTTATAGGATAACAAAACAAGCTCTTAAACAGCTTGGAGCAAGAAAAAGATCAGCTACAACTGAACTTACTTGTGAAGAAACAGTTTTGTGAAGTTTTTTGTTATTGTTTTCCCTCAAATTGCAGACCAAAGTTTAAATATAAATTCAGTTGTCTCAATGTTCACTAAATTCTCTGTGTGGGTCTGGGCACCAGAGATAGAGTAAGACATGGTCCTTGCTCTTAAGGATCTTACATCTTTTTAAAAAATATATATTTTTATTGATTTCAAAGAGGAAGAGAGATATGGAAACATCAATGATGAGAGAGAATCATTCATTGATTGGCTGCCTCCTGCACCCCCACCCCCACCACTGGGGATGTAGCCCACAACCCCAGCATGTGCCCTTGACCGGAATCAAACCTGGGGCCCTTCAGTCCACAGGCTGACACTCTATCCACTGAACCAAACCAGGCAGGGCTAGGATCTTACATCTTGATGAAAACATAGGTGTGTGAAATTGGGAGACAGTAGAACATAGCAATTAAAATATGGGTTAAAATTTCAACAATTAGCTGTGTAATATTTGGTGGGTCACTTCTATTTTTAAATATATTTATTGATTTTTCAGAGAGGAAGGGAGAGAGAGAGAGAGTTAGAAACATCAATGAGCAAGAAACATCAATCAGCTGTCTCCTGCACACCTCCCACTAGGGATGTGCCCACAACCAAGGCACATGCCCTTGACCAGAATCAAACCTGGGACCCCTCAGTCCACAGACCAATGCTCTATCCACTGAGCCAAATTGGTCAGGGCGGGTCACTTCTATTTTTATGCCTTAATTTCTTATGATGAAAATAATATGCATCTCATAGAGTTTTATAATAACTAAATGATTTATTATATGAAAACAATACACTTCCTGGTACATAATAACAAACTAACTAATTACTAGTAATAATAAATAAAAACAATTATATTAGTAGTGACAAAAGTGATAGAGGAATTTACGTTGCAATGATAACTTATATAAGTTCATTAAATTGTAGTTTAATTATAAAGGGTATGATGAACTAGATCTAAAAGGGTGGTGGGTTAGGTGGAAGTTACCACTTATCTCCTCCCAGGACCAAACTGGAATTACAACTAAAATATAGAACAACCAACCTGAATAATCAATCAAAGATTAGTTGAACAGAAGTTTAAAAAAAAAATTAATAAAGCTTTATTGCTTAGATTATTACAATTGTTTCTCCTCCCCCACCATAGCTCCCTTCCACCCAGTTCCCACCTCACCCTCTTCTCTTACCTCACCCCCGCTGTCCTCATCTATAGGTGTATGATTTTTATCCAGTCTCTTCTTGTACCCCACACACAGACACCCCTTTCCCGCTGAGAATTATCAATCCATTCCCATTCTATGCCCCTGATTCTATTATATTCACCAGTTTATTCTGTTCCTCGGATTTTTAATTCACTTGACTTTTAGATTCACTTGTTGATAGATATGTATTTGTTGTTCATAATTTTTATCTTTACCCTTTTTCTTCTTCTTCCTCTTTTTAACGAATACCTTTCAGCATTTCATATAATACTGGTTTGGTGGTGATGAATTCCTTTAGCTTTTTCTTAGCTGTGAAGCTCTTTATCTGCCCTTCAATTCTGAATGATAACTTTGCTGGGTAAAGTAATCTTAGTTGTAGGTTCTCCCTATTCGCCACTTTGAATATTTCTTGCCACTCCCTTCTGGCCTACATAGTTTCTGTTGAGAAATCAGCTTATAGTCGTATGGGTCCCTTATAGGTAACTAACTGTTTTTCTCTTACTGCTTTCAAGATTCTCTCTTTGTCTTTTGCCCTTGGCATTTTAATTATGATGTGTTGTGGTATGGCCCTCTTTGGATTCCTTTTGTTTGGGATTCTGTGCGCTTTCTGTACTTGTAAGTCTATTTCTTTCACCAGGTGGGGGAAGTGTTCTGACATTATTTCTTTAAAGAGGTTTTCAATATATTTCACGCTCTCTTCTTCTGGCACCCCCATAATTTTGCTGTTGGTATGCTTGAAATTGTCCCAGAGGTTCCTTACACTATCTTTAACTTTCTGTATTCTATTCTCTTCTTGCTTCTCCAGAGTAGTGTCCTTTGCCTCTTTGTATTCCAAATCTTTGACTTGATTCTTGTGTTCCTCTAGTCTGATGTTTGGTGTCTGTATAATATTTTTTATTTCAGTCAGTGTATGTTTAGTTTCTAGTTGGTACTTTTTCATATCTTGAAGGGTCTCGTTAAATTTATCGGCCTTTTCTTAAAATTCTTGAAAAACCTTATAACAGTGGTTTTGAATTCTATATCCAGTTGTTCTCTTTTTCCTCCATTTCTTTCATTTTTGATCTGCTACTTTGTCTCCACATTTTTGCTGCTTCCCTGAATTGATAGGGTAGCTTTGTGTGCTAGATGTCTTATATGGTTCAATGGGTTGGTCTCCCCAGTCACCTGGGGTGGACACTATTGGTGCACCCCTTTGTGGTCTGGGTGTACAACCTTGTTGTAGTTAAGTCTTGATTGTTATTGGTATTACTGAAAGGAATTGACCTTCAGGCCAATTGGCTATGTATATGTATCAGCTGTGTCTATGCCAGGAGACCTGTACTGGAGATAGCCTTATAGGACCAGATTTTCAAAATTGCAAAAGCCTCTGTGCTCAGTTTGGATGGGGCGGAGTCACAGGGCTGAGCAGACAGTCTCGGCTTCTTGTCAGCCCTGCCCTTGTGTGCGTGCCTTCAGACCTCTGCCTTTCATTGCTCCCCTGAGTTTCTGACTAACAGTCCAGATTACTCTAGGCTCACCTGGAACTGGGGTTCAGTGCAGTCAGAACTGGGGTTCAGTGCAGACAGGAGCTTCCGATTCCCTTCTGATAGGGAGAGCTAGTGGCAACCTCAGCAGTCTGTCTTCTGTGCACACACTTGTGTGTGTGCACGCTCCAGACCCCTGCCCGCTACAGTTTTCCCAAGTCTCCTAGTCTCCATGTGCCTTTCTCTCTACCCGACAGTGCAGACTCCCCCTATGAGCCTGGGTCCATAACGTTTCACTTAGAACTGGGGTTCAGTGCAGTTGGGGGCTTCCTTCCCTCTCCCACCAGAGAAAGCCAGCCAGGCACTCAGCCGCCCTTCCTCTCTGCATGTGTGTCTCTGTACTTCAGTCCTTTGCAGGTCCTAATTTTCCATGAGCATTTTTCTTTCCTTCTAGTTGTAGAATTTCCACTCAGCCAGCTTTCCTGTGGTTCTGGATGATGCTCTTTCTGTCTTTTATTATTTTTTAATATATATTTTTAATTTTTAAATTATGCTACATTTTCTTATTTTAATTTATTTTATTTTTTATTAAGGTTTTATATATGTACATATCTTACCATTTCCCCCCCCCCCCATTCCCATACATGCCCTCACCCCACAGAGTTTTTGCGTTCATTGGTTATGCTTATATGCATGCATACAAGTTCTTCGGTTGATCTCTTATCTCCCCCACATCTCCCTAACTTGTCAGCTATAATTTGACAGTCTGTTTGTTGCTTTACTGTCTCTATCTTTTTGTTCATCAGTTTATAATGTTCTTTATTATCCATAAATGAGTGAGATCATGTGGTGTTTTTATTTCATTGACTGGCTTATTTCACTCAGCATAATGTTCTCCAATTCCATCCAGGTTGCTGCAAATGATAAAAATTTCTTCTTTTTTTTTTTTTTTTTTTTAAATATTTTTTTGATATTTTACAGAGAGGAAGGGAGAGAGATAGAGAGCTAGAAATGTCGATGAGAGAGAAACATCAACCAGCTGCCTCTTGCACACCCCCTACTGGGGATGTGCCCGACACCAATGCCCTTGACCAGAATCGAACCTGGGACCTTTCAGTCCGCAGATCGACGCTCTACCACTGAGACAAACCGTTTTTGGCAAGAATTTCTTCTTTTTTATGGCAGCATAGTATTCCATTGTGTAGATGTACCATAGTTTTCATTCTGTCTTTTAGTTGTAGTTTTGAAATTGTTGTGCGAGGCAGCAGTTTAAGTGTTTATCTATGCCCCCATCTTTGTTTCTCCCTCCTTTTGCAATTGAATACAAAAAATAAAATGACTAGGAATAAGTTTAACCAAGAATGTAAAAGACATGTACTCAGAAAATTATAAGACCCTGAAGAAAAAAAATGAAGAAGATACAAATAGAATCATATGCTCTGTTCATGGATAGGAAAAAATAACACCATTAAAATGTCCATATTACCTAAAACAATCTATAGGTTCAATGCAATTTCTAGCTAGATACAAATGGCATATTTCACAGAACTAGAACAAATATTTCAAATATATATGTGGAACCACAAAAGACCCTGAATAGTCACAACAATCTTGAGAAAGAACAAAGTTGGAGAGATCATGCTGTCAGATACCAAACTATACTACAATATCATAGTAATCAGATCAGTATGGTACTGGCATAAAAACAGACATATAGATTAATGGAACATTATAGAGAGCCCAGAAATTAAACCACACTTTTATGGTTAATTAATATTTGATAAAGGAGGCAAGAAAATATAATGATGTAAAGACAGTCTATTCAATAAATGGTATTGGGTATACAGGACAGATTTGTGCAAAAAAATAAAATAAAACTAGGCTACCTTCTTACACCATGCATAAGAATAAACTCAAAATGGATTAAAAGTTTAAATGTAAGACTTGAAACCACAAAAATCCTAAAAGAAAGTAGAGGCAGTAAAATCTTGGACATTTCTCTTAGCAATACATCTTCTGACATATCTCTTCAGGCAAGGTAAACAGAAGGAAAAAAAAATGGAATACATCAAAGTAAAATATTTTTGCACAGCAAAGAAAACCTTCAACAAAATGGAAAGACAACCCACTGAATGGAAGAATATAGTCTCCAAAAGTGCATCTAATAATAATTAACATAAAAATTATAAAAAAAAACTTATAAGACTCAACCCTGAGAAAATAAACAATCCAATTAAAAAATGGACTAGGGCCCTAGCTGGTTTGGCTCAGTGGATAGAGCGTCAGCCTGCAAACTGGAGAGTCCTGGGTTCAATTCCAGTAAAGGAAACATATGTGGGCTGTGGGCTCAATCTTCAGTAGGGGTTGTGCAGGTGGCAGCCGATCAATGATTCTCTCTCATCATTGATTTAATATATATATATATATATATATATATATATATATATATATATATATTATTGATTTTTTCAGAGAGGAAGAGAGAAGGATAAAGAGTTAGAAACATCAATGAGAGAGAATCATTGATCAGCTGCCTCTTGCACACCCCCACTGGGGATGTGCCTGCAATCAAGGTACATGCCCTTGACCAAAATCGAACCTGGGACCTTTCAGACCACAGGCAACACTCTATCCACTCTATCCACTGACTCTATCCAAACTGGTTTCAGCTCATCATTGATGTTTATATCTCTATATCCCTCTCCCTTCCTCTCTGAAATCAATTACACACACACACACACACACACACACACACACACACACGCTAGGGATCTGAATAGAAACTTCTCCAAAGAGGACATATAGATGGCTAACAGACATATGAAAAAATGCTCAGTGTCACTAATCATCAGAGAAATGCAAATTAAAACTATAATGAGCTATCACCTCACACCAGTTAGAATGGCTAGCCTATCTAATAAAAGAGTATTATGCAAATTGACTGTCACTCCAACACATAAGATGGCTGCCCCCATGTGGTTAAAGATGGCTGCCACAAGATGGCCAGCAGGGGAGGGCAGTTGTGAGCGATCAAGCCATCAAGGGAAGGCAGTTAGGGGTGACTGGACCAGCAGAGGAGGGCAGTTGGGAGTGATGAGGCCTGCAGGGGAGGACAGTTGGGGGAAACCAGCCCTTCAGGGAAAGGCAGTTGGGGGTACCAGGTCTACAGGGGAGGGGTATTGGGGGGGAAAACAAGGCCTACAGGGGAGGGGGTTGGGTGTGACCAGGCCTGCAGGGGAGGGCAGTTAGGGGTGACCAGGCCAGCAGGGGAGAGCAGTTATGGGCAACCAGGTCTGCAGGGGAGGGCAGTTGGGAGTGACCAGGCCTTCAGGGGAGGGCAATGGGGAGGACCAGGCCTGCAGGGGAGGACAGTTAGGGGCAATTGGGCCAACAGGGGAGTAGTTAGGCGTTGATCAGGCTGGCAGTGGAGTGGTTAGGGGCAATCAGATAGGTGAGCAGTCTCTGGATTGTGAGAGGGCAGTTGGACATCCCTTGAAGGGTCCCAGATTGAAGAGGGTGCAGGCTGGCCTGAGAAACAACTCTCACTCCATGTACAAATTTCATGCACCAGGCCTCTAGTCTATTATAATAAAAGTATAATATGCTAATTAGACCTGATGACCTTCCAGATAAAGCCAGTGCTGTGAGGGAAGCCCAGAACCCAGGTGCCAGAGGGATTCCCCAGGTCCTAGGTGCCAAAGGGAAGCCAGTGCTGGCAGCCAGGGGAACGAAGACCTACTCTTGCACAAATTTCATGCATAAGGCCTCTAGCCATCAATAAATCAACAAACAAGTGTTGTCCAGGATGTGAAGAAAAGGGAACTTTGTTCACTATTGGTGGGAATGCAGACTGGTGCAGCCACTGTGGGAAACAGTATGAAGGTTCCTCAAAAAATTAAAAATATTATTGCCTTATGATTCAGTGACTGCAGTTCTGGGTATATATCTGAAGAAACTCACAACACTAATTCAAAAGAATGTATGCACCCTTATGTTCATTGCAGCATTATTTATAATACCCATGTTATGGAAGCAACCCAAGTAACCTTCAATAGATAAGTGGATTAAAAAAAGGTACATGTATGCAATGGAACTATTACTTGGCCATAAAAAGAATGAAATCTTATCATTTACAATAGCATGGATGGAGCTAGAGGGCATTATGTTAAGTGAAATAAGTCAGACAGAAAAGTACAAACATCATATGGTTTCACTTACACGTGGAATCTAAAAACCAATGTATATGAGCAAACAAAACAGAAAAAGATTCATAGATACAGAGAACAGATTGATGTTTACTAGAGGGGAGGAGGGTTGAGGTGTTGGTGAAAAAGGTGAAGGGATTGAGAAATACAAATTGGTAGTTACAAAATAGTCAGGAAGATATAGTCAATAATGTAATGTTGAATGGGGCCAGTTTCGTATTGGAAATATCATGAGGAATAAAAGATTGTTTAACCACTATGCTGTATACCTGAAACTAATACAAAACACTATTGAATGTATAATTGAAAAAAAACTTAAAATTAATTTGAAAAAACCTTATCTGAAGAAATAAAAGGGAACTTTGTGCACTGTTGGTGGGAATGCAGACTGGTGCAGCCATTGTGGAAAACAGTATGGAGGTTCTTAGTATATTAGGCATATTATACTAAGTCATTAAAAATATTTAAACCGTAAGCAGTACATTTGGATTAATTAAAAAATCTTATTTTTTATATAATTTTCTTTTTTTTAAATTTATTTTTTATTAAATTATTATCTGTGTACATATATTACCATTGCCCCCCCCCAAACATGCCCTCCCTCCCCAAGAGTTTTGTGTCCATTGGTTATACTTATATGCATGTGTACAAGTCCTTCGGTTGATCTCTTATCTCCCCCATATTTCCCTCCCCTCCCCGCTGTAATTAGACAGTCTGTTTGTTGCTTTATATCTATCTTATGGTTCATCAGTTTATAATGTTCTTTATTATCCATAAATGAGTGAGGTCATGTGGTGTTTCTCTTTCATTGACTGGCTTATTTCACTCAGGATGATGTTCTCCAATTCCATCCAGGATGCTGCAAATGATGAGAATTCCTTCTTTTTTATGGCAGCATAGTATTCCATTGTGTAGATGTACCATAGTTTTTTGATCCAATCATCTGCTGATGGACACCTAGGCTGTTTCCAAATCCTAGCTATTGTAAATTGTGCTGCTATGAACATAGGGGTGCATATATCCTTTCTGATTGGTGTTCCTATTTTCTTGGGGCATATTCCTAGGAGTGGGATTACTGAGTCAAATGGGAGTTCCATTTTCAGTTTTTTGAGGAAACTCCATACTATTCTCCACAGTGGTTGCACCAGTCTGCATCCCCACCAGCAGTGCACGAGGGTTCCTTTTTCTCCACAACCTCGCCAACACTTATCGTTTATATAATTTTCTTAATACTGATGAAACAAAAGTAAAGGTTTAAGTAAATAGGAAAATCACAAATAGAAAGAACAAATCACCTAATCTGAATTTTTAAAAAAAGTATCTTTCTTTTTAAAAGTATGTCTTTATTTATTTTTTTCTTTTTAGAGAGAGAGGAAGGCAGAGTGATAGAGAGAGAAACATCAATGAGAGAGGATCATCAATCGGCTGTCTCCTACACGCCACCCATTAAGGATCGAGCTCACAACCCAAGTATGTGCCCTGACCAGGAATCAACCAGTGACCTCTTGGTTCCTGGGTTGATGCTTGACTGTCGAACCACACTGGCCAGTCTGAATTTTTAATTATATAAATAAATTATTAGTATAAAATGTAAGACTATAGAATTCATGTATTATTGTATTGCATTGTTGGTTTTAAAGACTTAAGTAAAAAAGTTGAGTTCAATTGATTGATATATTTACTAATTTTCTTTTAGTCTTTGTTAATTACCTAATTTGTACTGTGAAATAAAAGTTGAATTCAAAGCTCATGTCTAATTTAAATATAAAAATTAAATGCTTAAGTATATTTAATAAAGATACTCAGTTCAGTATGATACAACAAAAGGTATCATGGTTCATCTAGTTCAAAAAAGTTAGCAGAAATGTTCCAGGAACTATGATCTGAAACGCTCCAAACACGCAGCTATGTACACAGCTACCTGATCACAAATGTCCCAGCTATGCCTTGCAGGAAATTCATAAAATATAAAAATCAAAAAGAAATAATTCACATATAATCCTACCATTTAGACACAAATTTGGTTTGTACCATATAAAAAATTCAATAACTATTTATTGGCCTCCTACTATGTGCCAGGTCTACAGTAATTTGAAGCACTGTGACTGGACTATGTGTGCCTCAGAGAGGTGAAATTAGTCTCCTCCCTCCTTGCTCCCTGGATGTGAGACATGGGCTATAAAATCTGCCCTCTGGTGTTGGGTGTTGAGCTGTTACACATGAAATAGCCACATGTGTGACATTCCAGGGATGTAGGTGACCATGCACAGCACCATTTAAAACACAAGGACACAGTGCAAATGAAACTTTTTTCAATGGCTTTTATCTTTGTTGAGCAAGATAAGCTAAAGACTATAGCAATTTTGACAGCACTTAAAGTTCTGCCTTTCCTTAAAGAAACCTGGAAGTACAAACCAAACTCTCAAAAAAATGAACAACTGGGTGATTATTCTTATTTTAAAAGTGATCTTCTTTACTAAAGCATTTGCTGTAATCACTTTTTAATTTTACTACATTAATTGAATGTGAGCTACTCTGAGGTTGTTTTTTTCTTCTTTTTTTAATGTAGTTCTATAGTGCCTTAAACATTTCAATTTAATTTACCAGAAATTCATTCCAAGTATAAATTTTTGAGAACTGTATACACCATGAAGTATTTCTAATTTTGACTCTTTCTTGTGTCTGTGGAGGAATCTAGCTCAATGACTTAGCTATCCTGTTTCTGCTAACATTTGTTCCACTAGAATGCAAGTCTTCAAAACTTTGTTAAAATTGCATTGGTTTGCAGAATAGCAATAGTTGTATTAAGATTCATTTCTTCCATAATAGCTTCTAATATTAAACTTTAAAGATCCTAAATTGATTGAGATTTCTTGATGATTCTCAGATGAGTCTTTTCCTTGTCATCCTTTCTCCTGTGGCTCCACGTCATTACTGGCATCCAAACTACGTCAGGGACTTCTTAAAAAATAAAAATATAAGAACTTTTGAGTCTGAAATGTGTGTCACCTTGCAGGCTCATTCTGCAAGGACATTTTCTTCTGGTATATATTTAATTAATTAAAGACATACTGCTCAGCATTTGCCACTTTGACATATTCTATTTAAGAATTGATTACATTTTCTAACATTTGTGAAGGTTATTAATATTCAAGAAAGAATCACAAGGGACCATCTGGAGTTGGATGGGAAGCACGTATTCAATGAATGATTCTTAGAATAACTGCCCAGTTGTTTTATATGCTACTGCAGAGAGTAGAACCTTTCTGGAAAGCAATTTTGCATTCCATGATTTAACTTATTAATTCCATCTGGAAATTTATCATAAGAAAAAATTAAGAAATGCTTGTGTAAGGATGCAACTGGTATAATGGTAAAAGTTAGAAAAAATAAATACTACTCCATAGGAGAGTGATTAAATTAAATATTATATCCATTTAAGGCAGTGGTAGAGATTGCTAGATATCCAATACCTATTCTCCTCTTATGTGTCATTAACAAGATCCTATATTATTGTAGCTAGTAATGTGCTTAGCTAAAAATACTTGAAGATTAGGGTGGCCAGTACGATATAAGCAGAAGTCCATGGGTGGGACTTTCAGCTGCCTAGATTGCTGCCTGGCCCCAATTGTCTTGATAACTGTCATGATGGCTTGAGTTCTCACAGCCATTTGGAGATAATGAGAGAAAAGCCAGGAGAATCATAGTGACTACACTTCTGACATCCTGGAACCAATGTAACAATGCCATCAACTGCCACCTTCCAGATGTCTCATTACATGAGAAAAAATAAACCATTATGTTTATACTAGTCAAACTCTGTTCATAGGAGCCAAACACGATGCCAAATGGACACACATGAAACATTGTGCAACCATTTAACATTATCTTTTTGAGAAATGGAATGTAATATTAGATGAGAAAGCCAGATTATAAAACTCTATATGGTATGTTATCTTTTGTTTTTAATTATACATGTACATTATATAAGAATTAAAAAGACTAAAATATATTAAAATGTTAGTAGTGGCTATCTTAAGGTTGTGGGTTATTTATTACTATAGCATTTTACACTTTTCTGTACTTTCTAAATTTTCAACATTAAGATTTTAAAAAATGTTTTTAAATTTTCCTTTGCACACACATGACTGGTGAAAGTATAAATTGGCTAAATGTACACTTTTTGGAAAGCAATGGGTGGATATGGATTAAAAGCTTTTACGGAGTCCATACTCTTTTCTTTTAAAAATATATTTTATTGATTTTTTTTTACAGAGACGAAGGGAGAGAGATAGAGAGCTAGAAATATCGATGAGAGAGAAACATCGACCAGCTGCCTCTTGCACACCCCCTACTGGGGATGTGCCCGCAACCAATGTACCGTATTTGCCGGCGTATAAGACGACTTTTTGGCCCTGAAAAATATGCCTCCAAGTGGGGGGTAGTTTTATATGGCGAGTATATAACAAACTCTGTATTTTTTAGTGGAAATGTTAGGGGGTCGTCTTATACGCCCAATCTCTTATACGCCGGCAAATACGTATTTTTCAGGGCCAAAAAATCGTCTTATACGCCGGCAAATATGGTACATGCCCTTGACCGGAATCGAACCCGGGACCTTTCAGTCTGCAGACCGATGCTCTACCACTGAGCCAAACCGGTTTTGGCTTGAGTCCATACTCTTTAACTCTCTATTTCCACTGTGATCTATCTCTCTTGGTAAAATGATATGAAACTAAGATAAAGTATTATGTACAGTGACTAGAGGCCTGGTGTACGAATTCATGCACAGCTGGGGTCCCTTGCCTGCTGGACAATCATATCCGGGCCAACCAGCCGGGGGAGGGACCACAGAAGTTTAGGGGGGGAGAGGGGTGGGAGAGTTGGCTGTTGGAGCACACTGATCACGAGGGGGCAGCTCCTGTATTGAGTGTCTGTCCCCTGGTGGTCAGTGCGCATCATAGCTACTGGCTGGTTGTAACGTTGCTTAGGCTTTTATATATATAGACTAGAGGCCCAGAGCGTGATTGAAATCACGCAAGGAGGTGCCCTGCCTCCCACCATGTGAGGAGGCACCTCGCAGAGGGCTGGGACCTGTGTCTGACTCACACAACACCAGCCGCTGTGGGAGTCAGGACAGACCAGCACCAGAAAGGCGGGGTGGGGAGGAGTGGTACCCGCACTTGACTTGCAGCGTTCTCCAACCCCCCTTCCTGTGTCTGTTCTGGGGCTACCCAAGCCACCATGCCAGCTCGGGCAGGCCCACCTGCCTCTATCTCTGTCTTCGCTCTGGGCCTCACCTGCATGCACAACTTCCTCCTGATTGGTCATGACCCGTATGGAGTCCTGGCCTAATTTGCATATTATCTCTTTATATATACAGATGTTTTCTACAATATTATTATTATGTTTTAAATATATTTTATTAATTTTTTACAGAGAGGAAGGGAGAAGGATAGAGACTTAGAAACACCGGTAAGAGAGAAACCTCTATCAGCTGCCTTCTCACACCTCCTACTGGGGATGTGCCCACTACCAAAGTACATGCCCTTGATTGGAATTGAACCTGGGACCTTTCAGTCTGCAGGCTGATGCTCTATACACAGTTAGGGCTATAATATTATTTTTAATACTGATAAAATGAAAACACTATCCAATTTTAGGAAATTTTATAAATAAATAAATTAGGGTATATCCATCTGATATTATGAATATTTAGGAAGTGTAATTAAAGTAAGAGAAAGAATATTCTGGAACTAGTTTTAGAGTCTTTTCTTCTTCTCCTCAATCCCTTTCTCCCCACCCACTGAAGCAATGATGGGCATCAATGGAATGGGGAGTTACCTTTTGATCTAGAAGGCATTTCTAACTACAATTAAAATTTGATTTTTATCTGAGTCTACAGCAGAAAAATAGCTTTGTTCAGAAAGGTGGAAGATTTTTCTAAACTATATTTATGTGTTGAGAGCCAAGCCTGGAGAAGCAAGTTCTTCAGGTTATGCCTGTCTGAATGGCAGCAAGACCCTGAGATTGGCTGCCTATGGGCAGGCACTATGTACTGGATAGAGATGCCTATGTTTACCCCTTCCTGCTTAGAGGAAGCAGCAGCTGCTTTCTGTGCTCTGCCTATATGCTCTTGGCTCACTGGTATTTCCGTGGAGTCTGTGTGGAGGCTTCTATGCATGATGACAACCCCATGCAGGTACTCACTTTTCACCTCTCCATTTTTTCTGCAACCAGGTGGGGAAGCAAATTAGACACACTCAACAAAAGAGGAGAGAAATCTGTAGATAAATGTCCCAGACTCCCATGCTTTGGAGAAACCATTTTGAGGGAATTCTACTCAGATCCCCAGAAGCTCCCAGTAGGATTGAGCCCCAGTCACCCACAGCAACCTTGCTTTAGCTTTTACTTCTCTCTTCTGTCCTCTGTTTATTTATATCACTTCCCAAATAAATAACCTGTATCTTCGGGTCTACTTCTAGGGCAAACCAACCAAGACAGCTGGAGTGTGGGAGGAAAAAAGAGAGAGGGGCCAATTCTCATTTATCCAACTTTAGAAACCCAAGAACAGTGAGTTTTAATCCATTTTCCCCTAGTATATTTGACCAACATTTTTGGAAAAAACAACAACATATTAAATAGAATAAAAATATATCAGAGTGCATAGCATGTTGTAAGGGTGAGTATTGTTTCTTGAAACTTTTGTTTCAAGGATGCATGTGTGTTAGTAAAGGGTCACAATATATAATATATTTTCCCCTGTGGATTGCAGTTTTATAAAGCTGGAAAGCCACTTTATTAATTAATTAATTAATTTATTTATTTATTTATTCTACATAAATCTGAAGAATACTTGATCTGCTGCAGCAAAATCACCTAAATATTTGTAGAAATTTTAATGACATGGAGTACTACCTATAAAATATCAAGATTGAGACAAGGCATGATGGGGAAACATTATAAAGTGATGAATTCAGGATGACGTCAACTATGAAAGAGAAAACCTTGAAGAAAAAGATCAGAATCATTGATTCATTTCCAACCTATATCCAATGGGGTAAATCCCTAAAACATTATTGGTTATGAAAAGGTACTTTATTTAAAATGATTGTTCTCACATGAAATAAGGGAAAAGCAGGTTCCATAGGGCAGGGACTCTGAGATCTTGTTTCACAGTGCCTAAAATCATGTTTTCTACACAAAAGGGAAAAACTATTTGTTTGATGAAGAATCAAAGTTAAGGGATCCATGTTCACAGAGCCTAATCTTAGAAGCACACAGCCTTGCCTGGCCCCAGGGAGGAGGCCTTGGTGATGGCCCTGGTCCACGTGGCCACAAGAGCTGTGTACCTTTTAGCATTAGCTGTGGCCCTCCAGGCACTTCAGACATTATAGTTGTCACAGATCCTGCTGTCATAATCCATTTAGAAGATAGTTCTGTCTGTCTACTTTGAAAAAGGTATTAATATATTGGTAATATATATTTATTACCAAAAAAGCAGTGTAAGTTAATTGATAATAGATTAAGTGAAAGTCTTTTATGAGAAAATATGATTTATTCTGGATAATGGGGTTATAGCAGACATGAAGACTAATGGGGATCTAAGGCCAAGCCCTATGCTAAACTATATCTTCTAGGCTTGCATTTTATTCTGTTTAAAAAAAAAAAAAAAATATATATATATATATATATATATATATATATATATATAATTTTATTTTATTTTAGAAAGGAAGAGAAACGGAGAGAGGGATAGAAACATCAACAATGAGAGAGAATTATTGATGGGCTACCTCCTGCATACCCCCTACTGGGGACTGAGTTCACAACCCAGGCATGTGCTCTTGACTGGAATTGAACTCAGGACCTTTCAGTCTGCAGGACAGTGCTCTATCCACTGGGCTAAACCAGCTAGGGCTGCATTTTATTCTTGCTATAGGCAATGAAACAAATATTCTTATATGACAGAGGAGGAAATGCTTAATATTAATAATATTTAATAGTCATTGAGCAATAACTATGTACCAAAATAATGCTGAAAGCTTTACGTATATAATCTCATTTAATTTTCACAACAACTCTATAAAGGCGCATCTGTTTTCTCATTTTACAGATAAAAAAGTGAGGCCTGAGAGAGGCTACTTATGAGAAAAGAATGAACATAGCAGGTGTGGTTGCTAACTTCTTGCTGTCTCCAAGGGAACTATGATTGGCCTTTGGTCACCCTGAGGAATGTGGCCCTTGGAGAGTTTTTTGTGTTAGTAATTAGTATTCTGCTATATACACCTGGAGCAATGGGCCATGTCCTGCTAGCTTGACAGGTTCCTTTGCACTAACATTAAGACTGCTGATATGCATTTGGTTTTAGTGTTGGGTCCAGAGTTTTGATTGTCAAATGGCAGATTTTGTAGCAGGATGTCCCTATGCTACTAGGGCCCACAAAAAGGCCTTAGGCCTTAGGAATCAAAGAGTCCTCCCTGGGCAGAGACATTCCATACATATCCCAGTGCTTCTCTGCCAGAGAGAAAGGACATCTGGTGTGGCCTCAGATGAGGAAGAACTCTGGAAGCTTATGCTTGAACTCTGGATATTGAAGATAACATCTTTTTTTCTGTTGCTTTTGTTCTGTATTCTTTGCTACTAAAAACTCTACTGTAAATTTCTATTGTATCTTGTAAGTTTTCACTGAGTAAAATACTAACTAGGATCATGCAACTAGAAGGTTATAGAAACAGAATTTTAGCCTAGGCAATCTCATCTTAGACTTGATTTCCTAACCATCATATTCCACTACTAAATAGTTAGCAAATGGTAAGTACTGCACTCAAAACTGGTACTATCTATACTAATAAAAGCCTAGGTGGTCCTCACACCCTAGTGCGATGCCCTCACATCATCACAAGATGGCCACCCCCATGTCATCACAAGATGGCTGCCACTAGATGTCCACCACAAGATGGCTAGCAGGGAGGGCAGTTGGGGGCAAATAGGCCAGCAGAGGAGGGCAGTGGGGATGATCAGGCAGGCAGGGGAGGGCAGTTGGGGGGGGGAGACTAGGTCTTCAGGGGAGGGAAGTTGAGGGCCACCAGGCCTGTAGGGGAGGGCAGTTGGTGGCAACCAGCCCAGCAGGGGAAGGGTATTGGGGACGAGATCAGGCCAGCAGGGGAGGGCAGTTGGGGGTGACTAGGCCTGTGGAGGAGAACAGTTGGGGGCAATCAGGCTGGCAATTGGGGGTGATCAGGCTAGTAGGGGAGAAGCTAGGCATCAATCAGGCTGGCAGGGAAGTGGTTAGGGGTGATCAGGCTGGCAGGCAGAAGCAGTTAGGAGCCAGCAGTCCCAAATTGTGAGAGGGATGTCTGACTGCCGGATTGGGCCTAAACAAGCAGTTGGACATCTCTAGAGGGCTCCCAGATTGGAGAGGGTTCAGACTGTGCTGAGGGATACCCTCCATCCCTGTGCACTGGGCCTCTAGTTATTATTATAATTAATGCACTTCTTTTGTTTTTTAAATCTTCTTTGAGGAGCATGCATTACTTGATAATCAAAGAGAGAAAAACCTTGGAAATGTCAATTGTTAAGAGAGAAGAAAAGGAGTCAGAAGGGAAATTAACTACAAGGAACTTAAGGTGGTACAATATAACAAAGTGAGGGAGCAGTAAAGTTAAGTAGAAGGTAGTTTTACAAGAAAAAAATCATCAATCTTGGAGAAGACAAAGACTTATTAGATAGCACACACAAAATACAAATTATAAAAGGTAAATATGGCCTCATCAATGTTAAAATTTTGCTCTCTTAAGACATTAAATAATTATAAAGGCAATTCACACATTGGAAAAGATATTTATAATATTAATACCTGAAGAGTCATGAAATCAAGTATACACAAAGAATTCCCATAAAATAATAAGAAAAAATATTAAAAGTGGATAAAATACTTGAATAAATACTTCACAAAAGAACATGTAGGGATCCCAAATGGCAGCAGACTAGGTGGATGTTACATAACTTCCTCTCAGGATCAAACTGAAATTACAACTAAAATAGAAGGGAATCAACCCACATAACCAACTGAAGACCAGATAATCAGGAGTCTTATAACCAAGGATTTACAGAAGAAGTCACATGGAGACTGGCAGGAAGGGCAGATATGCCGAAATGTCTGGCCCTGCTCTCACAGGTTGTTACTGAGATTCCAGAGGAATAACTCAGCTGTAAAGTTTCCTCTGTGAAGCGTGAGGTCTCAATCCCAAGCTAGGCTTTCCAGCCCACAGCACCCGAGCCAGGAAGAGGCACCCATATAATATCTGACCATGAAAATCAGCGGGGAATCTGTTCTCCAGGGAGAGAAAAGAGTCTGCTAGAGATACAGATGCAATCTTAAAGGACCAATGCACAAAATCTCATTTGGAACCACTCACCCTGGGATCCAGC
This sequence comes from Vespertilio murinus, assembly GCA_963924515.1. Classification (NCBI taxonomy): domain Eukaryota; kingdom Metazoa; phylum Chordata; class Mammalia; order Chiroptera; family Vespertilionidae; genus Vespertilio; species Vespertilio murinus. The sequence continues at coordinate 107,151,774 of OZ004706.1, read as the reverse complement.
CGGAAAAAGAGCAGGGTGGACTAGATTCGTACAGGGAGCGGCTGAGGTTTGTGGCTCTGTGATGAAAGCTGAAGAAATAGCAACTAAGATTCCTGTGCTAAATCACTCACACTGCACGTGACATTTTTCTTGGGTGGGGCATGCTCCTTATGGCATCGGCCTGGGGGAATGCAATAGCCACACCTTCTGGACTCTCTGCTGACCTCACCTGCTGGACTCCTCCTGGCTCCACCCTGCCATGGTCTGAGCAGAATCTAGAACAGACTGAGTTGTATAGCTCCAGAGAGGGGTCCACTCCTCTCTCCTTCCCCCAAGCCCTTACGGGAGATCCACTAGCCCTATCCTACTGAGATCTGGCTACTGGCAGAATCTGGGACTAATTGAGTTGTGTGGCTCTAGGACTGGGGCCATTTTTCCTTTGAATGCTCAACTAGTGCAGAGTCCTCCTTTCACCAAGCCCATTCTTGGATTGTTTGTGCCTGATAAATTCTGCTGACCTCATCCTGATAATGTCTTGAAACTCTCTCCCACCATAAAGTGAGTGGCAGCTAGATTTGGTATACACTGGAACTGTGGCTGAGTGGCCTCAAACCCAGCATTTTCACCCAGTTTGAACATGTATTAGTCTGGTGACCACTACTCGCACCTACCTGGCTTCATTGAGAGCCTATCTTATGCAACTTGAACACCTCCAGAGACTCTCTCAGTGGCCAACTTTATATATATGCTTTTTAAAAAACTTTTATTGATTTTTTTACAGAGAGGAAGAGAGCGGGATAGAGTTAGAAATATCAATGAGAGAGAACCATTGATTAGCTACCTCTGCACACCCCCCACTGGGGATGTGCCCGCAACCAAGGCACATGCCCTTGACCGTAATTGAACCCAGGACCCTTCAGTCCACAGACCGATGTTCTATCCACTGAGTCAAACCGGTTTTGGCTCAGTGGCCAACTTTAATAGGCAGTTATCAGGTGGAGGTAGACAGAGGCAGATTTCAAAGTGCCTTGGGTCTTTTGTTGACTTGCCCAGATCCCAGTGCTGGTAAAAGTCAACCTCGGTGTGCAGCTTGGGCCTTCCTATACCCCCCAGACCCAGCAAAAGCAGCCACAAACTGTGTACCAATTTGTAGCTTCTAATAGGTGCCCATGGCCAGACACAGGGAGCAGCTGGTATTGACCTGAATCAGAGACCCTCCCAAGAGGCCCCAGGACCAACATACCCAGTTGCCAGATTTAAACATCAGATCAGGATCCAATTCGCTTCAAAAAGAGCATATCCAAAAGAAGATCTTAGCAGGTACAAGACACTCCTGAGGCAAATTCCATTTGTGTCCAGAACCTGCACTGCAGTTCATACACAATGGTTGGGGTCAATATTCACAGTCAGCTAGCTTGAGGGTTGACCCCAGACTCAAATGGGCCAAAAGCAATCAAGGCTCAATTACAAAAGGAGGGCTCACATTATCCACTCAAGGAACATTCCTGGAGCACCCGGCTCAGGTGATCAAGGAGAGTGCACCACAAGGTCACACAGGACACTTACTACGTCAAACCAGCATACCAACACTGTGAGACATAGTAGATCTACCTCACAGATAGAAACAAACATGAAGAGGCAGCCAAATAGGGAGATAAAGAAATATGCCCAAAAAGAAAGGATAGAAGAAATCTCCAGAAAAAGAGATAAATGAAATAAAGGCAAACAATTTACCAGATATAGAATTCAAGAAAAAAAAATGATTAAAAGGATGCTCAAGGAAGTTAGTGAGAACTTCAACAACATGAAGGACACAGAAAATGTAAAAAAGAACCAGTCAGAAATGAATAATACAATACCTGAAATGAAGAATATACTAGAAGAAATAAAGAGTAAATTAGATAAAGCAAAACACTGAACCAGAAATTTGAAAAACAAGGTAGCAAAAAGTATCCAAACAGAGCAGCAACAAACAAACAAACAAAAAACATCTTTAAAAAATAAGGATATGGAAAACTACAGGACATTGAAAAAAGAAATAGAGGAAGAAAAACAAATGGAAGAACAAACAATGTTAATGGATTAGTAGAATCAACATCATTAAAATGTCCATACTACTCTAAGCAATTTATAGATTCAATGCAATCCCCATTTAAAATACTAACAGCATATTTTACAGACCTAAAACAAATTCTCCAAAAATTCATCTGTAATAATAATAATTAAAGAAATCTTGCCGCAACCAGTTTGGCTCAGTGGATAGAGCGTTGGCCTGTGGACCGAAAGGTCCCAGGTTTGATTCCGGTCAAGGGCATGTACCTTGGTTGTGGGCACATCCACAGTAGGGGGTGTGCAAGAGGCAGCTGATCAATGATTCTCTCTCATCGACGTTTCTAACTCTCTATCCCTCTTCCTTCCTCTCTGTAAGAAATCAATAAAATATATTTTATATATATATTTAAATTGGGAAATAGTGGCCATAATTTAAATATATAAAATATATTTTATTGATATTTTACAGAGAGGAAGGGAGAGGGATAGAGAGCTAGAAACGTCGATGAGAGAGAAACACCGACCAGCTGCCTCTTGCACACCCCCTACCGGGGAATGTGCCCGCAATCAATGTACATGCCCTTGACCGGAATTGAACCCGGGACCTTTCAGTCCGCAGACCGACGCTCTACCACTGAGCCAAACCGGTTTAGGCAGAAATCAATAAAATATATTAAAAAAAACCACACACACACACAAAACCTTGAATAGCCACAACAATCCTGAGAAGAACAAAGTTGGAAGGATCACAATACTAGATATCAAGCTATATTACAAAGCTACTATTCTCAAAACTGCCAGATACTAGCATAAGAACAGACATATAGCTCAGTGGAATGGACATAAGCCATTATGCTCAACTAATATTTGACAAAGGAGGCAAGAGCATACAATGGAGTTAAGACAGTCTCTTTAATAAATGGTGCTGGGAAATTTGGTTAGATATACCTAACAAAATGAAACTAGACCACCAACTTACACCATACACAAAACCAAACCTGGTTGATCCCAGACACAAATGGGCCAAAAGCAATCAAGGCTCAATTACAAAAGGAAGGCTCACATTATCCACTCAAGGGACATTCCTGGAGCACTCGGCTCAGGTGATCAAGGAGAGTGCATCACAAAGTCACACAGGACACTTACTACGTCAAACCAGCATACCAACACTGTGAGACATAGTAGATCTACCGTATTTGCCAGCGTATAAGACGACCCCCTAACATTTCCACTCAAAATACAGAGTTTGTTATATACTCGCCGTATAAGACTACCCCCTCTTCCGCACACCTTCCACACACCAAATAAAAGGTAAAACAATATCAGATTTGATTTCAACATTTTAATTTATATTCAAATGCTTATGACATGCAGGAAAACTGTCACAAGGCTGTATGTAATCAAACATATACATAAAACTGTGCAAGTTTATTACCGTTAAACATACCGGTAATTCACTAAAGAAAACACACTCTATAGACTGGTGCTGTAGATGCTTCTCAGGAACATAGGCAAGCAGCCCACAACCTAGAGGGACTGTCAATGATAGAAGTAAGATAACAAATAGAGGGAGAGAGCAAGTGCCGGGCAAGTCCCTAGCAAGTTTGCTGGCGTGACAGTTTCCCCTTAAAAGCCTTCAAACTCCTCTTCATCATCTGATATTAAAAGTTCATCAACGACATCTTGGGATACAGTTGCAAGGCAGTCATCGTATGGATCTACCAATTCTGCGTCAGATGATGTGGCCTCAGCTTTAGCTTCCTCTTCATCTTGCCACAAGTACTCGTCCTCCATACCATCTAATGAATTTGATATGCCACACTTCTTGAAAGACTTGATTATTGTTTGCGCATCAATATCATTCCAGGCTTTTATGACAAATTGGCACAAAACATCCAACTGCGGAGCACGCATGTTTCCTCCTTTTGTGTATGACTTTTCGCCATCCATTCATTCCACTGTTCTCGAATGCGATCTTTAAACGGCTTGTTTAGGCACACATCCAGGGGCTGTACCAATGATGTCAATCCTGCAGGAATAACTGCTGCATCTGTTTTTATTCTCGCAAGCCTTTCCTTGGTGCTGGGAGTTAAATGAGCCCGGAACATATCCCACACAAGTAGACTACGTTTTTGAAGTAGACCACCTGGTCGTCTGCTCCATACATTATCCAGCCATAGCTTCACACCCTCCTCATCCATCCAACCTTTTTCATGCACATGCACAAAACAACCAGCAGGGAACTTGAGTTTTGGCATTGTTTTCCTTTTAAAAATAATTATAGGTTTCAGTTTGTTGCCATCAGCTGTACATGCGAGTACCACTGTAAAACTTGACTTCTCATGTCCTGTTGTTTTTATCAAAATAGTTTTTTCACCTTTTTGATGGATAGTTTTATTTCCAATCATATCAAAATTCATTGGAGTTTCATCCATATTTCCAATATGACTTAACGCATAGCCATGTTTAGTGTGCTGTTGTATTACGTATGGATGGAAACTACCCACTTTGTTATCCAGATCTGAGGGTAATTTTGGGGCAATTTTTGTCTTTTGCCTTAGTACCAGATCATGCCTTGCCATGAATCTACTGCACCAGGATATAGTGGCCTTAAAATTGTTGCTGTGATCTGGGTTAGATTTGGCCCACTGAAGTGCAAACAAGCGTATTGTATTTCGTATCACCACATAACCGTTTTGGCGATGTTGAGCCACCATGTCTGCTACATGTTTTTCGAGTTCTGGCCAGTGTGGGGTGCCTCTTCTTAATGCACACTTACCCCTTGGCATACTCTTTAATGCTTTCTCATTTGATTTCCAGTCCCGAACCATCTTTTCTGTTACTCCATATTGTCTTGCAGCAGCACAATTATTATTTTCCTTAGCAAAGTTTATAACTTTCAGTTTAAAATTTGCATCATACTTCTTTCTTTTGGCTGGTGCCATGATAGGGATGATAGGGGTTTGACTGGTCGACATTTTCTATGCTGTACTGTACAATGGTGCAGTATTGTGGCTGGCTGTTGGCTGTATACAAAGCCTGATTTGATTGGTCCCTGCTCCCTGTTTGCCAGGCCTGTCACTATAGCAGTCCGGTCCACCCTTGCATCAGCATCTCCCTGGGACCTCACTAGTGCGCAAGTGCGAGCTCTTCAACATTCTAACAGGCACCATGATAGCGCAAAATCGCGAATCTTCAATGCATATGTAAAGAAATATACGGTAACCCGAATTTACCACACTCGCAAAATCGCATAACAGCAAAATCGCATAACAGCCGAGCATACACCCAGCAACGCTGCTGATGCCTGAACGGTATGTGGAATGAAGTGGGCGGGCATCGGGAGGCCACTATGGCATGGGGCAAGCACTATGGGCAGTCTATCTGAAGTGTACCTGGCGTATAAGACGACCCCCCACTTGGAGGCATATTTTTCAGGGCCAAAAAATCGTCTTATACGCCGGCAAATACGGTACCTAACAGCTTCAATATGTCTCCTGCACTCGAGGACATATTTGCTAATGCTATTTCAGATAAGGATTTAATCTCCAAAATTTATAGAGAAATCATACAACTTAACAAAAGAAGATAAACAATCCAATTTTTTTAAAAAATGGGCAAAAGACCTAAATAGACACTTTTTGAAAGAGGACATTTAGAAGGCTGAGAGATATATGAAAACATGCTCAAAGTCATTAATCACCTGAGACATTCAAATAAAAACAACAATGAGTTACCATTTCACACCTGTCAGAATGGCTATCGTCAACAAATCAACAAATGCCAAGTGCTAGAGAGGATATGGAGAGAAAGGAACCCTCATCCATTGCTGGTGGGAATGCAGACTGGTACAGCCACTGTGGAAACAGTATAGAGTTTCCTCAAAAAGTTAACAATGAAACTCCCATTTGACCCAGCAATTCCATTTCTAGGACTATATTCCAAGAAATCAGAAACACCAATCAGAAAAGATATATTCACACCTATGTTCATAGCAGCACAAATTTGCCATAGCTAAGATTTGGAAACAGCCTAAGTGTCCCTCAGCAGATGAATGGATTAAAAAAACTGTGGCACATATGACGGACATTGGGTGACATTTAATGCTGGTGGGTCTTGATCCAGCATCTAGAAGGGTTCAGGAATCTGGAGAAGGCTGTGTGTAGATTACCTAAGAGTCCAGAAATTAAAGATAATTTTGAAAGGCATTGGGGGTCAGAGGAGCTTTAGTTAAAAGAGTTAAGTTCTCCTTGTCTCAGCACCCCTTGCTTTTTATTAACACAATTGTCCTAAGGCAAGGTGGAAATATACACTTCAAAGGGTAGGGTTTCATACAAAAGCATTGTCAGAATGGGGAATAGCCTAGGGCTGTTCAGGTGTTTGGCCAGTAGGAGGCAATAACATGTAGATTAAGATGCCCTAAGTTGTCTGGCAGCAAACAATCATCCTATTTGGGTTATGGGAAAATGCCTTTAGCCATTCCAACAGGCAATAACATATGTGACTTAGCCCTTGTTGAGTCCCCAGGTTCCATCAACCCTTTGATGAAACTCTTGCAATTATGATATGCTGGAATTGGCTTTCGGCACGCATCTACACAATGGAATACTACACTGCTATAAAAAATGAAGGAACTTTTACCATTTGCAACAGCATGGATTGTACTGGAGAGCATTTTGCTAACTGAAATAAGCCAGTTGGAGAAAGATATAAATATCACATGATCTCACTCATATGTGGGATATAATGATCAATATAAACAGATGAACATAAATAGATCCAGAGACAAGGGGCAGGAGGAGAGGTTAGAGATCAACCAAAGGACTTGTATATTAGCATAATCAATGGACACAGATACTAGGGAGGTGGAGGCCTTCCCTGATGGGTGGGAGTGCTGGGGGGTGTCAATCAGGGAAAAAGGAGACATATATAATACTTTAAGCAATTACAAAAATGAGGATAGCTTAAGGGACCTTTGGAACAGCAAGAAGCATAAAAACTACCACATCATAGGATTATCAGGAGAAAAAGAAGAGCAAGAAATTGAGAATCTATCTGAAGAAGTAATGGCTGAAAATTTCCCTAACCTGGTAAGGAAAAAAGACACACAAATCCAGGAAGCACAGAGTACTAAACAAGATTAACCCAAAGAGGCCCACATCAAGACACATCATAATTAAAATGGCAAATGCTAAAGACAAAGAGAGAATATTAAAAGCAGCAAAAGAAAAATAGTTGCCTAAAAGGGAGCTACCATTAACTCAACAGAAACATTTCAAGCCAGAAGGAATTGGCTTGAAATACTTAAAATAATGAAAATCAGGGACCTACAATCAAGACTACTTTACTCAGGAAAGCTATCATTTAAAATTAAAAGAGAAATAAAGAATATTTCAGATTAGTGACCTGGTGCACAAAATCTGTGCACATTAAAAGGGAATTAATTAGAGGAAATGTTTTAAGATTGCTATTTGTCCTTTCCCTATAATAGAAGTGTCAGAGATGAAAGAAAATTAGTAAGATGTATATGAAAATGTCCCTCCTGTCAGAGTCTGGGGTGCACCGCAGGACCCAGAATCAAGTCCCCGCCCACGTGTGCATGCCTTGAAATTGCATGAGACCCAGACCTGGCCGGCCCCACCCCTGACAAGCCTTGAAGGGCAGAGGGCACAGCCTCAGATCCCCTGGCCTCAGGGCAGGGGGCATGGCCTCAGGTCCCCCGGCCCTGGCACGAGGATGTGACAACAATTTGCATGTTAGCTCTTTATTATATATGTTAAGAAAATTTTAATAGTGTTCATTAACACTTAACCAGTATTACAGGAAGTGTTAAGGATTTTCTTTAAAAAGAAGAAAGAAACACATACACACATACCAAGGAACATAGTGATAAAGAATAAAATGTCATCCTAGCCAGTGAGCATCATCCTGAGCACCAAAGGTTTGATTCCTGGACAGGGCACATACTCAGGTTATGGATTCAATCTCCGGTCAGGGTGCATATGGAAGGCAATTGATCAATGTTTCTCTTTCACGTCAATGTTTCTTTCAATCTCTCCTTCTTCATTTCTCTCTAGAACCAATGGAAAAAAACCTATCCTTGAGTGAGGGTTTAAAAAAGGAGAAAAAGAATAAAGTGGTAATAAATACATACCTTTAATAATCACTTTAAATGTAAGTGGCTTAAATGCTCCAATCAAAAGAAAGGGTACTGAATGAATAAGAAAACAAGACCTATGTAGACGCTGTCTAAAAGAGAACCATCTCAGAATGAAAGACACACAGGCTAAAAGTAAAAGGATGACTAATAGTATTTATTGAAAATGGAAATTTTAAAACAGCTGGGGTAACAATACATATATCAGACAAAATCGACTTTAAAACAAAGGCTACAATAAAAGACAAAGAATATCACCGTGTAAACATGTACAAATCCAATAGAGGAGGACCTAAACATACCAAGCAAATCTTGATGGTCATAAAGAGAGAGATCAATAGTAATACTAGCCGAAACCGGTTTGGCTCAGTGAATAGAGTGTCGGTCTGCGGACTGAAACGTCCCAGGTTCGATTTCGGTCAAGGGCATGTACCTTGGTTTCGGGCACATCCCCAGTGGAGGGTGTGCAGGAGGCAGCTGATTGATGATTCTCTCTCATCGATGTTTTTAACTCTCTATTCCTCTCTCTTCCTCTCTGTAAAAAATCAATAAAATATATATTTTTTAAATAGTAATACTGTAATAACAGGGGATTTTAACACCCCATTGCCACCAATAGATTGATCTTCCAGTCAGAAAATTCATGCATGAGGGTCCCCTCAGCCCAGCCTAAACCCTTTTCAATCTGGGACATCCCTTTCTCAATCTGGGACCACTGGCTTTTAACTACTCACCTTCCTGCTTACCTGATCACCCCTAATTGCCCCCCCCCCCCCTCCCTGTCAGCCTGATCACTGCTAACTGCCTCTGCCTGCTTGCCTGATTGCCCCCACGTGCTCCTCCTGCCAGCCTGGTCGCCCCTTACTGCTCCCTCTGCTGGCCTGGTTGCCCCAACTGCCCCCTCTGCTGTCCCGGTCACCCTTTTACTTCCTCCTCCCCCCCTCCCCCCCCCTCCCCCGGCTGGCCTGGGCACCCCCAACTGCCCTCCCACTTGCCCAGTCGTCCCTCATGGTCCCCCATGCCAGTCTGGTTGCTGCAACTGCCCCCCTGTCAGCCTGGTTGCCCCTCACTGCCCCCCTCTGCTGGCCTAGTCACCCCTCATTTTCCCCCTTACACCCCTGACTGGCTGGCCTGGTCACGTCATGAAACCTGCTCTTCGGTTGTTACTGTGAGGGTGTCCTGACCAATTTGCATAGTACCCTTTTATTAGTATAGATAAATTATACCTCAATATTACTGATTTAAAAATATTAGACAGGTTTTTTTTTTTTTTGAAACGGGAAGTGTCAATATTTTCATGTTTCAGAAAGGTAGGGAGAAGATAATTGGAAAATATTCACTGGGTCTGTCAACTGGTAGTGACTAGGAGGTTGAAGGCTACAATTCAAAAGACTTTGGGGCCAAAAATGACATTGTTTGGATGTGAGAAAGGAATATGTGACATGTAGAACAAATTGGGCTGCTTTGGAGTGCTAAAGGCTGGCTAACACACATGGCATATTCTCACCATAATGCAAAAACTCCCAACCTGTTAAATCCCAAACTCAACTAACCAATTATACTGTTTGTTACAGATATTTAGTAACCTCAAGATGAGGAATGTAAAGGTTCATTTCATCACTTTAAAATATTTTTGTGTTTTTAAAAAGAAAACAAAAACATTCATTATCTGTGAGCTTAGGCTCACCTATCAGTTCTCAGCAGGCTTCCTTTCCTGCTAAACTGACAAGACTTGTTCTCACATGACCGAGGTTTCCTCATCCATCTTCTCATCCACAGTCCCTCCTTTTGCACCAGGAGGATTATGCTCCTGCAGATAAAGAATCTTCTCTATCTGTGCTCTGAGTTCTGCTGCCACCCTGCACTGAGAAGGTTCTTCAGTGGGTACCTCTGGTCATTCCCTGTCACTGCCTTCCTTTGCCTTCACCAGCTACTCCTAACCCCAAGGCCATTTCTTCTAAATCTTTTCATCACCAAACCTATTGAACATCTCAAGCTCATCCAACTTTTCAGCAACTATCTCCAGACTACTTTTTCACAATCTGGCTTCCTCCTCTGCTCTGAGAACCTCTGTCATGCCAAATTCAGTGGGATTCTGTAGATATACTCTTCCCAAGCTTCCTACAATATTTGACGTTAGGGCCTAAGCATTTCCTTATTAAATGTTCCTTCTTAGCTTTTGAGAAACTTTCCCCCCAGTTTCCATTCTAGTATTCCACCCTTTCCTTTCTCCAAAAAATAGTCCTACCAATCAGTTCCATCAAACATTCTGGAACATTCCATCCATTACTCTCTCAGGGCAGCACTTCTCAAAGTCTAATGTGCACATGACTTACCTGGGACTCCTGTTAAAACACAGATTCTGATTCAGTCAGTTGGAGTGTTCGCATTTCTAACAAGCCTCCCTGGGAGGCTGCTGCTGCTCATTCAGGGACTCTCGAAGGAGCAAGGTCTTAGAGAACAGAGCCTGTATCCAGATTCAAATATTTTCAAACTCAACAACTTCACATATGACTAGTCCATAGTGAAGTACTTGTGGCTCACAACTGAAAAGCCACAAATATGAAGATTCAGTGAGAACTACCCATAACTTCATTATTTAGTTTTTTTAAAATATATTTTATTGATATTTTACAGAGAGGAAGGGAGAGAGATAGAGAGCCAGAAACGTTGATGAGAGAGAAACATCGACCAGCTGCCTCTTGCACACCCGTTACCAGGAATGTGCCCGCAACCAATGTACATGCCCTTGGCCGGAATCAAACCCGCGACCTTTCAGTCCGCAGACCGACGCTCTACCACTGAGCCAAACCGGTTTCGGCCATTATTTAGTTTTTAAAGGAAAAGCCATTTTCTCAGAATATTAGAGATTAATAGAATGACAAACCTCAAACATTACAGATAATTAATTAGTTTTCCATTAGAAACAGATGGAAGGTGAAGGTGAAATTAGATGAGGAGGAAAGAGTTGGATCCTCAGGCTGGAAAGAACCTGAAACAGATTGTTTTTCCTAGAATATGTATTGATCGCTGAGTGACAAAAAGATTAAATCACAATTTCAAATAAACCAAATTTATATACCCTAATATGATTGTCCAGTTGCATCCACTGCCTTATTTTCATAGATTGGGCTCTTCAACCAACATTTTATTTTTATTTTTCATAGGCTTTATTTTTTAGAGGAGTTTTAAATTCACAGCAAAATTTCAAGGATTTCAAGAGATTTCTCATATGCTCCCTGCCCCATATATGCACAGCCTTCCCCACTACCAACATCCCCCATCCAAGTGGTACATGAGTTGCAATTGATGAACCTACATTGACATAGTCACCCAGAGTTTTACACTAGGTTTCACTCTTGTATTGTACCTTTTGTGGGATTAAGGAAGTTTGTCTTAGGTGAGATATAAAATTAATACTCTCTGTATACCTTTCAGATAACTTTGGTTTTGAAAACTAGTGTAGAGTAGGGGTAGGGAAATATATTATTGATTATACGATAATGGGAGGTTTGTAAGAGCCATGGGATGTCAAATTAAAAGTCATTCTCTGTATGCAGTTTGCTTTTTCCAGAAGATACTATAGCTTTTGAATTTGAGCAAAGGAGGAAAACAAATCTAAGGCTAGATGATATTGCCTCTTCCCTTTAGTCTAAATTAAAACTTAATTTAATTTAAACTGCCCCATACATTAAAAATTGCCCAATGTTTGTCAACTGTGATTCAGTGGTTGAACGTCGACCCAGGAGCCAAGAGGTCACCATTCCATTCTTGGTTAGGGCATATGCTGGTGCTGTAGGCTCATCCCCAGTGGGGGACAGCCAGCATCTAATTTTAGATTCATCATCCAGGACCTTTCAGCTAAGCCAGTAATTCAACTTTGAAGGGATGTCAATGATTGTTCAGGAAGATAACAGACATGGTCCTTCTGTGGATTTGAAAGACTGGTTTCTTTCACCTCCTTTTCTCCTGTGTATTAGAAAGATTTCTCCCACAGTCGGGGAATTTATTCAATCACATGATTTGAGCTTGGTGATTATGAGATACCACAGCTATACTTTGTTATTTAATTGCTCACCAAGAAAACAAGGTCATTTATTGCTCTTGGTACTTCAGCAGGAGACAGACATTGGATTTCAAATGTTCCATGAATCCACTAAACTTCTGCTCTGAAGGAAAGAAGGTGGCATTAGAACACAGAATATTTGGGAACAATTTTTTTTTTTACAACAGGTCTTATTTGCTGAGGATATTCTTTCAGGCGACCAGAAAAATAAAGACTGCATTAGAAAGCAATTTATGTCAAGATGCAAGTAATAGCTACTAAAATAACAGATGAATGTTGTATTATTGCTGCTACTGAAATGAATCAAAATTAATTTACAGTGAACCACTTTTCTAAAGATGGAAAGAATTTATGGCTTTACTATTGTGAACACCAACAGGAGACATTAGCATCTGTCAAATACTAAATGCAAATATTCAGATAATTAGATAAGGTTGGAAGAGGGTAAAAAACAAAAATTTTCCTTTTGAGTTCATCAGCAAAACCTGACACCTCTTTGAGTTACCTGATTGAGAATAATTAACTGAAGACAAAGATAAAGTCAGACTTGATCTTACAGTAACAGACTTTCTTTCTGTTCCTGTATTCCTAGCAATTCACCCAAGAGAGGTTCCAGGTGAGAAAAAGGCACTGTTGAAAGCACACAATGAGAAGTGTATCTCTTTTCATCAATGAATCTCTGCTTGAGTCACACAATGATAAATCTGCATTTTCATGTTTCAAAGATCCAAGTGTTAGATTTGCAAATAGTCCAATTGTTGACCAGTCTGTGCTTCCTGTCACCAATAGTGAGTGGTTGAAGGAGGCACTGTGCCATAATGGGTGGCATGGGAACTTCTATAAAAAACACTAGGACTCAAGTCTTGGGCAGGGCATTTGGGAACTTGTGATTCTAAATAATTTCCTTAGCCTCTTAGAGATTCAGTTAACACAAATGGAGTTAATTTGATCAAATCCTTAGAAAGATGAGAGTTAAACAAGTTAATACACAAGTCACTTAGATTACTGTGAGCAGACTCATTATAATACCATGCTGAAAATCTACCATGATCTTCCATCTGTGAAAAAGGTCCAGTGTAGACTGACAGGCAACAACCTCCTGATTAGTTCAGCTTCCATCCCAAAATAGTTAACTCACTAACCCAGGGGTGGGCAAACTTTTTGACTCGAGGGCCACAACGGGTTCTTAAACTGGACCAGAGGGCCGGAACAAAAGCAACCTGACCATGCTGGCACTCTCATCTTGGGCTGCTGGTGAAGGAACAGAGGGGAGAGCAAGAGAACCCTCTACTCTTTCAGCTCCGTGGGCCGGATAGAACAGCCGAATGGGCAGGATCCGGCCCGCGGACTGTAGTTTGCCCATGGCTGCACTAACCCCTGAGTATCCTTTGAACCTTTCTTATTTGTTTATCTATACATTCAATCTTTTTATTAATTTATCAAATATTTATTAAGTACCCATTATAAAATTGGTATTGGAATAAATGTTGGGATTATAAAAATTAATACACAGTGCCTATCCTCAAAGTGGGTCTAGTAGAAAAGACATCTATATGTGCAAATATTTACAATGCAAAGGGGAAACTACTAAAAAAGACAAAGTGCAGGGAGAGTACAAAGAAAGAAGCATTTAATTTGGACCTTTTTCTCCTTATCTTCAATGTCTTTCTCCATTTCTATTATATAAATCCTATTCAACTTTCAAAACCAAAAAATTCTAAACATTGACCTCTTCAACACACATTATTGTGTGCTTACTGAATGCTCGGCTCCAGGCTTAGTGTTGAGCAGCTATTAGAAGGGGTGTTTTCACAACTCTGAATTGCTGTTCATTTATTACCTATTATATATTCTCTTGTACATATTCTCAATTGTGCCATCATGAGTCTCTATTCTACAATTTTATTTTGTGTTTTTTAAAATAAAAGATTGGATCTTTTGGGATGAATGCCATACCTGCTAACAAAGCAGAAGCAGATAGTTAATGATCAATAAATGTTTATTTAGTGCTTCTAAAACTGAATGCCAAGTTGAGTTTGAGGTTCAAAGTAAATTTTACAGAGTTTAAAAGAACTAAAATGATTAAAAATGATGTATAACATAGGGTATTGACAGTGGGTAGCTGAACAAAAAAAGAGGGAATGGATTCTGTATAGACACCAAAAAGCTCAGTCATATCTTTGGCAAGGTGTTTTTCATGTAGGATGACTGGGCTTCATTATTTGACATTGAGAATGTTTTGTCTCAGCATGTGAATAAGATATTGTCATCAGGATGACATTCATATTAATTAATTTCATCTTAAAAAAGCCGATACACATTTTCCAAGGCAAATGCCATTATGCTAATTTAAATCTTGGATCAATTTTCTATGCATTATAGTGAAACTATTTCTACTTTTCTTTTATACTCCCACTTTTATTTTATTGAAATTGTTTTCATTGAAATCAGTTCTTCTTTATGAAAATACTAGAGGCCTGGTGCATAAAATTCTTGCACGAGGGTGGGAGAGATGTGTCCCTCAACCCAGCCTGCAACCTCTCCAATCTGGACATCCCTTTCACAATCTAGGACTGCTGGCTCCAAACAGCTCACCTGTCTGCCTCATTGCCCCTAACCACTTCTGCCTGCCTGCCTGATCATCCCCTAACCACTCCACTGCCAGCCTGACTGATGCCTAACTGTTCCCCTGCCAGCCCAATTGCCCCTAACTGCCCTCCCCTGCCATCCTGGTCACCCTTAACTGCCCTCCCCTACCAGCCTGGTCACCCCTAGCTATCCTCCTTTGCAGACCTGATCGCCCCAAACTGCCCTCCTCTGCTGGCCCAGTAACCCCTAACTGCTCTCCCCTGCAAGTCTGGTCCCCCCAACTGCCCCCTCATGCAGGCCTGCATCCCTCCCCAACTGTCTTTTCCTGTAGGCCTGGTGCCCCCCTCCCCCCAACTATCCGTCCCTGCAGGCCTGGTCCCCACCAACTGCTCTTTCCTGCAGGCCTGCCCCCCTCCCCCAACAACCCTCCCCTGCAGGCCTGGGTCCCTCCTCAACTGTCTTCCTCTATAGGCCTGGTCTCCCCCAACTGCCCTCCCCGTTGACCATCTTGTGGTGGCCATTTGTGTCCACATGGGGCAGCCATCTTTGACCACATGGGGCAGCCATCTGTGTGTTAGAGTGATAGTCAATTTGCATATTACTCTTTTATTAGATAGGACTAGAGGCCTGGTGCATAAAATTCATGCACAGGAAGGAGTCCCCTCAGCACAACCTGTACCCTATCTAATCTGGGACCCCTCAGCAGATGTCTGACATCCTTCTCACAATCCAGGACCACTGGCTCCTAATTGCTCACCCGCCTGCCTGCCTGATTGACCCTAACTGCCCCCATGCTGGCCTGGTCACCCCCAACTTCCCCCCTGCTTGCCTAGTCACCCTAATTGCTCCGCCCCCCCCCCCCCAAGCAGCCTAGTCACCCTTACTGTCCTTCCCTGCCAGCCAGGTCACCCCAAGCAGCCTGCTACTCGTTTGTTTGGTTGCCCCTCACTAACCACCCTGCCAGTCTGGTTGCCTCACACAGCCTACTGCTCGGTTGTTTGATTGCTCCTCACTGACCCCCCTGCTGGCCTGGTTGCCCCACTGGCCTGCTGCTCAGTCATTTGGTCACCCCTTACTAACCCTGTTGCTGGCCTAGTTATCCCATGCAGCCTATTTGGTCATCCATTCACTTGCGATGGTCATTTAGGCTTTTATTTATATAGACTAGGGGCCCAGTGCATGAAATTCATACACTAGGGGTTGGGGGGGGTGTCCCTCAGCCCAACCTGACCCCTCTCACATACTGGAAGCCCTCAGGGGATGTCCGAATGACAGCTTAAGTCTGCTCCCCACAGGAAGTGGGCCTAAGCTACAATCTGGCCTTCCTTTGTGGGAGGCAACCAGGCTGATTAGGGGAAGGCACCAGCCCTATCACCCCACTACTGCAGCCACTGCCAGTCACCACAGCCACCAAGGTATTTTCATCAACACAGACTCCAGTTCCTTCACCAAGAAAAAATGACAACTTTCTTTAGGCATTTTCAAGAAGTGTCTTTCATAGGATATGCATTTCTTTATTTTTTGTTTTATCCTACCTGAGGATATGTTTCTATTGACTTTTAGAGAATGTGGAAGAGAAAGGGAAAGACAGAGAGATACATCAAAATGAAAGGAACACTTTGATTGGTTGCCTCCTGCATGAGCCCTGACCTGGCCCCTGTCAGGGAGGAGCCTGCAACCTAGCTACATGCCCTTGATCAGAATCAAACCCAGACCCTGCTGTCCGCAGGCCGATGCATTATCCACTGAGTCAAACCGTCTAGGGCAGGATATGACATTCCTTATCCCTCCAGCAGCGGACCTTTGCTTTTTTCTTCAGAAGTACGGAGGAAAAAGCCTAGATCACCTTTTTGGATTCTTTTTTAAAAATTTTTAAATTAAGGTATTATATGTGTACGTAGCCCCCACCCCCACCCCCCATCGCATTCATGCCCTCCTTCCCCAGAGTTCTGTGTTCGTTGGTTGAACTTATATTCATGCATACCAGTCCTTCGGTTGTTCTCTTATCTCCCCCCAAGTCACCTTCCCCTCCACACTGGAATTTGACAATCTTCTTGTTTTATGGTGACTATCTCAGAATCACATGAATAGAATCCACTCCTCATTTGGCAGTATGCTTGTTTTATGGTGACTATCTCAGGACCACACGAATAGAGTCCGCTCCTCCTCTGGTTAACAGTGTCCCTGCCCCAGGGTCCCACTGCTTCCCCTGGGACACACGGCTCACCTGGGGCACCCAGCCCCTTTGGGGGACACGGCTCACCTGGGACACATGGCTCACCTGGGGCACCCAGCCCCTTTGGGGGACACAGCTCACCTGGGGCACACGGCCCCCTGGGACACACTGCTCACCCAGGGCACACAGCCCCCTGGGACACACAGCTCACCCAGGGTACAGGGCCCCCTGGGACACACGGATCACCCGGGGCACAGGGCACCCTGGAACACATGGCTCACCCGGGGCACACGGCCCCTCTGGGCGCTGGGGTCGCAAATTGGAGGTGCCGCACTAGCTCCCCGCTAGCACGGCGGGCAGGCTAGGATGGTTGCAGGTGGGCTGAGATAGCTGCAGGCAGGGAGACCGCCCTCAAAGGTGTCTCATTTGGTGCAGAAGTGGAGCAGCTGCGGACACGGAGGCTAAGTTCTGAGGCCGCCCACTCCCTGGGTCCGGGGCATAGTGAACTCAGTTATTGGTGGATTTCCTTTATTCGCGGCGGTGGTGGCGGGTGCGGCAGCGACGGTAGCTCCTGTGGCTCAATTTCCCCTGTAGTTTTAAAATCCACATGGCGGTAGTGGCAGAAGCTTCGGCCCGGCCATGCGGCGGTGGAGGAAGGACTCGCTGGTGCCGCAAATGGAAGGCACTGCGCCAGCTCCTTACCAGCACGGCATGCACGAAGGCTGGGCCGAGCTGGCTGCAGGCTGGGAGACGCTGCACCATCTCTTCACCAGCAAGGCGTGCGCGGAGGCTGGGCTGAGCTGGCTGAGGGCTGAGAAACGCTGTGCCATCTCCTCACCAGCACGGCAGGAAGGCTGGGACAGC
Source organism: Vespertilio murinus (assembly GCA_963924515.1). Taxonomy (NCBI): domain Eukaryota; kingdom Metazoa; phylum Chordata; class Mammalia; order Chiroptera; family Vespertilionidae; genus Vespertilio; species Vespertilio murinus. The sequence goes on along the minus strand of OZ004706.1, from coordinate 107,133,891 downwards.
TGCGGGCTGGGATGGTTATGGGCAGGGAGGCCATGCTCACAGGTTTCTCGTCTGGGCAGGAGCCAAAGGCACGGTGGGGGCCCGGCTTCAGCTCCCTGGCTCCCATGGCGGCTGGCAGGGCTGGCCCACTCCCCAGGCCCCGGGGCAGATCGAGGTCTGGCTCCCCTCATTCCCGGCGGCAGCGGCTCCGGCAGGTCCGGTTTCACCATAGTTTTAAACTCCACATGGCAGCAGCAGTGCCCTGCTTTGTGTCTAGTTGTAGCCTTCCCATTTTTCCAGCTTTCCTGTGGGTCTGGTGTGATCCTTTTAGATTTTAGCTGTTGTTTTTTTTCCAAATTGTTGAGGAGGTGGCAGCTTAGGAGATTACCTAGGCTGCCATCTTGTTTTGGTCTCCCTTTTTGGATTCTTATAACCCCAGATACTAAGAATATTACCAGTGGCATATAGGAAGCTTAGTCAATGTGCAGTCAGAAAATGTGTTTCCTCTATAGTTCACACCAATCTTGGGAAGGGGACTCTCAGCTTCCTGCGATTGCAGGCTCTGCCCCTACCCAGGCCTGCCCAGGTTAAAAGCCTCTGCCTCTGGGACCCCTAGCTCTGCTCCTGCCCCCTTGTTTTGAGCATAGGCTTTGCCCTGCCCAGGAGCCCCCTGGCTCAGGCTTTTCCCAGGCTTCTCTTGGCCCATGTGGCCTTACTTCACAGTGAACTAGGTGCCAGGATATTCCTGGGACACAGGTGCTGGGTGCCTGTGTATGCAAATTAACCACTATCTTTGTTGGGTTAATTTGCATACTCACTCTGATTGGCTATGGACATAGTGGAGGTATGGTCAATTTACATGTTTGTCTATTATTAGGTAAGATATATTAGCCATTAAAAATTAATTTATTTTTATTTGTCTTCCAGATTAATGGTTCTTCTAAAATAGAAAATTGAAGGAGGACTTAGTTATTTCATTCACAAATGCTAATTGAAGCACATATTTATGAAATAAGACATGGAGAAGTGAGCCACCATCACCCACTTAATTAAAAAAAGAATGGCTGAAACCAGTTTGGCTCAATGGATAGAGCGTTGGCCTGCAGACTGAAGGGTCCCAGGTTTGATTCTGGTCAAGGGCATGTACATTGGTTGTGGGCACATACCTGGTAGGGGATGTGCAGGAGACAGCTGATCTATATTCCTCTCTCATCGATGTTTCTAACTCTCTATCCCTCTTCCTTCCTCTCTGTAAAAAATCAATAAAAATATATTAAACAAAATAAATAAAAAATAAATAAAAAGAATGATTACTTATGATATAGGATAAAAGAAGAAAAATTAATATGTGTGTGGTAAATCATATAACTTTCTTCTTAATCTTGTCAATTTGTATTTACATGCAAGTAGATTAAAAGGACAATTATTTCTAAAGAGTTTATAATGAGCCCAAAGCACTTAAGACATCTCCTTCCTTCACCCAACTGCAGGTGTCCAGAGACAAACCCCAGTGCACTTGCTTATCAAGTCTATGTTTTTGTCAAGTTTGCTATTAGTTATCTCTCAGCAGGTGGTTTTTTTTTTAATTATTTTTTTATTAAGGTATTATCTGTGTACATAGCTTATCATTGCCCCCCCTTAGATGCCATCCCTCCCCAGAGTTTTGTGTCCATTGGTTGTTCTTATATGCAAGCATAACAGTCCTTCGGTTGATCTCTTATCTCCCCCAGATCTCCCTACCCCCCCCCCCCGCTGTCATTTGGCAGTCTGCCTGTTGTTTTACTGTCACTATATCTATCTTTCTGTTCATTCGTTTATAATGTTCTTTAATATCCATAAATGAGTGAGGACATGTAGTGTTTCTCTTTCATTGACTGGCTTATTTACTCAACATGATGCTCTCCAATTCCATCCAGGTTACTGCAAATGATGAGAATTTCTTCCTTTTTATGGCAGCATAGTATTCCATGGTGTAGATGTACCATAGTTTTCTGATCCATTCATTTGCTGACGGGCACCTAGGCTGTTTCCAAGTCCTAGCTATTGTAAATTGTGCTGCTATGAACATAGGGGTGCATATATCCTTTCTGATTGGTCTTTCTAGTTTCTTGGGGTATATTCCTAGTAGTGGGATTACTGGGTCAAATGGGAGTTCCATTTTCAGTTTTTTGAGGAAGCTCCATACTGTTCTCCACAGTGGTTGCACCAGTCTGCAATCCCACCAGCAGTGCAGGAGGGTTCCTTTTTCTCCGCAACCTCGCCAACATTTGTTGTTTGTTGTTTTGTTGATGTTGGCCATTCTGACAGGTGTGAGATGGTACCGCATTGTTGTTTTGACCTGCATCTCTCGGATAATTAGTGACTTGGAGCATGTTTTCATGTGCCTCTTGGCCTTCCTTCTGTCTTCTTTTGGGAGGATTCTATTTAGGTCCATTGCCCATTTTTTAATTGGCTCATTCATTTTCCTTTTATTGAGTTGTATAAGCTGTCTGTAGATGTTGGAGATTAAACCTTTATCAGTGATATCGTTTGCAAATATGTTCTCCCATACAGTGGGTTTTCTTGTTGTTTTGTTGATGGTTTCTTTTGATGTAAAAAAGCTTTTTATTTTGATGTAGTCCCATTTGTTTATTTTCTCTTTAGCTTCCATTGCCCTAGGGTTAGTATCAGTGAAGAAGTTCTTTAGGCATATGTCTGAGATTTTGCTGCCTGTGGATGCCTCTAGTATCTTTATGGTTTCCCGTCTTATGTTTAAGTCCTGTATCCATTTTGAGTTTATTTTTGTGTATGGTGTAAGTTGGTGATCTAGTTTCATTCTTTTGCAAGTATCTGTCCAATTTTCCCAACACAATTTATTAAAAAGACTGTCTTGACTCCATTGTATGTTCGTGCCTCCTTTGTCAAATATTAATTGAGCATATTGATTTGGGTTGATGTCTGGATTCTCTAATCTATTCCATTGATCAATATGTCTGTTCTTGTGCCAGTACCAGGCTGTTTTGAGAACAGTTGCTTTGTAATACAGCTTGAAATCTGGTATTGAGATTCCTCCTACTTTACTCTTATTTCTCAAGATTGCTGAGGCTATTCGGGGTCTTTTATTGTTCCAAATGAATTTTTGGAGAGTTCTTTCTAGGTCTGTGAAGTATGTCCATGGTATTTTCATGGGGAGTGCATTGAACCTATATATTGCTTTGGGAAGTATGGACATTTTGATGATGTTGATTCTACCAATCCATGAACATGGTATGTTCTTCCATCTGTTTACATCTTTCTCTATTTCTTTTTTCAGTGTCTTGTAGTTTTCTGCATATAGGTCTTTTACCTCCTTTGTTAAGTTTATTCCTAGGTATCTTAATTTTTTTGGTGCGATGGTAAACGGGATTGCTTTTTTAGTCTCTGTTTCTGTAAGTTCACTATTGGTGTAGAGAAATGCCATTGATTTCTTGGCGTTGATTTTGTATCCTGCTACATCGCCAAATTCATTTATTAAGTCTATTAGCTTTTTGATGGAGTCTCTTGGGTTTTTTATGTACAATATCATGTCATCTGCAAATAGTGACAGCTTTACTTCTTCTTTTCCAATTTTGATGCCTTTTATTTCCTCTTCTTGTCTAATTGCGATGGCGAGTACTTCCAGTACTATGTCAAAGAGGAGTGGTGAGAGTGGGCATCCCTGTCTTGTTCCTGTTCTTAGAGGGAATGGTTTTAGTTTTTGCCCATTGAGCATGATGTTGGCTGTGGGTTTATCATATATAGCTTTTATTATGTTGAGGTATGGTCCTTGTACTCCCACCTTGTTGAGAGTTTTTATCAGGAAAGGGTGTTGGATTTTATCAAATGCCTTTTCTGCATCGATAGATATGACCATATGATTTTTATCTCTCAATTTGTTTATGTGATGTATCTCGTTTATTGATTTGCGAATATTGTACCATCCTTGCATTCCTGGTATAAAACCTACTTGGTCATGGTGTATGATCTTCCTGATGTACTGCTGGAGCCGATTTGCTAGAATTTTGTTGAGGATTTTGGCATCTATGTTCATGAGGGATATTGGCCTGTAATTCTCTTTCATTGAGTTGTCTTTATCTGGTTTTGGTATTAGGGTGATGCTGGCTTCATAAAAGGAGTTTGGCAGTGTTCCTTCCTCTTGAATTTTTTGGAAAAGTCTGAGGAGGATAGGTTTTAGTTCTTCCTTGAATGTTTGGTAAAACTCTCCTGTGAAGCCATCTGGCCCTGGGCTTTTGTTTGCTGGAAGCTTTTTGATGACTGCTTCAATTTCTTCCCAAGTTACTGGTCTATTGAGATTTTTAGATTCTTCCTGCTTGAGTTTTGGAAGGTTGTATTTTTCTAGGAATATGTCCATTTCCTCCAGGTTGTCCAGTTTGTTGGAATAGAGTTGTTCATAGTATTTTGTAACAATCCTTTGTATTTCGGTGGGGTCTGTTGTTATTTCACCTCTTTCATTTCTAATTTTGTTTATTTGGGTCCTCTCTCTTTGTTTCTTGGTTAGCCTGGCTAGAGGCTCATCAATCTTGTTAATCCTTTCAAAGAACCAGCTCTTGGTTTTGTTGATCTTATGTATTGTTTCTTTGGTCTCTATGTCGTTAATCTCCGCTCTAATTTTTATTATTTCCTTCCTTCTGCTTACAGTGGGCCTTTCTTGCTGTTCTTTTTCTAACTGTTTGAGTTGTAGGGTTAGATAATTTGTTACCATTCTTTCTTGTTTTTTGCAATAGGCTTGTAGGGATATGAACTTCCCTCTCAAAACAGCTTTTACTGTGTCCCATAGATTTTGGATTGTTGTGTTTTCATTGTCATTAGTTGCCATGATGTTTTTGTTTTCTTCCTTGATTTCTCTGGTAACCCAGTCTTTGTTCAATAGCATGCTATTTAGTCTCCACGTATTTAATTTCTTTGGCTTATTATTATTGTAGTTGATTTCCAATTTTATGGCACTGTGATCTGAGAAAATGCTTGATAAGATTTCTATCTTCTTGAATTTGAAGAGACTTTGCCTATGTCCCAATATGTGGTCTATCTTTGAGAATGACCCGTGTGCACTTGAGAAGAATGTATATTCTGTGGCTTTGGGATGAAATGTTCTGAAGATGTCAATTAATTTCATCTGGTCTAATACGTCATTTAGAATTGACGTTTCTTTACTGATTTTTTGTTTAGATGATTTGTCCAGAGGTGACAATGGAGTATTAAAATCTCCTACTATGATTGCATTGCTATTAATCTCTCCCTTAATGTCCTCCAGCAGTTTCTTTATGTATTTGGGTGCTCCCGAATTGGGTGCATATATGTTTACTAGGGTTATTTCTTCTTGTTGGATTACACCCTTTAGTATTATGAAGTGGCCTTCCTTATCTCTTGTTATGTCCTTCACTTTGAGATCTAGTTTGTCAGATATAAGTATTGCTACCCCAGCTTTTTTTTCGTTTCTGTTTGCCTGGAAAATCTTTTTCCATCCTTTCACCTTCAGTCTGTGGGCGTCTGTTTTTCTGAGGTGGGTTTCTTGTAGACAGCAGATGAATGGGTTTTGCTCTCTTATCCAATCTGTTACCCTATGTCTTTTAATTGGAGCATTTAAACCATTTACATTTAAAGTAATTATTGATAGGTAGGTATTTGATGCCATTTTTATTCTATCCCCCTGTGTTCCTTCTTCACTTCCTATTTCTTTATGTTTAGCATTTCTTGAATTGCTGGTTTGGTTGAGATAAATTCCTTTAGTCTTTTCTATCCCCCTGTGTTCCTTCTTCGCTTCCTATTTCTTTATTTTTACAGTAGACCCTTTAGCATTTCTTGCATTGCTGGTTTGTTGGAGATAAATTCCTTTAGTCTGTTTTTGTCGGTGAAGCTCCTGATTACACCTTCAATTTTGATTGACAGCCTTGCGGGGTACAGTATTCTTGGGTTCAGACCCTTCCTTTCCATGACTTTGTATATGTCATCCCATTCCCTTCTGGCCTGATGAGTTGCTGTTGAGAAATCGGTTGCTAGTCTGATGGGGTTTCCTTTATATGTAACTTTCTGTCTCTCTCTGGCTGCTTTTAAGATTCTGGTTTTGTCAATGTTTTTTGCCAGTTTAATTATAATGTGTCTGGGTGTTGATCTTTGGGGGTTCATTTTGTTGGGGACCCTTCGAGCATCTTGGATTTGTGTTGGTTTTTTCTTCTCTATCTCAGGAAAGTTTTCTGTCATTATTTCTTGAAATACTTTTTCCATATCTTGCTCAGTTTCCTTTCCTTCTGGAACCCCTATTATTCTAATATTGTTTTGTTTTGTAATGTCCCAAAGCTCCCTTAGGCTCTCCTCCTGTTTTTTAATTTTTTTTTCTAGCAACTGCTGTAATTGTGTATTTTTTTCCATTTTGTCTTCTAGCTCACTGATGCGGTCTTCTGCTTCTTCTAGTCTACTCTTGATGCTTTCTATTGAGTTCTTCATAGTAGCGATGTCATTTTTCATTTCTTCTTGGGTCACCTTCATTTCCTCTTGGGTCTTCTTCATTTCCTCTTGGGTCTTATTCATATTGTCAAATTTGTCTTCCATTCTTTTTAGCCAACTTATGATCATTACTCTGAATTCTTGCTCTGGTAGGTTGCTTGCCTCTAACTTGTTTACTTCCTTTTCTGGTGATGGTTGATTTTCTTTCACAGGCAGGTTGTTTCTTAGTCTCCCCATGATCTCTCTTTATAGGGTGCCTGGTTACGTAGTTCTCTCCCTCCTGCTTTGATTTAAAGGCACAAAATACAATACAACCAGGTACAACACACAAGGCACTGGACAGAAATGTGTTTGCAATATTAATATCCTCCAATAAAGGTGTCTAGAACCCAGATAACAAGAACATACAATCCAATAAAAAGAATAAGCAAACCAATCTTACAAAAAAAAAAAAAAGCATAAACCTTTGATATAGTTAGCATTCAACATACAACAACAAAGGGGTAGAGAGAAGGCTTTTTTTTGGTGGGGGGGCAGTGACAAGGTAGGTGTGAATGGGATTGGAGCAGGGGGTTGGGAATTATATATACACAGGTCAGGTGAAAATTTTGGAGAGGGTAAACAGAAAGAGTAATGAAAATCTAGAGCAGTAAAGGGTTAAGATAAGCAGGACACCAAAGGTAAAGGGTTAGGAATAGAGAGATGTCATAAAGGTAGGTTTGAGATAGAATAGAGCGTTGGAGAAGGCAAGGTACGAATAGTTTTTAGAATAGTAATCCCGAAGGGGGAAATAGAGAAAAAAAAGAAATAGAGGAAAAAGGAAAAAAAAAAAAAGAAAGCAAAAAAAAGGATTATAATATGACACTTTAAAAAGTAGTAATGAAAATAAGATAAAAAAGGTAAAATAGTAGTAGTAATAATGTTGATTACCTATAAAAATGAATTAATTAAAAAGGTAAAATCTAGTGATGGCAGATGAAAAAAATTTCTTGAGTAATCTTTGCAATTAAAGTAGGTAAAAAACAAAAATTCAACAGTTAAAAAATAAACATTGAAAATTAAAAATTAAACAAAATTTGCAGTAATGAAGGTCATTCACTTTCTGTGTTGCTATGTCTCGCACGCCTGTTCCCAGTCGGGGCGGTAGTTGCAGTTCACTGTGTTCCTCCGTGTTGATTACAAGACCTGATTTTTAAGCCAATCTAGAGACCTTATGTGCTTTAGCGTCTGGGTGGCAGTGTTTCTGGATGACTTCCAGGACTCTAAAGCCTTTCTATCTTTTTCCCCTTCTCTGTGTCTCTGATGGCTGGGGGTGGGGCGGTCCGGAGCTGGCTGCACTCCCCTGTAATTCTGCGGATATTTCTTGGACTCAGATCCCGATGTGCTGCTCCTTAGATATCCCTAGTCTTAGGAGCCCTGTCCACCGACAGGCGTGCCTCCAGCTGAAAAGCCTGGGGCTTCCTGTAAATCCAGGACCAGTCCCTCAGCCTCTGTGCGCCGCGCGAGCTGGTGCGCGGGGGGTTGCTTTGCCGAGTGGAACTCAGTCAGAACTACCAGGCCGAGGGGAACTCACCCACCGGATCGCTGCGAAATCTGAGCTCCTCTGAGATCAAGGGTTCGCGCCGACTATCAGGTGGGTGTTTTAATGGTGTAAATTTTTCTTATTCATGAACATGGTATATGCTCCCGTTTATTTGTATCTTCTTCAACTTTTATCTTCAGTGTCTTACAATTTTCTGAGCACTGATCTTTTACACGCTTGGTTAAACTTATTTGTTGTTTTATTGTGTTCTTAGTTTCCCTTTCTGATAGTTCAATATTGGTTTTTTAAAGTGCAACTGATATTTATTTTGTATCCTGCTACTTTACTGAATTCATTTATTAGTTCCAGAAGTTTTTTGGTGGAAAAACTCTCTATATAGTATCCTGTCATCTTCAAATAATGACAGCTTTAGCTGTTCCTTTCCAATTTAGATGCTTTTTATTTCTTCTTCTTGTCTGATTGCTATTACTAGGTCTTCCATTACTGTGTTGAATAAGAGTAATGAAAGTGGACATCCCTGTCTTGTTTCTGATCTTAAGAGAAACACTTTTACTTTTTGCTGTTGAGTATCATCAAGTGGAATTTATTCCTGTGATGCAAGGTTGGTACTGTGTTCACAAATCAATAGACATGATACATTGCATAAATAAAATGAAGAATAAAAATCATATGATCATATCAAGGGATGCAGAAAAAGCATTTGGTAAAATATGTCTCCCATCCTAAAGAGATAACATGCAAATTGACTCTCACATCCTCGCATCACAAGATGGCCACTCCCATGTCATCACAAGTGGCCAACCCACACCATCACAAGATGGGCACCCCCTTGTTGTCACAAGATGGCTATCCCCGTGTCATCACAATATGGCTATCCTCACATTATCATAAGATTTGAGGGTAGCCTTATTATCATAAGATGTGAGGGTAGACACCACCATAATTACAAGATGGCCACCCAATGTCATCACAAGATGGCCACCACTAGATGGCCGCCCCCATCTTGTCACAAGATGGTCAAAAGTGGAGGGCTGTGGAGGCAACTAGGCCTGCAGGAGAGGGCAGTTGGGGATGATTGGGTTGGGAGGGCAGAGGTTTGTATTAATCAGGCTGGCAGGGGAGTGGTTAGGGGGCTATCAGATTTGAAGGCAGAGTGGTAGGTACAATCAGGCAGTCAGGCAGGTGAGTGGTTAGGAGCCAGAAGTCCTGGATTATGAGAGGGATGTCTGATTGCCAGATGAGAGGAATGTCTGACTACCAGACCAGGACTAAATCAACAGTCAGACATTCCCCAAGAGCTCCCAGATTGGAGATGGTGCAGGCTGGGCTGAGGGCCACTCTCCAGTGCATGAATTTTGTGCACCAGGCCTCTAGTTTATAATAAAAACTCTCAGCAAAAGAGAAGACAAAATAGCTGGAGACTAGATGGATGGATTCTGAGACTTGTCCCGAAGAAGAAAGAGGGAGCAGTTGAGAGTAGTGCTAGGAGTGTTTGCTAACAAGCTAAGAGACAGGCAAACTCCAGGAGAAGGTGGGGGGCTGCCGATCAGCATGCCATTGACAGGAAAGCACCCATGGCAAGGCTGGGTCCCCTCCCGGAGCTCCCTACGGGCTTGGACAGGGAAATCTCACCATCTTTAAAAGAAAAGGGGATCTTGTCAGAGGTCTGAATATCCAAAGTCAGAGTGAACAGCAAGCAGCTGTGACCTCAGAATGCCAGTCCCAGGTGGCACGAACACTTGGACTCAAAGGAGAGCTTCACTGCATGAAGAAAAGGAGAGAGAGAGAAGTACATAACCAGACATCCTGAAAAGAGAGATCATGGGGAGACAAAGAAATAGCCCCCATATGAAAGAAAAGCAAGCGTCACCAGAAAAGGAAGTAAACGAGTTAGAGGCAAGCAACCTACCAGAGCAAGAATTCAGACTAATGATCATAAGATGGCTAAAAAGAATGGAAGACAAATTTGACAACATGAGTAAGAACAAAGAAGAAATGAAGAAGAACCAAGAAGAAATGAAAAATGACATCGCTACTGTAAAGAACTCAATAAAAAGCATCAAAAGTAGACTAGAAGAAGCAGAGGACTGCATCAGTGAGCGAGAAGACAAGATGGAAAAAAATACCCAATTAGAGCAGGTTCTGGGGGAAAAAAAATTAAAAAGCAGGAGGAGAGCCTAAGGGAACTTTGGGACAAGAAAAAACAAAACAATGTTAGAATAATAGTGATTCCAAAAGGAAAGGAAACTGAGGAAGACATAGAAAACATGTTTCAAGAAATAATAACAGAAAACTTTCCTGAGATAGAGAAGAAAAAACCCACACAAATACAAGAAACTCAGAGTCCCAAGCAAAATGAATCCCAAAAGACCAACACTCAGGCATATTATAGAATGAAAAATTAAAAAGCAAGAGCTTTGGAACAATACAAAACAAAACAATATTAGAATAATAGGGGTTCCAGAAGGAAAGGAAACTGAAGAAGACATGGAAAATGTATTTCAAGAAATAATGACAGAAAACTTTCCTGAAATAGAGAAGAAAAAACCCACACAAATACAAGATGCTCACAGAGTCCCAAGTAAAAGGAATCCCAAAAGACCAATGCCAAGGCACATTATAATTAGATAGGCAAAACCAACAACAAAGTAAGAATCTTAAAAGCAGCCAGAGAGAGACAGAAAGTTACATGTAAAGGAACTCCCATCAGACTAGCAACTGATTTCTCAACAGAAACTCATCAGGCCAGAAAAAAATGGGATGAAATATACAAAGTCATGCAAAGGAAGGGTCTGAATCCAAGAATACTGTACCCAGCAAGGCTATCAATCAACATTGAAGGAGAAATCGGGAGCTTCACACACAAAAAATGTCTAAAGGAATTTACCTCCACCTAAACAGCAATGCAAAAATTGTTAAAGGGTCTATTGTAAACATAAAAAAATAGGAAGTGAAGAATGAACACAGGGGTACAGAATTAAAAATGGCGTCAAATAAGTACCTATCAATAATAACTGTAAATGTAAATGGATTAAATGCTCCAATCAAAAGACATAGAGTAGCAGAACATCCAAGATGGCGGCCTAGGCAGTCTCCTAAGCTGCCGCCTCATCAACAATTTAACTAAAAAAACAACTAAAATCAAAAAGGACTTCACCAAAATGTCAGGAAAGCTGGCGGAGTGGAATAGCTACAACTAGAAAGAAGGAGAGAGGCTCACGGATCGGACTGGGAGCCGAAAAGCACTGAGGTAGGAGACGCTCACGCACGCGGACGCCGAATACCTGCCTGGCGGGAGGGGAGGAATCCCCGATTGCACGGAACCCTTTCGGACTGTACTGAACCCCAGCCCCGGCTGAAATTCCGTGGTCCCAGGCTCATACGGGTGGCGTCTGGACTGCAGAGAAAACCACCCAGAGACTCAGAGACTCGGAGACTGGGAGACCGGGGACCGGGAGCCGCAGTCGCAGCCGGCAGGGTCGACAGACTCGCGAGCGCGAGCAAGTACGCGCTGAGGTCTGACCGCCGCCTCCGGAGCGGAAGGAGCCAGAAGCTCCAGGTCTGACCGCGGAGGCTGCCGCTGCCTCTCTGTACAAGGTGGCGGCCTCTCTGTAGCGGAAGGAGTCAGAAGCTCCAGTCTGACCGCGGAGGCTGCCGCTGCCTCTATGTACAAGATGGCGGCCTCTCTGTAGCGGAAGGAGTCGGAAGCTCCAGACTACAGAGACCAGCCCAAGTCCGGGGGAGCCCCTGGGGCACCCACGCTCTTGCTTGGGGAAACTGGGCCGGTCAGGCGGAAACTCAGGCGAGCGCACAAGGGCAGGGCAGAAGCCAAGACTGTCAGTTCAGCCCTGAGACTCCGCCCCATCCAAGCTGAGCAGAGGCTTCTGCAGTTTTTCAAGTCTGATCCTATAAGACTGTCTCCAATACAGAAGTTATCCCAGAGTAGACACAGCTGATACCCACATCCAATTGGCCTGAAGGTCAATTCACAACAATAGAGACTTAGCTACAACAAGGCTGTGCACGCAGTCCACAAAGGGGATCACCAAGAGTGTCTACTTCAGGTAACTGAGGAGGCTGACCCACTGGGCCATATAGGAGACCAAACACACAAAGCCATCCTACCAACTCTGAAAAACAGCGAAAATGCCGAGACAAGGAAATAGATCTCAAACAAAACAGATGGAGGATATAGAGTTCAGAACTACGGTTCTAAGGTTATGCAACAATATCCTAGAAAAGCTCGATAAACTTCATGAGACCCAACTAAAAAGTATAGATAAACTGACTAAATTGGAAAATATTATGCAGAGATCCAACAGCAGAATGGAAGAACACAAGAATCAGGTCAAAGAGCCAAAAGACACTCCGCTGGAGAAGGAAGAAGAAAAGAGGATCCAGAAAGTTGAAGATAGTGTAAGGAGCCTCTGGGACAACTGCAAGCGCACCAACATCAGAATTATGGGGGTGCCAGAAGAAGAGGGAGTGCAAAATACTGAAAACATATTTGAAGAAATAATATCAGAAAACTTCCCTCACCTGGTGAAAGAAATAGACTTACAAGTACAGGAAGCCTACAGAACCCCAAACAAGAGGAATCCAAAGAAAAATTCTTCTCGACACATCATCATCAATATGCCAAGGGTAAAAGACAAAAAGAGGATCTTACAAGCAGCAAGAGAAAAGCAGTTGGTTACCTATAAGGGAGCACCCATAAGACTATCAGCTGATTTCTCAACAGAAACCATGCAGGCCAGAAGGGAGTGGCAAGAAATATTCAAAGTGATGAATAGGGAGAACCTACAACCAAGATTACTGTATCCAGCAAAGTTATCATTCAGAATTGAAGGGCAGATAAAGAGCTTCACAGATAAGAAAAAGCTAAAGGAGTTCATCACCACCAAACCAGTATTATATGAAATGCTGAAAGGTATTACTTAAGAAGAGGAAGGTCAAGTGAATTAAAAATCTCAGGAATAGAATAAACTCGTGAATATAATAGAATTAGGGGCAAAGAAAGGGAGTGGATAGATAATTATCAGGGTGAAAGGGGTGTGGGGTGCAGAGACTGGATTAAAATTGTATAACCTATGGATGAGGACAATAGTGGGGGGAGGGGGTAAGGGCAGAGGGTGGGGTGGGAATCAGGTGGAAGGGAGCTATGGGGGAGAAAAAGGAGAAACAATTGTAATAATCTGAGCAATAAAGATTTATTAATAAAAAAAAAAAAAAAAAAATAATATATTAAAAAAATTTTAAAGAAAATTCATAAAAAAAAAAGAAAAAAAAAAAAAAAAAAAAAAAAAAAAAAGAATAAAACAAAAGACATAGAGTAACAGATTGGATAAAAAACAAGACCCATATATCTGCTGTCTACAAGAAACCCATTTCAGAAAAAAAGATGCACACCAACTAAGGGTGAACGGATGGAAAAGGGTTTTTCAGGCAAATGGAAATAAAAAAAAATCTGGGGTAGCAATACTTATATCTGACAAATTAGATCTCAAAGTGAAGGACATAACAAGAGATAATGAAGGCCACTTCATAATACTAAAGGGAGCAATCCAACAAGAAGAAATAACCCTGGTAAACATATATTCACCCAATACAGGTGCACCCAAATACATAAAAAACTGCTGGAGGACATTAAGAGAGAGATTAATTTCAATACAATCATAGTAGGAGATTTTAATACCCCACTGTCACATTTGGACAAATCATCTACACAAAAAGTCAGCAAAGAAACATCAATCCTAAATGATGCACTAGACCAGATGGAATTAATCGACATCTTCAGAACATTTCACCCTAAAGCCACAGAATACACATTCTTCTCAAGTGCACATGGGTCATTTTCAAAGATAGACCACATGTTGGCATATAGGCAAAGTCTCTTCAAATTCAAGAAGATAGAAATCATATCAAACATCTTCTCAGATCATAGTGGCATAAAATTGGAAATCAACTACAATAAAAATAATCCAAGGAAATCAAATACATGGAGACTGAATAGCATGCTATTGAACAAGGACTGGGTTACCAGAGAAATCAAGGAAGAAATTAAAAACATCATGGCAATAAATGACAATGAAAACACAACAATCCAAAATCTAGGGACACAGCAAAAGCAGTCTTGAGAGGGAAGTTCATATCCATACAAGCCTATTGTAAAAAACAAGAAAAAATGGTAACAAATTATCTAACTCCACAACTCAAAGAGTTAGAAAAAGAGCAACAAGAAAAGCCCAGTGTAAGCAGAAGGAAGGAAATAAAAATCAGAGTGGAGATAAATGACATAGAGACCAAAGAAACAATACATAAGATCAAGAAAACCAAGAGCTGGTTCTTTGAACGAATTAACAAGATTGATGAACCTCTAGCCAGGCTAACCAAGAAACAAAGAGAGAGGACCCAAATAAACAAATCAGAAATGAAAGAGGTGAAATAACAATAGACCCCACCGAAATACAAAGGATTGTTACAAAATAGTACAAACAACTCTATTCCAACAAACTGGACAACCTGGAGGAAATGGACATATTCCTAGAAAAATACAACCTTCCAAAACTCAAGCAGGAAGAATCTAAAAATCTCAATAGACCAGTGGCTTTGAAAGAAATTGAAGCAGTCATCAAAAAGCTTCCTGCAAACAAAAGCCCAGGGCCAGATGGCTTCACAGGAGAGTTTTACCAAATATTCAAGGAAGAACTAAAACCTATCCTCCTCAGACTTTTCCAAAAAATTCAAGAGGAAGGAACACTTCCAAAATCCTTTTATGAAGCCAGCATCACCCTAATACCAAGACCAGATAAAGACAACACAATGAAAGAGAATTACAGGTCAATATCTCTGATGAACATAGATGCCAAACTCCTCAACAAAATCCTAGCAAAACAGAGCCAGCAATAAATCAGAAAGATCATACACCATGATTAAGACGGATTTATTCCGGGAATGCAAGGATGGTACAATATCTGCAAATCAATAAATGTGATATATCACATAATCAAATTGAGACATCAAAATCACTTAGTCATATCAATTGATTCAGAAAAAGCATTTGACAAAATCTAACACCCTTTCCTGATAACGACTCTCAACACGACGGGAGTACAAGAATCATACCTCAACATAATAAAAGCTATATACAATAAACCCACAGCAAATATCATACTCAATAGGCAAAAACTAATACCATTCCCTCTAAGAACAGGAACAAGACAGGGATGCCCACTCTCACCAATCTTCTTTGACATAGTACTGGAAGTACTAGCCATTGCAATTAGACAAGAAGAGGAAATAAAAGGCATCAAAATTGGAAAAGAAGAAGTAAATTTGTCCTTATTTGCAGATGACATGATATTGTACATAAAAAACCCAAAAGACTCCACCAAAAAACTAACAGACTTAATAAATGAATTTGGCAATGTAGCAGGATACAAAATCAACGCCAAGAAATCTATGGCATTTCTATACACCAATAGTGAATTTATAGAAACAGAGACTAAAAAAGCAATCCCATTTATCATCACACAAAAAAAATTAAGATGCCTAGGAATAAACTTAACTAAGGAGGTAAAAGACCTATACGCAGAAAACTACAGGACACTGAAGAATGAGCCTTGTGCCCCAGGGGGCCGTGTGCCCCTGGTGAACCATGTGACCTGTGGAAGTGGTGGGTCCTGGGAGGGGGGGGGGTGAACCAGAGGAGGAGCGGATTCTATTCGTGAGGTCCTGAGATAGTCACCATAAAACAAGCAGACTGTCAAATGACAGCATTGAGGGGAAGGAGACCTGGGGGAGATAGGAGATCAACCGAAGGACTGGTATGCATGCATATAAGTACAACCAATGAACACAGAACTCTGGGGAGGGAGGGCATGTATTGGAGGTGGGGGGGGCAATGGTAAGCTATGTACACATATAATACCTTAAGAAATTAAAAAACAAACAAACAAACAAAAAACCAAAACAAACAAAAAACAAAATGGATACAGGACTTAAACCTAAGATGGGGAACCATAAAAATACTAGTGGCATCCAGTCACTAACAAAATCTCATACATATGCCTAAAGAACCTCTTCACTGATATTAACCCTAGGGCAATGGAAGCTAAAGAGAAAATAAACAAATGGGACTACATCAAAATAAAAAGCTTTTTTACAGCAAAAGAAACCACCAACAAAACTACAAGAAAATCCACGGTATGGGAAAACATATTTACAAGTTATATCACTGATAAAGGTTTAATCTCCAATATCTACAGACACCTTATTCAACTCAATAAAAGGAAAATAAATGAGGCAATTAAAAAATGGGCAATGAACCTAAATAGAATCCTCTCAAAAGAAGACGGAAGAAAGGCCAAGAGGCACATGAAAATATTCTGAAAGCCACTAATTATCCTAGAGATGCAAATCAAAATGACAATGAGGTACCATCTCACACCTGTTAGAATGGCCAACATCAACAAATGACAAGTGTTGGTGAGTTTGTGGAAAAAAAGGAACCCTCGTGCACTGCTGGTGGTAATGCAGACTGGTACAGCCACTGTGGAGAACAATATGGAGCTTCCTCAAAAAACTGAAAATGGAACTCCCATTTGACCCAGTAATCCCACTCCTAGGAATATATCCCAAGAAACTAGAAAAACCAATCAGGAAAGGTTATATGCACCCTTATGTTCATAGCAGCACAATTTACAATAGTTAGGATTTGGAAACAGCCTAGGTGCTCATCAGCAGATGATTGGATCATTAAACTATGGTATATCTACACAATGGAATACTATGCTGTCATAAAAAAGAAGGAATTCTCATCATTTGCAGCAACCTGGATGGAATTGGAGAACATCATTCTGAGTGAAATAAGCCAGTCATTGAAAGAGAAACACCACATGACCTCACTCATTTACGGATAATAAAGAACATTATAAACTTATGAACAGAAAGATAGATATAGTGACCATAAAACAACAAGCAGGGTGTCAAATGACAGCGGGGAGGGTAGGGAGATCTGGGGGAGATAAGAGATCAACCAAAGGACTGGTATGCATGCATATAGGTATATCCAATGGACACAAATCTCTGGGGAGGGAGGGCATGTATGGGAGTTGGGCATGGGGGCAATGGTAAGCTATGTACACATATAATACCTTAATAATTTTTTTAAAAAAAGAAAACATTAATAAAAACATATTTTATGTAAGACAGTAAATATTTTAAAATTGGATATTTGGAAATGTTCACCATTAGGTGGTTTTGTTGTCCAAAACAATAAAATGTGGTATCTATAAAAAAGATAAAAAGAAAGAAAAAAGAAATACACTGTTCCCAAAAAGAAAGAAAGAAAGAAATGGGTAACTAAATGTTACCCAATGGAGTTTCAACAGTGTAGATTTGGCTTCTTTGAGAGTTATCAGAGTGATGAAGGTGAACAAGATAAATTTGAAAATGCATTAGAACCTTGTAAGAGAGAAAACATTAGTCAGTGTAAATTATTGTGGAAAACCCTGAAAAGAATTCCTTGCTGGCTTTTATGTACTTAAATGAGTGCTATTCTTGCAGCAATTTTAATGATTTGTGTTGCATCACATAACTTAGCAGGCAGGAATGTTTTTACTGCTTTACTCTCCAGGATATTTCCTCAGAGAAGCTTTTGAGAATATCATGATAGCTTAGATGAGCAATACTCAGTCCTCAGTGAGTACACAGCTTCACACCAATATTTGTGGAAAGGGAAAGTTTTTCTATCACTACATTGCACAGAAGATGGTTTTCATTTCATTTGGCAACAATCATTTCAGATTGTTAGGTTATGAACAAGTAATCAGAGAAATAATATAAATGGCTGATGCATATCAGAAAAATGTGCTCCCTCCATTTTTTTTGCAAAAAAATAAGGCAAAAATATTTATGATAAATCCTATATGATAAAGAAGTAATATGCAAATTGACCTTCACTCCAACACACATATGGACACAAAATGGCTGCCACAAGATGGCCTGCAGGGGAGGGCAGTTGGAGGACCCAGGCCTGCAGGGGAGGGTAGTTGGGGGGACCCAGGCCTGTAGGGTAGGGCTGTTGCGGGAGCTTAGGGGGTCCCGGGCCTGCAGGGGAAGGCATTTAGAGGCAACCAGGCCTGCAGAGGAGGGAAGTTAGGGGCAACCAAGCTGGCAAGGGAGGGAAGTTAAGGATAACTGGGCCAGCAGGGGAGGGCAGTTGGGGGCCACCAGGCTAGCAGGGGAGGGCAGTTATGGGTGACCAGGCTAGCAGGGGAGGGCAGTTAAGAGTGACCAGGCCAGCAGGTGAGGGCAGTTAGAGGAAATTGGGTGGGCAGGAGAGTAGTTAGGAGGTGATCAGGCTGGCAGGCAGAAGTGGTTAAGGGCAATCAGGCAGGCAGGCAGGCAGTAGGCCAGCGGTTGGGAGCCAGCATTCCCAGATTGGAGAGGGTGCAGGTTGGGCTGAGGGACACCTCCTCTCCCACACATGAATTTTCATACACCGGGACCCTAGTGGTATTATAAATATTTATAATATTGCAGCAAGATATGGGGAAATGGACTCTATCATACCCTATATGAAGAGACCATAGATAGGCACAAGCCTTTATGGAAACCACATTTAAAAATATAAAGATTCAATCAAACTTTCATGTGCATGTCTTTCACCCAGTAAGAATCTATCCTGATATACATAGGATGGCTCCATGTATGTAAAAACATTTATTTTTGTAACTTCTTTTAAGAGTAGTAATGTGACTGTGATTTTAATGGAAAGAACTAAAGCTCTGAGCACAGACTGGCTGTACCAAAGATAAGTACCTTGGAAATCCTGGACTTTTGCAAGGGAGGAAGTGGGGATATGGAGTTTTAGGGATTATAATCTGTAAAAGGAGAAGTCACCTTCTGGATAGCCTTAGTACTATCATATCCAAAAGAAATATCAACATCCCCAAATCATTGACTACAATAAAAATATCAACAGAAACCTCCCAAATATGCATCAATGGAATTCCTCTTACAACATACAGTGACGTTTCTTTAAAAAAAAAAAAAATGAGATCCATGATGGCGGCTTAGGTAAACACACCTAAACTGCTGCTGTGCACAACAATTTCAAACTACAACTAAAAGACAAAATGTCTATCACCAAGAACCTTGGGAAAGCTGACTGAGTGGAACCTCTACAACTAGACTTAAAGAAAAAGGAGCATTCAAGGCACAAGCACTGAAAAACTGAGGTATGGGGGCGCACATGTGGTACGGCTGGTGGCGGATCTTGGCTGATGGAGGGTGTTGCTTTCTTCAACCCAAAGAGAGACAAGCTCCCAATCTCTCTGAAATCCAGTTTCTGGAAAGAAGCTGGACTGTCTGCCATCAGATCTGAAAGTGAGGGGGGCTTGCTTGCAGACCTGCGTACAAGAATAATTGTTTGCTGTGCTGGGATGCAAGATATGGGGATGTGATCAGAAAGGCTGAGACTACTGACTGGCAGCCATTGCTGTTTGCAACGCCCTAGCCTAGAGATGCCCTGAGACTCTGTCCCGCACAATCTACAGTGGCTTTTGCATATGAATGACTTTCTCTATTGCAGTTTAACATTGCAAACCGTAGCAGACAGCTCCAAAGACTCCAAGCTCCAAGCTGGGAGGAGAGGACTGTGGTTCTCATTGTAGCTCCTGCAGGGTGGCCTCAGACAGTAGCTGAACTGCACCCCAGTGGAGATCCAGAAACCAGTGTATCTAATGGTCAGTGTGAGACACCAGATTTCAACTCCTCACATCCATAAGTGACACATTCGGGAGGCAGACACAGTGAGCACCAAAGCCCCACTGAAACAAGGCATGCACCATAAGTGTGTCTCCAGCACAGCAGTTCTTCCATTATAAACACAGTGGGTCCTCACAGCCAATTTGCCTGGAGGTCAATTCCTCCCAGTGTACCGATAGCAATCAAGGCTTAACTACACCAAGACTTTGCACTCAGTCCACAAAGGGGTGTACCAAGAGCAACCATATAGTGTGATTGGGAAAGCTGAGCTACTGGCCCCTATAGGTCACCTACCACACAAAGACACTCCATCAACACAGGAAGGCCACAAAAATGTGGAGACACAGAAGCAAGTCATGAATGGGAGAGATGAAGAAAAATAAACTAATGGAACACAGAGTTCAGAATCACATTTATAAGGTTACTCAAGAATCTTCTAAAAACTGCTGAGAAACTTGAAGAGACCTTCAAGGACCTTAATAAGAATACAAAACAAAAAAAAAAAAATGGAAAAGGACCAGCCAGAAATTAAGCAAACACTGTATTAAATAAAGAATATACAGAAACTCAACTGTAGATCAATGTACCCCAAGAGTCAAACCAAAGATCTGGAATGTGAGGAAACAAAATCACCCAACCAGAAAGGCAGAAAGAAAAGAATCCAAAAGTGTGAGGATAGTGTACGGAGCCTCTGGGATGGCTTTAAGGATACCAACATCCAGATTTTTGAGGTGCCGGAGAAGAGAGAGAGAATACTGAAGGCCTATTGAAAGAAATAATGACAGAAAACTTTCCCCACCTGGTGAAAGAAATAGACTTACAAGTTCAGGAAGTGCATAGAATCCCAAACAAAAGAAACCCAAAGAGGACTACACCAAGACACATCATAATTAAAATGCCAAGAGTAAAAGACAAAGAGAGACTCTTGAAAGAAGCAAGAGAAAAACAGTTACCTACAAGGGAGTACCCATACGACTGTCAGCTGATTTCTCAACAGAAACTATGCAGACCAGAAGGGAGTGGCAAGAAATATTCAAAGTGATGAATAGCAAGAACCTACAACCAAGATTACTCTACCCAGCAAAGTTATCATTCAAAATTGAAGGGTAGATAAAGAGCTTCACAGACAAGAAAAAGCTAAAGGAGTTCACCACCACCAAACCAGGATTACATGAAATGCTGAAGGGTATACTTTAAGAAAAGATAGGAAAAAAAGGTAAAGGTAAAAACTATGAACAACAAGAAGACATCAAATACATACCTACCAACGAGTGAATCTAAAAATCAAGGGAATAAAAAATTTGAAGAACAGAATGGACTGGTGAATATAATAGAATTAGGGACATAGAAAGGGAGTGGGCTGACAATTCTCAGGGGAAGGGGGTCTAAGGGGTGTGGGAAGAGATTTGACAAAAATCTTACACTTATGGATGAAGACAGTGGCAGGGGGTAAGGGCATGGGGTGGGATGGGGAATCAGGTGGAGGAAAGCTATGGGGGGAGGGGGAAGAAGAACACCTGTAATAATCTGAACAATAAAGAATATATATGTATATATATATATATATATATATATATATATATATATAATCTTTATTGTTTATATATAATCTTTATTATATTATATAAAATAGAGAAAGAGGAAGGGAAGAGATAGAGAGAAACATAGATGTGAGAGAAAAATATTGATTGGTTGTCCCCTGTATGTACCCTGACAGGGAATCAAACCCACAAGCAGGACATGTGCCTGACTGGGAATTGAACTGGTGACCTTTTGGTGCAGGGGGAAGTGCTTAACCAACTGAGCCACACCAGACAGGGTCAGCTATACTTCTTAAAATCTTTTTCCCCTATGTTTTTTTTTTTTTTTTCAGATATCACCTTACACCAGTACAAATACCTCCACCCTCGTCTATTTCTCACACACAAATCCTTAAATTCTAAATTCTGTCTGCAATTGTCCTTAAAAAATTCCAGATGTGTCAGGTTTATTTTTCACTTTTAAAATATTCATTTTTACTTTATATATAGTTATATCATTTTACATGATTATAAATATATCAACATTATTTTTTAATGCAGCTATTTCTTCTCCTTGATCTTTCCTTTCTTCTCACTTTACACACTTTGTATTAATTTTTTATTATGTAAGAAATTACAACAAACTCAGGACCTTCAAACAACAACTATATTATCTTACAGTTTCTATGAGTTAGGAGTCTGGGTATGGATCTTAGCTGAAGCCTCTGCTCAGGGCCTCACATGCTGAAATCAAATGTCTTAAGCGGCTGCAGACTCATATGATTGCCAGAAGAATCCATGCTCTGGGCTATAGAACTCATGGTTATCAGCTTCTACAGGCCAGCAGGACAGTCTCTGTTGCTCCAACTCTGTGATCTCAGGGAAGGCCCAAGCCTTCTAAGAGTTCACTTGATTAAGTTAGATTCATCAAGGATAATCCCCTTTTTGATTAACTCAAAGTCAAACCTAATTACATCTTCAAAAATGCCTTCACCTTTGCCATGTGATGTACTCACAGGAGTGATATCTCACAATCTTCACAGATTTCACCCACACTCAAGGAGAGTGAACTCTATAAGGGATAGGGTCATTAGGGAGTCAGATTTTTGCTTAACATGCTCTCTATCAACATCACCCCTGTATTACTCTTCTATCATTGGTAACAAATATAGTGGCTTAAAATAGAAATTATTTTTCTTATAGTTATGGAGACCAGAAGTTCAAAAATGAGTCTTACTGGGCTAAAATCAAGATATTAGGCAGGAATAAATCCTTCTAGAGGCTTCAGAGGAGAATCTGTTCCTTGCCTTTTCCAGTTTTTGGTTGCTGCTGGCATGCCTTGGTCTGTAGCTACATCACTCTAACTTCTGCTTCCATAATCACACTAGCTTCTCCTCTTCTTTCTCTTTGATGACCTTCTTCCCTCTTATAAGAACCCCTGTGGTGACATCAGGTCCACCTGAAAATCCAGGATAATCTCTTCACCGTAATATCCTTAATTTAATCATACCTGCAAAATACTTTTTGCCATACATAGCAATAGTCACATGTCTGAAGATTAGAACATGGGCATTGGGGGGGAAGAGGGACAGGCATTAAGACTGCTTACCTCTCTTACAACCATACTATATAATCAATGTTTTAATGTCTTATCTTCAGATAGTTTTCCATGCTCAGCTCATTTTACACACACACATACACACACATGATCACATATTTGCATGCACATGTACAAATACTAGATGTTGATAACTGGTGAAAATACATTTGTGCTATTTTTACTCTTCTTCATTTCCCTTTTCTTACTCAACAAAGCCTCATGAAAATACCTCATGTTATTTGATTTATAACCAATTTATTTTTTAAAATTTGCAGTGTAACTTTATAAGAACTGAATATTTTATCATTTATTTAATTATTCCTTTACTGATAGTTATTCCTTTTTTTCCAGGTTATGTTGTAATTGTTCCTGTCTTTGTCATACACATAATTTGTAATAAATATCCTCTTACAAAGATAACTTTGTATCACCTTTATTGGGGTTTAGGAATAGAACTAAAGTAAAGAATAACTGTATTTATCATTTCATATTTTTATAATTCTAAAACCTTTGGGGGTAATGAATATGTTCTTTACCTTAATAGTGATGATGGTTTCAGGGATTTTATACATTTGGTAAGACTCATCACATTGTACATTTTAAATAAGTGTGGTTTATTTTACTTCAATTGTACCTCAATTGTAAAGCTGTAAAAATATAATGGGGAGGGAAAGTGCATCCCTTGAGGAAAAGAAATCAGTTTTCTGAACACCTAGACGGTCATATATATATGAATATTTTCCCAAATTTTCTACTTGAATGTAGTCAAATAGATCAATTAGGGTGGAAGGTAGGTTTCCTTTTGCAAAAAGGACTAACACCTCTCCCACAAGCAGTAGTTCAGATTCTGGAGGGATATCTTAGCTGCTGAGATTTCCTCTGAGGAGTGTGTGGTCTTAACTCCAAGCCAGCCTCCTCAGCCAAGCACCAGGGACAGGAAGAGGCTCCCACCTAATATCTGGCTGAGAGAATCATCATGGTTCTGTCCACCAGAGAGAGACAGACATCACTAAAGACACAGGCACCCACTTAAAGGGCCAACTTACAAAATCTCATTCACAATCACTTACCCTGGAATTCAAAGGAGGGAGGGCAGAGCAGGCTACAGTCATCTGTGGAGAGTCTGGGGTTTGTAGCTCTCATGCAAGATAAGAAGGTACAGCCACCAGGTTCCTTGTGTTGAATCTCTCTCCCAGACATAGGCACCATCTTTCTTACTATATCAGCCTGGGGCCATGCCATAGCCCCACACTCTGTGTTCTCCCTGTTTTCCTTCTCTGTGGGTTAAAATCCTGCTGAGAAGTTAGCTGTATGGGCCAGAGAGCAGAAGTTCAGGCAACTGAGGGGGTGTGAGTGACTGAGTTGTGTGGCTGCGGAATGGGAACCATTCCCCTCACTTTCTCATAAACTTGAGATCTGTTAGTACCACACTCCAGGTCCTAGCAACCCCACCCTCCAAACTCCTGATAGCTCTTCTTTAGGAAGGTCTAGGTAAAATTCAGGACAGACAAATCTTCCTCAAAGCCTGATTAGCACTTCCCCTTTGCACCAGATCCAAATACCTGCCTCAACTCCTGGTGGCTGTCCTGCTGAGCTCAGCTTAGACAGACTGAGTTGTGTGACTCTAGGATTGGACCAAAATTCCCTTGCACAGTGGACCAGTGCAGAGCTCTCTCTTCAGATAGCCAAATCATCATCTGTCTGGGCAAGATAAACTTTGCTGGCCTCACCCTGATGAATCCCTCAGATCTAGTCCCAATACAAAGGTCTATGGGCACCTGGAAGGTGGCAGATAGACTTGATATACCCTGGAATTATTATAAGTGCCTTCATACAGAACTGGCATTGTGTTTGAATGTGTATCAATTTGGTTTACCTGACTCATTGAGAAAATTCCTCATGCAATTCCAGTAACACAAAAGGCTCTTTCAGTAACTGAGCTTAACAGGAGGCAGACTGAGGGATACCTTGGTCCTTTTTATGATCTTCTTCCAGATTCACGATCTGCAAAACCAGCTTTGGTGTGCACCTTCTTCCTTCCCATGCACACTCAGGCCCAGAAGAGGCAGTCACAAACAGTGTTTGACATTGACCCGCTCCAGAGTCCCTCCCAAGAGGCCCCAGTGGCTATCTACAGATAGCATCAGACTAATGTCCAATTAGTCTCAAAAGTGGCATATCAAGAGAGAGATGTTGGAAGGCACCGGATCTGCTGAGGCAAATTCTGCTTAGTGGGGTCAGCTCTGCATTGCAGCTTGTAGACTGTAGTTTGGGTCAATACTCACAATAAGCCAACCTGAAGGTCAACTCCACTCACAAATGCAGCAATAGCAATCAAGATTCAATTACAACAGAAGAGCTCACATAACCCACACAAGGGATATACCTGGAGCACCCAGCTCAAGTGATCAAAGTGACTGAGCCACTGGGTCTCATAGGACACCTACATAAGACCACCCTACAAAGACTGGGAGACATAGCAACTTTACCTAATTGATAGAAACAAACACAAAGAGGCAGCCAAAATGGGGAGACAAAAAAACATGAAAGAACAAGAGAAATCTCCAGAAAATAGCTAAATGAAATGAAGACAAGCAATTTACCAGATATAGAGTTCAAAAAATGGGTATAAGGATGCTCAAGGAACTTAGTAAGAACTTCAACAGAGTTAACAAGCATATAAAAAGACACAGAAACCATAAAAATAATCAGTCATAAATGAAGACTACAATATCTGAAATGAAGAACGCACTGGAAAGAATAAACAGTAGGTTAGATGAAGCAGAGGATTGAATCAAAGATTTCGAAGACAAGGAGGCAGTAAACAACCAATCAGAGCAGAAAACATAAAATAATTTTAAACAATGAGGATAGGTTAAGCAGGTCTCAGAGAGTTATCAGTGTTAGGTTTGAAAGGAAACAGGAAACAGAACAACAGGAGGTTTTAAAGAGAGTTTATTCCCCGGTAATGGGCGGAAGCCATCACCAAGGTAAAGATCAGAATTAGGGGAGAGGGGACAGGAGATCGGAACCCAACCGGGCCAATGGAGGTACCCCTCCAGAGAACGCACGTGGCCTATCTGGAGTTCCTTTTAAAGGGAGGGGGTTGGGCCCAGGTGGAACAGGAAAGGATGGGCCCCAAGGGCACCTTGGCCCTTGTTAATTGGTGGCTCACTGTCTTGGAGATGTCCCCTTGGCAGGTGTCAGTCATGTTGTTAGCTCCACCCACCAGTTTGGGAGGGGGGGAGCCCTAAGGGGTCATGTGTCAAACTCCGCCCACCAGTTTGGGAGGGGGAGATAACCTTAAGGGGTCATGTGTCAAACTCCGCCCACCAGTTTGGGAGGGGGAGAACCTTTCATTCCAGACTCTTTGATTATATTTAGAAAAAAATTAGAGTCTGGGCTTTGCATTGCTTGGAAATTCTGGGCAGGGGCATGTCTCTGGGCTACCCTGCCTGCCCTAACAATCAGGTTAAGGACAGAAGAGTTTATCAGGCCCAAACAAACCAAGATTTGGCCATGTGTAGAGAGGCCTCTGCACTGATCAGGTATGGGGGGTGGGGGGCGCTCATCCTAGAGTCACATAACTCAGTCTGTCTCAGATTCTGCTGAAACCTCCTAAAAGCCTGAGCTCAGCAGGTTGGGACCACCAGGAACCTATAGGATGGGGCTTATGGGAAGGTGAAGGATGTCCCCTGTCCCAGAGTCACACAACTCAGTCACTGACAACCTCTGAGTCTGTCTGGCCCAGATAGGTGACTCCTCCTTAGAGCATGAGCTCCACAAGATGGGATGACAGGGAGTCCAGAGGGTGGGGCTATTGCATTCCCCTAGGCCAGCCGTGGGGAAACTACGGCCCACGGGCCGGATCCTGCCCATTCAGCTGCTCTATCCGGCCGGAGGAGCCAAAAGAATGGAGGGTTCTCTTGCTCTCCCCTCCGCTCCTTCACCAGCAGCCCAAGATGAGAGTGCCAGCATGGTCAGGTTGCTTTTGTTCCGGCCCTCCGGTCCAGTTTAAGAACCCATTGTGGCCCTCAAGTCAAAAAGTTTGCCCACCCTTCCCCTAGGCTGATGCCATAAGAGGAAAGTGTTCTACCCAAGAAAGATGGCATCTGAGATGTCAGAAAGTGGCCTAGCCCAAAGATTCTGGTAGTTATACTTTTAGCTCTCTCCTGAGAGCCACAAATCTCTTTCACCAAACCCAGAGAATTAGTTGCAAGTGATTATTTGTGCATTAACCCTTTAAGTGAGTGCCTATGTCTCTAGCAGATTTCTGTCTCTCCCTGGTGGACAAAATCCCAGCTAATTTTCACAGCCAGATGTAATTTGGATGTTGGTACACTTGAAGTTGTCCCAGAGGCTCCTTACACTATCTTCATATTTTTGGATTCTTTTTTCTTTTAACTTTTCTGGTTGGGTATTTATTTATTTATTTATTTGCTTCTTTGTTCTTGTGATCATCTAGACTGCTGTTGGATCTCTGTATATTATTTTTTATTTCAGTCAGTGTATGCTTAATTTCTAGTTGGTCTTTTTTCATATTCTTGAGGGTCTCACTAAATTTATCAGCATTTTCTAGAAAATTCTTGAAAAATCTTATAACTGTAGTTTTGAACTCTATATCCTGTAATTTGCTTTCTTCTATTATTTTCATTTGTGACATGTTTCGTTGTCTCCACATTTTGGCTGCTTCCCTGTGTTGATAGAGTGACTTTATGTGCTAGGTGTCCTATGGGGCCCAGTGGCTCAGCCTCCTCAGTTACCTGTGGGCTCTGTGCACAGTCTTCTTATAATTAAGTCTTGATTGCTGTTGGTATTTCTGGGAGGAATTGACCTTTAGGCCAATTGGCTGTGAGGATCAGCTGTGTCTATGATGGGAGAACTTCTGTGCTGGAGACACCTTTATGGGGCAAGAGTTGCTTCAGTGGAGCTTTGGTGCTCGCTGAGTCTGCTCTCTGAGTGTGTCCTTTATGCATCTGAGGAGTTGTAATCTGGATAGTTTCACTCTGACCACTGGGTACACTGGCTCTTGGATCTCCAAGGAGGTGCAAAGTCAGCCTCTTCCTGAAGCCATCCAGCAGAAGCTACTGAGAAATCTGCAGATTCCTCTTCTTTGTTTGAAGTTTGGAGGTGCCCAGATGAGGCCCAGCTGTGAAGCAATGCAGGCTGCTGTGAAACCTTGGCCCTTCTTTTGGATGTTCTGGATCTCTCTGACTCAGCTGCACTTTGTTAGGTAATTTTAGGTTGCAAAGGGCCAGGCTGTTCATATGCAAAAGCCTCTGTACACAGCGTGGGTGCGGTGGGATCTCAGAGCGGAGCAAACAGCAATGGCTTCCCACCAGTCAGCCCTGCCCTAAGAGGATCCCGGGTCTCAGTGTCTCTTGGTAATCACTGTAAACACCTCTGAGAGAAAGCCGCCCTAAAGTTCCATCCAATGCCAGACAGTCCAGTTTCTCCCCGTATGAGTCTGATTCCCCAGAGTCTCTCCAGGAACTGGAGTTCAGAGAAGTAGGAAGCCTGTGTCTCCCTTCCACTTGAAAAAGACAGCTGCATACTCAGTTGCCTGCCCTCTCGGCATGCACCTCCTTACTTCTGCCTTTACTTCCACACCTCCTCTGAGTCTCAGTGTGCTTTTCTATTTCCTTCTAGTTGTAGATTTCCACTCAGCCACCTTCCTGTGTCTTTGAATGATGTCCATTTTGTTTTTTAGTTGTAGTTTTGAAGTGATTGTGCAAGGCAGCAAGTTCAGGTGCTTACCTATGTCGCCATCTTGGTTTCTCTCTACCCAAAGCTGAGTCTTTAATACATACACATTTTTATTTATTTTTTTTAATACATATTTTATTTATTTTTTACAGAAAGGAATAGAGGGATAGAGAGTTAGAAACTTCGATGAGAGAGAATCATCGACCAGCTGCCTCTTGCACACCCCCTTACTGGGGATGTGCCCACAACCAAGGTACATGCCCTTGACCAGAATCGAACCCGGGACCTTCCAGTCTGCAGGCCAACACTCTATCCACTGAGACAAACCAGTCTCAGCCATACACATTTTTAAAAAATATTTTTATTGACTTTTTTTTTACAGAGATGAAGGGAGAAGGATAGAAAATTAGAAACATCGATGAGAGAGAAACATCGATCAGTTGCTTTCTGAACACTCCCCACTGGGTATGTGCCCACAACCAAGGTACATGCCCTTGACCAGAATCAAACCTGGGACCCTTGAGTCTGCAGGCTGATGCTTTATCCACTTAGCCAAACCAGTTAGTGCAATATGTACACATTTAAAAGAAATATTAGGAGTAATATAAGCTTAAATGTGATGTCTTAATGCAGGTACTTAAAGAAAGTACTACAACTAGAACCTTATTACTTCAAATACAGTTAGTCCTCACTTAACCATAGGCTAATTGATATAAACATTAAAATGAAACAATATTAAATAAAATGACATTATTTAAGGACTTGCTATATATATATTTTCAACATAGGGAAAACTTCTTTGAAATTCAGGAATTAAAGGTGATTCTTATGCTAGTAACTTGGTCAAGATTCATATTTTCTCTTTGGCTATCATGAATAAGCAGTCTAAATTGCCATTGCCAAGAATTGATTTCTAATGTATGTCAACATCATTGCAGTTGGCTTTCAAATCTCAAATCTTTTCTCTGACCATGAAATAGAAATTATAAACTTGACATGCATATGTATATTATATATATTACACAATACACACACACACACACACACACACACGGCCTGGTGCACAAAATTTGTGCACTGTGGAGAGATCCCTCAGCCTAGCCTGCCCCCTCTCACATACTGAGAGCCCTCAGGGGCTGTCCTACAGATGGCTTAAGCCTGGTCCCCATTGTGAGTGGACCTAAGCCACAGTCTGGCCTCCCTTTGTGGGATGTGACTGGACTGATCAGGGGAAGGTGCCAGCCCCATCATCCCACTGCTGCAGCCACTGCCACTCACAGCAGCCACCAAGGTGTTTTCATCAACATGGACTCCAGTCCCTTCATCATGAAAAATGACAACTTTTTAAAAGCATTTTCAAGATGTGTCTTTCATAGGCTATGACATTTCTTTTTCTTTTAAAAAATATATTTTATTGATTTTTTACAGAGGAAAGGAGAGGGATAGAGAGTTAGAAATATCAATGAGAGAGAAACATCGATAAGCTGCCTCCTGCACAATCCCTACTGGGTATGTGCCCGCAACCAAGGTACATGTCCTTGACCAGAATCAAACCTGGGACACATGAGTCTGCAGGCTGTTACTCTATCCAATTAGCCAAACCAGTTAGGGTGGATATGACATTTCTTTTTTTATTTTTATTTTTATACTCACCTGAGGATGTTTACATTGATATTTTCCCCTTCCCTCCAACCCCAAGCTCATCCCCTTTCCAAGCCTAAAGCCTCCATACCAGGCTTTAGGTTTGGGAAGGGGTCTCCCCCCCACCCCCCGGAACCAGAACCTCCGATCCCAGGCTCAGCCCCTTCCTAAGCCAAAAGCTTCAGTCCTAGGCTTTAGGCTTGGGAAGGGGACCCCCACACCTCCAATGGCAGGCTAGGCCTCTTCCCAAGCTTAAAGCCTCTGCCTGATGAGTTCTCTTCCACCACCCTCACCTCTCCCACCCCCACCTCTCCTGCTGTGGCGGCAGGGCAGGGCAGGTGGATGGGTGGGGCGTGCCCCAACTGCCCTACCCTGTCCTTGGCCACCTCCTCCACTGTCTCCATGCCCACACCCGCTGCCACCGCTGCTTGGGCCACGTGGGCTGCTGCTGTGCACCCCACCCACCCCACACACGCTGCCAGTGCTTTCCCTCCACGCTGCCAGTGCTTTCCCTCCAGCAGCCGCAGCCGTCTTGCTTTCCACTTTGCCTCCCTCTTCCTTCTATGCTGTCTTCAGTCTTCACTCCTCCCTCCCTCTGTATATGCAAATTAACCACCATCTTTGTTGGGTAAATTTGCATACTCACTCTGATTGGCTGATGGGTGTGGCTTGTGTGGTGGATTGATGACTGATTTGCATATTACTCTATTATTAGAATATATATGTGTGTGTGTGTGTGTGTGTGTGTGTGTGTGTAATTTTTCACCAAGTCTTACTAATTCAACTACTTCACCACTGTTAAAATACAGTTGTGAAGTTATCAAATTAATGTTACAACAAAATCAATATCTATTAATGGGTTTTGCTTTTGTTTTTCCCTGCATCTTCTAAACCATTTTCTCTTAAAATAAGCCAATATTCCAAATGTTAGGGTGTTAGTGTTAGCACATAATAGAACTAATGGACTAATCAATTTTTTTTTGCTTTTTAAAATTATCTGCAGGGCCTAGATAAGCATTATTTGTTCATTTTTTATTTGAAATCAGCCTCGTGGAACTTTATCAAAGGGATGTGAGAACTAACTTTTTTTTTTGGATTTTATTTTATTTGTTTATTTTTCCGATTTTTATTTTTTTGTTTTTTTATTAAGGTATTATATGTGTACATATTTTCCCCCACTCCCATATATGCCCTCCCTCCCCAGAGTTTTTCGTCCATTGGTTTTGCTTATATGCATGCATACAAGTCCTTCAGTTGAGGATGTGAGAACTATTTTATGTCTATAAATACTTTCTGTAAGTGGGTATAGCATACAGGAGAGAAGTTTTACAAAGATTTATAATTATCTCAATTACAATATTTTGAAAAGGAAGTGGAAAGAATAATAAATATTCTGTTGATGCCTTTTCTTCAAGCTTTATTAAGATTGCACTCCCCAAAAATGTTTATAGTGTTGAGTAGAAAAAAAGAAGGGTTCATGATGGTTTTATTTTCAGTTTCTTTTTGCAATATCAAGAGGTCTGCCATGAATGGCAAACCTGTCAAAACAATTTGTGGTAAAGAAAAGCTCAACTTTTAGAGCATAATATCCCCATACAGTGTTTCTGCAGCCTGATCCAAAATTATCCATTTAAGTCATGATGCCTCTTTACCATTAGAGACTAGTACAGTGCACTCTAAGCAAGGATTTTAGACCTTAGAGTTTTGATAAAGGAACTGATGTTTTTTAGAAATAATGCCTTTTCTAGGGAAGCTTAATCACAGGAAAATCTTTCTTTCTTTTCTTTTTTATTCAACTGCTCTGCTATTCTCCACGCAGGGAGACCAGAGAGCAGCAGTGACCCTTTGTGTAGGACTGCTTTTAAGCACATTAACCACATCCTGTTCTTGCAGAGCAAGCAACACAAGACAAAACAGTTTTTCCTAAGCTACATCAGCTATTTGTCCCACATTTTTATTGATTCTTCTAAAGAGAGGAAGGGAGAAGGATAGAGAGCCAGAAACATCAACGAGAGAAAAACATTGATCAGTTGCCTCCCACACCCCCCCAATGGGAATGTGCCTGCAACCAAGGTATATGCCCCCGGCCGGAATCGAACCTGGGACCCCCCCCCCCCCCAATCTGTAGGCTGACACTCCATCACTGAGCCAAACCTATTTTGGCAGGAAAATTTTTCTTAAGTAAATGTTCCAGGGAAAGGCAAAAATCGATTGCCTTGTGGAAAGGTCTTTCCCTAAAGGTCAAAGCCACTTTAACTATAAAGTGCAGAGAGTTATTTATATAGAGTAAGTAGTTCAGAAGTAATGAGGCATGCTACAGCTCCTTTTTTCCCCTTTACTTTAATATGGAATGGCAAAGTCACATTTAAAATCCACACTCTTCTTGAGGTATGTATATAAAGGTCAAATAAAATCTGTTTTCAGATTAAATTCTTTCAGTGATACTAGCACTACCAAAAAGGAAGCATGGGTTACTGGTATCTCTTAACATGCTGTTCATCTCAAGGTACATAGTACTTCCTGTTGTTAAAAAAGGAAATGAGGTGATATTATTCATATTGTAAAATACAAATTTTGATAATTGTCTCTTCTCTTCTTGCATCTCTAACTCTCTTCCCTCTACCCCCCTGGTATTGCAATGTCTGCCTCACATGCATTCTACTCATTATCTGGAGGTAGATCAGAAAATATCTCTGTGAATATAGGACAGGAAATACTCCATTGGTATGTTAATGTATTCCACTAATCATAACTGTTAGTGTAATTCTTTCATTCATATTAGGGTAACAGAATAAGTTAAAGTAGAATAAAGTTGGCATCCTTCTGTGCCACATTACAGCATTTGGAAAGATTCATGCCTTACCCAACAAGGCCTTCTACTCTGATTACTTAAAAACCTGCCTTTGAACAGAAACTGCTACACAGTTCATATGGTCTTTATAGCTTTGATATTTTGGCTCCAAAACCAACAAGATGTCTTTTCTTAAACTGAAATACCTCATTACGCATTATAGTGAACCAGTGTTATATGCTTACTGTTATGCTTTCAAGATGTGAATATGAAGTTTCCATATTTGAATTGTATTCTCAAAGCTCTCCCATCTCTGAAACAATTAACAGAGAGTAATTACTTGGTACTTTTATATTTCTCTCAAAGGATCAGATGTGTATTGAAATCCAAGTCAACTGACCTACCTGCTTTGTGCAAGTATGCACCTGAGGCCTGAGTGGAGTGTGAGAACTTTCCTAATCCAGATATGTTCCTCTCCCCCTCAAAAAGCCCCATTCTTTTTTTTTTTTTTTTTTTTAGGTGTTTGATGTATTTTTATTTATTTTTTAATATTTTTTATTAAGGTATTATCTGTGTACATAGCTTATCATTGCCCCCCCCATAGGTGCCCTCCCTCCCCAGAGTTTTGTGTCCATTGGTTGTTCTTATATGCAAGCATACCAGTCCTTCGATTGATCTCTTATCTCCCCCAGATTTCCCTACCCTCCCCACCCACCCCCCCCGCTGTCATTTGGCAGTCTGCCTGTTGTTTTACTGTCACTATATCTATCTTTCTGTTCATTCGTTTATAATGTTCTTTAATATCCATAAATGAGTGAGGTCATGTAGTGTTTCTCTTTCATTGACTGGCTTATTTCACTCAGCATGATGCTCTCCAATTCCATCCAGGTTACTGCAAATGATGAGAATTCCTTCCTTTTTATGGCAGCATAGTATTCCATGGTGTAGATGTACCATAGTTTTCTGATCCATTCATCTGCTGACGGGCACCTAGGCTGTTTCCACGTCCTAGCTATTGTAAATTGTGCTGCTATGAACATAGGGGTGCATATATCCTTTCTGATTGGTCTTTCTAGTTTCTTGGGGTATATTCCTAGTAGTGGGATTACTGGGTCAAATGGGAGTTCCATTTTCAGTTTTTTGAGGAAGCTCCATACTGTTCTCCACAGTGGTTGCACCACCCTGCAATCCCACCAGCAGTGCAGGAGGGTTCCTTTTTCTCCACAACCTCGCCAACATTTGTTGTTTGTTGTTTTGTTGATGTTGGCCATTCTGACAGGTGTGAGATGGTACCGCATTGTTGTTTTGACCTGCATCTCTCAAAAAAGCCCCATTCTTATTGCCTCAGTCTTGAGCCCTGACTGAACCACTCTTCTGTTTCTTCACACTCAGAGCCACATCTCTGCTGGCTCCTTCCAGAGAACTAGCATCTTCTCATCTACCAGAAACTTGAATTCTGTGGGAAAAGTAAGCATCACAGATGCATCTGTGTCCATTTAGATGTACCTATGGCACTTTAACCTTAAATTTTCTAAAGCTAAACTCATGATCTATCCTGTCTATGCCCCAAAGCCTTTCTTCTTCTATTGTTTCTCTCCCAGCAAAAGGCTCCTCCATCTACTCCAGAGCTTAAGCCTAGAAATTCAGGAGTCAACCTTAGCTCTTCTCTTTCAATGGCCACATCAATCCATTCATAGGTCCTGTAGATTCTCTTCAATGCTTCTTGAGTCTATTCAACTATTTCAACCCCCACTCCCTCCAGTCTACACTGAGTCACCATATATCCTGTCCTGAGTAGTGCAGCTGCTTCCTTACTATCTTTAGGGCTACAAAGTTCTCCCTTACTAATCCTCTATCCAAGTGGGTAGAGTGATCCCTGTCTCAA
Organism: Vespertilio murinus; assembly: GCA_963924515.1. NCBI lineage: Eukaryota > Metazoa > Chordata > Mammalia > Chiroptera > Vespertilionidae > Vespertilio > Vespertilio murinus. The sequence continues at coordinate 107,098,995 of OZ004706.1, read as the reverse complement.
AGTGAACATGATTGTCTATCCCCACTTAAATTCTTCTCTTAGATCACAGTCAGTGTCTAGACTCCACCCCAAACTTATAGATGCAGAATCTACCAAAAAGTTTATAAAAATTTTAAGATAACATTCACCTGGGTCTTGCTAGATTTACAGCTTCTTGGATCGCTTCCCTGGAGAGTCTAGTCCACTGAGTTTGAAACGAGACCTGGAAATGTGTGTTTTAATCAGTCCCCATGCACATGTACCCTCAGGAGCATTTTGAAAACATCACTCAGGCCCTTAAAACTCCATGGAAGTAGGGATCATTTCTATCCTTTCATTTATGTATCCATTACACTTATACCCTTATGTGCTGACAGAAAGTTGAAAGGAAGAAAGGGAACGAGAGTGCACTGACTTTCCCCAGGGGATTTGCTGCTAGAGGGAAACCAGCGCAGTCTCCTGAGAGTTTTAGTCCTCAGTCATATTAACAAATTGGCATTCTGGCTGTGTGGTATGAGTCCCTTGAGAACTTTGGCACTGTGAGTCTAACCCCAAAGGTTTCACCACCTCTGTATAAAGATAACAATACTGCTTGCTGTTGATAGAATGAAATAAAATAGTGTTTGCAAGTTGTCCATTATGCCTAAAGTGTTGTGGAGCGGACATAAGTAAAGACCACTGAAGTCCAGACCAAATTAAAATTTATGGAGCCTTTATTAGCCTGCAGGGCAAGTGACTTGCCGGGTGATTGCTCTGCCATTCTCCACGCAGGGAGACCAGAGAGCAGCAGTGACCCTTTGTGTAGGACCACTTTTAAGCACATTAACCACATCCTGTTCTTGCAGAGCAAGCAACCCAAGACAAAACAGTTTTTCCTAAGCTATGTCATGATCATGCCTTTGATGACCATGGTATTCACAGAGTCATCCTGTTCTTCAGAAAGTTGTCAGTGTTCTGTGAAAGGAGGCCGATGAGCTGGAAAGGGGCCATGAGACCGTATCTCAAGGTCTGGCCTAGTGTTAGCACTGACAGCTCTATCTGGGGCATAGTCCATGGTCTCTCTGAAATGGGCAAAAATTCCCACTCTCCAACAAAGTAATCTCTGTGGGTGAGATCCAGAGCAATCAGATACCCACCCTATGTTAACACCTCCTCTGGAAGACATATGGAGTGTGTGTGTGGGGGGGGGAACAGAACTGAACTTATCCCCAAGTGTTGCATAAATTTTAAGTAATTTCTAATGCAATTTTAAAGCCTTAATTGTTTTTTTCAAGTACACATGCTGTGGTTTATTGTTCTGTTGTGTTTCTCGGGCCAGGGTATAGCGAGCAGAGAAGCACTTCAGCAGCCCCAGTCCTGACATGAAGCTGTAGTGGCTGCTGCCTCTGCCTCCTTTCCACTGATCCTGGGAGCGCTCTTTAATGGTGCCAATAATTCCCCAAAGAGTCAGAGCACACTAAGGATCCTGGGCAAAAATACTCTTGAGTCATAGTGTTTATATGGCTCCTGACAATTGGAAACATCAATCTTACAATAACAGTGATGTCATTTTTCTGCCATCCATTTGCTGGAATTCTTAGGAAGTGCATGCAAAGATGAAGAATGAAGAAATGCCCCAAACCGATAAACCAGACCTCTTTGTGTGGTTAATAACCATATTTTTCCTGATCATTCTGGTCCTGTAATATTTAAGCAACCTAAAGTATTTAACTTTCTCTGGGTCACAGGAATGTTACTGTTTCATACTCTTGCCAAAATAATTTCTAAGACACTTTCCCATATTTTAAGGAGAACTTCTAAATGCATGCTGGGCTCGTCTTTCACTGCATTTTTTTGCATAGAAGCACAAGTCTGCTTAAAACATCTCACACTGTGGCCAAGTGATTTTGAGTCATTATTTTTCACAAGAGGACTAGCTTCATTCTTCTAGGAGAGCACTGGAACCCACTCTTGGTGGTTCTCACTCTACAACTCTATGCAATGTGTGTGCAAGTTAAACTACCAATTCATTTTTATTTTTATTATTTGACTGGAAGCCCATGCTCTGAAAAAAAATGAGCTGAAGGCATATAACAGAAGTGTGTGCACACCTGTGTACACACACACACACACACACACACACACACACACACACACACGCATGCACACAGGCAAAGTAATCCCACTTCTTTTGGTCTCACTGTGGTTAAATCCTCTAAACTGTTGCATCATATCCAAGAGCCAAATGATATGATGCACTTGTTTTAGACGAGAACTGCTGAGAGACATGGCTGTCATTTACTCCGGATGCCATAGCCACAAACACCACCATCCCATAGGCAATGAACCTGAGCACATTTAGTTCCCTATATAGGAAGTTGAATGGTGATAACAAAAGGTCAAGAGGACTTTGAGAGTTCACCAATATTGTTGGCTCTGTAAGTTCATTATCTCTGAGACATGAAGCCAGTACTGGATCACTCCCATATGACCCACACTTCTTTTGTGATCTCACTGACCCAGAGAATCAACATGTGATCATATAATTAAGAGAGGTGAGTGCAAGGTGCTCTGGGAGGAGAGTGGGCAGAGCAGTGAGTGGTGTGAGTTGAGAGGCAGGAGGTGGAACAAGATGTCCACTTGATTGATACTTGTTTCATGAAATGTATGTTACATGGGTTAACATCCCAGGTGGCTTTTCAGGATGATTAGCAGTGGCTGAGCAGAGAAGAGGAGAAACAGCACTCAGAGGGGAAGATGTGGTTTGAGAAAAGGCCACCTCTGTGTACAACTTTCATGATCTTACATAATTCTGAGGTATCTCGGAGATAAAATATCAAAGTCATAGAGGTGGAAGGAGTTTAGATATAACCCACTCTCTGATTTTACTTAATGACCTGAGAGGATGAAAAGATTGCTAAACTTTAGATTTCAAATCTCATGCTGAAAAGAGATAAATAAGAGGAAAGAATCAAGCATTTATTCTGTTTTTATTATGTAAGTCATACCTCATGCATATCTGTCAATGAATTGCAATAGATCTTGGTTAGAGAGATATTTGAAAAAAAATATAAGGAAAAAATTAAGGGAAATTTGACTCTGACTTTAATACTTGATGATATTAAAGGATTATTGAATTATTAGAATGACACTGATATTTGCTTATGTTTACAAGAAAGAGTCTTGTCTCTTTAACATACATACTAAAATATTTAAAGATGAAAATATATAATATCTGATATTTGTTTTGAATAGTCTAGTGTGGGACAAGGAGGGAAATTTAGGTGAAACAGCTTCACCACGAGCTGGTAAATGCTGAAACTGAGTACACAGGTATTTATCCAATGATTTTTTTCTGCTTTTGTATATGTTTAAAATTTTCCATTATGAAAAGTTAAACCTGCCTAACCAGTTAGTTTGTCTAATTTTATTCCTAGGGATTTTTCTTCTAGAACTTATTTCCACCTAGATTTATATTTATAACTGGAGTAGTTGGAGTTTAAGCATTTTTATCTGTTGTCTAAAGAATAATGATGAACCACTAGCCAACAAGAGTGTTGATGGACTTCAGCGTGCTCTGGGTTATTTGCCTGTATCTCATTTAATCCTCACAACAGCCTTATGAGGTAATTCATTATTATAATGATCCCCATTGCACAGGTGAGAAAATGAGGCACAGGTTAGTAATTCACCCAAGAGTTCAATGTGGAAAATGGCTAAAATGCTTGTGTTTTTCATCATGATGTCGTGTGCTTCTAAATTAATAATAATTTTCTTTGTAGAAAAATGGAGTGAGTTTATATTAGTCTTGGAAACTAATAATAGCATTGTAAATTTATGAGATGATTTTAGCAGAAAAATATAGAAGAATATAGTTATTTTAATTATAATATTACTAATTATAGGATGAGAAGGGGATCCCATGTGGTGAACTATGTTATAGCTTGTTACTCACAGTTTCTTTTTGATAATTTTTTCAGTCTCTGAGGTGAAACAAGTTATTAATTAATATTTGTAAACTCATATATGCATATTGTATATGTATAGAGATGTAATCACACTTTGTCTTGGAATTACATTAAACTGTTTGGAATTACTGTCAAAATAAAAGAAAAAGAAAAGAAAAAAGAAAATGGCTAGTAACTGTCTAATCTGGCATCTATGCACATAACCAGGAGGCAGAATGCTTCTCATTGGTGTGCACATGTGACTTCAGTTGTAGGCATATCTCTCATCTATTGCTATGGAACACGCCACCCCCAAACCTAGTGGCTATTACATCTCTCACTTCTTTGGGAATCCTTTGGGTCAGCTGGGCTTTACTGTCTTTCATCTGGGTGTGGCATGTAGCTGGAGGGTGAGCTAGTTCACTTCTCTATGACAGGAGCTGAAAATCCCAGGGAGTTAGGAGGTCAAGGAGAGAAGAGATCCTATGGGCTGGATTTTGTGCTTTCTAAAATATCAGTTTTAAGTTTATCAATGTTTATATGCAAATAGATAAAAATATAATTATTTTTTAAAAGTTTAAATAAACCTGTAGCCCCTCAGGCCTCTTTCCTCTCAGCCATCCAGATCCTTGGAGGCAACTACTTTTAACTCTTTGCACCATGTCTTGTGATCCCCAGTTTTTAACATGTTCACTTCCACCTTTTCTTATTTGCCTTCCACCCTGTAATCTAATTGTGTCTCTATACTTTAATTAAAGCACATGCAATGTTTATATTTGTATCATTAGCTCTTGACTCAAGAGTTGTACTGAAATTGCACTTACTTTCCTTACTTTTCTCCTTGAAAATTTACAATTATCTCATTTTTAAATTACTTGAGTTCTTTTTCAGGTTGTTGATGTCTTCCTACACACTGTAACCATTTTACAAAAGGCATTTTAGTAACTGTTTCTAAACAGTAAAATCTCTCAGAAAATTTATTACTTCTCCTCCCCATTTTGTTTTGTTTTGTTTTTGTTTTATTGAAGAAATTCTTCCGGGAGACCGAAACAAGATGGCTGCCTAGGAAGTCTCCTGGGCCGCCATCTCCTCAACAATTTGGAAAAAAAACAACAGATAAAATCAAAAGGGATCACACCAGACCCACAGGAAAGCTGGCGAAATGGGAAGGCTACAACTAGACACAAAGTAGGACGCTGCTGCTGCCATGTGGAGTTTAAAACTACAGCGAAACTGAACCTACCAGAGCCGCTCCCGCCGGGAATGAGGGAAGCCAGACCTCGCTCCGCCCTGGGGCCCAGGGAGTGGGCCAGCCCTGCTGGCCGCCATGGGAGCTGATGTGGACCTCCGCCGTGCCTTCAGCCCCTGCCTGGATGAGAAGCCCGTGAGCGCGACCTCCCAGCCCGCCCGCAGTGCTGGAGAGGAGCAGGCGCAGTGTCTCCCCGTCCGCAGCCAGCTCGGCTTGGCCCCTGCACTCACCGGCGGGCGAAGAGAGGGTGTAGTATCTCCCCGCCTGCAACCAGCTCTGCCCAGCCCCCACGCTTGCGGTGCTGGTGAAGAGATCGCGCAGCATCTCCCCGCCCGCAGCCAGCTCGGCCCAGAAATGGGAAGGCTACAACTAGACACCAAGCAGGGCACTGCTGCTGCCATGTGGAGTTTAAAACTACAGCGAGCCGGACCTGCTGGAGACGCTGCCGCCAGGAATGAGGGAAGCCAGACCCCGCTCCAACCTGGGGCCCAGGGACTGGGCCAGCCCGCCGGCCATGGGAACCAGGGAGCTGTTATGGAACCTTCGGCGCCTGCCCACAACCATCCCAAGGAGCTGTCGCGGCGCCTCCCGGCCTGCGGCCAGCTGGCCCAGTCTCCGCACGCACCTTATTGGTGGGGAGCTGGCGCGGCGCATTCCCTTTGCGCCCTGGCGAGTCTTTCTGCTGCCACCGCCAGTAGCCGGCTCCAAAGCTTACGCCACTACCGCCATGTGGATTTTAATGCTACAGGGGAAATTGAGACACGGGAGCTACTGTCGCTGCCGCCCCCGCCGCCGCCCCCGCCAATGGGAATCCACTAAAATCAGAGCTCACTACGCCCCTGGCTCAGAGAGAGTGTGGCTTCAGAAATTAGCCTCTGTGTCCAACAGCAGCTCCGCTTCCACAACAAAGGAGACACCATTGAGGGGGAATTCTCCGCCTGCAGCCATCTCAGCCTGCCCACAACCTTCCCAGCACACCCGCCATGCGGGTGGGGAGCCTGCACGGCACTTTCCGTTAGCGGACCCGGCGAGTCCTCCCTCAGCCGCCGCATGGCCGGGCCGAAGCTCCTGCCACTGCCGCCATGTGAACTTTAAAACTACAGTGGAAATTGAACCACAGGAGCGACCGTCGCTGCTGCACCAGCCACCGCCACTCCCCACCACCACTGCAAATAAAGGAAATCCACCAAGAACAGAGCTCACTACACCCTGGGCTCAGAGAGTGGGCGGCCTCAAAACTTAGCCTCCCCGTCCGCAGCTGCTCCGCTTCCACACCAAACGAGACACCTTTGAGGGCGGTCTACCCGCCTGCAGCCATCTCAGCCCGCCTGCAACCGTCCCAGCCTGCCTGCCGTGCTAGCAAGGAGCTAGCGCGGCACCCCCAATACAAGACCCCAGCACCCGAGAGGGGTCGTGTGCCCTGGGTGAGCCATATGTCCAGTGGGCCGTGTGCCCCGGGTGAGCTGTGTGTCCCAGGGTTCCGTGTGCCCCGGGTGAGCCGTGTGTCCCAGGGGGCCATGTGCCCCGGGTGAGCCGTGTGTCCCAGGGGGCCGTGTGCCCCGGGTGAGCCGTGTGTCCCAGGGGGCCGTGTGCTCCGGGTGAGCCATGTGTCCCAGGGGCGGTGAGAACCAGAGGAGGAGTGGACTCTATTAGGGTGGTCCTGAGATAGCCACCATAAAACAAGCAGGCTGCCAAACGAGGAGCAGATTCTATTCATGAGATCCTGAGATAGTCACCAGAAAACAAGCAAATTGTCAAATGACAGCAGGGAGGGGAAGGAGACCGGGGGGGGGGGGGAGGAGGGAGATAAGAGAACAACCGAAGGACTGGTATGCATGAATACAACCAACGAACACAGAACTCTGGAGAGGGAGGGCATGAATGGGAGGTGGGGGGGGGGGTGCAATGGTAAGATATGTACACATATAATACCTTAATAAAATTCATCTGAGGGGGAAAAAAAAAGAAGTATACCTCTGTGGGCAATAAAGTGATATTTTTTGAGAGTGAAAAAAAAAAAAAAAGAAAGAAATTCTTCTGGAAGCCCTTCATTATCCTCCCAGTTGCACTGTTTACTCTTTGGGTCTGTTGGCCAGCTTCTCAGAAAATTTCTTTGCTTCTCTGTTGTACCTTCTGTTTCCTGGATCCTCCTTCCTAATTTATTTTCTTGTTTCATAGTTGAGGAGACGGGGAAGGAGTGGGTGCAGTGGGGTGGAGATATATGTGGATAACACTCTGAAAAGGGGTGAACAAGAGATTTTTGCTTTGAAACTTCATAAGTCTAAAAATATCTTTATTCTCTTCTTATTTTTGACTCATAGTTGAGGTACAGAATCCTAGGTTGGGAATTCTTTCCCCTCAGGAATTTGAAGGCATTGCTCTACTTTTTGTGAGCTTCTACTCTTGCTGTTGAGAGGATCAACGATGCCCTGATTCCTGATCTTTGTAAGTGGGCTATCTTTTTCAGAATCTTTTTTTTCCTTTCTTTCTTTTTTAAATTAGAACTATTTTTATTCAAAAACTACCTATGTAGAATATCCAATGGAATGTACCAAAAAAAGCCCCTAGAACTAATTAGTAAATATTACAAAGTCTATTAACATTTGTTACTAGTAAAACAATGAGTGATTTTTAAAATATCATTTATAATAGTATGAAAAGATAACTATTTTTATCTTTGCTATTTTTGTATTTATTTTTAAATTTCTTTATTGATTAAGGTATTATATATGTGTCCTTATCCCCCCATTATCCTTCCATCTTCCCCAATCATGCCCCCACCAACCCTGTTGTCTGTATTCATTGGTTAGGCTTATATGCATGCATACAGGTCCTTTGGCTGATCTCTCTCCCTTACACCACTCTCCCCTACCTTCCCTCTAAGGTTTGATGGTCTGATCAATGTTTCTCAGTGTCTGGATCTGTTTTTGTTCATCTGTTTATGTTATTCATTATATTCCATAAATGAGTGAGATCATGTGATATTTATCTTTCTCTGACTGGCTTATTTCACTTAGCATAATGCTTTCCAGTTCCATCCATGCTGTTGCAAATGGCAAGAATTCCTTTTTCACTGCAGCATAGTATTCCATTGTGTAGGTGTACCACAGTTTTTTAATCCACTCATCTGCTGATGGGCACTTAGACTGTTTCCAAATTTTAAAAGGAACGCTCGTACACTGCAGACTGTTCAGCCACTGTGGAGAACATTATGGAGTTTCCTCAAAAAACTAAAAATGGAACTTCCATTTGACCCAGTGATCCCACTTCCAGGAATATATCCCAAGAAACTAGAAACATCAATTATAAAGGACATGTGCACCCCTATGGCCACAGCAGCATAATTCACCATAGCTAAGATTAGAATCTTTTCTTTATTGTGAATTTCTGAAATTTCACAATAATGTGCATTAGGATAGGCTTTATATCATTCATTTTGCTGGGCACGTGGGTGGGCTCCTTAAATCAAGGAAATTTATAGTCTTTTGACAACACATTCCCCTTCCTTTTTTCTTTTATCTTTTGGAAACTCCTATTATTTAGATATATTATAATCATTTTTTAATATTCTTTTCCTTGCTTCCTTATTGTCCCACTCAATTTAGTTATTTTCTGAGGTATTTTCTAGACATCATCTTTTAAGTCATATGTTAACTTTTTCATTCTATTGTGTTTTTAATTTGAGAGCAGTTCTTGTTTCCTGATTACTCTTTCTATAGCATAGTCTTCTTGTTTTATGGAAGAATTTCCTGTTTATCTCTGAAAATCTATATAAAAGCCAAGTGACGCCAAAATCGGTTTGGCTCAGTGGTAGAGCATCGATCTTCCGACAGAAGGGCCCTGGGTTCGATTCCGGTCAAGGGCATGTACATTGGTTGCGGGCACATCCCCAGTGGGGAGTGTGCAGGAGGCGGCTGGTCAATGTTTCTCTCTCATCGACATTTCTAGCTCTCTCTCTTCCTCTCTGTAAAATATCAATAAAATATATATATTTTTAAAAAGCCAAGTGACTAGAACAATGGAACAACTGGAACAACCTGTTGCTATGATGCGCAATGCGGTGACCAACTGGACCAATGGGGGCCCAGATCAATCAGCACCCCCAATTGCCTGCAGTCTCTCTCCTCAGCCAGCCCCATCCAGATTGCTCCCTCCCCCCAGTTAGGGATGGGGCTGGCAGGCCAACCTCCTACCTCCCTCTCCCCCCACCACCTGCCTGGCCCGGATAAGCCCCCATCAGGGCAGGGCAGCCAAACCCCATCATGTATGAATTCATGTACTGGGCCTTATATTTGCTCTTACATTTTCTTCTGCTCACTTGCATTTCCTTTAATGCATGACCTAAGATAGAAGGGATGAGGCAGCTGGTCGATGTTTCTCTCTCATCAATGTTTCTAGCTCTCTAGCTCTCTCCCTTCCTCTCTGTAAAATATCAATAAAAATATTTTTTTAAAAAAAGAAGATCTACAACATTGTTTAGGTTGGAAGATACTCAAGTTATTAAGCGAGCACTTGCATTCAAGTCCTTTATTGATGATGCTGACTTCTCTAAATACAATCTTTCCAACATGATTGCTATGGATGAAACTGAGGTGTTTATGGGCCAATCATTTCAAACAACAATTGAGCAGCGGGGTGCCTCCTTAGTGTACATTCCCTCCACTGCTTACGAAGGTGCAGGTGTTTCCTGTATTTTGGCAATTCATCTGGATGGAACTAAAATCCCACCTTTAATCATTTCTAAGGGCAAGAAGGAAAAGATTGAATGTGTTTTGGGCGTCTTTATTCTTGAAACTGAAAAATACTGGGCCACACAAGCAGTTATAAGGAAGTGGGTCGATTTAATGCTGCAGCTTGTTATGCGAGTGAGCCAAAGAGGTCTGCTAGTCTGGGATGCAGCCAGCACTCACCGCGCTAAAGACATGAAGACATTTCTTTTTAAAAAAATATATTTTATTGATATTTTACAGAGAGAAAGGGAGAGAGATAGAGAGCTAAAAATGTCGATGAGAGAGAAACATCTACCAGCTGCCTCCTGCACACCCCTTACCGGGGATGTGCCTGCAACCAATGTACATGCCCCTGACCGGAATCGAACCCAGGACCTTTCAGTCTGCAGACCTATGCTCTACCACTGAGCCAAACTGGCTTTGGCATGAAGACATTTCTTCACAAAAGAAAAGTCGATCAGATAATGATTCCCTCAGGAATGACGGCCTATCTCCAGACTCTTGATATTCCAATAAACAAGCCATTCAAAGACAATTTGCACATGAAAATTAATGACTACATTGAAAATAGAATGAAGAGAAATCAGCGTGGAAACTTTGTGAAACCTAAACTGCAAGAAGCTGTGACTTGGGTGAAGAATTCATGGGAGAAAATCACTGACAGTTGCATTGCAAATGCACTGTGAGCAGGTTACCTTGACAAGAAGTACTCATTTAAAGACAGTGCTATGGCTAAACATGAGAGATTTGGTCCACTGATTCTGAAAGAAATGGAGTCACAAGAAATTCACCACGAAATTCAGGAATTGGATTGTTATGATGATGTTCCAAAAGATGATGACATGATTGTCATTGAATAAATGAGTAAATTCTTCATACTGTAGGATTCACAATTTGTCTGATTTGTGTTGACAACTACCGTACTACAGTACCGTATACAGGTAATAAATTTCCTTTATTTTCATTTAACAATAAATGTGTACCATATTCTTCTTCATGGAAAAATAAGACATCCCCTGAAAATAAGACCTAGCACATCTTTGGGAGCAAAAATTAATATATGATACTGTCTTATTTTCGGGGAAACAGGGTATGTATATTTCTTATTATAAATCCAATATCACACACTACCTAGTCCCAATGAGACCAGGGGAGAATGCTGATATCAGAACCCAGAAGAGAGTATGTGTAGAAGAGGCTGCTCAGTGAGCTTGGTGAAGAAACACAAGGGAGGGTCAAGGAATTAAATACCCTGACCTCCCCTTTTTTTCACCTTCCAGACTCCCACTAGGGCTTCCTATTGGCCAAAATGAACTGGAGCCAAGGCAAGAGGAGAGTTCTGTTGATGTGCCCCTATAGGTAAGCCTCCAGACTGACAGTAGTGGGGAGAAGCTAAAATGCAAACCAAAGATATCTGACACCTGCTTTTAAGTACCCCCTCCCTTTCCTTCCTTCCTTCCTTCCTTCCTTCCTTCCTTCCTTCCTTCCTTCCTTCCTTCCTTCCTTCCTTCCTCTAAACTTTATTAACCTTTGTACCAAGCACTGTGTTAAATGGTTTCCAAAATTTCTATTAACCCTTAAAATTTCTCTCTTAAAAAGTCAGGGAATCTTGCTTTTCCCTAAGCAATTGTCCTCCATTGTGTTGACCTTTCAGCAGTTTTCAACTTTTTTAATGGAAGAGGATTTTAAAAGTGAAACCTCACAGGAATCCTAACATATGAAACTAATAAAGCAGTATTTATTAGTAGACATTTTAAAATGCAAATTTACAATATGGCTTTATTATTAGGTTAAGTGAGGAGAAAAATAATGAGCTTTTATTTTTATTTTATTTTATTAAGGCAGTTTGAGACCAGTTTTATTGGCCCACATTGGCATCAGCAACTGCAAAATGGACAGAGTTTGACAACCACTGGTACAGGTGACTGAGAAAACATGGAGCTTCAGTTTTTTCCAAACTACAACTTCAGGCAATGCCTTCTTTTTGTCATTAGAATCTGGCTGCTAGATCACATAAAATACTACTACTGACATCTACAGTTTTCCAGTCACCTGGTCAGGAGATTATCCCTCTGAAAATTCATTCTTTATGCCTCAGTTAGTAAATACTTTGGAACAACTTAGCCCAAGAAATGAAGGCTCTTGTTAAAAACATAGAGATTTAGAAATCCAGGATGTGATTAGCAATGCTGGCATTTTGCCAAATGAGCAGTTAACAAGGGCCAAATAAAAAACATGTGCTGATTAGTAATCCCTGAGCTTACAAAATGGGTTAGACCCAATCCTAACAATCCCCATGACAGACCAGAAAATTCTTAAGCTATTGTAGTTGTAAAAAAAAGTTTTAGTCTAATCAAAATTTATTCATTGCCTCTGCTCATAAAGAAATATTTCCCATAAAATTATTTATATTTAAATTTCACAGATTGGAAATCTCCTGAGTGCTCTCATAAAATTAAACTTTGAACCTGTTTGTTTTAAAAACTTTTTATGTAAAGTTTAGTCATTATTCATTTGTTCATTTAACAAATATTTGAGTGCAGGTTATGTATCAAGATCTTTTCTAAATTCTGGTGGAAAGTCTCAGGAAGCTATTTCAGAAAGAACACTAGCTCTAAAGTTGGGTGGAACTGGTGTACAAGTTTGGAATGCATTTTGTTCATTAAAAGAATACCAAAATTATAGGGTGGGGCAAGAATAGGTTTATAGTTATTTGCATGGAAAATAATACAATAATTAATAAAACAAGAATAAACTGTGTTTTGTGTACTTGCAACTGTAAACCTACTTTTGCCTCACCCTGCATACTGCCTCAAATTAGCCTTTTAATTTTTGTCAATTATCAGAAGTCTGGAGGGAAGCAGCTGCTGCCTGTGGTTCTGGGCTTGGGCCATGAGGAGCCACATCTCTGCTGTGCTCCTGGCATTTCTCTCACACTCATCACTTTGTGGTGACCAGATGGCTCTGAGGGAAGGAAGAATGTGAGCACATGGGTTGGTGACAGTGATGTTGGATAATGGTTCTGATGAATTAAAAATTCTGTTTGGTACACATAGGGTGATGTGACGACACTCAGCACATGGGTCCTGTAGGAACTTAGGGATACAGAACTGGGTTTGAATACAGAAATCAGAATCGAGGAGGATTGAAGGGGCAAGCAACAGGAGGAATCTAAATTGAGAGGTTGGGAATAGTTTCCTCCTACATCTGAGAGAAATACTTCTGTAAACAGGAGATAGTCTGAAGGGCAGGTGACTGCAAATGGAAAAGATGACATATCATTAAAGTGGGAGGTGAGATCCTCTAGAAGGGGGTAGGGCTATGCTGAGTGGAAACAACCAGTGCAAAAACATGTGAGGGCTGTAGAAAGCTGGCTCAGCTGGTCTGCAGATTCCCAAAATTTTCACAGCAGCAGTTCAGGGTGTGAGATTGAAAACGGGGCTAGAGGATGTGGATGACACAGGGTTGTTGATGGCCATGGAACAAAGGAGTCAGGAGTGTCCATGATGACCAGGTAGAAGGAGCAGACTAGAATCCAGGCCAGGCAGGAGGAGCATTTGGAGAACCCACCCTCTATGATTAAGCCCCATGGGCCAGGTTCCCTTCTGTTCCTGGGCCCACTATCCCTTGGGGTTGTTATCTCCCTTCAGGACCAACTGCAAGATTCCAGGGGATGGTGAGTTTTCCCAAGAGAAAATAGATAGGATAGTGGGAAGCACAACCAGGAAGAAGTTGCCTGGCTCCAGGTTCTAGTAAAATTCTTGTGTAACAGAACTTTAGCTACAGATCTGGATTATTTCTGAGAGGTCAACTCCAAGTCCTGATGTAGTGACATATTCTCTTTTATTTTTATACCTTGTCTCTTATTCTTGTATTTTTAAGAGTGGGACAATGCAAACCTCCTCTGTCTTTTATGAGGGTTTTAACTTAGAAGAACATGCTGATATCTCTGTAAAGAAGTCCCCTTCCACCTGTTCCAAGCAGCAGAGGCACTGATGCAGAATAATCCAACCTGTCACAGGATAGTCATTTACACTTCTGTGGCCTTAAAGAGTCACCCCTGGTTCCTAGGAAGTTCCTCAAACTCTTACAGCCCTCAGGAAGTGGGGGACTAGGACACTGTGAATGACTGAAGGATGTATTGTGGATAGAGATTCAAGTCTAAGAAAAGTAGGAGGATGTGACTGGAGAACACCAAGAGTGCTGACTATGAAGTCTTTCAAGTGGAAGGAGCAGTGCCATGAAGGTCTCAGAATTGCTGAAATCAAATGACAGCTCTTATCTCTCTACATCTTCACTTGAGAAAATAAGTTCAAGTTTCTCCTTAGTAAAGAAAGATGGTTTCACTAGTCCTACAGAATTTTAGTACCAGAAGGTCATCTACTGGCATCCAATTCTGAAACTGTCTGGGCAGCTAAATGCTTGGGTGCTCCTCACAGTCACAGGGATAGAGTTTATTACTCAGTGAAGCAGTTTATTTCTTTCTGGACAGAACTTATACCTGGACAACTGTCTCTGATACAAGATTGTTATTTGCTTCCAATGTTGCTTTTTATTTATTTGCCCCAGTTTTATTTATTCTCTGTTGTCTCATGAGGTAGATACTTTTCTTTCAAATGAGGGTCTGTCCAATGTTTCAATATTCTTCTCAGATATCCACAAATACAGTACTTTCTTGTTTGAGACCAAACAGCCTCACTTCTCTAACATCCCCTTCAGTGGCCATGGTTTTGGGCTCTCACTATGCTGGTATTCATGGCTCAGGTGGTCATGCAAGCATGAGGCACCCAGACCTGGACACAGAATTTAGGATGTAGGGTGACTAGGATAGAGAATAGTAGGATGATTTCCTACTCTAAACTGGACACCAGGATACAACTACTATAGCCCAAGACTGCATTCATCTCTGCTGAGGCTATAACCCCATCTTCTGGGATTTCAGTATACTACCACTTAGCTGTTTTCTTCTTGTGGTTTCACAACTACACATATACATAAAACTCCTATGATGTCTGGTGCAGAATCTCATACCTCTTTCTGACACGTTATTATTGCCAAGTGTCATGACTAGTGCTCCCATTTCCCTAACTGAGGTATTATATTAGTTCAGTTTTGTATAGTGATATTAATTGAGTCATTGCCATGTGCCAATAATTGTATTAGATGCTAAGATGAAAGCAGAGAACACAAATGAATCAGGGTGTGATTTCTATCCTAGGACAGCTTGCTGGCTGAAGAGAGAAAACACCCACCTATGTACACCATTAAAATGTGATATAGGAAGAATTGTAACATACAAATACAGTGGTTATGGGTGCCTAGGTGAAGGCCTCTTGGCCAAAACTGAAAATTCAGGGAAGGGTTCCCAGAAAGAGATGCAATTTGATGTAATAATTAGAGGGCACTGGGAAGAATGTGAGAAGACAGGACAGAAAGAGCAGAGTCAAGGACACAGAAAGCCTAGTGGTGTATGGGGCGCTACAAGTTATTGGGCAGTATTAGAGCATCAAGTACTAGAAAAAGGAGGTTAACGTCACTGAATACCTCACTGTCCACCTTGAGTTTGACACAGTAGGCAATGGGGAGCCCTGACATCTTTCAAGAAGATGGGAAAGTAATCAGATTTTCCTTTATCACTCTGGCCCCAGTAGGAAGAATGGGTTTTTCAGATGTCTAATCTGGAGGCAAACAAATGAACTGGATCTAACACGTTCAGTCAAGCAAGAGATGTTGAGGGTGTAAAAGGATGGGCAGATCAAGCATTGTAATGAGTATAATTGGCAAGCCTTGATTGTGGAGAGCCATGAGTGACAGAGAACAACAATAACAAAAAATCCAGATTAATTCCCAGAAACTTGGAGTGAATGGTTAGGAGGATGGTGATATATCTAGCTGAGAGGGTAGAGAAGATGTATGGGGAACCATGAGTTTAAGTTTAACATGTGTAAATTGAATTGCTTATTAAACATGCAATTATAATGTTCAACAAATAATTGGGTTTATGTATCTCCATGTTACAAAAGAGACCAGACTGGGAGATGAGTTCTTAGTTCTTCAATGGGAGTTAAAATCATGAGAAGAGATGAGCTACTACAAGAAGAGTATGTAAAGAAAGAGCAAAAGATCAAATACAACTAAGAAGTGCACCAATATTTAAGGCAAATTTTACAAACAAATTCAGCAGTTTTGCTTTGGTTGACATAACCAAATGTGAAATCTTTGTCAACATATAAAAATCAGTATATTTCGCATGAAAATAAAAATTTCTAGATTATCTTAAAATCAGGAGATCTGGATTCACTGGGCTTGCATTTGCACATAGCAATATTCTGCCAAAACTAGGTATAAGCTTCTGCTTATATTGTTTATTTTTAACTTAAATTTTTTTATTGTTGAAATTATTACATATGTCTCCCATTTCATCTCATTAACCTTCTCCAGACCACCCCCACCTTCCATGCCAGGTCTTTCCCACCCCATTATCTGTGTCCTTAGGTTATGCATGTATGCATAAAAGTTCTTCAATCACTTCTCACTCACCCACTCTCCCTAGCCGTCCCTCTGAGATTCCAAAATCTGTTCCATGTTTCTGTGTCTCTGGATCCATTTTTTTCATTAGTTTATTTTGTTTATTAGATTCCACATATGAATGAGATCATGTGATACTTGTCTTTCTCTGACTGGCTTATTTCACTTAGCATAATATTCTTCTGGTCCCTCCATGCTGTCTCAAAGGGTAAGAAATCCTTCTTATTTATTGCTTATAGTATTCCATCGTATAAATATATCACATCTTTTTTATCCACTCATCTACTAAGGACACTTATGTGCTGTTTCCAGATCATAGCTACTGTAGATTGTGGTGCTATGAACATAGGGTGCATACATTCTTTCTGATCGGTATTTCAGGTTTCTTTAGGATATACTCCTAAAAGTGGGATCACTAGGTCAAATGGAAGCTCCATATTTAATTTTTTGAGAAAACTCCATACTATTTTCTATAGTGGCTGCACCAGTCTGCAATACCACCAGCAGTGTATGGGGGTGGGGAGTCCTTTTTCTCCACATCCTCACCAGCACTTGTCATTTGTTGATTTGTTGATGGTAGCCAGTCTGACAGGTATGAGGTAATACCTCATTGTCGTTTTAATTTGGATCTCTCTGATGATCAATGACTTTGAGCATTTTTTCATATGTCCTTTGGTCATCTGTATGTCCCCTTTGGAGAAGTGTCTATTTAGGTCCTTTATTTATTTTTAAAAATATATGTTTATTAATTTCAGAGAGGGAGAGATAGAAACATCAATGATGAGAGAGAATCATTGATCAGCTGCCTCCTGCATGTTCTCTACTGGGGATTGAGCCCACAATCTGGGCATGTGCCCTTGACTGGAATTGAACCCAGTATTCTTCAGTCTGCAGGCCAGTCTCTATCCACTGAGCAAAACTGACTAGGGCATAGAACCTTTGCCCATTTTTCTTTTTTTTTTTTTAAAAAAAAAATATATATATTTTATTGATTTCTTACAGAGAGGAAGAGAGAGGGATAGAGAGTTAGAAACATCGATGAAAGAGAATCATCCATCAGCTGCCTCTTGCACACCTCCTACTGAGGATGTGCCCGCAACCAACGTACGTGCCCTTGACCGGAATCGAACCCGGGACCTTTCAGTCCCCAGGCCTACGCTCTATCCATTGAGCCAAACCGGTTTCGGCTTTTGCCCATTTTTCAATTGAATTGTTTGTATTCCTTCTGTTAAGTTGTATGTATTTCTTATATGTTTTGGATATTAACCCTTTATCAGATGTATAATTGTCAAATATGGTCTCCCATATAATGGGCTCCCTTTTCATTTTGTTGATGGTTTGTTTGCTTGTTTTTGCTATGCAGAAGCTTTTTATTTTTATGTAGTCTCATTTGTTTATGTTCTCCTTAGAAGATGTATCTGTAAACATTCCATATAATAAAAAGCTAATATGCAAATAGTCTCCTCGGGAGTTCAACTGACCGGGAGTTCAACCACTCACTATGATGTTCACTTACCACCAGGGGGTGGCGCAGAATGAAGAAAGGCCCTGAATGGCAGCTGGCAGGTGGGGGAAGGAAGGTCCCAATTGGCCCTGATTGCCAGCTAGGCCTAGGGACCCCTGAAAATAAGACCTAGCACATCTTTGGGAACAAAAATTAATTAATATAAGACACTGTCTTATTTTCGGGGAAACAGGGTATTAACATGGGGGTGCATATATCCTTTCTGATTGGTGTTTCTAATTTCTTTATTCCTCGTAGTGTGATTACTAGGTCAAATGGGAGCTCCATTTTCAGTTTTTTGAAGAAGCTCCATACTGTTATCCACAGTGGTTGCACCAGTCTGCAATCCCACCAGTAGTGCACAAGGGTTCCTTTTTCTTCACAACCTTGCCAACACTTGTCATTTGTTGATTTGTTGATGTTGGCCATTCTGACAGGTATGAGGTGGTACCGCATTGTCGTTTTTATTTGTATCTCTAGGATAATTAGTGACTTTGAGCATGTTTTCATGTGCCTCTTGGCCTTCCTTCGGTCTTCTTTTGAAAAGATTCTATTTAGTTCCATTGCCAATTTTGTAATTGGATCATTTATCCACCTTTTATTAAATTGTATAAGTTGCCTGTAAATGTTGGAGATTAAACCTTTATCAGTGATAACGTTGGCAAATATGTTCTCCCATACAGTGGGGTTTCTTGTTGTTTTGGTGATGGTTTCTTTTGCTGTGAAAAAGCTTTCTATTTGATGTAGGCCAATTTGTTTATTTTCTCTTTATCTTCCATTGCCCTAGGGGCAGTATCAGTGAAAAAGTTCTTTTGGCATGTCTGAGATTTTGCTGCCTGTGGATGCCTCTAGTATTTTTATGGTTTCCTATCTTATGTTTAAGTCCTGTATCCATTTTGAGTTTATTTTTGTGTATGGTGTAAGTTGGTGCTCTAGTTTCATTCTTTTGCATGTATCTGTCCAACTTTCCCACCACCATTCGTTGAAGAAACTGTCTTGACTCCATTGTGTGTTCATGCCTCCTTTGTCAAATATTAATTGAGCATAGTGGTTTGGGTGGATATATGCATTTTCTATTCTACACCATTGGTCTATATGTCTGTTCTTGTGGCAGTACCAGGCTGTTTTGAGAACAGTGGCTTTCTAATATAGCTTGAAATCTGGTATTGAGATTCTTCCTATTTTATTCTTCTTTCTCAGGATTGCTATGGCTATTCGGGATCTTTTTTTATTCCAGATGAATTTTTGGAGAATTCTTTCTAGGTCTGTGAAATATGCTGTTGGTATTTTAATGGGGAAAGCATATTCAATATAGATTGCTTTGAGTAGTATGGACATTTTAATGATGTTGATTCTACCAATCCATGAACATGGTATGTTCTTCCATCTGTTTACATCTTCCTTTATCTCTTTTTTCAGTGTCCTGTAGTTTTCTGCTTATATATCTTTTACCTCCTTGGTTAAGTTTCTTTCTAGGTATCTTAATTTTTGATGCGATGCTAAATGGGATTGCTTTTTGAGTTTCTTGTTCTATAAATTAATTATTGGTGTATAGAATTGCCATAGATTTCTTGGTGTTAATTTTGTATCCTTCTACATTGCCAAATTCATTTATTAAGTGTAATAGTTTTTTTGATGGAGTCTTTCAGGTTTTTTAAGTATAATATCATGTCATCTGCAAATAAGGACAACTTTATTTCTTCTTTTCCAATTTGGATGCCTTTTATTTCTTCTTCTTGTCTGATAGCAATGGCTAATACTTCCAGTACTATGTCAAACAGATGTGGTGAGAGTGGGTATCCCTATCTTGTTCCTGTTCTTCGGGGAAATGGTTTTAGTTTTTGCCCATTGAGTATGATGTTTGCTGTGGGGTTTTCATATATAGCTTTTATTATGTTGAGGTATGATCCATCTATTCCCAACCTTGCTGAGAGTTCTATCAAGAAAGGGTGTTGGATTTTGTCAAATGCATTTTTTGCATCAATGGATATGACTAAGTGATTTTTATCTCTCAGTTTGTTTATGTGATGTATCACATTTATTGATTTGCGGATATTGTACTATCCTTGCATTCCCGGAATAAATCCTCCTTGGTCATGGTGTATGATTTTTCTGATGTATTGCTGGATCTGATTTGCTAGAATTTTGTTGAGGATTTTGGCATCTATATTCATGAGGGATATTGGCCTGTAATTGTCTTTCATTGTGTTGTCTTTATCTGGTTTTGGTATTAGGGTGATGCTGACTTCATAGAAGGATTTTGGAAGTGTTCCTTCCTCTTGAATTTTTTGGAATAGTCTAAGGAGGATAGGTTTTAGTTCTTTCTTGAATGTTTGGTAAAACTCTCCTGTGAAGCTGTCTGACCCCAGGCTTTTGTTTGCCATAAGCTTTTTGTTGACTGCTTCAATTTCTTTCATAGTTATTGGCCTATTGCGCTCTTTAGATTCTTGCTGATTGATTTTTGGAAGGTTATATTTTTCTAGGAATATGTCCATTTCCTCCAGGTTGTCCAGTTTGTTGGAAGAGTTGTTTGTAGTATTTTGTAACAATCCTTTGTATTTTGGCGGGGTCTGTTGTTATTTCACCTCTTTCATTTCTGGTTTTGTTTATTTGGGTCTTCTCTCTGTTTTGTTGGTTAGCCTGGCTAGAGGTTCATCAATATTGTTTATCCTTTCAAAGAACCAGCTCTTGGTTTTGTTGATATCTCGTATTGTTTCTTTGATTTCTATGTCATTTACCTCCTCTCTGATCTTTATTACTTCCTTCTTCCTGCTTACACTGGCCTTTCTTGTTGCTCTCTTTCTAGCTCTTTGATTTGAAGGGTTAGGTAATTTATTACCATTGTTTCTTGTGGGCGTTTGTTTGTTTGTTTTTTGCAGTGGGCTTGTCGAGCTATGAACTTCCCTCTCAAAACTGCTTTTGTTACGTCCCATAGATTTTGGAATGTTATGTTTTCATTGTTATTTGTTGCCATGATGTTTTTCTATTTCTTGCTTGATCTCTCTGGTAATCCAGTCATTGTTTAATAGAATGCTGTTTAGTCTTCATGTGTTTGATTTTTTGAATTGTTTTTATTTTTTATTTCAAGTTTTATTCCACTGTTATCTGAGAAGATACTTGGTATGATTTCTATCTTTTTGAATTTGAGGAGACTTTGCCTATGTCACAGCATATGGTCTATCTTTAAAAATGACCCATGTGCACTTGAGAAGAATTTATATTCTGTAGCTTTGGGATGAAATGTTCTGAAGATGTCAATTAATTCCATCTAGTCTAATAAGTCATTTAGGATTGATGTTTCTTTGGTGATATTTTGTTTAGAGGATTTGTCCAATGGTGAGGTGATTTTATTGCTGTCAATATCTCCCTTGATATCCACAGGAGTTTTTTTTTTTAATGTGTTTGGGTGCTTTTGTATTAGGTGTGTATATATTAAATATAGCTATTTCTTCTTGATGGATTGCTCCCTTTAGTATTATGAAGTGGCCTTCCTTATCTCTTTTTATGTCCTTCACTTTGAGATCTAATTTGTCTGATATAAGTATTGCTATCCCAGCCTTTTTTTCCCATTTCCATTCGCCTAGAAAACCTTTTTCCATCCCTTCACCCTCAATCTGTGTGTGTCTTTTTTTCTGAAGTGGGTTTATTGTAGACAGCAGATACATGGGTCTTGTTTTCTTATCCAATTCATTACCCAATGTATTTTTATTTGGGCATTTAATCCATTTATATTTATAGTTATTATTGATAGCTACTTATTTGTCGCCATTCTTATTCTTTACCACTGTTTTCCTTCTTCATTTGCTATATTCTTTTTTTACAGCAGACCCTTTAGCATTTCTTATGTTGCTGGTTTAGTGGTGATAAATTCCCTTATGTAGTCTTTTTTTGTCTTGAAGCTCCTGATTTCACATTCAATTTTAATTGATAGCCTTGCTGGGCACAATATTCTTGGATTCAGACCCTTCCTTTGTATGACTTTGTATATCTCATTCCATTCCTTCTGGCCTGAGGAGTTTCTGTTGAGAAATCAGTTACTAGTCTGATGGGGGTTCCTTTATATGTAACTTTCTGTCTCTGGCCACTTTTAAGATTCTTACTTTGTCATTCATGTTTGCCAATTTAATTACAATGTGCCTTGCCATTGGTTTTGGGGGGTTCATTTTGCTTGGAACTCTGTAAGCTTCTTGGATTTTTGTGTGTTTTTTCTTCCCTATATCAAGGAAGTTTTCTGTCATTATTTCTTCAAAAAGGTTTTCTATTCCTTGCTTAATTTCCTCTTTTTCTGGAACCCCTATTATGCAGATGTTGTTTTGTTTCGTGTTGTCCCAAACTTTTCTTAGGATCTTCTGCTTTTTAATTTTTTATTTTTTTATTTTGTGTGTGTGTGTGTGTGTGTGTGTGTGTGTGTGTGTGTGTGTGAAGCTGCTCTAATTGGGTATTTTTCCCACCTAGTCTTCTAATTCACTGTTGTGGTCCTCTGCTTCTTCTAGGCTACTCTTAATGCTTTCTATTGATTTCTTTACAGCAGTGATGTTATTTTTCATTTCCTCTTGGTTCTCACTCATATTGTTGAATTTGTCTTCCATTCTTTTCAGACACCTTATGACCATTTCTCTGAATTTTTTCTCTGACATGTTGCTATCCTCTATTTTGTTTACTTCATTTTCTGATGATGCCTGCTTTTCTTTCACATGTGAGCTGTTTCTTTGTCTCCCCATGTTCTCTCTTCTCTGGATGTCTGGTTATGTAGTTCTCTCTCTCCTTTCTGTGGTGGAGTGTAGATCTCCTTTGAAACTTGTGTTTGTGCCAGTTTGGGACTGGTGTTCTGGGGCTTGCAGCTGTTCAGTGGCTGCTACAGTTATAACTTTTCAAGCTCCCAACAAGATCCACTTTCTCCTTCATGATGGCGTTGTCTCCACATCCTAGCCAGTCACTCTGAGAGTGAACCCAGCCGCAGTGGCAGCTGCCTGGTCAGGTGAGCCCCATTCAGCAGTCCCCCACCTTCTCCTGGAGTTTAGCTGTCCCTTAACTTGCCAACAAATAAGAAGAAATATTTTAATATCATTATTTGCCTTTTTATCTGTAATAGAAGTGTCAACCAAATTCAGGATAGAAAATGACAGATTGAAACACATGCATGCAGTTGGCACCAGCAAGAGCTATATATGTATTGTGCATATGCCTATCAACTTAGCCTTTTATATATAGAGAGAGTAAACTTGCTTAATTAGACCTGCTTCCTGATTTAGCTAAACTTTTTCTAGCCCAGCTAAGCACCCCAATTTCTCTTTCTGGTAATTGTCAGCAGCATAGCAGTAAATATCAATACAAAGCAGATTGTTATTGTAAATCACACTGGGAGAACAGAGTGTAAAACATTCAACTGCAGCAGTGTTTGATTATATTTTATGCAGTGAGAAAACCAAAAGTAATTTTCAAGGTCCACCATTTCTTACTTCTTTTCAGTCAGGTCAAGTTTCTAAGTTTTCTAAATCTTTGTTTTCCGGCTAATGAAGAGGAAATAGGATTCCACTGACTCTCCTATCTACCTACACCAGAACTTTTGGATCAAATGAGGTGAAGCATGGGAAAATGCTTCACAGACATTTGGTTAAAGTGTAACATGTTTTCACTTGGCTATAAAGCAAGTGTGTTTCTGAGCAAAAGAAACTCTAAGGAGACTAGTAGCTAGGGATAGGAAGCCGGGCATTGCTATGTGATGTCATTACCTGGTCCTATTGCCACTGTTTCTGTGCTGTGCTGTACTGGGCAGTGCTGTGTTGGGCTGTAGCCTGAATTTTGAGCCATGGGGTCTTGGCAGTATTGGCTGTGAGTTAGTGGACTGTCACTCCAGGATGGTGGCGGGGCATGTGTCCCACTTGGAGGAAGCCAAATGTTGCTTTTTTGGCATTAGGTCTATGGTGCTTTTTCTCTGTGAATGGCCAGTGCATGTCACAGCAGCTCTTGCTGTCTGAAGAAGAAAACATACAATGCTCCATATCTGCTTATTCCTTTTCCCTTCTCTTACTACAGATAAACACGGTGCTAATGAGTTCTTACTGTGTTTCTCCTGACTCTCAGAAGCATTTTTAATGTCCAGATTAAGAATTTTCTAAGGGCAGAATAAAGCAATATTCCTTTTGAGAAACCTTTCTAAAGGACTCATGGAGACGGGGGATCTTGGGCTGAGAATCAGTTTGCACTTAATGTCTTCTCCAGCTATTGCACTGGCAGCTGAATGAGGTCAGATTTTCCTCTTATGCAATATGATGGGACAATTCAGCTGATTATGAGTGTAGCAAATTTCCCTAGAGCTACATAGGAGAGAGCTACCAGTAAGTACATAAACACATATGGAGACTTGGAGACTTCAAAGAGAGCCTAAATACTCTGAGGGACATGTCATGCCTGGGGAAAATTAGCTGGGTCAGCATCTGCCTTGGGATCCCCTTGCCTGCTGGTGAGGCCCTGGCATTGATCACATTTCTTGAGGAACCCAAGTTTCTTCTCCAAGGATGGTCCAGTTCACCCCCCTGTGTGAGAGACATATCCATGGTACCAGCTACCATGATGCTTTAACCTCAGTATGAACTGAAAACTCAGATAACAGCTGTGGGCAACTGAACCATGAGAGGAGGGTCCCTTTTGGCCAAAAGGTTCAGAGGGGCCAATGTAGCCTGCTCAGGTGCCTTCCCAGGGGGACATCTATACAGTGGAAGGAATCCTTTCATGTCATTTTTTAAAATGACATAAAAAAACCTTTCATGTCATTTTTAAATTGCTGCCAGACATTCAAAGAATTGGTTTGTAAGTTTGTTTGGGATAATTGTACATTATGCTGTTGTAATTCTAAAATATCAAGAGATGTGTTTCTTTTGTCTCTGAGCACCAAAGAGATGATTTTTTATTGATCCCCAAGGGTGCAAGGTATTATTATACATCATGGGGGTAACACAAACCTGGGGAAAATTATAATTACATTGTAGAATAATATCATGTAAGGATATTATTTGCTCTAGGCCATGGCACTTCCATTTCAAATTGGTTGTCAATTTCTTTAGTTACATTTTCTGCACCACTCCCCAGGAGCAATTAGTGATAGTCCCTTCCTTTGGTGTCCACACAAGCCAGAAACCTCTCTTTAATTTTATACACAAAGGAGCAGTGGTTTGATTTTTGTGTTATAAAGAAGGGAAGCTGGGTGGTGACCCCTTTGTAATTATATTTCTTTGCCCCACTCATGGTCCTCCTGGATGACCAAGGTGCTTAGTATCATTGGTGACTGCATTAATTGGGGGTATCAGCCCACATAAGGGTTCCCACCCATGTAGGGTTAGGATCATAAGTCCAAAATACTCCCCCATTAGCCCCAGGGAATATTATTGTACAGCTGATGACTGCTAGCATGGCAGGAAAGATATTCTCAGGTGTTCTTGGGGTTCTGGTTACCTCACACTTTCTTTTTTCTTTTTTCTTTTATTTTATTATTGTTATTATTATTATTATTATTATTATTATTTGAAATATGTGGCTTTATGCCCCCTTACCCTCTACCCTCCGTTCATGCCCCACGCTCCTGTTATCTGTGTTCGTTGATTAGGCTCATATGTATGCACTCAAGTCCATTGGTTGCTGTCTCCAGAGCAACCAGAGGAAGAGAGAGGGATAGAGAGTTAGAAACATCGATGAGAGAGAAGCATCGATCAGTTGCCTCTTGCACACCCCCTACTGGGGATGTGCCCACAACCAAGGTACATGCCCTTGACCGGAATCGAACCTGGGACCTTCCAGTTCTCAGGCCGACGCTCTATCCATTGAGCCAAACCAGTTTCGGCTGCCCGGCTTATTTCACTTAGCATAATGCTCTCCATCTCCATCCATGTTGTTGCAAATGGTAAGAACTCCTTCTTTTTTACCGCAGCATACTATTCCATTGTGTAGATATGCCACAGTTTTTTAATCTGTTGATGGGCATTTAGGCTGTTCTCAAATATTAGCTATGGTGAATTGTGCTGCTATGAACATAGGGGTGTATATATCCTTTCTTATTGGTGTTTCTAGTTTCTTAGGATATATTCCTAGAAGTGGGATCACTGGGTCAAATGGGAGTTCCATTTTTAGTTTTTTAAGGAAACTCCATACTGTTCTCCACAGTGGCTCACCAGTCTGCATTCCCATCAGCAGTGTAAAAGAATTCCCTTTTCTCTGCATCCTTGCCAACATTTGTCATTTGCTGATTTATTGATGATAGCCATTCTGACTAGTGTAAGATGATACTGCATTATGGTTTTGATTTGCATCTCTCTGATGATTAGTGACTTTGAGCAGGTTTTCATATGTCATATGGCCTTCCTTCTGTCTTCTTTAGAAAACTGTCTATTTAGATAAGTTGCTCATTTTTTTTATTGGGTTGTTTATCTTCTTTTTGTTAAGTTGCATAAGTTCTCTGTAAATGTTAGAGATTAAACCTTTATGGTTGATACTGTTGGCAAATATGTTTTCCCATGCTCTGGGCTTTCTTGTTTTTTTATTTATGGTTTCCTTTGATGTGAAAAAGCTTTTGATTTTGACGTAGTCCCATTTATTTATTTTCTCTTTAGCTTCCATTGCCCTAGGAGCAGTATCAGTGGAGAAGTTCTTTCGGCATATGTCTGAGATTTTGCTGCCTGTGAATTCCTGTAGTATTTTTGTGGTTTCCCATCTTATGTTTAAGTCATGTATCCATTTTGAGTTTATTTTTGTGTATGGTGTAAGTTGGTGGTCTGGTTTCATTTTTTTGCATGTATCTGTCCAATTTAAGCAACATCTTTAATCTCAGCATATCAGAAGAAAGAAAAGGTATACAGACATAAATTACAGGGCAGAATATTTGGGGTCAGCACAATGAATCATTTGTGGATCCAGCAGGAAATAACCCATTCAAAAGGATTGACTGAAAAGCTTTAATGAAGGGACTAGTGACAGAGGTGTGGACAGGTTAATAGAACTAACAAGAGATAGTGGGCACCCAGGGACTAACGACAGCCGGAGGTGTGTACTACTTTAGGCCTAATGAGAACAAAGGGTAGAGGTGGTGCTGTTGGAATAGCAAGCTCAGTAGTCCTGGAAAAGGAGCCACCCATCAGGAGCTGGAGCTTCTTGCAGTCTGGGTCAGAACCATCAGCCAACTGTGGAGAGATAAGTATCTCACCCTCTCTTTCCTCCTACTCTCCAGTCTCTTGTAGGTACCTCCCATGGACCAAAAGCAACAGGAAGCCAGGGGCAGGGGAGTGTGTGTAAGAGAGAACATAAAGGAAGGCTTTCTGTGGCAAAGAGCAAGCCAAAGGAGGGATGGGTGAGCTGGACAGGGCATGTAGTCAAAAGTTAGCACACGTGGTCCCTCACTGCCACTCAGCTGCAGCAATAGCTGACACTATATTCCTTCTGAAAAACAACCATCTGTGCAGCTTGGAAAAACACTAAAGAACTCACAGAGGGGAAGAGATCTCAGGACTGAGACTAAGTTCACACTTAATGTCTTCTCTAGCTATTGCACTGGCAGCTGAATGAGGTCAGGTTTTCCTCTTATGCAATATGATGAGACAATTCAGCTTTCGATGAGTGTAGCAAATTTCCTGAGAGCTCCATAGGACAAGGCTAGACACAGTCCTAGGTCCTTTACATGAACAATCCCACTTCATACTTGTGAAGTGATTTACCACAAAACTAACCAAGTTGAAGCTTCAGGGCCATCTGCTTGTATAACATCTTTCAAGGTCCTTAGAGGAACCCAAAAATGACTTCACACAGTTACATTTTTGAAGACATGTTAAATGTAAGATGTTTACTGATTAAGATGTTGTCTCTTTCCATTCAGGTTTTTCTACTGTCCTGTTCCCTTTTTCAGGTGCCACTCAGTATCTGTGGGAATTGTGGAGATCTGGCTAATGATAAGTTGCATTGGGATTACACGTTGTTTGTTCTCCAGGATAGTTTTAGGTATTTTACAGCCATTCAGTATAAGGATGGCTTCCAGGAATGCTTCTCTGCGCAATCTGCTGATTCATCGTGAAACAACACTTCGGAGCCAGGGACCACATCAGATGAAAGGATCTACAACACATTGGACTGCGTATGTGGCTGTGGATGAGAAACAAGACCTGAAAAAACAGTCAGAAGCCAATCTCTGAAAAAATTTTCAAGTCACCAGATGTGTAAAATTGTAAGAA
The DNA here is from genome assembly GCA_963924515.1 of Vespertilio murinus. NCBI lineage: Eukaryota > Metazoa > Chordata > Mammalia > Chiroptera > Vespertilionidae > Vespertilio > Vespertilio murinus. The sequence continues at coordinate 107,070,868 of OZ004706.1, read as the reverse complement.
GAGGATTGAATTCTCTCTCTTTTTTTAAAAAAATATATAGTTTATTGATTTTCTACAGAGAGGAAGAGAGAGGGATAGAGAGTTAGAAACATCGATGAGAGAGAATCATCAATCAGCTGCCTCTTGCACACCCTCCACTGGGGATGCGCCCACAACCAATTTACATGCCCTTGAATGGGATTGAACCTGGGACCCTTCAGTCTGCAGGCTTACGCTCTATCCACTGAGCCAAACCGGTTTCGGCAGGAGGATTGAATTCTCATTGATGCTTAGAGAAAATGGAAGTTCTCCCTTAGCAAGAATATACTGTATAATGCTATATAATCATAATAACATTATACAATGCCCTCCCCACTTTTCAAATGAGATTTATGTGAAATAAAATAGTAGTATTTCTGTGAAAGTTGGCATAACCTATTATCAACCCAGCTTAAATGCAAGTTATTACAAATTCCTTATCTTATGTGTATTGTAAGTTACACAAGTAAAATAAGAAAAATGTACACTATTCTAAAATAATGTAACAATAGACATGTATAGAGCCTGTCTTACGTGTTTAGCACTATGCTAAGCACTTTATAGATAATTCATTTAATCTTCACAATAACCTTTTGAGGTGGGTATTATTGTTATTCTCTTCCTGGCTTTAATTTTAAAAGTCTAAACCCATTTTGAGACCAAAATTTGAGCTGAGAGATGAGAACTTTTCTGAGAAGCATGATCAAAAACAGACTTTTGTCAGAATAAAGCTCCAAGGGCTGGAGCAGCCTTTAGTGGCTGGGTCCCAGGCAGCAGCTATGATGTACTATCAGTGAGGCCAAAGCATGGTGTGGAAAGAGCTGCATGCAGACCTGAAGGAAGCATGTAGGCTGGGACAGTGAGCAAACACTTCAACAGGAATTAGGAGAATATCTAGCAGGGTAGAGGCCCAAAATTATGATTATGTTGATTTATACAAATTAAAGAAATAAAATTTTGGACCTCTGAACTTGAGGACTAATACAGGGTAGGCAAAAGTAAATTTACATTTGTAAGTATATGATACACAAATTTATTCCTTATTAATTAATGGTATTTTCCATATGAGTAACTGTAAACCTACTTTTGCCCCACCCTTTATTTATATCATCTTTCTAAGTTTATCTCTATGAAAATAAAATCAAAAGAATTATACACCTTAGCTTCACTTCCTTCAAGATCTGGGTTAACTAACAAAAAGAACATCGAGCCAAAACCGGTTTGGCTCAGTGGTACTTCAGTCTGCGGACTGAAAGGTCCCGGGTTCAATTACGGTCAAGGGCATGTACATTGGTTGCAGCCACATCCCCAGTAGGGGATGTGCAAGAGGCAGCTGGTCGATGTTTCTCTCTCACCGACGTTTCTAGCTCTCTATCTCTCTCCCTTCCTCTCTGTAAAATATCAGTAAAATATATTTTTTTAAAAAAACACGCATCGATTTTAGAGCCAAAATTAACTGGTTTCTAATCCCAGTTCTGCCATTTATTAGCTAAATGACCTTGAACATTTTATTAAAATCTCTCCAAGCTTCAGTTTCTTCAATTGTAAAATGGGTGTCATTGAGGGAATTTCTTTAGGCAGTACATTTAAAACTACTCAGCTGCTACTACATAGCAGGCACCTAAATATTGGTTCAATTTTTAAATGAAAATAAAATCTAAACACATTTTCTGGTGAAAAGTGTTGCAGAAGCACAAATTACAGAGTTCCAACATCATCTAGCTAATAGTGTTAAAAAATTTAGAACTCACCCAACATTCCCCCTCCCCTCTGCTTTCTAAACCTGGAAACCAAGAAGGTAAGGGGTATCCATCAGCCACAGCCCTCTGAATATTAATTGACATGAAAGGCATCACAGTCTGTTTGCACAGACCTACTTGACTCTGAGGCAGGTAAATTTGCTTCAGTTAAAACCTAATCTTGCTCGCCTCATTCTCACAATGTTCTCCCTAAAACCAACGAGAAAGAAAAATAGTCTATTTAAGTAAATGATGACAAAGCCTGATTTCAACCAACCATGAATTAAGTCAGATTTCAAATACTGATCACTGTTCCCTGTATAAATGCTGTTGGGAGTACTACCTGCTCCCCACTCTCCTCCTAATAAATGGTGATGTATTCCCCTACCGCCTACTGGCAGTTCATATTTTATATAGACAAATTAAAGAAGTATAGATCTAGACAAAAAAAAATTATTGTTCCCCTACACCTTCTCTCAATTCTCTGTTTCTGGGACTTTTGTCTTTTCCCCAACCATCCATCCAGTGATCACTTTCCTCTTGCTGCCCACTGTGATTTTCCATTCTTGGGCAGCATGCTAGGCTATTAGTATCTCTTTCCTCTCTGGCTTATCTTCTAGCTTCTGCTAAATAATCCTAAAGAAAGATTATAAAAAAAATAAAAATAGCCAAAACGGGTTTGGCTCAGTAGATAGAGCGTCAGCCTGCGAACTGAAAGGTCCTGGGTTCGATTCCGGTCAAGGGCATGTACCTTGGTTGTGGGCACATTCCCGGTGGGGGTTGTGCAGGAGGCAGCTGATCAATGATTGTCTCTCATCGATGTTTCTAATTCTCTATCCCTCTCTCTTCCTCTCTGTGAAAAATCAATAAAATATATATTTTTAAAATAAATAAATAAAAATAAAGGATATCATGAACATTAAATAAATAAATAAATAAATAAATAAATAAATAAATAAATAAATGCTCCTTGGATTATTTTATGGTACTATCAGATTTACAAGTAACTGATCTAATCTCTAATCCTAAATCTAATCTGTCTACCCAATGTTCCTCCTTAGTGGGTTACTGCAAGAGGCAGGCCTTTACTGTTTCACACAGAGCAGTATAGAGTCAGAAGTTTATTGAGCCCTTCATTCAGAGCTGGCCTGGGATGCAGACTCTATAGGGGCCACCAAACCAGTTAACTCAGGTTTCCATACACAACCTTTTGTATAATTTGTAGGCAGGCAAAAATAGGAAATGCCTGGGTAGCTCAGGGTAAGGACCCAGTCAAAGGCACATGATTGGAGCATATGATTGGAGCAGAAAACTATGGTACATCAACACAATGGAATACTATGCCACCATAAGAAAGAAGGAATTATCATCATTATCAGCAACCTGGATGGAATTGGAGAACATCATGTTGAATGAAATAAGCCAGTCAATGAAAGAGAAACACCACATGTCCTCACTCATTTATGGATAATAAAGAACATTATAAACTAATGAACAGAAATATAGATATAGTGACAGTAAAGGAACAAGCAGACTGTCAAGTGACAGCGGGAAGGGGAGGGTGTTCTAGGAAAGATAAGAGATCAACTGAAGGACTGGTATGCATGCATATAAGTACAACCAATAGACACAAAACTCTGGGAAGGGAGGGCATGTATGGGAGATGGGGGGGGGGCGATGGTAAGCAATGTACACATATAATACCTTAATAAAAAAATAATAAAATAAAATAAAAACATTAAACAACAACAACAACAACAACAAGAAAAACACAAAGAACCAGCTCTTGGTTTTGTTGATTTTATGTATTGTTTTTTGGTCTCTCTGTCATTTATCTCCCCTCTGATTTTTATTATTTCCTTCCTTCTGCTTACACTGGGCTTTTTTGTTGTTGTTGTTGTTCCTTTTCTAACTCTTTGAGTTGTAGAGTTAGATAATTTGTCACCTTATTTATTTATTTATTTATTTATTGCAATAGGCTTGTACAGATATAAACTTCCCTCTCAAAACTGCTTTTGCAGTGTCCCATAGATTTTGGATTGTTGTGTTTTCATTGTCATTTGTTGCCAGGATGTTTTTAATTTCTTTCTTGAGTTCTCTGGTAACCCAGTCCTTGTTTAATAGCATGCTGTTTAGTCACCAAGTGTTTGATTTCTTTGGATTATTTTTATTGTAGTTAATTTCTAGTTTTATTCCCCTATGATCTACAAAGATGCTTGATATGATTTCTATCTTCTTGAGTTTGAAGAGACTTTGCCTGTGTTCCAATATGTGCTCTATCTTTGAAAATGGCCCATGTGCACTTGAGAAGAATGTATATTCTGTGGTTTTGGGGTTAAATGTTCTGAAGATGTCGATTAATTCCATCTGGTCTAGTGAGTCATTTAGGATTGATATTTCATTGCTAATTTTTGTTTAAATGATTTGTCCAAAGGTGACTGTGGGATATTAAAATCTCCTACTATGATTGTATTGCTATTAATCTCTCCCTTAATGTCCTCCAGCAGTTTTTTTTTTTAATGTATTTGGGTGTTCCCGTATTGGGTGCATATATGTTTACCCAGGTTATTTCTTCTTGTTAGATTGCTCCCTTTAGTATTATGAAGTTTCCTTCCTTGTCTCTTGTTATGCACTTCACTTTGAGATCTAATTTGTCAGATATAAGTATTGCTACCCCAGCTTTTTTTTTTTCATTTCTGTTCACATGGAAAACCTTTTTCCTTCCCTTCACCCTCACTCTGTGTGCACCTTTTTTCCAGAAGTAGGTTTCTTGTAGACAGAAAATATATGTGCCTTGTTTTCTTTTCTTTTTTTAAGATCTGTATTTCTTTTTTTTAAATAAATACCTATTGATCATATTATTACAAATGTTCCTCATTTTCCCCTCCGTTGCTCCCCTCCACCAGATACCCATCCCACCCTCTGCCCTTTCCACATCCCCCATTGTCCTCATCCATAGGTGCACAGTTTATGTTCAGTCTCTTCCCGCACCACCCACTCCCCTTTTCCCCGAGAATCATCAGTCCACTCTCCTTCCATACCTCTGATTCTATTACCGTATTTGCTGGCGTATAAGACAATTTTTTGGCCCTGAAAAAACACATATTTGCCGGCGTATAAGACGACTGGGCGTATAAGACGACCCCCTAACATTTCCACTAAAAATACAGAGTTTGTTATATACTCGCAATATAAGACTACCCCCCACTTGGAGGCATATTTTTCAGGGCCAAAGGGTCGTCTTATACGCCAGCAAATACAGTATATTCAACAGTTAATACTGTAAATCATGATTTTTATTTTTTAATTTTTTAAATTTTTTATTAAATTATTATCTGTGTACATATATTACCATTGCCCCCCCCCCAAAAAAAAACAAACATTCCCTCCCTCTCCGGAGTTTTGTGTCCATTGGTTATACTTATATGCATGTGTACAAGTCCTTCGGTTGATCTCTTATTTCCCTCATATTTCCCTCCCCTCCCCACTATAATTAGACAGTCTGCTTGTTGCTTTACTGTCGCTATATTTAACTTATGCTTCATCAGTTTATAATGTTCTTTATTATTCATAAATGAGTGAAGTCATGTGGTGTTTCTCTTTCATTGACTGGCTTGTTTCACTCAGCATGACATTCTCCAATTCCATCCAGGTTGCTGCAAATGATGAGAATTCCTTCATTTTTATGGCAGCATAGTATTCCATTGTGTAGATGTACCGTAGTTTTTTGATCCAATCATCTGCCTATGGACACCTAGGCTGTTTCCAAATCCTAGCTATTGTAAATTGTGCTGCTATGAACATAGGGGTGCATATATCCTTTCTGATTGGTGCTCCTATTTTCTTGGATATATTCCTAGGAGTGGGATTACTGGGTCAAATGGGAGTTCCATTTTCAGTTTTTTGAGGAAACTCCATACTGTTCTCCAAAGTGGTTGTACCAGTCTGCATTCCCACCAGCAGTGCACGGGGGTTCCTTTTTCTCCACAACCTCGCCAACACTTATCGTTTGTTGATTTGTTAATGTTGGCCATTCTGACAGGTGTGAGATGGTACCGCATTGTTGTTTTGATTTGCATCTCTCAGATAAGTAGTGACTTTGAGCAGTTTTTCATGTTTCTCTTGGCTTTCCTTCTGTCTTTTGAGAAGATTCTATTTAGTTCCATTGCCCATTTTTTAATTGGCTCATTTATTTTCCTTTTACTGAGTTGAATAAGCTGTTTGTAGATGTTGGAGATTAAACCTTTATCAGTAATATCATTTGCAAATATGTTCTCCCATACAGTGGGCTTTCTTGTTGTTTTGTTGATGGTTTCTTTTGCGGTGAAAAAACTTTTTATTTTGATGTAGTCCCATTTGTTTATTTTCTCTTTAGCTTCCATTGCCCAAGGGGCAGTATCAGTGAAGAAGTTCTTTAGGCATATGTCTGAGATTTTGCTGCCTGTGGATGCCTCTAGTATTTTTATGGTTTCCTGTCTTATGTTTAAGTCCTGTAACCATTTTGAATTTATTTTTGTGTATGGAGTAAATTGGTGCTCTAGTTTCATTCTTTTGCAAGTATCTGTCCAATTTTCCCAACACCATTTATCGAAGAGACTGTCTTGACTCCATTGTATGTTCATGCCTCCTTTGTCAAATATTAATTGAGCATATTGATTTGGGTTGATATCTGGATTCTCTATTCTATTCCATTGATCTATATGTCTGTTCTTGTGCCAGTACCAGGCTGTTTTGAGAACAGTGGCTTTGTAATACAGCTTGAAATCTGATATTGAGATTCCTCCTACTTTACTCTTCTTTCTCAGGATTGCTGATGCTATTTGAGGTCTTTTATTGTTCCAAATGAATTTTTGGAGAGTTCTTTCTAGGTCAGTGAAATATGCCGTTGGTATTTTGATGGGGAGTGCATTGAACCTATAAATTGCTTTGGGAAGTATGGACATTTTGATGATGTTGATTCTACCAATCCATGAACATGGTATGTTCTTCCATCTGTTTACATCTTCCTCTATTTCTTTTTTCAGTGTTGTGTAGTTTTCCGTATATAGGTCTTTTTCCTCCTTAGTTAAATTTATTCCCAGGTATCTTAATTTTCTTGGTGCGATGGTAAATGGGATTGCTTTTTTGGTCTCTGTTTCTGTAAATTCATTGTTGGTGTACAGAAATGCCATCAATTTCCTGGCGTTAATTTTGTATCCAGCTTCATTGCCAAATTCATTTATTAAGAATATTAGTTTTTTGATGGAGTCTTTTGGGTTTTTTATGTACAATATCATGTCATCTGCAAATAAGGATAACTTTACTTCTTCTTTTCCGATTTGGATGCCTTTTATTTCCTCTTCTTGTCTAATTGCAATGGCAAGTACTTCCAGTACAATGTCAAACAGGAGTGGTGAGAGTGGGCATCCCTGTCTTGTTCCTGTTCTAAGAGGGAATGGCTTTAGTTTTTGCCCATTGAGTATGATGTTGGCTGTGGGTTTATCATATATAGCTTTTATTATGTTGAGGTATGATCCTTGTACTCCCACCTTGTTGAGAGTTTTTATCAGGAAAGGGTGTTGGATTTTATCAAATGCTTTTTCTGCATCAATTGATATGACCATATGATTTTTATCTTTCAATTTGTTTATGTGATGTATCACGTTTATTGACTTGCGGATATTGTACCATCCTTGCATTCCTGGAATAAAACATACTTGGTCATGGTGTATGATCTTCCTGATGTACTGCTGGAGCGGATTTGCTAGAATTTTGTTGAGTATTTTGGCATCTATGTTCATGAGGGATATTGGCCTGTAATTCTCTTTCATTGAGCTTTCTTTATCTGGTTTTGGTATTAGCATGATGCTGGCTTCATAAAAGGAGTTTGGAAGTGTTCCTTCCTCTTGAATTTTTTGGAATAGTCTGAGGAGGATAGGTTTTAGTTCTTCCTTGAATGTTTGGTAAAACTCTCCTGTGAAGCCATCTGGCCCTGGGCTTTTGTTTGCTGGCAGCTTTTGGATGACTGTTTCAATTTCTTCCCAAGTAACTGGTCTGTTGAGATTTTTAGATTCTTCCTGATTGAGTTTTGGAAGGTTGTATTTTTCTAGGAATATGTCCATTTCTTCCAGGTTGTGCAATTTGTTGGAATTAAGTTGCTCCTAGTATTTTGTAACAATCCTTTGTATTTCGGTGGGTCTGTTGTTATTTCACCTCTTTCGTTTCTGATTTTGTTTATTTGGGTCCTCTCTCTTCATTTCTTGGTTAGCCTGGCTAGAGGTTGATCAATATTGTTTATCCTTTCAAAGAACCAGCTCTTGGTTTTGTTGATCTTGTGTATTGTTTCTTTGGTCTCTATGTCGTTTATCTCCACTCTGATTTTTATTATTTCTTTCCTTCTGCTTACAGTGGTCTTTTCTTGTTGCTCTTTTTCTAACTCTTTGAGTTTTAGAGTTAGATAATTTGTTACCTTTTTTTCTAGTTTTTTTGCAATAGGCTTGTAGAGATATGAACTTCCCTCTCAAGACTGCTTTTGCTGTGTCCCATAGATTTTGGATTGTTGTGTTTTCATTGTCATTTGTTGCCAGGATGTTTTTAATTTCTTCCTTGATTTCTCTGGTAATCCAGTCCTCGTTTAATAGCATGCTGTTTAGTCTCCATGTGTTTGATTTCTTTGGATTATTTTTATTGTAGTTAATTTCCAGTTTTATTCCCCTATGATCTACAAAGATGCTTGATATGATTTCTATCTTCTTGAATTTGAAGAGACTTTGCCTATGTCCCAACATGTAGTCTATCTTTGAAAATAACCCATGTGCACTTGAAAAGAATGTGTATTATGTGGCTTTGGGTGGAATGTTCTGAAGATGTCGATTAATTCCATCTGGTCTAGTGAGTCATTTAGGATTGATATTTCTTTGCTGATTTTTTGTTTGGGTGATTTGTCCAAATGTGACAGTGGGGTATTAAAATCTACTATGATTGTATTACAATCAATCTCTCCCTTCATGTCCTCCAGCAGTTTTTTTTTTAATGTATTTGGGTGCTCCCACATTGGGTGCATATATGTTTACCAGGGTTATTTCTTCTTGTTGGATTGCTCCCTTTAGTATAATGAAGTGGCCTTCATTATCTCTTTTTATATCCTTCACTTTGAGATCTAATTTGTCTGATATAAGTATTGCTACCCCAGCTTTTTTTTCATTTCCGTTCGCCTGGAAAATCTTTTTCCATCCCTTCACCCTCAGCCTGTGTGCATCTTGTTTTCTGAAGTGTGTTTCTTGTATACAGCAGATATATGGGTCTTGCTTTCTTATCCAATCTGTTACCCTATGTCTTTTGATTGGAGCATTTAAACCATTTACATTTAAAGTTATTATTGATAAGTAGGTATTTGATGCCATTTTTATTCTATACCCCTGTGTTCCTTCTTTGCTTCCTATTTCTTCATTTTTACAGTAAACCCTTTAGCATTTCTTGCGTTGCTGGTTTGGTGGAGATAAATTCCTTTAGTCTTTTTTTGTCTGTGAAGCTCTTGATTTCATTTTCAATCTTGATTGATAGTCTTGCTGGGTACAGTATTCTTGGATTCAGACCCTTCCTTTGCATGACTTTGTATATTTCATCCCATTCCCTTCTGGCCTGATGAGTTTCTGTGGAGAAATCAGTTCCTAGTCTGATGGGGGTTCCTTTATATGTAACCTTCTGTCTCTCTCTGGCTGCTTTTAAGATTCTTGCTTTGTCGTTGTTATTTTGCACTTTAACTATAATGTGCCTAGCTGTTGGTCTTTTGGGATTCATTTTGCTTGGGATTCTGCGAGCTTCTTGTATTTGTATGGGTATTTTCTTCTCTCAGGAAAGTTTTCTGTCATTATATCTTGAAACAGTTTTTCTATGCCTTCCTCTGTTTCCTTTCCTTCTGGAACCCCTATTATTCTAATATTGTTTTGTTTTGTAATATCTAAAAGTTCCTGTAGGCTCTCTCCCTGCTTTTTAATTTTTTTTTCTAAAAGCTGATCTAAATTTTTTCTATCTTGTCTTCTAGCTCACTGATCCGGTCCTCTGCTTCATCTAGCCTACTTTTGATGCTTTCTATTGAGTTCTTTACAGTATCTATGTCATTTTTCATTTCAAAATACAACACAACCAGGTACAACACTCAAAGCACTGAACAGAAAAGCGTTTGCAATATTAATATCCTCCAATAAAGGTGACTAGAACCCAGCTAACAAAATCATACAATCAAATAAACAGAATAAGCAAACCAATCTTATAAAAAAGCATAAAACTTTGATATAGTTAGCATTTAACATACAACTACAAAGGGGTGGAGAGAAGGATTTTTTGTTGTTGTTGTTTTGGTTTTTTTTTAGGACAGCGACAAGGTAGGTGTGAATCGGCTTGGAGTGGGGGTTGGGAGTTAGATATACACAGGAAGGGTGAAATTTTAGGAGAGTGTAAATAGAAAAAAATAGGGAAAATCTAGAGCAGTAAAGAGTTAAGATAAGCAGAACACCAATGGGAAAGGGTTAGGAAGGGAGTGATGGCATAAAGGTAGGGATGAGTTAGAATAGAGCGTTGGAGAAGGAAAGGTATACATAGTCTGTTGAATAGTAATCCCAAAGGGGAAAAAAAGAGAAAAGAAAAAAAATTTTTAAAAAAAGAAAAAGAAAAAAAAAGTATATAATATGGCACTTAAAAGATAATGATAAAAATAAACAAAAGAAAATAAGATGAAAAAGATAAAAAGGGCAAACTAGTAGTAGTAATAATATTGATTACATATAAAAGTGAGTTAATTAAAAAGGTAAAATCAAGTGAGGAAAGATGAAAAAAATATCTTCTTAAGTAAACTTTGCAACTAATGTAACTTAAAAAACAAAACAAAAACAGAAAAAAATTAAACAATTAGAAAATCAAAATCAGAAATTAAATAAAATTTGCAGTAACGAAGGTCATTCACCTCCTCTGTTGTTCTGTCTAGCTCACCAGTTCCCAGTCTGGGCGTTAATTGCAAATCCCTCTGTTTCTTCCGTGTTGTAATCAGGTCTTGATTTTTCAGCCGTTCTAGAGTCCATATGTACTGTAGCCTCTAGGTGGTGGTGTTTCTTGGTGTCAGAGAGCCAGGGTTCTGAGGCCTTTCTAGCTTTTTTCCCCTCTCTGTGGCCCTGATCTATGGAGGGGTCAGGGTTGGGCAGGAGGAGCCGACCACACTCGCCTTTAACTCTCTCTGAGTCAGATCCAGAAGTGCTGCTCCTTAGATATCCCCCCACTTAGGAGCCCTGACCACAGTCAGGGGTGGCTCCAGCCCACCTCTGGGTTTCTTATAAACACAGACCCCTCTGTGAGCCTGGTGCGCGCAAGCTGGTGTGCGAGGGCTGATGCACGCAAGCTGCTGTGCATGAGCTGCTGCGCGGGGGGATGCGCGCGCCTCGGTGGAAACTCACCCGATCTCCGCAAAGTCTGATTTTTCACCCTGGGGTAGAGCACTCCTTTTAATCCAAGCATTCGTGCTGATTGTGGTCAGCTTTTAGGGGCGAACAGCTACTTGGTGGTCTTTACAGCCTGGCTATTCTGTCCTCTAATCAAAATCTCTTCCCGTCAAGATGGCGAGATTTCCCCGTCTTCCTTAATCATGTTTTTTAATTCCTTTGGTTGTTCATCATGTTTTTGTTTTTTTTTAATTCCCTTGGTTGTTAGATTCACTTGTTGACAGTTACGTATTTGTTGTTCATAATTTTTACTTTATTTTCTTCCTCTTCCTAAAGAACCCCTTTCAGCAATTCATATAATTCTGGTTTGGAGGTGATGAAATCCTTTAGCAATGTTTTTTATTTGGAAGCTCTTTATGTGGCCTTCGATTCTGAGTGATAGCTTTTCTGGGTAGAGTATTTTTGTCTGTAGGTTCTTGCTATTCATCACCTTGAATATTTCTTGCCATTCCCATCTGGCCTGCATAGTTTCTGTTGTCCCAGAGGTTTCTTACACTATCTTCAACTTTCTGGATTCTCTTGTCTTCTTGCTTCTGCAGAGGAGTATCCTCTGGCTTTTTGTGTTCCAAATCTTTGACTTGATTCTTGCAATCTTCCATTTTGTTTTTAGGACTCTGTATAATATTTTTTATTCCAGACAATATGTTCTTTATTTCTAGTTGATCCCTTTTCATATCTTCATAGGTCTTGTTTATTTTATCGGCCTGTTCTAGGAAATTCTTGAAAAACCTTATAACCATGGTTTTGAACTCTATATCTAGTCACTTTTTGTCCTCCATTTCTTTGGTTTGTGATCTGTTCCCTTGTCTCAGCATTTTTGCTGCTTCCCTGAGTTGGTAGGGTGGGTTTATGTGTTAAGGTGTCCTACATGGTTCAGTGGGTCAGCCTCCCAGTTATCTGAGGTGGACACACTTGGTGCACCTCTTTGTGGACTGTATTGTGTAGAGCCTTATTATAGTTAAGTCTTGATTGTTGTTGGTATCACTGGGTGAAACTGATCTCCAGGCCAATTGGCTGTGAGGATCAGCTGTGTTTATGCCAGGAAACAGCCTTATTCGACTAGACTTGGAAAACAGAGCTTTTTTATCCTTTCCAATAGGGCAGTCTAGCAGCTCAGTCAATAGTCTGTCCTCTGCACAATGTGTGTTACTCCAGGGCTCTGCCTTTTGCTGTTCTCCTGAGTTTCTGCCTTATAGCCCAGATTCCTTCTGTATGAGCCTGGGACCCCAGGGTCTTGCCAAGAACTGGGGTTCAGCAAAGTCTGAAGATTTTATCTCATTCCTGCTAGGGAACACCAGCCAGGCATTCAGCTGCCCCTCCTCTACGCCTCTGTCCTCTCCCTACACGTGCACTGTGTCTCTGTACCTTAGGCTTTTACAGCTCCTCTGATTTTCCTTCTGGTTTTCTCTTTCCTTCTAGTTATAGAATTTCTAGTCAGTCAACTTTCCTGTAGTTCTGGATAATGTCCACTTTATATTTTAGTTGTATTTTTTGAAATTGTTGTGTGAGGCTGCAGTTAGGCATTTACATATGCTGCCCTATGAGTCTTGTTTTCCCATCCAATCCGTTACCCTATGTCTTTTGATTGGAGCATTTACATTTACACTTATTATTGATAGATACTTATTTGATGCCATTTTTATTCTATACCCCTGTGTTCCTTTTTTGCTTCCTATTCCTTTATTTTTTCAGTAGATCCTTTAGCATTTCTTGCATTGCTGGTTATGTGGTGATGAATTCATTTTGTCTTTTTTTGTCTGTGAATTTCCTGATTTCACCTTCAATTTTGATTGATATAGCCTTGCTGGGTAGAGTATTTTGGATTCAGACCTTTCCTTTGCATGACTTTGTATATTTCATCCCATTCCCTTCTGGCCTGATGAGTTTCTGTTGTGAAATCAGTTGCTAGTCTGATGGGGGTTCCTTTATATATAACTTTCTGTCTCTCTCTGGCTGCTTTTAAAATTCGTATTTTGTCGTTCATGTTTGCCAATTTAATTAAAATTTGCCTTGCCAATCCAGGAATGGGTAGCCTGCCTAAGATGCAAGGCCACCAGAGATACCCCTGCATTCCCTGCTTGTGCAGGGTCTCCAGGTGAATCTGCTGAGACCCTGAGCTGGCAGCAGTGTTGGAGGCTCCCTGGTGGTCTGCAAAGTTGACCCAGTGCCGTGTATCATAGGAAACTGGTATGAAGAAGGGCCACCACCTGCATGACTCTGCAGTCCTCATTGGATGGCAAGGTGGCCCTAACTCTTGAGTGCTAGCCATGGTGACAAGAGTAATGTGTGGAGAAAAAATAGTGTGACCTCACAAAAAGCAATATCTGTGAGACCCAGTAAAACAAAGCACAATAAAAATGAGGTGTAGAGGAGAAAAATGGCAGAAGAGCAGATGGGCGGTTTCTGAGTCTTGTCCCGAGAAAGAGAGAGAGAGCAGCTGAGGATCGCACTAGGAGTACTGGTCAACAAGCCAGGATACTGGCAAACACCAGAGGGGTCAAACTTGGGGTCCGCTGATCAGGGTGCCCCCGACAGTGGAGCACCCACAGCTAGGTCCCTTACCGGAGTTACTTGCTGGCGCGGACGGGGAAATCTCGCCATCTTGGAAGGGAAGAGGTTCAAGTCGGAGGCCTGAATATCCACATCCCCAAGGAACATCAAGCAGCCATGAGACCTTGAACACTCATCATAGTCAGCATGAACACTTGGTCTCAGATTTCGTGGTGATCCCCCTCGCCGGCCCGGTAAGTCCCCCTCGGCGGCCCGGTAGCTCTGACTGAGTCCCGGCGCAGCAACCCGCGCACCAGCTCGCGCGCACCAGGCGCACAGAGGCTGAAGGACTGACTGGTCCTGGATTTGCAGGAAGCCCCAGGGTTTTGGGCTGGATGCATCCCTGACTGTGGACAGGGCTCCTAAGAGGGGGGGGATATCTAAGGAGCACCACATCTGGATCTGAATCCAATAAATATCTGCAGAATTACAGAGGAGTGCAGTCAGCTCGGGACTGCCCCACCCCCAGCCCTCCATAGATCAGGGACACAGAGAGGGGGAAAAAGATAGAAAGGCTTTAGAGTCCTGGAAGTCATCCAGAAACACTGCCACCCAGAGGCTAAAGAACTTATGGTCTCTAGATATGCTTAAAAATCAGGACTTGTAATCAACATGGAGGAACAGTGAAACACAGTGAACTGCAACTACCGCCCAGATGGGGAACAGGCGTGCCAGACAGAACAACACAGAAAGTGAATGACCTTCATTACTGCAAATTTTATTTAATTTTTAATTTTTTAATTGTTTAATTTTTGTTTTTTACTTATATTAATTGCAAAGTTTACTCAAGAAACTTTTTTTCGCCTTCCCTCACTTGATTTTACCTTTTTAATTAATTCATTTTTATAGGTAATCAACATTATTACTACTACTGTTTTACCTTTTTTATCTTTTTTATCTTATTTTCTTTGGTTTATTTTTATTCCTACTTTTTAAGTGTCATATTATATTCCTTTTTTTTCTTTTCTTTTTCTTTTGTTCTCTTTTTCCCCACTTCGGGATTACTATTCTATAGACTATTAGTACCTTTCCTTCTCCAATGCTCTATTCTATCTCAAACCTACCTTTATGACATCTCTCTCTTCCTAAACCTTTCCCTTTGGTGTCCTGCTTATCTTAACCCTTTACTACTCGAGATTTCCCTTACTCTTTCTGTTTACCCCCTCCAAAATTTTCACCTGACCTGTGTATATATAATTCCCAACCCCCTGCTCCAATCCCATTCACACCTACCTTGTTGCTGCTGCCCCCCCCCAAAAAAAAAACCTTCTATCTACCCCTTTGTTGTTGTATATTGAATGCTAACTATATCAAAGTTTTATGCTTTTTTTGTAAGATTGGTTTGCTTATTCTTTTTATTGGATTGTATGTTTTTGTTATCTGGGTTCTAGTCACCATTATCAGAGGATATTAATATTGCTAACACATTTCTGTTCATTGCCTTGTGTGTTGTTCCTGATTGAGTTATATTTTGTGCCTTTAAATCAAAGCAGGAGGGAGAGAACTACGTAACCAGGGATCCTAAAAAGAGAGATAATGGGGGAGGCAAAGAAACAACCCACCTATGAAAGAAAATCAACCATCACCAGAAAAGGAAGTAAAGGAGTTAGAGGCAAGCAACCTACCAGAACAAGAATTCAAAATAATGATCATAACTTGGCTAAAAAGAATGGAAGACAAATTTGACAATATGAATAAGACCCAAGAGGAAATGAAGAAGACCCAAGAGGAAATGAAGGTGACTCAAGAAGAAATGAAAAATTATATCACTACTATGAAGAACTCAATAGAAAGCATCAAGAGTAGACTAGAAGAAGCAGAAGACCACATCAGTGAGCTAGAAGACAAAATGGAAAAAAATACTCAAGTACAGCAGCTGCTAGAAAAAAAATTAAAAAACTGGAGGAGAGCCTATGGGAGCTTTGGGACAATACAAAACAAAACAATATTAGAATAATAGGGGTTCCTGAAGGAAAGGAAACTGAGCAAGATATGGAAAAAGTATTTCAAGAAATAATGACAGAACTTTCCTGAGATAGAGAAAAAAAAACCCCACACAAATCCAAGATGCTCGAAGAGTCCCAAACAAAATGAATCCCCAAAGAGGGACACATAGGCACATTATTATTAAATTGGCAAACAACACAGACAAAACCAGAATCTTAAAAGCAGCCAGAGAGAGACAGAAAGTTACATATAAAGGAACCCCCATCAGACTAGCAACTGATTTCTCAACAGAAACTCATCAGGCCAGAAGGGAGCGGGGCGACATATACAAAGTCATGCAAAGGAAGGGTCTGAATCCAAGAATACTATACCCAGCAAGGCTATCAATCAAAATTGAAGGTGAAATCAGGAGCTTCACAGACAAAAAAAGACTAAAGGAATTTATCTCCAACAAACCAGCAATGCAAGAACTGTTAAAGGGTCTACTGTAAAAATAAAGAAATAGGAAGCGAAGAAGGAACACAGGGGGTTAGAATAAAAATGGCATCAAATACCTACCTATCAATAATAACTTTAAATGTAAATGGTTTAAATGCTCCAATCAAAAGACATAGGGTAACAGATTGGATAAGAAAGCAAGACCCATACATCTGCTATCTACAAGAAACCCACTTCAGAAAAAAAGACGCTCACAGACTGAAGGTGAAGGGATGGAAAAAGGTTTTCCAGGCGAACCGAAATGAAAAAAAAGCTGGGGTATCAATACTTATATCTGACAAACTAGATCTCAAAGTGAAGGACATAACAAGAGATAAGGAAGGCCACTTCATAATACTAAAGGGAGCAATCCAACAAGAAGAAATAACCCTGGTAAACATATATGCACCCAATATGGGAGCACCCAAATACATAAAGAAACTGCTGGAGGACATTAAGGGAGAGATTAATAGCAATGCAATCATAGTAGGAGATTTTAATACCCCACTGTCACCTCTGGACAAACCATCTAAACAAAAAATCAGCAAAGAAACATCAATCCTAAATGACGTACTAGACCAGATGGAATTAGTCGACTTCTTCAGAACATTTCATCCCAAAGCCAAAGAATATACATTCTTCTCAAGTGCACATGGGTCATTCTCAAAGATAGACCACATGTTGGGACATAGGTAAAGTCTCTACAAATTCAAGAAGATAGAAATCTTATCAAGCATTTTCTCAGACCATAGTGCCATAAAATTGGAAATCAACTACAATAATAATAATCCAAAGAAATTAAACACATGGAGACTAAATAGCATGCTATTGAACAAAGACTGGGTTACCAGAGAAATCAAAAACATCATGGCAACTAATGACAATGAAAACACAACACTCCAAAATCTATGGGATACAGCAAAAGCTGTTTTGAGAAGGAAGTTCATATCCCTACAAGCCTATTGCAAAAAACAAGAAAGAATGGTAACAAATTATCTAACCCTACAACTCAGTTAGAAAAAGAACAGCAAGAAAGGCCCAGTGTAAGCAGAAGGAAGGAAATAATAAAAATCAGAGCAGAGATTAATTACATAGACACCAAAGACACAATACATAAGATCAACAAAACCAAGAGCTGGTTCTTTGAACGAATTAACAAGATTGATGAACCTCTAGCCAGGCTAACCAAGAGACAAAGAGAGAGGACCCAAATAAACAAAATCAGAAATGAAAGAGGTGAAATAACAACAGACCCCGCCGAAATACAAGGGATTGTTACAAAATACTATGAACAACTCTATTCCAACAAACTGGACAACCTGGAGGAAATGGACATATTCCTAGAAAAATACAACCTTCCAAACCTCAAGCAGGAAGAATCTAAAAATCTCAATAGACCAGTAACTTCAGAAGAAATTGAAGCAGTCATCAAAAAGCTTCTAGCAAACAAAAGCCCAGGGCCAGATGGCTTCACAGGAGAGTTTTAACAAACATTCAAGAAAGAACTAAAACCTATCCTCCTCAGACTTTTCCAAAAAATTCAAGAGAAAGGAACATTTCCAAACTCCTTTTATGAAGCCAGCATCACCCTAATACCAAAACCAGATAAAGACAACTTAATGAAAGAGAATTACAGGCCAATATCCCTCATGAACATAGATGCCAACATCCTCAACAATATTCTAGCAAATCGGCTCCTGCAGTACATCAGGAAGATCATACACTATGACCAAGTAGAATTTATTCCGGTAATGCAAGATGGTACAATATCCGCAAATCAGAAAATGGGATATGTCACATAAACAAAGTGAGAGATAAAAATCATATAGTCATATCAATCGACACAGGAAAGGCATCTGATAAATCCAACACATTTTCCTGATAAAAACTCTCAACAAGGTGGGAGTTCAAGGATCATACCTCAACATAATAAAAGCTATATATGATAAACCCACAGCCAACATCATGCTCAATGGGCAAAAACTAAAACCATTCCCTCTAAGAACAGGAACAAGACAGGGATGCCCACTCTCACCACTCCTCTTTGACATAATACTGGAAGTACTCGCCATTGCAATTGGACAAGAAGAGGAAATAAAAGGCATCAAAATTGGAAAAGAAGAAGTAAAGCTGTCACTATTTGCAGATGACATGATATTGTACATAAAAAAACCAAAAGACTCCATCAAAAAGCTAATAGACTTAATAAACAAATTTGGCAATGTAGCAGGATACAAAATCAATGCCAAGAAATCAATGGCATTTCTCTACACCAATAGTGAACTTACAGAAACAGAGACTAAAAAAGCAATCCCGTTTACCATCGCACCAAAAAAATTAAGATACCTAGGAATAAACTTAACCAAGGAGGTAAAAGACCTATATGCAGAAAACTACAGGACACTGAAAAAAGAAATAGAGAAAGATGTAAACAGATGGAAGAACATACCATGTTCATGGATTGGTAGAATCAACATCATCAAAATGTCCATACTTCCCAAAGCAATATATAAGTTCAATGAATTCCCCATGAAAATACCATGGACATACTTCACAGACCTAGAAAGAACTCTCCAAAAATTCATTTGGAACAAAAAAAGACCCCGAATAGCCTCAGCAATTTGAGAAATAAGAGTTAAGTAGGAGGAATCTCAATACCAGATTTCAAGCTGTATTACAAAGCAACTGTTCTCAAAACAGCCTGGTATTGGCACAAGAACAGACATATAGATCAATGGAATAGATTAGAGAATCCAGACATCAACCCAAATCAATATGCTCAATTAATATTTGACAAAGGAGGCACGAACATACATTGGAGTCAAGACAGTCTTTTCAATAAATGGTGTTGGGAAAATTGGACACATACATGCAAAAGAATGAAACTAGATCACCAACTTACACCATACACAAAAATAAACTCAAAATGGATACAGGACTTAAACATAAGACAGGAAACCATAAAAATACTAGAGGCATCCACAGGCAGCAAAATCTCAGACATATGCCTAAAGAACTTCTTCACTGATACTAACCATAGGGCAATGGAAGCTAAAGAGAAAATAAACAAATGGGACTACATCAAAATAAAAAGCTTTTTTACATAAAAAGAAACCATCAACAAAACAACAAGAAAACCCACTGTATGGGAGAACATATTTGTAAACGATATCACTGATAAAGGTTTAATTTCCAGCATCTACAGACAGCTTATACAACTCAATAAAAGGAAAATGAATGAGCCAATTAAAAAATGGGCAATGGACCTAAATAGAATCCTCTCAAAAGAAGACAGAAGGAAGGCCAAGAGGCACATGAAAACCTGCTCCAAGTCACTAATTATCCGAGAGATGCAAATCAAAACAACAATGCGGTACCATCTCACACCTGTCAGAATGGCCAACATCAACAAAACAACAAACAACAAATGTTGGCGAGGTTGTGGAGAAAAAGGAACCCTCGTGCACTGCTGGTGGGATTGCAGGTTGGTGCAACCACTGTGGAAGACAGTATGGAGCTTCCTCAAAAAACTGAAAATGGAACTCCCATTTGATCCAGTAATCCCACTACTAGGAATATACCCCAAGCAACTAGAAAGAGCAATCAGAAAGGATATATGCACCCCTATGTTCATAGCAGCACAATTTACAATAGCTAGGATTTGGAAACAGCCTAGGTGTCCATCAGCAAATGATTGGATCAAAAAACTACGGTACATCTACACAATGGAATACTATGCTGCCATAAAGAAGGAATTCTCAATATTTGTAGCAACCTGGATGGAATTGGAGAGCATCATGCTGAGTGAAATAAGCCAGTCAATGAAAGAGAAACACTACATGACCTCACTCATTTATGGATATTAAAGAACATTATAAACGAATGAACAGAAAGATAGATATAGTGACAGTAAAACAACAAGCAGACTGTCAAATGACAGCGGGGGTGGGAGGGAGGGTAGGGAGATCTGGGGGAGATAAGAAATCAACTGAATGACTGGTATGCTTGCATATGAACAACCAATGGACACAAAACTCTGGGGAGGGAGGACATCTATGGGAGGGGGGGTGGGCAATGGTAAACTATGTACACAGATAATACCTTAATAAATTTAAAAAATGGAAAAAAGAAAAATAATAATAATAAAAAAATAAAAATAATATAAATAAATAAATAAATAAATAAATATCAAAAAATGAGGTGTACCTGTAAACTGTATTGAAGTATAAATAGAGACATGTACAATTTGTAGTTTATAGTTCAATGATTCACACACAAGGTGAATACACCTATACAGTCAGTACTCAGGTCAAGACTCCAAACATTAGCAGCCCCTAGAAGTCCTGCACATGCTCTCTTTCTGCCACCCATCTCCTCTGAACATTATCACTTCCCTGATTTCTAATGGAATGGATTACTTGGGTCTGTTTTGAACTCCCTATAGACCTGTACAATGTGTATTGTATATCTGACTTCCTTTACTTACTATTATGTTTCCAAAATTCACATTTGTATAGGAATAGTACTCTCATTTTCATTTATGTCTGGTTTCCATACAAAATATGCCTAAAATGGAATAGTTTCAAAAAAATAAATAAAATGGAATCGTTTCCAAAAAAATTAAAAAATAAAATGTGCCTTGGCATCGGTCTTTTGGGATTCATTTTGCTTGGGACTCTGCGAGCTTCTTATATTTGTGTGGGTTTTTTCTTCTCTATCTCAGGAAAGTTTTCTGTTTTTATTTCTTGAAATAGGTTTTCTATATCTTCCTCAGTTTCCTTTCCTCCTGGAATCCCTATTATTCTAACGTTGTTTTGTTTTGTGTTGCCTCAAAGTTCCCTTAAGCTCTCCTCCTGCTTTTTAATTTTTTCCTAGAAGCTGTTCTAATTGGGTATTGTTTTCCGTCTTGTCTTCTAGCTCCCTGATGCAGTCTTCTGCTTCTTCTAGTGTACTTTTGATTCTTTCTATTGAGTTCTTTACAGTAGCAATATCATTTTTCACTTCTTCTTGGGTCTTCTTCATTTCCTCTTTGTTCTTACTCATATTGTCAAATTTGTCTTCCATTCTTTTTAGCCATCTTATTATCATTACTCTGAATTCTTGCTCCGGTAGGTTACTTGCCTTTAAGTCGTTTACTTCCTTTTCTGGTGATGCTTGCTTTTCTTTCATATGGGGGCTATTTCTTTGTCTCCCCATGATCTCCCTTTTCAGGATGTCTGGTTATGTAGTTCTCTCTCTCTCCTGCATTGAATTAAAGGCACAAAATACAACACAACCAGGTACAACACACAAGGCACTGAACAGAAATGTTTTTGCAATATTAATAACCTCCAATAAAGGTGACCATTAAGAAAGGCCGATTAGGGGATAGGAAAGATAGAAGAGAAAAAAGAAAAAAAAAAGGAGTGGCAAAATGAAATTGGGAGAAGGAGAGAAAAAAGAAAAAAATATGAGAGAAATTAGAACGATACTAAGAGACAAATGAGGAACTAGCTATATATATATATGGGAAACAAACTCCAATAGAACAACTGTTAATCACAGTGATTGCCAGCCACAAGTATCTGGAGATTAATACAGCTTACAACACTAACTAATATCAAGCTAGGAAAGGGAAAGCAGAAGTAATAACTAACTAAAACACAGCTAACAAAAACATACAATCAAACAAAAAGAATAAGCAAAACAATCTCACGAAAAAGCATAAAACTTTGATATAGTTAACATTCATCATACAACTTCAAGGAGATAGAGAGATAGACTTTTTTTGTTGTTTGTTTGTTTGTTTTTATGACAGCTGTAAGGGAGGTGTGTATGGGCTTGGAGCAGGGAGTTGGAAATTAGATATACAAAAGTAGGGTGAAATTTTAGGAGGTGATAAACAGAAAGAATAGGGACAATATAGAGCAGGAAAGGGTTAAGATAAACAGGACACCAAAGAAGGAAAGGTTAGGAAGAGAGTGATGGCATAAAGATAAGGTTGAGATAGAATAAAACATTGGTGAAGGAAAGGTTAAAAATAGACTGTAGAACACTAATCCCAAAGTAAAATAAAGAGCAAATAATATGACACTTAAAAAAATAATAAAAATAAACAAAAGTAAATAAGATAAAAAAGGTAAAAGAGTAGTAATAATAATGCTGATTACAAATAAAAATGTATTAATTAAAAAGGTAAAATCAAGTGAGGAAAAAAATAGTTTCTTGGGTAAATGTTATAAATAATGAAAATAATAAAATAAATTAATTAAAAAATTAAAATTAAAAAATTAAATTTGTAGTGAAGGTCATTCACTTCTTCTATTGTTCTGTTTGGCACACCTGTTTCCCAGTTCAGACAGTAATCCAGTTCCCTGCATTTCACTGCTCCTCAGTGTTGTAATCCGGTCCTGATTTTTAAGCGAACCTTGGTTTGATTTTTTATTACACTAGGGTCAATTTGTGATTTAGCCTTTGCTTGGCAGTTTATCTGGGTTGACTTCCAGGGCTCTAAAGCCTCTCTAGCTTTCCCCACCCCCTCTCTGTGACACTGATCTGTGGAGGGGGGGGCAAGTCTGAGCTGACTGCACTCCCCTGTAAATCTCCAGCTATGCCTCCAAGTCAGATCAAAATGTGTTGATCTTTAGATATCTCCCCTATTAGAAGCCCCCTCCACAGTCATGGGTGACACCAGCCCAACAGCTCGGGGCTTCTCATAAACACTGCCCCAGTCCTCGGCATGTGCGGGTTTCTGTCTTCCACCACAGGAACTCACCCTATCTCTGCAAAATCTGACCTTTTCGTGGTGCCATGGAGAGCTCCTTTGAGTCCAAGTATTCACGCAGCCTGGGACAAGCATTCTGGGGCTCACAGTTGCTCTGCGGTTGCTGTGGCTGTGGGTATTCAGGCCTCTGACAAGATCCACTCTTCCTTTAAAGATGGCAAGATTTCCCCTTCCAAGCCCCTAGGTAGCTCTCTCCATGGAGCTTTTAAATAATATTGAAATCCTAGCTCTAGCCAGTTTGGCTCAGTGGATAGAGCGTTGGCCTGTTGACTAAAGGGACCCAGATTCATTTCCAACTCAAGGCAGACTCAGCCTCTGGGCTAAGGAGTCCCCGATGACTAGACAGCTGCCACAATGACATTGGGGTTGAACCTCACTGGCAGTAAGTCATAGGGGAGATCCCTTATACAAATGGGACATCGGTAATCAAGTCCCAATTACACAGGAGAATCCAAACAATGCACATAAGGATCACTCTTAGAGCATCTAGCTCAGGTGAACAAAAAGACTACACTACTGGACCCCTCAAGATACCTTCTACATAAGGCCATCCCATAAATACTGGGATTCATAGAGGTTCTACCTGATACATAGAAGCAAATACAAAGTGACATCTAAAATGGAGAGACAAAGAAGCAACCCCCAAACAAGAGAAATGAAGGAATCTCCAGAAAAAGAATTAAATGAGATGGAGGCAAGGAACCTATCAGAAATAGAGTAAAAAGCAATGGTTATAAAGGTGCTTAAGAAACTCAGTGCAAATTACAGTAGAATGAGAAGGGAAATAGAAGCCATAAACAAGAGCAAAATAGAAATGAAGAATGATATATCTGACATAGATCACACTAGAAATGATTAAAAGTAAATTGGATGAAGCAGAGGACTGAATCAGCAATTAGGAAGAAAAGATAGAAATAAATACCCAGTTAGATTAGGAAATAGAAAAAAAAAAAAAAGAATGAAAAAGCAGGAAGATAGCTTAAGGGACTTATCTTCCCTTAAGATAGGCATAATATAAAATGTAACAACAACCACATTACAAGAATACCCGAAGTGGAAGGGGAAGATCAAGGAACAGAGAACCTGTTTAAAGAAATAATGACAGAGGAGAAACCAAGATGGTGGCATAGGTAAATGCCTAACTGCATCTTCACACAACAATTTCAAAGAATACAACTAAAATATAAAGTGGATATTATCCAGAACTACAGGAAAGTTGACTGACTGGAAATTCTACAACTAGAAGGAAAGAGAAAACCAGAAGGAAAATCAGAGGAGCTGTAAAAGCCTAAGGTACAGAGACATGTTGCATGCATCGGGTGAAGGTCGGAGCTGTAGAGGAGGGGCAGCTGAGTGCCTGGCTGGTGCTCCCTAGCGGGAAGGAGATAAAAGATCTGGACTGCACTGAACCCCAGTTCTGGGTGAGACCCTGAGGTCCCATGTTCATACAGAGGGAATCTGGCCTATAAGGTGGAAGCTCAGGGAAGCAGCAAAAGGCAGAGCCCCGGAGTCACATACATTGTGCGCAGAGGTCACAGACTATTGATTGAGCCGCTGGATTGCCCTAGTGGGAAGGAGACATAAGCTCCGGACTGCTCTTATACCCACTTCCAACTGCACTGAACCCCAGTTCCAGGCTCATTGGGGGATACACTAGACTGTCTGGTAGCAGGCGAAACTCTACGGCACCTTTCTCTCAGAGGTGCTTGCAGGGAGAATCAAAGGACACTGAGGAACACTGAGACCCAGGAACCTCAGAGGGTGGTGCTAACAGGAAGCCAAGGCTGTAGGCTCCACCCTGAAACTCCACCCCATCCAAACTGAACACAGAGGCTTTTGCAGTTTTCCAAGTCTAGTCTAATAAGGCTGTCTCCTGGCATAGACACAGCTGATCCTCACAGCCAATTGGCCTGGAGGTCAGTTCCTCCCAGGGATTCCAACAACAATCAAGACTTAACTACAATAAGTCTCTACACACAGTTCACAAAGAGGTGCACCAAGAGTGTCCACCTCAGATAACTGGGAGGCTGACCCACTGAACCATATAGGACACCTTAACACATAAACCCACCCTACCAACTCAGGGAAGCAGCGAAAATGCCGAGGCAAGGAAAGAGATCACAAATGAAAGAAATGGAGGACAAAAAGTGACTAGACATAGAGTTTAAAACCACGCTTATAAGGTTGTTCAAGAATCTCCTAGAAAAGGCCAATAAAATAAACAAGAACTATGAAGATATGAAAAGGGATAAACTAGAAATAAAAAGGGATCAATTAGAAATAAAAAGGGATAAACTAGAAATAAAGAAAACATTGTCGGAAATAAAAAATATTATAGAATCCCAAAAACAGAATGGAAGATTGTAAGAATCAAGTCAAAGATTTGGAACACAAAGAGCCAGAGGACACTCCTTCGCAGAAGCAAGAACACAAGAGAATCCAGAAAGTTGAAGATAGTGTAAGAAACCTCTGGGACAACTTCAAGCTAACCAACATCAGAATTATAGGGGTCCCAGAAGATGACAGAGAGAAAGATACCAAAAACATATTGAAAGAAAAAGTGACAGAATACTTCCCTCACCTGATGAAAGAAATAGACTTACAAGTCCAAGAAGTGCACAGAACCCCAAACAAAAGGAATCCAAAGAGGACCACACCAAGACACATCATAATTAAAATTCCAAGAGCAAAAGACAAAGAGAGAATATTAAAAGCAGCAAGAGAAAAGCAGGTAGTTACCTATAAAAGAGCACCCATACGATGGTCAGCTGATTTCTCAACAGAAACTATGCAGGCCAGATGGGAATGGCAAGATATATTCAAGGTGATAAATAGCAAGAACCTACAGCCAAAAATATTCTACCCAGAAAAGCTATCACTCAGAATCGAAGGCCACATAAAGAGCTTCACAAATAAAATAAATCGCTAAAGGAGTTCATCACCTCCAAACCAGAATTATATGAATTGCTGAAAGGGATTCTTTAAGAAGAGGAAGAAAATAAAATAAAAATTATGAACAACAAATACGTAACTGCCAACAAGTGAATCTAACAACCAAGGGAATTAAAAAAACATGATGTACAATATGAACTGTTGAATATAATAGATTCAGAGATATAGAAGGGGAGTGGACTGACATTTCTCGGGGAAAAGAGGAAACTGGGTCGGGAAGAGACTGAACATAAACTGTGCATCTATGGATGAGGACAATGGGGGATGTGGAAAGGGCAGAGGGTGGGATGGGAACCTGGTGGAGGGGAGCAGTGGAGGGAAAAAAATGAAAAATATTTGTAATAATATAAAAGATTTATTAAATAATTAAATAATTTAAAAAAAATAAAAAATAAAGAAATAACAACAGAAAAATTTCCCAATCTGGTAAAGAAAAACACCACACACATTCAGGAGAAACAGAAAGTTCTGATCAAGATGAACCAAAAGTGATCCACACCTAGAAACATCATGATTAAAATGGCAAATGTTAAAGACAAAGAAAAAATCTTAAAGGCAGCAAGAGAGAAAATTACTTACAAAGGAGATTCCATTAGAATGTCAACTGAATTCTCAAGAAAATCAATTGATGTCAGAAGGGAGTGGCATGAAGTACTTGAAGTAATGAAAAGCAAGGGCCTAAATCCAAGACTACTGTATTTAGTGATGCCATAATTTAAAACTGACAGTGAAACAAAAAGCTTTCCAGAAGAAAAAAAAGAGCTTAAAGAAATAAATTACCACCAAACCAGCAATGCAAAAAAATGTTAAAGGGACTGTTTTAAGAAGAAGAAATGGAAGGAGCAAGGATAACAGACATAAAAAAAAAATGGAAATAAGTAAATAGCTATCAGCAATAACCTTAAATTTAAATGGAATAAATGCTCCAGTCATCTGAAATCAATAAAAATATATTAATAATAATAAAAAACTTTCAGGGAACAAAAATCCCAGACAGGATGGATTTACAGGTGAATTTTACCAAACATCAAAGAGGTACTACACCTATACTCTGCAAACTATTCCAAAAAATTTAAGAGAAAGGAACACTTCTAAGCTCTTTTTACAAAACCCAGCATTATCCTAATTCCAAAACCAGATAAAGACACTACAAAAGAATTACAAGCCAATACAGATCTGATAAATACAGATCCCAAAATCCTCAACAAAATATTAGCAAATGGGATCCAGCAATATATTAAAAAGATTATACATCATGATAAAATGGGATTCATCCCAGCAACACAAGATAGATACAATATTCACAAATCAATAAATGTGATACATCACATAAACAAATTGGAAGTTAAAAACCACATGATCATATCAGTAGATGCAGAAAAAGTATTGGACAAAATACAACTGCTTTTTTTTTTTTTTTTTTTTTTTTGCCAGCCAGGGAGTGACTGCAAGAGGGCTCCAGGGTATGTCCAGCCTGTCTCACTCAGTCCTGATCGGCCAGACCCTAGCCACAAGCTAACCTACTGGTTGGAGCATCTGCCGCCTAGTGGTCAGTGCACATCATAGTGAGCGGTTGAGCAGTCTTAGCATATCATTAACATATTACACTTTGATTGGTTGAATGGGCAAACGGACACATGGGCACTTAGCATATTAGGCTTTTATTATATAGGGTTAAGAGAACCTTGATTCTCCATTTGGTCTTCTATTATTTTTAGCTATCTATTCATAGTGCTCAAATAAAGGTATGATATGAAGCTAAAATTTTGGATGATATATAGTCTATGTTTCTCAGAAAATAACTGATAAAAATTTATGGGGAATTAGTCTAAAGATCTCTGTAGCTTGCATTGCTCCATAAGCCAACACTTTTTTGTTTCTGGAGATTTGACAAGCTATAAATCCACTACTATCCTGTTCTTGGCCATAAGATTATTTTAGGAGAAACCAAGATGGCAGCGTAGGTAACCAACTGGTCTGCCACCTCGCACAACAATTTAAAAATTAAAACTAATATAAAGGACATCTATCACCCAAAACCATGGGAAGGCTGGCCAAAAGAGAAAGGAGCACAAGCGCTGAAAAGCTGAGGACCTTAGGTACAGAGGCACGCAAATCAGGCTGGTGGAGGGCAACTAGGCACATGGCTTTTTTTCAACCCAAAGGGAAACAAGCTCCCGATCACTTTGAAATCCAGTTTCTGGGGTCACGTGGGGGACCCAGATGCCTATGGGGAGAAGCTGGTCTGTTGGCCATTGGGTCCAAAAGTGAGGGTGACTCTCTTGCAGAGGTGCATGCAGCAATCATTGTTTACTGTGCTGGATTGCAGGGAAGTGGGGAATTAGAAATTCGGGGACTTGGAAACACAGAAGGGCAGGGAAGGCTGACGGCAGCCATTGCTGTTAGCCACATTCCAGCCTAGTGATGTCCTGATACCCCGCCCCACCCTGAGGCCCTGCCCTGAGGCCCCACCTGCACATTCTACAGACCCGCCCAGACACCACACAGCTGATTTTGCATATAAATGGCCTGTATTGTGGCAGTTTAATGCAATGAACTGCAGCTCCAGCAACAAAACCGCCAAGTCCCAAGAAAACAGGAGAAAACTGTAATTCTTATGGTAGCTCCTGCAGGATGGCCTCAGACAGTAGCTGAACTGCACTCCATTGGAGATTCAGAAGCCAGTGTTCCTAGTGGTCACCCCTCACACCCATAAGTGACACATTCGGGAGATGGACTCAGTGAGCACCAAAGCCCCACTAAAGTGTGCAAAGTGTGTCTCTAGAGCAGCAGTTCTTCCTTTATAGACATAGCGGGTCCTCATAGACAATTGGCCTGGAGATCAATTCCTCCCAGTATACCAACAGAAATCAAGGCTTAATTATACCAAGACTTTGCACTCAGTTTACAAATGGATATACCAAAAGCTACCACCTCGGGTGATTGGGGAAGCTGAGCTACTGGCCCCTATAGGTCACCTACTACACAAAGCAACTCCATCAACACAGGGAGGCAGCCAAAATGAGGAGACACAGAAGCATGCCATGAATGGGAGAGATGGAGGAAAGTAAACTACTGGACAACAAAGAGTTCAGAATCACATTTATAAGATTACTCAAGAATCTTCTAAAAACCTTTGAGAAATTTGATGAGACCCCCAAGAAGCTTTGTGAGACCTTCAAGGACCTTAATGAGAATACCAAAAAAAATGGAAAAGGACTAGTCAAAAATTAAGCATACAATGTCTAAAATAAAGAATGTACAGAAACTCAACTATAGATCAATGTACCCCAAGAGTCAAACCAAAGAGCTGGAATATAAGAAAGAAAAAATCACTCAACCAGAGAGGCAGAAAGAAAGAAGAATCCAAAAGTGTGAGGATAGTGTAAGGATTCTCTGAGACAGCTTAAAGCATAACAACATCTGGATTTTTGGGGTGCCAGAGAAGAGTTGGAGCAGGATATGGAAGGCCTATTGGAAGAAATAATGTCAGAAAACTTTCACTACCTGGTGAAAGAAATAGACCTACAAGTTCAGGAAATGCATAGAATCCCAAACAAGAGGAATCAAAAGAGGACCACACCAAGAAACATCATAATTAAAATGCCAAGGGCAAAAGACAAAGAGAGAATCTTACAAGCAGCAAGAGAAAAACAGCTAGTTACCTACAAGGCAGTACCAATATGATTATTAGCTGATTTCTCAATAGAAACTATGCAGGCCAGAAGGGAGTGGCAAGAAATATTAAAAATGATGAACAACAAGAACCTACAACCAAGATTACTCTACCCAGCAAAGCTATCATTCAGAATTGAAGGTCAGATAAAGAGCTTCACAGACAAGAAAATTTTAAAGTAGTTCATCAACACCAAACCAGGATTACATGAAATGCTGAAGGGTATTCTTTAAGAAGAGGAAGAAGAAGAAAAAGGTAAAGGTAAAAATTATGAACAACAATAAGATATCAAATACATACCTACCAATAAGTGAATCTAAAAATCAAGTGAATAAAAAATCTGAAGAACAAAATGGACTGATGAATATAATAGAATCAGGGACATAGAAAGGAATTGGACTAACAATTCTCAGGGGAAGGGAGTCAGAGGGGTGTGGGAAGAGATTGGACAAAAATCTTACACCTATGGATGAAGACAGGGGTGGGGGTAAGGACATGGGGTGGAGTTTGGAATCAGGTGGAGGGGAGCTAGGGGGGATGAGGGAGGAAAGAGGAACACCGGTAATAATCTGAACAATAAAGATTTGTTATTTTTAAAAAAGATTATTTTAGGAGGCTTTGAGATTTGTCTGACTGAAAACTAAGCTATCCTACTACCTGGCACATCTTAAGAGAGGAGTGTAGTGTCTCCAGAAAGGGGCTAGGGCCCAGAGTGAGCCTGCCTTGGATCAGCTCATAGTATGTGAGTTCCTGACGTTGTGCAGGAAAGATTTCACAACATGAGTCCAGATGATTGAAAGTAGGTTTATTAAAGCTGGGGAAAGTGAAACAAGGAAGGGCTCAGGACAGAAGAAGCAATATGAGAGAGCCTAGGCAGGACTGTTTAGGCTTTCTAGAACTATTATAGGAAAGAAATAGAACCACACTGGGCTGTGTGAATTCACTGAAAGGTCAGAGAAAAGGGGGCCTTGGTAACAGGTTCAGGGGATTTGCCAGGGACCAGCTGCCACTTCCCATTGGTCCCCTTGTTGCAAGTCTCATGGGGTCCCTTAGAGTTTAGGAGATGCATACCTGTGGGGGAAGAAGAGGGGAAATGGAAAGGTGCAAGCATGCTCTTGGGAAGGAGAGCACACACTGGGTCCTTTGTCTTGAAGGTTTTAAAGGCTGAGTGTTTAGCGAGGTCTTAGGGAAGGATCTCAACAGAATTATTCATCAGTTTTTCCAGGTGTGTCCTTTAACCGCTGTGGTCTCCACTGATTGGTCAGTACCAGGGTAGGGAATTATTAGTCATCGAAACCAGTCCTGACTCCACCCATTTGGTTTTACTACTTTTTTTTTGGACCTGCAGCTGAAATAGAGCTGAGGCCTAGATATTTTCTCTAGGGAGGAAAGGCTATCCTGGGGTGAGGTCCAGCACCAGTTTTTCCCATTGCTAGGCACCTGGGGCTTTTCACCCTGTGACCTTCTGTATCTGGCTGTAAATTGCTCAGCCAGTTTGTTCAGTTATTTGTCTCAGTTTCCCCATCCCATCACAAGGACTTTTCCTAGTTTTTTATTAACCTTCCTCAGTAGGAAATCTAATAATTTCCCAGTGTATCTGAAAAGAAATAAAGTGATATATAGAAAGTGTTTAGAATACAGCTGAGTCCCCGTATGTGTTACATTTTTGTTAATACTGCTACTATTATTTTGATGCAAGTCATCAAGGAAATTATTCGTATTTTACATGTCACACACCCATACAAAGGAAGACATATACACAACAATAACTGATAATGACAGAATCAAACTATTTCAAAGTTTTCAGTCTCAACACATCTATCACAGGTCATGGCAATGAGGAAAATCATTATGTATTTCCTTGCACTAGGATAGAACTCTAGTCCATCTGTTATTGTTGATGTAGTTGTCTCAAATTATGACTTCCTTCTTCACTTCTGTAGGTTAAAGAACTTTTTTTAATTCAATTTTTTTTATAAAACTTTTTTCACCTTCCTGTAATAGCTCAGACATTCTGATGTGTTGAGATTTAACTATCAGCATAGCATTGGTATAAGATATCAACAAGAAAACCAGAGAAATCGGAGAGTGCCACACTTCTTATTTGATGGATTCCACTAGCAGCTATTTTTCTCCAGTTCTGGCTCTTATTCCTATAGCTGCTCTGTCAAAGAAGTCCAACTCCTGAATTAACTCTAAATATCCCACTACTGTCATCTTCCCTTAAAACCCCTGCACTAAATTCTCCTCCCAGTCTAAATCTGCTACAGACCGTCTGTATTCTAAGAGAACTTTGTTTTCTTTTCCCCCCTTCCCTCAACCTTTTTAATCCTCTAGTTTAAGCAATTAGCTCTACAAATAATAGCTGCAATCAAGGTCTAGCACATGTGATAATTTCCCCCTAATAAATCAATCAATTCTTTCTGTGGAGTGTGTTTTCCCCCCTTCGAGTCATTAGAGAATTACAATACTACTTGAGTATCACCAGCAACTTGAATTAGTTAAGAAATGTCAATCAAATTTACCAGATTTTGCTTTAAAGATAAGAAAAGTGGGTTATATTCACAAAAGCTTCTTGTCTTAGAATAGGAAGCTTGATAAACCCTTGTTGAATCTCTCTTAGAGAGGCCTTAGAGTATAATGATACATTTGGAAGAAAATCAAAGTCAGTATTACCAATAACAAATCAGACAAAACCCAGAAACTCCCACTAAGTAATCTAAAATTAATAATTGGGCCCAACCAATGTTGTTCAATGGTTGATCATTGACCTATGAATCAGAAACTCACAGTTTGATTCCCAGTCATGGCACATACCTGGGTTGTGGGCTCAATCTTTAGTAGGGAGCATGCAGGAGGCAGTCAATCAATGATTCTCTCTCATCATTGGTGTTTCTATCTCTCTCTCCCTCTTCCTTCCTCTCTGAAATCAACAAAAATATATTTCTTAAAAAGTTAAAAAATTAATAATTGAACTAATCAAGCACCTAGTATCTCTAGATAATGTAATCTATATTATCTCTATAATAAAGAGCAGGGTGTAACACCATTACTACCACCCACCTGACTGGAAGTCAATGCTGAGTTGAGTTGCTGTGGCAACCCAGAGCTAACTGCTTCCGTTGCAGGTGCGGTGCCCCAGCACTGACTGCTGAGGGGGCTTCTAAACAGGGCCAGGGAGAGGCCTGCCTGACTGATTTTTTTAAAATATATTTTATTGATTTTTTTTTACAGAGAGGAAGAGAGAGGGATAGAGTGTTGGAAACATCGATGAGAGAGTCATTGACCAGCTGCCTTTTGCACACACTCCCTACTGGGGATGTGCCCGCAACCAAGGTACATGCCCTTGACCGGAATCAAACCCAGGACCCTTCAGTCCGCAGGCTGACGCTCTATCCACTGAGCCAAACCGGTTTCGGTGTCTGTGGCAGCTTTTGATCAGCACTTGCATCTCTCTTTATTTCTCAGTCTGGCCAGCAGCTGCACCTCCATTTCTCTCCAGGACCCCACCAGGGCTGCTGATCAGCCCTGCCTTTCTGATCAGTCCCTGTTGATAGGCCCAGAGATGCTGACTGGCATAGAAACTGACCAATCAGAACCAAATCTGGGAGCTTAGAGGTGTTTCTGTCCAGAGAGAGCAACCCATCCCAAGGCTGGCTCCAGCAATGGCCTTGACAAATCTACAGAAAGTGTTCATCAGTGACAGCCTGGACCCTTGCTGCTGGAAGATCCTGCAAGATGGAGGGCTGCAGGTGGTGGAGAAGCAGAACCTGAGCAAAGAAGAGCTGATAGCTGAGCTGCAGGACTGCGAAGGCCTTATCCTCTGCTTGGCCACCAAGGTGACAACAATGTCATCAGCGCAGCAGAGAAGCTCCAGGTGGTGGGCAGGACTGGCACCAGCATGGACAACGTGGATCTGGAGGCCCCATGAGGAAGGGCATCCTGGTCATGAACACTTCCAATGGGAACAGTCTTAGTGCTGCAGAGCTCACCTGTGGAATGGTCACGTGTCTGACCAGGCAGATTCTCCAGGCAATGGCTTCTATAAAGGGTGGCAAATGGGACCGAAAGAAGCTCATGGGAACCGAGTTGAATGGAAAGGCCCTGGGAATGCTTGGCCTGGGGAGGATCAGGAGAGGGGGCCGTACCAATGCAGTCCTTCGGGATGAAGACTGCAGGGTATGACCACATCATCTCACCAGAGGTCTCAGCCTCCTTCAGCATTCAGCAGCTGCCCCTGGAGGAGATCTGGCCCCTCTGTGACTTCATCACTGTGCACACCCCTCTCCTGTCCTCCACGACAGGCCTGCTGAACGACAGCACCTTCACCCTGTGCAAGAAGGTGTGTGCGTGGTGAACTGCACCCGCGGAGGGATCCTGGACGAGGGCACCCTGCTCTGATCCCTGCAGTCAGGGCAGTGCACAGGCGCAGCGCTGGACTTGTTCTTGTAGGAGCAGCCTTGGGACCAAGTCTTGGTAGACCATGAGAATGTCATCAGCTGCCCCCATCCGGGCTCCAGAAGCAAGGAGGCCCAGAGCCTTGCGGGGAGGAGATCGCTGTCCAGTTTGTGGACATGGTGAAGGGGAGAGCCCTCGCGGGGGTCATGAATGCCCAAGCCCTTACTAGCGCCTTCTCTCCGCTCACCAAACCTTGGATCGGTTGAGAAGAAGCTCTGGGGACTCTGATGAGAGCCTGGGCAGGGTCCCCCAAAGGGACCATCCAGGTGGT
The DNA here is from genome assembly GCA_963924515.1 of Vespertilio murinus. Classification (NCBI taxonomy): domain Eukaryota; kingdom Metazoa; phylum Chordata; class Mammalia; order Chiroptera; family Vespertilionidae; genus Vespertilio; species Vespertilio murinus. The sequence goes on along the minus strand of OZ004706.1, from coordinate 107,036,547 downwards.
AACACAGGCTTATCCTTGAAGAACGCCAAGAACTGCCTGAGCCCCGCAATCATTGTTGACCTCCTCAAAGACGCTTCTAATCATACGGATGTGAACTTGGTGAAGACCAAGCTGCTGGTGAAGGAGGCCTATCTCAATATAACCGCTTCCCATAACCCAGGAGAGCAAGGATGCAGGGAAGGCCTCCTGAGCATGACCCTGGCCAGTGCCCACTACCACGCTGTGGGCTTTGTCCAGGGCACCACACCCGTGCTGCAGGCACTCAACAAAGCTGCCTTCAGACCAGAAGTGCCTCTCTGCAGGGGTCTGTCCCTGTTCCTGTTCCGGGCTCAGCCCTCCAACCCTGCCATGCTGCCTACCATGATTGGACTCCTGGTAGAAGCAGAAGTGCAGCTACTGACCTCCCAGACCTCAGTTGTATCTAATGGGGATGCCTGGACGCCTGGAAGCAGCATGTGAGCAAGGCCTTTCAGTTTCATTTCTGACCTTGAGGCTCACCAGGACCAGCCTTGGGGGCTTTGTGATCAACATTGACAGTCACATTCCTGGGGCTGACACCGCTTATGTGGTCTGACCCCTGTAATAACCACTTAATAGCCGAGGTCAGTTTGGCTCAGTGGTAGAGCGTCGGTCTGAGGACTGAAAGGTTCCAGGTTCAATTCTGGCCAAGGGCATGTACATTGCTTGCGGGCACATCCCCAGTAGGGGGTGTGCAAGAGACAGCTGGTCGATGTTTCTCTCTCATTGACGTTTCTGGATCTCTATCTCTCTCCCTTACACTCTGTAAAATATCAATAAAAAATATATTTAAAAAAATAACCACTTAATAAACAGCCCACCTTCTCCTCCCCATTTAAAAAAAAAACACACAACACACACACACACACACACACACACACACACACACACACAGAGAGAGAGAGAGAGAGAGAGAGAGAGAGAGAGAGAGAACCAAATCTGGGTCAACTGTGAAGAGCCAATAGCTGTCTAGGAGGCAGAGGTTTTGATGCTGACTGGTGTAGAAACCAACCAATCAGAACCGAATTGGCTGGCAGGGGAGGGCCATTGGGGTGAGATTAGGCTGGCAAGGGAGGTCAGTAGGGGACACCAGGCTGGCAGGGAAGGGCATTTAGGGGCCAAGATCAGGACGGCAGGGGAAGGTAGTTGGGGGCAACCAGGCAGGCAGGTGAGGGCAGTTGGGGGCAAGACCAGGCCAGCAGGGGAAGGCAGTTAGGGGCAATCAGGCAGGCAGGCAGTCAGAGGCAGTTAGGGGTGATCAGGCAGGCAGGCAGGTGAGCAATTAGGAGCCAGCGGTCCCAGATTGTGAGAGGGATGTTTCCCAAGGGATCCCCAATTGGAGAGGGTGCAGGCTGGGCTGAGGGAACCCCCCACTCCGTGCATGAGTTTCATGCCCTGGGCCACTAGTCTATATTATAAAAGGCCAGTGGCTGTCACACATAACGCCAGAATGACCAAACGACCAGTCACCAGAAGATGCATGGAGCACCTCTCAGTTCCTTCCCTGTGGCCCACAGGTTCCGATTGCAGCAAGGCTGGTTGCCGGTGGGCAAGGCATGCATGGAAGGGCCCAGCAAGGCAGGTGTGGTGAGGCACACACGGGTGGGTGGGGCTTCCAGCTGGCGGGGCAAGAGCTCAGCGGGGTGACGGATGGGTGGGCAGAACACAAGCGGTGGGCAGGGCCATGCGATTTCACATCCTGGGCCTCTAATACCCTATAATAGCTAACAGGTTAGTATAGCAAAGAAGAAAGGAAGATAAATAATCCAGCAAAAGCACAAATTTTAATTTTATAACTTGCAAAGAAATTTTTAGTTAGAGGAGAACTAAAGGATCATCTGGCCTATGCTCATCATGGTGCTTCTCAGAGATGACTTCATGGTTGGAAGTGAGGGGCTCAGTGGCAGAGCTCCTTGATCCCATTCTTTCCGGCACAGAAAATCAATTTTTATCTCTTAATCCAACCAAGAGTTCAATGGAGAAAATGGTTTCTCTGGTTTAAAATAATTTGAAAATCACTTTTGCAGACAGAATCACTCTTTTCTTAAATTAGAAAAATAAATGCCTGAAAAATGAAGGAATTCTTAATTTAGTGATGGTCTTGGACCCATACCCTAGATCACATCTTTCTCCAAGTGCCCTCTCCACACCACACCATGGTATCTCTTATACAGAGGGAGCAACTCAAGTGAGAATTTCCATGCCTTTGTAGTTGAGCCTTTTTTGGGAAGGTATCCAATGAAGCTAACTTAGTGTGAGAAGAGGCATAAAGACACAGTCCTCAATTATATTCTTTTTCTTTATTCTTCCTAAGCACACTAAGGATTATGTCATCATCCAGAACCTGAAAGGGTCATGGGGGAGGATGGAAAGGCCTAGTTCCATTTTCTTATGTCACCAAATGTATTGCTATTAAGATGTAGCATGCTTGGTGAAAACTTGCTGACATTAATGACTCAAATTCTCAGAGCAATTGCAAGGAAAATGGTGTCATCACTGTCATTCAATACATTTAAGATGAAGTTTCACAGGAAGGCTGTCAGGCACAATGACTGCCAGGCTCTATTATATCACTCCCAGGGGTGGATCACACACACTACTCTGCGGCTTGTGGGTGGGTGGTATGGAATTTTGAAAAGAAGCTGCACAGAGGGGAGATGAGGTGGGCATAGGACCCAAGGGGCTGCCTCACAATCAGGAGGCACTGCCGGTGACACTCATATAATGACTGAGGGTAAATCTATATCCAGGGCTCGGTCTTGAATTTTAAATATGCTGGAACCTACCCTTCTCAGGACATTTCAGCAAAATCATGTTCTTGGTGCTGAACAAAAATTTGAGCTACAAAGGATAGTGTAAATTTACTAATTTGGGAATGAGAATATTCTCCCCTAATGATTAGACATTCATGTCTCCTTGCATCCCAGCACCGAGATTGCTGCCAAGCCCAGTTAAGAGTCACAAGGCAGCCTGTGAGGAGGGGAAGTACTCCGGTTCTCAGCCCTGGTTGCACACTGCAAACTCCTGAGGCCATTCTCTGAAATCAAACAAATCTAAGTCTCAGGGACTAGGACTCAGACAGCAATAGTTTAAAATCTCAAGTGACTCCAATAAACAGCCAAGTTAGAGCTGAGAGGTCTTCAGGCCTCATCCTTTACACACAGGAATCCATGCTCTTGTATGTTAAAGACCAATGTGGTTTTGTTTTGTATTTTTAGGTTGGGAACAGATAGAGGTTTGCCATTTTTTTTAACTTGCCAAGCAAGGCAAGTAATTTAATTAAAAATTAAATTACCATTATTTTATGAAAGAAAAAAGTCTTAACAGAAAATATTAGGAAGGAAATGATTTCACAATAAAAGAGTAACTCACTATGCTGTTTTCTTTTTCTCACTCTAAACTGATGCAGACTTAATGGGTGTGATCTAATTGCTCTCTGCAGTCACAGGCAGGGCTTCTCTTCCTACACATCCTAGAGACATTTAGCAAGGTTTTGATTCATTAAACCACTGTCCTGTGCTAACTACCCTACATCCCCCTTACCACTCTCATTTTTGTAAAGGTGTTAATATTATTAAGTTGTAGGTAATTTCTGCTTCCAGGCTCGGAAATGTTGTCTCTTCCCATTACAGAATAAGTTGATTTAATTAGAACTCTCCTTGGATATTTTAAACTAAGATTTCTGAACTGAATGTGGCACACACACCTCCAGATAACTGCTGGTGCTCCCTTGGTTTCAGTGTACAATGATGATAATTAGTCTAAATCCAGTGGATAATTAATTGGGAGGCAAAATAACCTGTGATGAGTTGTTTATTCTGTGTCAAGTTACATGCAATACTTACTTATATCCTACCCTAAATTTGAGTTGCCCTTTTGAATCTTGTGTATGCCACATTCTTTTGAGGCCATAGTTTGTGTTGTCTTTGTGTTGTCCCCTCCTCCTCTGAAGGGACCTTGGCATTCTTTTTAAAATATATATATATATATATATATATATATATATATATATATATATATATAATTGTTTTTTACAGAGAGGAATGTAGAGGGACAGAGAGCTGGAAACATCGATGAGAGAGAAACATCGACCAGCTGCTTCCTGCACACCCCCTACCGGGGATGTGCCCATAACCAATGTACATGCCCTTGACAGGAATCAAACCTGGGACCTTTCAGTCCGCAGACTGACCCTCTATCCACTGAGCCAAACCGGTTTCAGCAGAACCTTGGCATTCTTGAATCAGTTTTACACTTAATTGTATATCTTTAACAAGACAGCTTGTAGCAAGAGAGGATTGCTGTGTCCCAAAGTCCAAGACTATATCTTAAATTTTCCCTACAAGCACACACAACCTAGAGACCCATCTATGCTGCCAATGTGTGAAATAAGTTTTCATGTATTGACTTCTAAGCTGCGATGCTTCACAATAGATTAAGAGAACAGAAGCTAGCATAACCATGTGCTTTTGACCAATTGGGGAAATTTTATTTGCAAACATTTCTGTTCTTCAAGCACCCAAGATGTATAACTAACAGTGAGCTACTCTGTCCTTGTTAACTCCTAGTTCAACCCAACCCTAGTTCATGGGCTGCTTAGAATAGTACATACACTTCAGAATTAGACCTGAATTTTAATTTAGCCCCTTTACTCTCTTGGGCAAGTTGCTTTATTTTTCTGAGCATTAATTTCTTTATCTTTATTTAAAAAATATATATTTTATTGATTTTTTTTTTTACAGACAGGAAGGGAGAGGGATAGAGTTAGAAACATCGATGAGAGAGAAACATCGATCAGCTGCCTCCTGCACACACCCCACTGGGGATGTGCCCACAACCCAGGTACATGCCCTTGACCGGAATTGAACCCGGGACCCCTCAGTCTGCAGGCCGACGCTCTATCCACTGAGCCAAACCGGTTTTGGCAATTTCTTTATCTATATATCATCATCTTGATTACCACCACCATCATCATCTTCATTATCACTTATATGGTAACTATGAGCATTAAAATTAGATAATTTAGGTAAAATAGTTAGCAAGGTGCCAGACATATTAAGTTTTACCAAAAGTTATGAACTTTTGTCCTAAAAGTTAAGAACTCTTTGCAGGTCAGAGCCTAGCACAACAGTTATTCGGTAGACACCCTTCCACACCCCCATATCTGTGCACAAGAACAGGAATCTTATTGGAAATGCAGGATTTAAAAGCTATCACCAAATTCTGAATTTTAGTCTTCAGATGTTGACAATTTAATTAAACACACTTGCTACTTAATCTCACTCATTAATTTGTCTTTTTACTCCCCAATGAATTGTCTCTCCTAGGACCCTTGTTTTTCTGTGGCAAATTCTTAGAACCTCTCATCTGACCAGAGTCTCTTCCTCTCATGACCATGCCCTTATCTTCTTTACAGATTCTGGTACTTCGCAGACTCATAATAACATCCCCTTACTATTGTCCTGAAGCAGCCAAACATTTGAAAGAAAAACATTTAGAAACCTAGGAATGTTTTTAAATATGGAGAAAACCTCCATATTTTCGTTTGCCAGGAAAAACTTGAATCAAATTCTCCATTGACACATTGGTTCTAAATTATAGATCTGGGAGGGGGAAAAAGCTAGGAGGACAAGCCCTGGTGGTTGGTGTAGGGCACTTCAAATCCATGCAGGACCCAATTCAAGCCTATATTTTGTTCTGCTACAATGATCTTTTTTCAAAATCAGTTAACACCAACCAATAAATAGACACACATCTTTTCCACCTCTGAAAAAATTCTCTTGTCACACACACACACACACACAAAACACACACACACGCACACACAAAACACACACACACACACACACACACAAAACCACACCGAAAAAAACCCCACACAAAACCAAACTCATAAAAATAAAAACACATCAATACATGAACTTCTCAAGTTGCTGAAAATTTACCATAGGAACTAAGCCTGTTTCTGAAAGTTTCAACTCACCCAATCAGACAAAAGGCTGAAGAAAGGGAGACGTTTATCAAGTTACTCAGAGGACTCCCATCTGTTATCTTAGACCTTTGTTACCAAGGGACACAGGAGCAGATACTAAAGGCAGTTTGAAAGAGTTTATTTTACAGATTCTTAGTCTAAAGATTACAAATTAGAGAGAATTAGAAGCAAAAAGGGAGAAAAGACCACTGTGTGTGCTGAAGGAACCTTCTATGGCGTTCTGCAGACATTTCCCCTGGCCGCAGCCCCCGTGACAAAGCTCCTCTTCGGCTGCGTTCCGTCCGTTCATATAATCAATGCAGTCAAAAGGACAGGCCAGTAGCTTCATCATTCAAAAGGTCTTATTTTTGAACTTCAGCCTCACAAAATCCACTTCTCATTATGCCAAGCCAACAGAAGAAAGTCATTTTTTGCATGGCGGGAGTATTAAGCTTCGTGTGTGCCCTTGGAGTTGTGACAGCCCTGGGGACACCACTGTGGATCAAAGCCACCTTCCTCTGCAAAACAGGGGCTCTGCTAGTCAACGCCTCCGGGCAGGAGCTGGACAAGTTCATGGGGGAGATGCAGTACGGGCTCTTTCACGGAGAGGGCATGAGGCAGTGCGGACTAGGAACACGGCCCTTTCGGTTCTCATGTAAGTAGCAACTGCATTTTGTGTTTTTAATATCTTAGGCACGCTCCTCCAAGGATTGCTGGAATTTACTTTTAAGAGCCTTGTCCTGTCTATTGGAGGACTTTTTATACAGGTATGAACCACTTGAAATACCTAAAACTCCTCTGAATAATCTCTTCTCTCTAGTTTTTATTTTGTGTTAATTTTATTGAGTATTTCATCCTTCAAATTTTATTATGACAACATATAGTTAATGAGTGGCTATAGAGTTAAACTTTTGTGAAAAGAAAATCTTTTATTGAATATTAATATTTACATAAGAAATTATGGGGTCTTGTTTAAAAGGGAGGGACTTAGAAATGTTTTTCATTTTGTTGTTTAAAAAAGGGTCATCCAGTGCTGTGTGCTCCTTAACCAAAGACTCGCTGCTTTCTACCCCACTCAGGACTTTGTTTCTTGTCCACTTCCCTTTATCCTTGTAAGGTCTTTCCCTGCTCATGAATATGTTTTTAAACCAATTTGGAATCACTTGGCTATAGAAATTTAAAGCAATCAGCTGTATTAGCTAGCTGGGAGAGAAATAGTTGCCTATTTAATACAGTATAGAAAATTTTCACATGATTGACTTTCAAATCACGTAGAGAATATGAGACAGATTTTCTGTCATGATTTTTGTGAAATGGAAGTGTTATCCTCAATATTTATAACCTGTTTATCTTAAGAAGAGAACTTCTTAAAAATTACCATGTGAATAGGCAAATCATTAAGTGAAAATTAATAAGAAATCAATAGTTATATCTTTCACAACACGCATGTAGAAATTATTATTTCAAAAGGGCTGGTTTGGAACAATCTTATGAAGACACAACCAGTAAATTAGTGCATAAATCACTCCTCAGGAAAGGAAGTTGCCAATGAGGCATTGAAAGTGAATTATTATTTTGTCTGGGTATTTTTTTACTAGCATAGTTAGAAGGCTAAATTAATTGAATTTATTATTAACATATGCAGTATCTAATTAAATTTCAGAGCTGGTCTATTTATATTTCTGCAACACTGCGTGTATCTTTTTAGCAGTCATTGGCTACCAACCTTCATCTCAAATAGTGAGTTCATAAGTGATAAGAATTTTCATAGGGTGCCAGCGATTCTCCAAGGATTAGTCATCAGCTTTTCAAGAAATGATTATACACTAAATTTTATGAAGTGGATACAAACTCTTTTTACTGAATGGCTTCGGCTTATTAAGGTAATGAAGCTGTTAGAGTTGCTTAGCTTTCACAGGGGGAGGAGGGAAGGGCAGAGAACAAAGCAGAAAGCCACATGATTTGCAACATATTACAAAATAAAAAAGGGGGGAAAAATGAGCGAGGTGATTAACCATGAGTTACTGGCAGTTTAAAGCAGGCGTAAAGCTTCTCACAGACAACTTTAGACAAAAGCAGGGAATATACAGTAAGGTTCCTTGAGTCGGCATATTCTATAGAGAATTATTTCAAAAACAGTGTTTCCTGAATGCTTACTAGACCACTAAGCACTATACACAGTTTGTCCCATTCAACCCTCACTCGGCCACATTTCTCTGAGGTTCAGTGGCAGGCTGTTATGGCTGTGTTCTGTGCTGATCTTGTCTCGGATGAAGTTAGTCCCATCAGGCATCCTTCCCTTTGCTTTCTGTGAGGACTCAGAGCTGGTGGGCTTAAACAATACCCTCCCTTATCTCACAGAGTTGCATTAATCCCTTATTTTCCCTCAGCCTAGTGAAGAAAATTTTATATTTGCTTGTTTTTCTATGATGACAACCCTTTCCATATACTATCCCAGACACTAACACTTCATTATTTCTGAGGCCCAATGAAGTATACTTACAGTATAACTTTTTCTGTCTAAGCAGAAAAGTATCCTTTTCAATGGAACATGAGAGAAAGTTGGGAAAACTGTAGAATAAATATATCCACTAGACTCCCTAAAAGGCATAAGGCTCATTTAAATAAACACTCCCTTTGAGTGTTAAAAACTTCCTAATTAATGTGCCTCAGGACACACCCAGTTATACTCAATGCAATAGATCTTCTATGTCCCCAGCTTCCCATTCACAATACCAGCACCCTGTCTAGGCTGTTCCATTAACATTCCCTTGAAGTGACAGAGCTTTTTGATGTTCTTCCTGATAGGAAAATATAGCCCTGTTCACACAAAAGAATCAGGGCCCAGCCCTGTGTTCTTAATAATAGTTTCCTTTGAGCAAAATCCAGGGCCCCCAAAAAGTTAAGAGTGGATGATTCTTTCGTTTCTTCTAGTTCAACTTAAAATTAGAGTACACCTCATTTCCCAGAATTTTCCTTTCTCCTTTTCCCTTTAGAAAGTTATCAGGCAAACATCTGGATTTGCAGAAACTTTCCAGTGTAGGCAGAGTGGAAAAGATAACTCATCAAAGTATCAGTAACTTTATGGCCAAGTTTCTTCGTGATCATGCTATCACCAGTTAGTATGCATGCATATTTCAGGTTGTTGTTGTTTTTTTGCATTGCTAAATGCTACCTTGTTTACCAAACTTTTCATTTAGATCAGCATTGGCTAACAGAAATGTACTGCAAGCCATAAATACAAGCCACATATGTATTTCTAGTAGCCATATTAGAAAAAGCAGTAAAAGGAAGCAAGTGAAATAAATTTTAATGACATATTTTCTGTAACACAAAATGTCCAGAATACTGTCAATTTAACTGTCAAAAAAGTAGTGAGCTATTTTTACTTTTGTTTGGTGATAAGTCTTAGAAGTGTGGTGTGCATGTTGTACTTACAACACATCTCAACTCAGACCAGCCATAGTTCAAGTGTTCACTAGTCATTTATATGTGGCTAATAGCTGTCACGCTGGAGAGTACAAATCTAGATGGAGATTTGCTCTCAATAAATTGGGCATTGACTGTGTTCATATTCTAAATTAATTTTTGCTTGTTTCTCTACAAGGTTATGTGTGTTATTTTTATGTGCAATGTATGTGTAATTTTTAAAACAGAGATATATGGTATAACATGAGGATGAAGACTGGGCCAGAAAAATAGTTAGGCAATGTTGTCATTTTTGTTCTTATTAAATGGTCCTATTGACTACTCTATCTCTTTTAATTATAACAAGAATCTTCCCTGCCAACATGCACAGTTATGCTGGGAAAACTTCTGCCTCATTTACTCCGGCCAGTTCTCATCCATTTAAGGGTCAGTGGTTCATTTCCTAAAGGTCACCAGCACTCATGCCTAACATGCAATTTCATTCCTTATAATGAAGAACTATTTTTCTTCCAAGGCAACACAAGTGGTGGGCTTAATTTTTCCTGATATGTCACCTGTAAACTTTTAGTGATGATTTTAAACTCTAAATATGCCATCAAGACAAAAACTGCCAGTTTTGTGTTCAGCGTGTATGGATAGGTTTCTGCTTTGGTGGTTTGAAACACTGCAGTGCATCATCAAAATGTGATACCCAAGAATCACATGGTATCAATCATTCCTAGATATGCCAACCTGTTCATTACCAAGACAGTTCAATGAGCTGGTAAAACATATGGAATCTTTTTTATTTTTGAAATGTGAAAAATAAAATTTAACCAATCATGTATCACAACTTGCTACTTCAGTCATACAAAGTATTTTAATTTAATGATTGAAATTTTGTAGAAAGCTTAACAGAGGCTTAGATTTTCATATTTTAAGCAGAGTTTCTTTACCAAATAAGCATATGTTCCAGACTGCAGAGGGAATGTTGAGACTATTTCTATGAGCAAGCAGGTGGCTTCTCAAACATAACTGGGGCAGAAGAGTTGGGATTCTGGATCTCTGTCACCTGTGCCAGTCTGTCACCATGGTCTCCACAAATGACTACTGTCTCCTGCTAACCCACCTGCTTGCCCCAGATGATCTCCTGGTCACCATCTTCACAATCTGTATCCTTCCCATTACCTTGCCAAACCACACAGAGCTATAAAGGTCTTTGATGTACCTGTCTCTCCTCCCTTCCTTAGTGTGTGGTCTGTGTGGAAGCAGGCTGACGGGGATGGAATGGAAGCCTATGGAGTTCACCTGGTAAGACTACCTAGTGGGATGAATGGAGAAAGGAAGTGACTTGTATCATTTCACCTAGTCTGCATGGGCCCTGCTGCCTTTTACCTTCAGGCACTAATGTTTAGTCTCACTCACCCATCAAAACAGTACAGCAGCCTCCCAACATAGATCAGTGGTTGAAAGTCTACCTAGGACCCAGGAGATCACAGTTCAATTCCTTGTTGGGGGTGGGAGGGTGGAGGGTGGGGGGGTGAGGGAGGGGCGAGCATGCCCAGGTTGGAGGCCCAATCCCCAGTGTGGGATGTGCAGGAGGTAGCTAATCAATGATTCTCTCTCATCATTGATGTTTCTATTTCTCTTTCCCTCTCCCTTCACCTCTGAAATCAATAAAAATATATTTTAAAACTCACACAAACAAACAAACAAACAAACAAACAAACAAAAAACAGTCCAGCAAATGGAGATTTTGTTTTTCTTCCATTGGAAAAACAGTGATTAGTGGAATAGAAGGGAATGATGTTTAAGAAGCACTAGTGTAAAGGAAAACCCTACAATTTCTCTCAGCCAAATAACTTTTTCCTTCTCTGTCCTTTCCAGACCTTGATGTTCACTCTACTATTTCAAAACACTTTGTTTTATAAGTATTTGAGAATGTGTATTTCTATGCACAGTGATACTGAGCCCCAAGAAGGCAGAGGCTGTGCAGTATTCATGGTGCTCCCTCAAACAGGACCTAGAACAGTTCATGTCACAAAAGTATAGTAAATACAGTGGAACCTGGGTTCTTGAACTTAATTAATTCCAAAAGGCTGTTTGAGAAGTGATTTGTTTAAAAACTAAATCATATTTCCTATTATAAATCATGTAAATTGAATTAATTCTTTCCAGATCCCCCAAATGATTCCATTTTAAGCTTTCTTATATACAGTACATACTAGTATCTAATCTATATACTGTAAAAGCCATAACACCCAATGACCAAACTCACCAGGATGCGCATTGATGGGTCCTGAGGTGGCGCTGGTGGTGCTGGTGGCCAGGGATCTGGGACCCTTGGCACCAGCAGATCGGGCTCTACTTTGGGTCCTGTGGCTCGTGCAGTGCAGAAGGGCCCATGGCTTACATGGTGGCTCGTGGCTGTGGGCTACTCACACATGATTTCGTGCCTGCTGGGCCTCGAGTGTACTATAAATACTTATTTAAAGTTATCAGACTACCCTTAAATGAATTGTTTTTAGCAATCGGTTCAGGGGTATCTTTCAGGAGGTCAATATACAGCATCTTAGCTTTTTCACATATCATTAACTTTGAAATGCTCTCATCTGCTAACTGCTTTTTGTCTTTCCAAATCAACATGTTTTTCAATTGCTGGTGATCATTGTTTTTCCCCCACCCTTAATATCATTTGCAATTTTGATACTCACTATTTTTAATGCATTTTTGAAACTATGTTTTTATTTTCCTTTCCAGTAGGACCATTTAATTATTGGACAAAAGTATTGGGTATAATTCAATTAAGAAACAGAAAGCAAATCAATTAGTTCAATAAAGAGGACTTATTTATTAGGTATTTAAAAAACTGAAAACATGGAGGTAGCAACAGCAGAAAGCAACTGCCTCCCCTAGGCTAATTTGGTCCTCTGCTTCTTCTAGTCTACTGTTGAAACCTTCCATGGCATTTTTAATTGTAGCTATATCACTTTTGATTACTTCCTGGTTTTTGCATAGGTTGTTGATTTTCTTGTCCATCCAGTGTAGAAACTGTACAACCATTACTCTGAATTCTTTTTCTGTCATATTGCATGTTTTCTTTTCACTTATTTCTTTTCTCTGGGGATTGTTTCGTTGCCTCCCCATTCTGATTATTATTAGAAGGTTCAAATGTTGAGTTTCAGGGGCCTGGGCTGTGTGCAGTGGAAGCTTCACACACCCCGAGTGTCACTAAAGAGCTCCAATACCAAGATGTGTGGCTTCTGTGGGTTGGTGGGAGCCATGCTCTCCCAGGTTCAGAGTCATAGGTGCTTAGAGTAGCCTCTTGTGCACACCTAGAATCAGGAACCTCACTTGCAGCACACTGAAACAGAGACCCCGCTGGTATGTGCTGAAAATCAGTCCCCTAGTGTGTGGTAGGAGTCAGAGACCCCTGTGCCCATGCTGAGAATTGATGTTGCTTGGGGCGGTCTCATGCCGAGAATCAGGATCCCTGTGAGCACATGCGTTAAGAATCGGAGTCACTGATTCTTAGTGTGAATGCACTAGGAATCAGGGATCCCAGGCACGTGCAATGAAAAACAGAGTCAAGTCACTGGTGCTCAGTGCTGCCTATCTCACAGGGAATCAGGCTCCCAGGTCTGCTTGGGGTTCTGGGTTGCACAGTCACACTATGATAGCAGGAGGTCCACTCCTGCCCTGCAGAAAACCGTCTTCCGTGTGTGCTTGCCTGAATCGAGGTCAGGTGGCTCTGCTATCTTGTGTGGACATGGGGTGTGGTCCTGCAGGTGTGCACTGCATGAAACAAACTCCCTGGGTCCATGTACTCAGGCTCAAATTTAGCGCAGCCTCCCTGCAGATGTGCACTGTGGGAAACAAACTTCCCGAGTCCACACACCCAGGCTCAAATTCAGGGAGAGCCACCGCTGCTGTGTGTGGGCAGGAGGCCTGTTTGAGCAGAGAGGGTCTGGCAATTCCTATGCCACTGCTGCGGGGCCAGCAGGGAAGGGGGTTGGCTCTGTGACTCACAGAAATCTAATGCCGGAGTGCCTGGGGTCTTGGTGTCTATGGGTCTGCAACTATGGTCACAAGTCTGTTACCTGAGTGACTGTAGAGTCCTGGTTTGCGACTGAGATCAGATTGGGTAGTGCTGAGGCTAGGATCCTAGTCTCAAGCAGTTCTGTTCTTTTTTTTTTTCTTTTTAAAAAAGTATATTTTATTTATATCTTACAGAGAGGAAGGGAGAGAGATAGAGAGCTAGAAACATCGATGAGAGAGAAACATCGACCAGCTGCCTCTTGCACACCCCCTACTGGGGATGTGCCCGCAACCAAGGTACATGCCCTTGACTGGAATCAAACCCGGGACCTTTCAGTCCGCAGACCGACGCTCTACCACTGAGCCAAATCGGTTTCAGCAGTTCTGTTCTTCAAGATGGTGCAGACTCTGTGCTAGTGGTTTCCTCCCTGGAGTGTTTGCAGTGGCAGCAGGGTTTCGCTGTCTAAGACTGCCCGGATTGGCAGCCCCTTGGAAGACCTGCAGGATCTAACTGTCCCTAGCTCTCAGTCACACACACCACACACGTCCAGACACTCTTCTATTGCTTCCTCACTCTCTCACACACTCTCCCTTCCTACTTCTTGCCATTCACCATCTTGGGTCATTTTTATTGATTTTTAGACAGAGAGGAAAAGAGAGGGACAGAGAGATGGAAACATCAATGAGAAAGAAACATTGTTTGGCTGCCTCCTGAATAACTCCTACTGGTGATCAAGCCCACAACCTGGGCATGTGCTCTAATCAGGAATTGAACAAGGGACCTCTTGGTTCCTGGGTTGCTGCTCAATCACTGAACCATACCAGCTGGTCTTGCTGGGCTTTTTATGTTTTAAAATTGCGCTAACCATCCATTTTGCCAACAACAAAAGCAAAAGAAAGAAAGAAAGAAAGAAAGAAAGAAAGAAAGAAAGAAAGAAAGAAAGAAAGAAAGAAAGAAATATTCATAGCACAATTTTTTGAGATGTTAACCAGGCAAGGTTTAGCTGTAAATGAACTCATGCTGACACAATCTCTCCTTTGTTTGTGGCCTGAGAGACACTTTTTGTCAGCATGTAAGGGTTGTCATCTTGAGAACCAAAGTTACCTGATACATTTTTTTTTCATGAACAACTTGGTCAAGAACTGATTTGTTCAAGATGGGAGATGTTTGAGAACTGAGGTTTGACAGTATTTTGTAAACTGGAACTAATACAATTAGAAACCTGGGTTTGAGGATTTAGACCTTGAGCAACTCAATGTCACTTCATTGGTTTTCAGTTCTTGCATCTGACAAATGGGAGTAAAACAAGGTGATTTCTAGCATCTCTTCCAGTTCAAACTTTCAATGATCTGTATAATGTAGAACAGGCACCCTAAAAATAGGTGCCTGTTCCACATTAAAACTTTATGACCCTTCTAGTCTTCACTTCATAAAGCCTTTGTTGGTAGACTTTAGCCCACCATTGGAAGCGGTGGTTTTGTGCACCTTTGCTCTTTGGTCTTAGAGTATTCTAAATACCTATCACTTTTCATGACCTAAATGGATTTCATTGCCAGTGAATGTTTTTTCTCCTTCTCCCCCCATCATAACCTTTTACTGTTTGTGTAGAAAACTGCAGATTAAAAAGGAGAAAAGGGATGAGATGCTTTGGAAAACTAGGGAGATATGCTAATTGGTTCCAGAGAGCAGTAGCAACCACAGGCACTCAATTTAGATGGTGCTATTGAGAAAGAAAAAAGGAAGGTCAAAAGACAGTGAGAGGCTGATCTCTTACTACCTCCATTTTTTTTTCTTCCTCCATTTTTTTTTCTAGAAATTCCCCTTCCATCCTCACTGAAAAATCTCTCTTTCCTGAATCTGATGTGTTGAGCTGATAGTGGCAAGAAATTAAGAATGACCATCTATAATAATAAAAGCTTAACAGATTAATTAGACCAGACATCCTTCCAGACAAAGCCTGAGCTGCAAGGGAAGTCTGGGTTCTTGGTGCCTGCCAGTGGCCAGAGGGAAGCCCCGGTCCTGGGTGCCAGAGGGAAGCCAGTGCTGGCAGTCGGGAGGAAAGAAGGCCTACTCTTGCACAAATTTGGTGCATCAGGCCTCTAGTTGTGTATAATATTTCAAGAGTATTCTTTCCCCAAAGGAGGAATTAGATCAGCAAGTATCCTTGAATTGGTGAGGAATATGGATAAAGTGCTTTTGAGGAAAGAAACTTCTGGTCCTCTTTGTATAGTTCAAAAAGAGAACATTTGTTTCTCCCTCTTCCCTAACAACTACCTCCAATATCCTTACCAGAAAAAATATTCAACAGAATTAGCATTGAGAATTATATGTGTGCATATATGTGCACACACCTTCCTTCCTTTTAAATTATCCTCCATTTCAAAACATCAGAAAGCAGAGAAAAAGATGGTAGTAGTATGTCCTTGTGTAACAATAATCACTCTAAATGTAAATGGTTGAAGTCACCAATCAAAGGGCACAGAGTGGCTGGATGGTTCAATTACCTTCACCCTGACAGCCAGCAAAGTTGTGGGCCTGTGCTCACCTGAGAGATGAAGTAGAGGCTGAGGGAGCTGCCTCTGGAACTGCAATGTCAGGTCCTAAGTGGGACCTCTGGGACTTGGCCCTGAGTGTGAACCTTACCTGTTGGAGGATGATTCCAAAATTCTCAATTTGCTGCTCTGCTTTCTCCTCTAATCTCTGAGGGTGACTAATCTTTCCCAAGGACTTTCAGACAACCCCCCCCCCCCAAAAAAAAAACCACAGAAAAAACAACAACAAAAAAACCAACCTTATTTCAGCTGCCCATTGATTGGGTACCTCACAGGTGCCAAGCATCTTGCATATATCATCTCTAGCCCTTGCATGGAGGTATTGTGACATTACTCCTCTTAAACAAATGCAGACACTGGAAATTCAGAGAGATCACAAAAATTTCCCAGTCACAGAGCTATAGTAGGAGCAGACCTGGGAATGAAATTCAGATGCATAGGATAGACTGTGCTAGTCTTCTGTCACATTGGCCTCCTTACAATATGCAAAGGGGACACAGAGATGAAGAAAATGTAAGAGTAGCCTTCAATTTCACCATCCATTTAAAATATACTGCTGCGACTTCACAAGCACTAGTTCTTATACAGCCATGTGATGACCCTTGGCCTTCAGACCCGGGTTCAGTTATCGCCTATTCTATTCATTTTTTCGTGGCCCTGATGTCTAAGCTCCATCTCTGAGCTTTCTTTGGGAGGTAAAATAGCCAAGCCAAGCCTGTTTAATAATCTAGGTTGAGCAGGTCACACTCTTATTGCTAATCTTTGGATTTTATAAGCATATTACCATGATGTTGAATGTTAATGTTTATGGCAGAGGTATCTGACTGCCTATGTGGTGAGCTGACTTAGAATTACTGTTAACCCAAATCTTCATGGTATGATCTTCAAACCAGTTCTTTGACTACAACAATTATTTCATCATAGCAATCCCAAATGGTATAGTCTTTCCTGGGGTGATAGAAGCAATTTCAATACACAGGCAGGGACAAAAAGAAAAGCAGACACATAGCATTGTATTCACTTTCAAAATTTCCAAAAACATTCATTAAGACCTAATGGAAAATTAGAGCATAAATTAAAATCTCATTTAAGCCGAAACCGATTTGGCTCAGTGGTAGAGTGTTGGTCTGCGGACTAAAGGGTCCCGGGTTCGATTTTGGTCAAGGGCATGTACCTTGGTTGCGGGCGCATCCCCGGTAGGGGATGTGCAAGAGGCAGCTGGTCGATGTCTCTCTCTCATTGACGTTTCTGGCTCTCTATCTCTCTTTCTTTCTCTCTGTAAAATATCAATAAAATATATTAAAAAAATAAAATAAAATAAAATCTCATTTAAAAAACACACACCAAAAACTTATTATTACTCTCACATGTATCAGGAATTTATAAATTTGAAGGAACATATTTAAAAAACAAAACTAATTTACATTAAACAATGATAAACTTGCCTTTCATCTAGTCATGCAACTGAACACCCAGACTGGTTGTGGTATGACACTCCTTTATTGCTGGTGTGATAGACCTAACAGTGAACTATGTCTGCAGACTAATTCATGCAGGATTCAGATTTCGCTTGTGCCCTGCAGTTATAAATACAGCAAAACCATTCTTGGGAGTTATTTCCCTGACATAATCATACCCTGTGAATTAGGAGCAGTTAAATGGGTTCTGTTATCAGAGGTACCTATGTGCCAAAGCAGCTGCTGTCCCTAAGCTACCATTGGTGATCAAGACTCATTGATGGGGCAGCCTCCAAAGAAGCTTGAGTTAGGTGCATGCCTTTCAGTTGAGAGAAATTCAAGGGAGGTACTGAGAAAATTGTATTTTAAATGCCACCAGGTCTCCCCCTTTTAAGTGCTGGGGTCATGAGTTTCATTCTCCCTGACAGTGCAGCCATCAGAAGCCTGGCTCCATACCTGAGTGTAAAATTAAGGTGATATAAAGGAGATGAATGCATTGAGTGGGTGGCAAAGAATGGCTTTCACTGGATTTTCATAATGACTAGCTGCAGATGGACTGAGAGGAAAGTCACATAAAGAACATTTCTGTAAGAAAGAAATCTTCCTTCTTATCTCCTTTCAAGAAAATGAATAGCAGAGCACAAAGGGCCAAATGCGACTTCATTTTTGCACACCTTTTATGTGAGGAAGGGCAAGTTGAGAAGGAAAATGGCCTCAGAAGCTACATTATGGCTTTAATCAAGGAAGAAGCTACTGTTCCATTGTTGACATCCTTATCAGAGATTGCCTTCATTCTGAGATAGCGCTACCTGCATTTTACATCTGGCCAGATGGTAAAAAGAGTTCATGAGACCTAATGGTTAGATCAGTAGTCCACATCCCTGACTGCACTTTGCAATCACCCACAGAGGTCAGGTGGTAGCTAGGTGAACCCTAAGGCTAGGCTTGATGTATGTGTGTGTGTGTGTGTCTGTGTGTGCGTGTGTTTACAATGGGGGTATTTGAGCCTTGAGTATGATTCTATGCTGAGGGGATAGAGTGCTA
The DNA here is from genome assembly GCA_963924515.1 of Vespertilio murinus. Taxonomy (NCBI): domain Eukaryota; kingdom Metazoa; phylum Chordata; class Mammalia; order Chiroptera; family Vespertilionidae; genus Vespertilio; species Vespertilio murinus. The sequence continues at coordinate 107,018,058 of OZ004706.1, read as the reverse complement.
GAGGAAAAGGCCGAAGATAGATAGAAGAGATAGATAATAAGTCTAGAAAGCACCCTATGAATGTGGAAAAGGATGGGTCTGAGAGTACAGGTAGAAGGCCACACCTTGGACAGGAGGAAAAAAAAATTCACTAAGAGTAGAGGAAAGGTTGGACGTGGACCAAAGAGAAGGTGTGAGTGAAGGGCAGTAGGGACTGAAAGTTGAGGGAATTTCCCTGATAGTCTGTGTTTGTTCTGTGAAATGGAAGAGTTCAGTTCACTAGAGATTTTTTAAATATATATATTTTTATTTATTTTTTACAGAGAGGAAGGGATAGGGATAGAGTTAGAAACATCAATGAGAGAGAAACATCAACCAGCTGCCTCATGCACACCCCCCGCTGAGGATGTGCCCACAAACCAAGGTATATGCCCTTGACCCTTCAGTCCGCAGACTGATGCTCTATCCACTGAATCAAACCAGTTAGGGACACTAGAGATTTTTAAGCTTTGTGTAAGCCAAGCATATAAGAGTAAGGGAAATGGAGATGGGGATAGGATATGTACTTAAGAGTGGGGGAAGTTTGGAATATTTGACAAGGGACAGAAAATGAAGACTGGAAAAGGCTTTTCAGAATTGAGGAACCATAAATCAGAGGCTTCAGGAGTTACCCTCTGACCAGGAAAGGTGCATTCAGGGAACCCAGCTCAAAGAATACAGCCCCCCCCCCCCCAATAAAGGACTGTGAAAGTAAACTATAGGGAGCATCCTGGGAACCGGGTTTTCACTCTATGCCATTAACTTATGACTTAGTTCAGTTTCATAATAGCACACTAGAGTGATGAGAGCATGACAGCCTTTCTCTGCATGCTGAACACCTATATAATGTGAATTTCCTTTTCCCTCTTCCGTCTGTGACTTGGGCACCCTTGCTATTAAGAGAGTGAAGCTAATGATTAGTTTCTTCCAGCTCTCTGTTTCTGTCAAGTTATCTTATCAGAAATCTCTGCTTTCCAGATTTCACAGAGGACGAACTGAGCTAAGAACCAAGGTTGAAACAATGAAGTTTAATGTGTATGTTACAAAATATAATTAATGTTCTTTAAGTTTATATATACATATACTTTTAGAAAGCACTTTGACCCAAGTAATTCCTTCCCTGGGAATTCATCTATAAAGGTTATCCCCATTCATAATTCACCCCTACAACAAAAATCAATAAAAAGGTATGTGCTTGAAGGTGTCATGGAAGCATTAGCTATAATTCTGAAACTGTGGAAGACAACAGTTTGTCTAATACCAGTTTGATGGAAGGTTCATATAGTTATTTAATGATAGTTTTGAAGACAATATTTATAATGTAGCAAATGCTTATGTTCTCAGTAAAAAATAACAGAATGTGACCCCAAAACTGCATTTTGATTATAGTAAATAGGATATAAATGTTAAGATGGATAAAGATATGAAAGGAACAAAAATAAAGGAAAATCTTACTTTTATGTTGGTAGGATTGTGGGTGAAATTTTTGTCTTAATATCTATTTCATTATTATACTGTTGTGCATTAAAAGGAAAGTTTCTCTGTAAACAGTTTGAGCTTTGGACAAACTAATGGAAACGAGGTGAGGAGCAAATCCCTCCCGGCCCTGCTAACAAAACAGCTGGGTCATATTCAGATTTGAGATGAATTATTTTCCCAAATCCCAAACTTTAAATCTGTTATTAAACAGCAGTCAGTTTCCATAGAACATGTTGACAATCATCCAAGTATTTTGGATTAAAGTTTTTATTTAAATAAAGAGATTTGAAATTCCATTCCAGTTGTCTTTCAACTGCTAAAAACAAAAGAAAAAAAAATCTTCTGAGTTCTATTGTTATGCCCAGACTTCGTGATCCCCAAGGACCACCAGGGAGCCGAGTCCGATGCAATAAACAAAAGAGCCTCTTCCATGCTAGCATGGGCTCTGTCCCACTCACACCAACAGCATGGTGGAAGAGAGAGCGAACTTCGACAAGTCCAGGGGTTTTATAAGGGCGGTGATGTCACTGCTTTGGCTGACCCTGATTGGTTGGGTGAGGGCTAGGATCGTTACACAAAATGGAGGATAGATCCGCCCTGTTCTGCCCTGCCCCACAATACAAAATGGAGTCAGGAGCTAGCCTCACCCTGCCCTCTCATTATCACCTCTTCTAGCAACTACTTTATTTTACCTCCATTGCCCCAGAGTCTTTCTCAAAATGTTTTCAATCCAGCTGTTACTACCAGCCTCCTGAACAGCTTAGAGGGCCATCAGTAACTGCTTGATGCAGTGGACAAATTCTGTTTCTTAACCACAACTTTCCATCACACTTAACACTGCTAATCCCCTCTACTTCTCTTCTGAACATGTAGCTAACTAGACTATTGGCTCCTCTTCTTCCTTCCCTCTTCTCCAATGTGACACTAACTTCCTTCAGTGGCTCCCATCAAGAAACCGAGACCTGCTAACCAATCACCCCAGACTCCATTCCTGCATCCAACTCCAAGCAAAATGACCCATCCCATATATGAGTGTCCAACAGCTACTCCATGCTTTTTCAAAAAATCCTCACCCAAGGATTTTTTTCATCACTATTTTATTTTATTTTATTTTATTTTGTAGAGAGAGAGAATAAAAGGGAGGAAAGGAGGAAAGGGAGAGGAAGAGAAACATCAAGGTGAGAAAGACATATAGATCACTTGCCTCCCAAACACACCCCAACCAGGCTGGGATCTAGCATGCAACCCAGGTACGTGCCCTTGATTGGGATTTGAACCCTTGATCCTTTGGTGCGCCAGCCAATGCTCTAATCACTGAGCCACACCAGGATTGTTATGCATTCTTAACAGCAGCCAAGTATCCCCCAAAGGGGTGAAAATTGGTTCTTGTAGGAAAAAATACACCTGACTCTTTAAAAATTATATATGTATTTAAAAGATATAAATACAATACAGAAACTATACACAATATATCTGTGGTGTTAAAAATGTCATGGGGAGAGTAATCAAGAGAAGTGTCTAAAATACTCCCAGGGTGGAGAGCAACAATAAAAACAATGTTGAGCCGAAACCGGTTTGGCTCAGTGGTAGAGCATCGGTCTGCAGACTGAAAGGTCCCAGGTTCGATTCCGGTCAAGGGCATGTACATTGGTTGTGGGCACATCCCCGGTAGGGGGTGTGCAAGAGGCAGCTGGTCGATGTTTCTCTCTCATCAATGCTTCTAACTCTCTATTCCCTCTCTCATCCTCTCTGTAAAATATCAATAAAATATATTTTTAAAAAAAACAATGTTGAGAAATATGGAACTAGAAATAATATGGAACAGTGAATAAAACAGCCAACACAATTGCCTCATACCAGGGGGGAACAATTATAAACAAATAAATAAAAATATAGAATTTGTCTGTGGTAATAGTTGCTTTGTTAGAAAAATAAAAGTGAGGAAAGGGTTTTAGGAGTGTGAGGTAACTGGACATGGCAGGAAATGGGGTTACAACTTTACACGAGGTGGTTAAAGAAGGTTTCCCCGAGGAAGTGACATTTAAATAGGTGATAGCAAGCCAGGAGGATATTGAGGGCAATATCCAGGTGCAGGAAGTGCAAAGGCCCTCAGGCGGGAGTATTCCTGGCATGTCTTAAATACAGTCTGCATAACAGTGGTTGGAGCACACTGAGCAAGGAAGGGAGTAGCAGAGGAAGTTAGGGTCTGCAAGGATTCCAATCATGCATCCTTTCTCGGCCATTGTAATAATTTCCCTTATCCTCTGGGTGAGATTAAAGTCCATTGCAGGGGATTGATATAAACCAAGTCTTTTGTTGTTAATCCACACCCAAGGATATTTTTTCATTGCTTTTTATTTTTTTTTAATCCTCACCTGAGGTTATTTTTCCATTGATTTTTAGGGAGAGTAGAAGCGAGAGAAAGACTCAGAAATATCAATGTGAAAGAAACACATAGTTGATTGCCTCCTGAACCAGGGCAGAGGCAGGAGAGAAGCCTGCAACTGAATGAGGTACATGCCCCTGACCTGGAATCAAACCCGAGACCCTTTGATTGAGCCAAACTGGCTAGGGCTCCATTGCTTTTTATTTATTTTATTATTATTTTTAAATATGTTTATTTATTTTAGAGAGGAAGGGAGTGGGAGAGAGAGAAACATCAATGATGATAGAGAATAATTGATAGGCTGCCTCCTGCATGCCCGCTACTGGGGTTCCAGCTGCAACCCTGACCGAGAATCGATTCATGACCTCCTGGTTCATAGGTTGATGCTCAACCACTGAGCTATGCTGGCTGGGCTTTGCTCTTGTTTTCTCTACGTTTCCTTCACTGGGACTCACTCCTAGGTCTGAGTCCAGTATCAGGCCTGCAGACCCTGAAGTGTCTCTGATTTGGGTAGGGGTGTAGGACCCCAAGATGGAGGAAGTGACCTTCCCCACTGCCTGTTCCAGGATGTGACCTTTTTTAGGGAGAGTAGAAGCGAGAGAAAGACTCAGAAATATCAATGTGAAAGAAACACATAGTTGATTGCCTCCTGCACCAGAGCAGAGGCAGGAGAGAAGCCTGGATCCTGGCAACCAGCGACCTCAACCGTGAGATCCCTAGCCTGAGTTCCACACGGGCCAGGAGGAGACTTGATGCCGGCAGGAGGGGAACTGGACTTCAATGGGAACTGTGGTAAAAACATTTTTGCTAGCCAGTGAAAAAGTCTGAGGCTTAGTAAAGCTAAATGTGCGAGCAAGAATTAAGTCAACAAATAGATCAGGATTTAAGTACCCTAGAGAAATCTATAGGCGAATTAGAAAAATCGGTTGGGTCCCTAGCAGAGGTACCTGCCCCTCTCTCAAGATGGAGACCTATAGTTCCAGGATTGGAACTTCCCTGAAAAGAAAAGGGGGGAATGTAGGACCCCAAGATGGAGGAAGTGACCTTCCCCACTGCCTGTTCCAGGATGTGACCTTTACAGTTAAAGATTAGACAGGGATGAGGTCAGTTCTTTATGGTTGAAGATTAGGCAAGAATGAAATCAGTCCCCAGAAACTCCCTACCCTGAGGACTTGCCCAGAGGAATGGGAAGGGGAGAGATTAAGGGGCTTGCAAGATTAAAACATGTAATTAACGAGCCCAGTTGCCCTTCTTAGAATTTCCTTGTTTCCTTCTTCCCCCTCCATGTGTAACCCCACCTGCGTGTGGTGTTTATTTCCTTGTTCCCTTCTTCCCCCTCCATGTGTAACCCCACCTGCGTGTGGTGTTTGCCTTTATAAACTCATGTTCTGCAGTTACTCGGGGCTCCCAGTCAGCCAGCACTGTCGCTGTCTGCCTGAGAAGCCCCTGCGCTGCGCTTGTATTAAAACCTCATGCGTTTTGCATCAAGTTTCGGTCTCGGCGTTTGACTTGGGGTCGTCGCCCCCTCCGTCGTACTCACCGGGGGTCTTGGGACCTTACAGGGGCAGCTGAAAACAGTGTTGGTCGTGGACTCTGACGACTAAGTGCCAGGCAACACAAGTGCTCACAGGTGAAACAGCATGAACACTCCATTGCTTTTTAGAGAGAATGGAAGGGAGGAGGAAGAGAAATATAAATTTTAGACATTGTCCAGTTGCCTCAACCAGGGCTAGGGATCAGACCTGCAAATCAAGTATGTGACTACACAAAACAAATATATTTTTAAAAAAATCCCTCTCACTGCTGGGTTAACAACCAGTTGTAGGTAGGAGGGGTAGAATCAGGGAGATCAGTTAGGACTTTTGCAGTCACCCAAGTGAGACATGAGGGTGGCTCAGACCAGAGTGGAACAGTGAGGTGGTGAGAAGTGACCAAACTCTGAATGCAGCACCAATAGGTTTCTGGATGGGTTGCACATGAAATGTGAGAGTAAGAAAAGAATCAAGGATGATGCCAGGAAGAATGGAACTGTCAGCAACTGAGGTAGAGAAAGCCAAAGGAAGAATATGGGCTCAATTCTGACACACTGAGATGCCTATTCAATATGCCAGTCAAGATGTTCCATAAGGAATTGGACAACAGGCAGATGTGTGATTGAGGGGAAAGTCTGGGCTGGAAATAATCCATTTGAGAGTGCTTCTAGGAAAAGCTATCATACCAGATAAAGCACCAAGTGAGTGAAGTGAAGAGGCAGAAGAGAAAATATATGACAACTGAGTCAGCCCCTAAATGACTCAGATGAAAACCAACAAGTGGATTGAGACAGCAGCTGATGAGGTGGCAGCAAAACCGGGTGAGTGTAGTGTCTGGAACCAGGGGAAGAAAGTGTTTCCAAGGGGAAGCTGCTGTGTCAAACATAGACCAGGCAAGATGAGGATGAAGAATGGACCTTTGGGCTGGGCAACTGGAAGCTCACTAATGCCTGGGAAATTTCAGATCAGTGTGGTGGGTTCAAAATCTGGAGGAGGACTTAAGTGAGATGTGTGTTTAAGATGAGAAAATAACGTGCTGATGGGATAGATCCAGTAGAGAGGGGAAAACTAACGATGCTGAGGAGAGGAGGGCATTCCTCAGCAGTGTCTTGGAGGAGGTGAGGTCATCAATAGTAGTGGAATGGGCCATACTGAACCTTGGCTGGGCACCTACTATGTGCTAGGAGCTTCCTACATTAATGTCACTGAATCCTCACAAATCTGGCATTAGTCTTTTTTTCAGATAAGGTTTCAAATTAAAGTTTAGGGAATTCATGGAGTTAGAAGAGAAACATAATATGCATCTCCTAATATTTCAAATACTTAGTACTTTCCCAGTTTGTCCTTTGGGACCCTCTCACTTTACAGGGTGGAAAATAGACCCATCAACCTGCTAAAGGTCCCACAGGAGACTAGAACCCTTGGTGTTTGGTTCTTGGCCTCATGGTCATTTCTTTTCCTCACTTCTGTCCTTACCATTTGCTTCTTCCAGAATATCACATTATAGCATCATACAATATGCAGCCTTTTGAGTTTCTTTCACCCCACAAAATGCAGTTCCAAGCCCTCCATGTTGTTGTGTCACCAACAGTCTGGTCCTTTTTATTACTGAGTGGTATTTTACCATATGGATGGGTCACAGCTCAGGTTGTTTCCAGTTTTTGGTGAGTATGAATAAAGTCACTTTAAACATCTGCATTCAGAGTTTTGTGTAGGCATGTGTTCTTTATTGCTTTATGGAATACCTAGAAATGCCATTGTGGGTCTTATGTTAAGTCTATATGTTAAGCTGACTAAGTACTAAAACAATTTTTAAAACGTACTCAAATGGATCATAGACTTAAATGTAAATTTAAACCTGAAAAACCTCTAGAAAAATACAGAGGATAAAATATTTGTGGCCTTGCATTAGGCAAAGACTACTAATACTTGACTTGAAAAACATGACACGTAAAAGAAAAAATTGATAAATTTGAATCATAAAAATAAGAACTGTTCTTCAAAATACACTGATAAGAGAATGAACAGACCAGCCAAGACTTGGATAAAATATTGTGAGTTCCCTATCTGATAAAGGGCCAAGAATGCATAAAGAATGCTCAAAACTCAATAATAATAGTAATACAGTCCAATAAAAATACACAAAAGACATGAACAGACACTTCACCAAAGAAAGGTATATAGAAGGCAAAGAAACTCACAAAAAAGATGTTCAACAATATTAGCCATTTGGCAAATGTGACAGTCATTTATTAAATGGCTACAATTTTTGAAAAAGTGCCAGTAAGAATGAGGAACAAATGGGGATTCTTTCATTGTTGGTGGGAAGGTGAAGTGGCTCAGCCACTTTAGAAAACACTAGGCAGTTATTATTATTATTTTTCAAAGGATGGCTTTACTGGATAAGTGTTGTTGTGTTTTTTTATTTTTTGTTTGTGTGTGTGTGTGTGTGTGTGTGTGTGTGTGTGTTTATTCTCACCCAAGGATATTTTTCCATTGATTTTTAGAGAGAGTGGAAGAGAGAGGGAAAGACAGAGAGAAACATCGATGTGAAAGAAATGCATTGATTGGTTGCTAGGGGAGGAGCTGCAACTTAGGTACGTGCCCTTGACAGGAATCAAACCTGGGACCCTTTAGTCTTCAGGCTGACACTCTATCCACTTAGCCAAACTAACTGGCCAGGGAGGCAGTTTCTTATAATGTCACCCCTGTGCTCCTTTTCTCTGGAATGCTCTTTCCCAGATCTCTGCATACCTACTTCTTTTCAACACTCAGGTGTCAGCTCAGGTGTTACTTACCTGACCACCCTCATCACTCACTCAATCACTGCCAATTCCATTACCCTGTTATTTTTCCCCATAATATTATCACCAATTAAAAAGTGTCTTATTGTTATCACTGCAAAATAACCCCCTAGCACTATTTGGAAAAAAATGTATATCATCCTATCATTTAAGATTAGGGACTTAAAACGAGTCTATTAGTTCAGTTGGACAGTTCTTGATTGAGTCTCTCCTACTGTTGCAGTTACATAGTAGTTGGGGTTGACGTCACCTGGAGATTTTGCTGGGGTGGATATCTAACACTCTTTCTTCCTATGCCTGGTGCTCCTCCAGGGGCCTCTCTCTCCAGCAAAGTAGCCTGGACCTCCTGCAAGCCTCCAAAAAGCAAGCAGTGGGAACTGCTGGTCCTCTCATAGGATAGGTGGGCAACTGGCAGAGGTGCCCTGATGTCATATTCAGATGCTCAGTCACAAGCCAGCCCAGGTTCAAGGGAATTGAGGAATAAATTCTACCTCTTGAAGGGGAAGTTACATGTGTGTAAAAGAAGGAAGGGAATTGATGGTGGCCATCTTTGGCAATAAGGTATCATATTTGTTTACTTGTTAATTGTCTATCTACTCTCATCTATAATAATAAAAGCATAATATGCAAATTAGACCAAACGTCCTTCCTGATGAAGTTAGGCTGTAAAGGAAGCCCGGGACCTGGGTGCCAGAGAGAAGCCGTTGCCAGCAGCTGGGGAAAGGAAGGCCTACTCTTGCATGAATTTCATGCATCGAGCCTCTAGTTAGGTCATAAGCTCCACAACAGGCACTTTTTATGTCTTGTTTGATGGTTATATTTCCAGCACCTAGAAGAATGCCTGGCACATAGTAGTAACTCAGTAAATAAATTAAACACTTGATAAATGTTCAGGAACCATAGACTGAAATAGACTTCCCCAGATTGGTTTTGTCAGGTTTGCTAATGTTAAAGCATGCTGATGTCTCACCAGATAAGAGAAATATTTCTAGTACATTTATAAAGCATTTCATTTCTTTTGAAAACAAGAAAAACTTACCCTGAACATAAAAATCTAGAAATAGACTTGGCCTGTTTTTCAAATGGAAAATATTTCTTGTACCACCAGAAATTATTTTCCCACAGCTTGTGCTAGATCAAAATATTGAAGTTGATTGCAAATATCCTATTCGTTAAAGTTAGTAAAGAAAATATATAAATCTCTTGCTATTTGAATTCTCCCAGAGATTCCCAAATTGAAAATATTATTATAAATTAAGATAGATTTTAAAAATATAGGTGATTACTGAGAAATGTCATTAAAAGTTTTTGTCATCACCCTGGCCAATGTGGCTCAGTTGGTTGGAGCATCATACTGTACATAAAAAGTTTGTGAGTTTGATCCTCAGTGGGGGCATGTGTGGGAGACAGCTGATCTCTCTCTCTCTCTTCCTTCATCTCTCTAAAAATCAATTAAAAAAAACCTTTGAGCATCAAACTTATGTACAGTTTTTGGTTATAAAGCCAGCACTTGTTGCACATAAGCATAACCAATGGACACAGACACCAGAGGGGTGAGGGTATGAGCCGGAGAGGGGGTCAATGGGAGGATAAGGACACATAGGTAATACCTTAATCAATTTTTAAAAAATCCATCACTTATTTACTGAAGTAATTATATATGACCAAAGCAGAAAATAAATTCCCTTAAACCTCTCCTTTGCTAGTTTTTACTAGTAAATTCTATGAAATAATCCCATGTTTAAATATTTTTATAAATCCATTGTAAATTAATGACAATGTATTCATCTGAAAGATTTTAGTAATTTTTGAAGTAAAAAATATAGAAATTTAATTTTTAAAATTAAACTTGCAGAAAATTATTAATTAAACTCCTTCTAATCTTGGTTTTACCTTCAGTTTTCCCAGATTTGCTCAAAGCAATCCCAGTGAGCATCCACGTCAATGTCATTCTCTTCTCCATGATCCTGATTGTCTTAACCATGGTGGGGACAGCCTTCTTCATGTACAATGCTTTTGGCAAGCCCTTTGAAACTCTGCACGGCCCTCTAGGTTTGTATCTTCTGAGCTTCATTTCAGGTAAGAACAAAATTCTACCCCTGAAGACAAATGTGCTTTTCAATCTCAAAAGATAGGTCTACTCAAATATGGTGTTACTGTATAAATACATAAATGTTCACAGTAGCATTACATATGATAGCAAAGAGTGGAGAAAAATATAATTATCCAACATTGGGATTTCGATAAATACATTATCATAGTCTAGTGAATAATTATGATGCTGACATTAAATTATATTTTTGAATAAGACATAATCAAACAGATAAATGCTTATAACAAAAGATGAAGTTTAAAAAACAGTATATAAAATTTTATAAATATGTAACTAATTTGTTTTATAGATAGAGAATATATATAAATATATATTGCATATATACTCTCTAAATATAGCCTGCATTACATAAATACAAATATAGATAAAGATATATAGAGAGACCATTATATTGGTAGTAGTTACCTTTGAACAATGAAATATAGGTGATTTTCATTTTCTCTCACACTTTTTATTATTTACAAATGTTCAATAATGTGCATTTATTTACATATAATCAGAAAAATAAATAAAAATTATCAAAAAAGCAAAGGACGAGTGTTTCACCCACATGTGAGTTGTTGTATTCAGGCCTGTGGGTACTTCCTGTGGCCTAATGTAGGTGTGTCTGGGCAAGGATAAATTCTAAATCTGCAAATTAATTCATCAATAAACATGTGCTACTCGTAACCAGGACTGAGGGAAAAGAATATGAAATACACTCAGGGCCACAGGGTACTTAGCATATATTTACAAGGGGAATTTTAAAAAAACCAAGAAAATAAAATATATAACTCCTATGTAGCCATTTTCCTGTAGGATGTCTCTGATTTCATCCCACTCTAAAGTTGCAAAAAAGACTCAACACTTTGTCATAGTCCCAGGAAGCAAGTAGCTTTACTAATGATTTCAAGGATAGATGTGCAAGATTACAACACATCAGCAAGTAGTGTATTGAAAATCCCCATTCTCTTCCATTTCTTTTTTAAAAATATATATTTTATTGATATTTTACAGAGAGGAAGGGAGAGAGCTAGAGAGCTAGAAACATCGATGAGAGAGAAATATCGACCAGCTGCCTCTTGCACACCCCCTACTGGGGATGTGCCCGCAACCAATGTACATGCCCTTGACCGGAATCGAACCCGGGACCTTTCAGTCCGCAGACCGATGCTCTACCACTGAGCCAAACCGATTACGGCCCAATTCTCTTCCATTTCATTCTCCTCTGATTTGTCCTGTGACTGTCATCAGGCCTCAGCCTTCTTTTTTCTCTTGACATCCTCCCTTCCCTCCACATAATTCCACTCCAGCCATATACTTGCCACAGTTTCCTCTCTGTGAAACAAAGCCTGCTTCTCAGCAGGCATTCAAGCCTCTAGCCATTATTGCTTGAGTTCACTTCTTCTGGTCTTATCCCACCCTCATCTTGATAATCAAATGATACACGCTACCAAAGTAGTTCTCTCTTCTCTAGTGGGGGTTCTACTGATATTTTTTCCAGATCTTTCACAAGCAAACAATACCATTTTTCAACTGTGCAGTGTTGATTCCCCTGTGAGGGCTGAGTCTAAGTCTCATCTTTTATCTCTAGCAGGAGCATCCTGTGTGAGGCTCTGCACACAGTAAACAGTTCAGTGTATTGCAGACTTAAAAAAGCAAGCCCCAAAGAAGGTGTTAACTTGGTCACTAGTGCAGTACAGAGTAGATAAATCAGAATTCAAGTGGTTTGGAATTAGTGGAGCAGGCCCATAGGGAAGGTGGGACATGAGCCAGGGAGAGATGGAATGGAAGATGATAAAGGGATTTGCAATCAGGGCAGAGGAGCAAGAGCATGGGTACAGAGTGTGGATGGACAGGCCTTTATAGCTATTGGATCTCCTGGGAAGGCCTAGGTCAGAAGTGGGTGTTGCCACTACTTCCCCCACCCAGCATACAAAACCAAATGGGTGGTGTGCTGCCTCAGTGAAGCCACTGAATCAGTCGGGTCAGCTGGAAAACAAAATACATGCTATTTTAACAGAGGGAGTGAATGTTCAGCAGCATCTGCATCACTGAGAAGTTGACAGAAAAGCAGATTCTAGGCCCCACCCCAGACCTACTGAATCAGAAACTCTGGGGGTGGAGCCCGACATACTGAGCTTTAAACAAGCTCTTCTTTCAGGGGATTCTGAAGCAAGCTCAAGCTTGAGAACCAGGCTTGGAAATAATAGAGAAATAATTAAACAGGTGTTGGAAGAACTGGAAAAACACAAAGGAAACCCGAAGTAACTCAGAAACCATAGTTTCAGAAAGCAGCTACCATCCTTAGGGCTCTGAGAACCAACGGGAGAGTCTGGAGTTATCAGAACCAAGATATTTAAGGAAAGGCCCAAGGTGCTGGTCTCAGACCATTGGGGAGAAGGCACTAAACCTTGCAGAGTTGGCACTGTCACGGGACACCAAGAGGCAGCGGTGGGAGTGTGGAACCATCTGGGGAACTCCCAGCTGCAGAAGAAGCAGACCCCTCTGCTTCCCTGTCCTCCCCACCCTGCCATGCTCTCTGTGCGGGAAGCAGCTGACAGGCAGAACTAGAGTCTTGACCCAGCATCACAAAGCAGAGAAAAAGGAGTTGGTTTGAAGCCGAGACACAGCAGTTTATTAACTGCATAGCCATCTCACAATAGCTTCTGAATAAAATTCAGGACAGCCCATTTGGAAGACAAATTACTGTACAGTACTAATGGGCAACCAAACTAACAGTATTTGAAAAACATGACTCAGAGGATGCAGAATTTAATCCAACTGCCAGATCTTATTGTGGCCTTTGGCCAAGTCTAATGCAAAGAAAACGTGAGCACAGAATATATGTGTGGGAGCACACGGGCCATGTGCTTACACTAAACCTTAGCTTTGAACTTCTGGCAAAAGCAAGGTGCTCAATAAAGGTTTGTGGGGGAGGGGAGGGAGATAGTGGAAGAAAAGAAAGGAGGAGCCATTTCCAGATCTGTGTCTTGCAGAGGAGAAAGGCCTGGTGTGTCCAGATCACCTATGTTCTTTTAAGCCCCAAACCCTTATTTTTAAATACAAAAAATTTCAATAAGTTTAAAAACATGTGTGAGGGTCAGATGGACTCCCAGCTGATCTTTGGTGATAAAAGAGTTACTTGTCATCGAGGCAAGTCTGGCTCAGTGTATAGAGCGTCGGTCTGCAGACTGAAAGGTCCCAGGTTCAATTCCGGTCAAGGGCATGTACATTGGTTGCGGGCACATCCCCAGTAGGGGGTGTGCAAGAGGCAGCTGACTGATGATTCTCTCTCATCAATGTTTCTAACTCTCTATCCCTCTCTCTTCCTCTCTGTAAAAAATCAATAATTTTTTTAAAGAGTTACTTGTAAATCACAGACTCCCTGTCCACACACAGACAGTCCCCAGAGGCCCCAGGAAGATTTACCTGAAGCTGTAATATTCATGGAGACCCCAGTATAAACTCTGAATGTGGAGACTGGGAGTTTCACAGTCCTTATCTCAAACACTGAATTGCTCCATGAAACCCATGCAAGACAATAAATTGCATGCTCCAAGGCCAGAGCCTGGACTGGGCGATCCTTTAGTTCTAGTGTGAGTCACATTTCATCAGAGACCCTCCAGGGAGCATCTCTCTTCCACCTTCTGCCCAGGTGGCCTCCCTCACAGTCAGCAGAGAAAACTTCTCAATCTTCCCTTTTTCTCCTACTTCTTCCCCAGGTTCTCCCTTTCCTTGTGGTGACGTCATTGCAGAGTTATTTCTTTAGCTGCCTGGACTGAAGCATGAAGGCGGAGAAGGGGGGGAGGGTGGGTTGGGAGTCCTCCTACTGTCTAGGCAGGACCTTCTGCACTGCCCTGGGAACAGTGCTATAAGCCGCTCCGTATGTTTCCTGGGGTGGAGCAGGCCTGGCCCTGGATATAGAAAAGAAAGGGAACCGCAGTTTGGATTAGGCCACCACTGGTTTCAGTCCCCACAGCTTGCTCACACTGTGGCCCTTCTGGACTAGACATTCCTTCCACTTCTCACGGCTTCCAGTTCAGCTCATCATATTCCTCAGCCTTCTTTGTACAACATTTCTGACCACTCTTATTGTTCCATGAAACCCATGCAAGTCAGCTTGCTCTTTCTCCTCCTGTCAATTAAAAACAGGTCTGAGAAATTATTCCCCTAGTTAAGATGTTAGCCATATCTTAATGGTTCCCCACAGTTCATTGTGGGCAGCGAATCTCTTCCTGGACTGTACATTAGAATCATGGGAGAGCTTTCAAAAACACTAATACCAGGGCCTCAGGTCTCTCTCTCTCTCTTCCTCTCTCTTCCTCTCTCTTTCTCTGGCTCCCACTCTTCACTTCCTTAATTGGTGTACATCTCTCTCTTTCCCCTGCTGTATTCTAAACCTCAAGGGAACTCTTTTCCTTCATTCTGCCTCTCCTGCCACTGTCCCTCCCCTCCCATTTACTCTCCCTTTGACTCTTTCACAAAGCTCAGTGTTGACCAGTACTCTTGAAACTTCCCTCCTATAGCCTCTGGGATACAGAGGTCTCCTGGTTTCCTTCCTCCAGCTTGGAGCACACCTAGTCAGTGTCCTCTGCTGGTTCCTCCTCCACCACTCACAATAACTGATGGTATTCTCAGGGACTGGACCCAGGACAATTCTTATCTTACTACATTCTCTCCCTAGATGATCTTAGCCATTGTCATTGCTTTAAATAATATCTATATCCTGACAACTCCTAATTTATATTTTTCATCTGGACCTCTTCTCTGAGTTCTAGACTCACATATCCAACTATCTACTTGACATTTCCCCTTGCACATCTCATAGCATCTTAAACTTGACATGCCCCAAGTAGAACACCTGCTTTTTAGTGCTGAGATCCTTCCCTGGTTCTTTATTGCACTAAACTCTAAGCCTTTTCCTCTCCTATTTTATTTATCTTGGTTAATGCCACCACTGTCTACTAATTGCTTAAGCTACCGCCAAAATGTTTTGGATCTACTTTTGAAATGTCTAGAATTCACTCATCTCTCTTTATCTCCAATGCAGCAGCCTAGTCTTTCACCAGAAATTTCTTAGAAAGTAAATCAGCTATTCAATATCTTAAAGTCTTTCACAAACTTCTTATTATAATTAGAATCAATCCCCAAAGACTTTTCATGGCTTTGGATATCTGACATTAACTAGCATTAACTGATCTCTCCAATCTAGTTTCTTTTCCATTTCCCATTCCCTGCCTGCCGCCTGGCTACAAGGGCCTACTCTCAGTTCCTTCAGCAAGGAGACCTCTTTCCCTAGAATCCTCACATGTGCTTCCTCCTCTCCTCCAGAAGTTCTCTGAGGGTCCTCAGCCCCTTTATAGCTTTACAACTCAGCTATTGGGGATAGCCCTTGCTGACTACCACATTGAAGCCCCATCTCCTCTCTGCCTCTATTTTCTATCATAGTACCCCAATTATAATTGTTGTGATCTTTAATTATCTGTGTCCACTTTTGTGTGACTCTCACACTATATTGTAGGCTCCACGAAGGCAGAACTGTGCACCTGATCCATTGTGGTATCGCAGTACTCCTTATAACAGCTGAGCCTTCACTCAGGGTTTGTTGAGTAAATCTGTATCATTGTGATACACCTGTATCATTGTGTCTGTATCAACACTCATCACAAAAAAGAATTACCTATGAAAGCTTTAAAAATACCACTGCTTAGGCTCAACCTCGAGAGACTTCCATTAAATTAGAGAGAAGGAGAGAGAGAGAGAGAGAGAGAGAGAGAGAGAGAGAGAACTGAGTATAGAAGCAAATGGACCCATGGTTTCACACTGGAGCATTGATATGTAAGCGTATGCCTTTATATGTTCCATGCTAGAAGTTTCCTAGTTAATCACAGAATCAACTGCATGTAAAAGAGAGCAGGCTGGGTGGAATGTCCTAAATAGTTCAGAGAATATCCTCTGAGGATAATTCGATATGTATTAGCTCAAAAAAGCCTCCGAAATGTGGGTTTACTGCAAATTACATTTATTATGTCTTCTTTTATGTAGAGCATCATGTGATGAGTTATATCAAGCAAAGCAAACAAATGACTGGCTTTCTTTAAAAGGGGGATGCTTCTAATATGGGTTTAATTAATTATAATAATTACAACAGTGGCAGGGCACATATAAGCACAAGTCATATATGAAACATGAAGACCAGAAAATAAAGAGCAAGACAAAATAGAAAATTCTTTCATTGAATATCAGTTTTAGTGTCAATAACATCCTGGCCTCTTTAATGTGTCTAGGACTCATTATTCTGCAACTATTTGCATATCATTTCACTTCGGTCCTTATGGAGGAGCTGCTGTTCAGAGTCTGAGAAAAAGAAACAGGTTATCCCAGCACCAGATCCATGGATCCTGAGGAAGGTTAAGGATTGGGTAGAAAAGTCAGCAATAGAGCTGAAACCGGTTTGGCTCAGTGGATAGAGCGTCGGCCTGCGGACTGAAGGGTCCCGGGTTCGATTCCGGTCAAGGGCACGTACCTTGGTTGTGGGCACATCCCCGGTGGGGATTGTACAAGAGGCAGCTGACGATGTATCGCTCTCATCGATGTTTCTAACTCTCTATCCCTCTCAATTCATCTCTGTGTAAAATCAATAAAATATATGTTTTTTAAAAAAAGAAAAGTCAGCAATAGAAATATTCTATCAGTTTCTCAGCATAGCCTTCAGAAAGGAGGCTGCAGAAGGAGAAAAATAAATTTTCCAGCTCATGGTGGCAATGAGCATAGAACTGCTTTGATATGGAGGCAGCAGCTGAAGGGGCAAAACTCTTGTGAGAGGATTACACTCTGGGTCACTCCTGTCGAGGATGCAGGACAAGGACGATCTAACTCTCTCTGCAAAGGGCCCAGCAATGACCTGTGCAAGGAGATGCTCAATCTTGTTATATCACAATTGCAAGGAGACTCCTTCCTACTCAGAATGTGCATGTATGTTTTCCCTTCTGCTTCATTTAGGATCAAAGCCCAGGTCCTTGCTATGACCTCCAAAGCTCCACTTGATGTACTTCCCGCACCCCCCCCCTGCTGCAACCTCCCCCTCTCCCCTACACACACACACACACACACACACACACACACACACACACACAAACACAGCTCACCTCCTTCACCTCTGCCTTCCTTTCTCAGCTCTTACCACCTGGTTCCCTTTCACTTGCTGTCGTCCCACATCTCCTCCTTCCCCCATATATGAAATACTCTTCTCCACTTTTTCACTCTCTGACATCCTTCAATAGACACTAAAATGTAATCTTCTCTCTGAGGCCTCCCTGAGGGATCCCCCTTCCCTGGTTTATTTTATTCTCCTTGGTGTGTATCACATTCCAATAAACTAAATCTATCTTGTTATTTCCTCTCTCTGCACTGTCTCTACCACCAAGAGCTGCATGAAGATAGGGAATTCTGTCTGCTTTGTTTGCTGCTGTGTCCCTGGT
The DNA here is from genome assembly GCA_963924515.1 of Vespertilio murinus. Lineage (NCBI taxonomy): Eukaryota > Metazoa > Chordata > Mammalia > Chiroptera > Vespertilionidae > Vespertilio > Vespertilio murinus. The sequence continues at coordinate 107,000,263 of OZ004706.1, read as the reverse complement.
GCCTAGACAGTGTGTAAGCACCCAATAAATATTTGTTGAGTAAATGAGTAAAATAGGAGTAGTCCTGCATATTTCCTGGTAAAAAAAAAAAATGACATTCTCCCTTCCTGAAAATCAATTCAAATTGGAAAAAGATTGTGCTTTTAGACAGTTTTTATCTTGGCATAAATCACCCTTCTCACTAGCATGACATTTGTGAAACTTCAGTTAGAGGCAGGCTCTTCAACTCTGTTACAGAGGAGGAAGAGGAAGCGCTGAGCCCAGCTGCTGTTAACCCTTCATCCTCAGCTGCTCTTTGGAATCACATGACCAATTTGTTCTTCATTATGACCTCAGAATCTACCCTTAGATATTAGTTTGCTTTACTTGACCCTCTGCCCATTGTCTAGACCAGTGTTTCCCAAACTTCTCTCATGATGAGAATCACCTGGTGGAGTTGTTAACTAGCTTAGAGCACTAGTTAAGTATACAATTTTACCTATATGTTCCCAAAAATTCTAGTTTAGCACTTCTTAGTTGGGATTCAGGAATCTGTATTTTAACAACTCCACCAGATGATTCTCATCATGAGAGAAGTTTGGAAAACACTGGTCTAGATGGTAGCCATTGGTCTCTAAAAGTCACGGAAGCCAGAACCACTTCCTTTGGAGAAGAAATCGATGCTGGGGATCTCACCTCCAATACCTGCTTTCTAGTGAGATTGCACAACTTCACAGAAAATTAGCACCTGCACTTGCAAAGCTGTGGCTCTCCTACTCCCACTTATCATTTCTCAAGACTCCTTAAAGAAGGAAATTATTGATTTATCATTCTGTAGAGAAAAATGGAGTGCCTCTGACATTTGTCATCTATAAGAGGGTTTAAAGATGATGTGTTAGCTTTCTGGAAATTTTGGCCATTACTTTAGATGGAACTGAAATTCTAGTTTATTATTTCTCAAAATACAATCTCAGTGATAATGAGAAAAAGTTTCATAGATTTTCACCTTGAAGGACACTTCTCTACCAAAACTCCTGCTGCCCTGGACTCACCTAGATCCTGGCAGGATGTTCCCTCTCAGGGGTCAGCAGCAATGAAAAGCAGTTTTCTCCTTGCTATGACCTTTGTCCCCTTTATTGTAAGGCCAGGAAGAGAGAGGTGCCCAATTCTCAACAGCTGCCAGAGAGAGTCCTGAATGTGCAGTGTCGAGGACATTACAATCACCTGATAATTCATGGTGTGACAGCCTTGTAACTCAGCAATCCCATTCAGTCAGAAATTAACTCAGTAATCAAAGTCATTAAAGGGGAAAAAAAACACACACACTACAGAATCAGCCAGATGCTGGGGAAATCAAACACATGAAGAAAAAATTGCTGGTCTTTGAGTAAGACCCTGGGCAGTAAAACCTGGGCGATATGCCTGGTTATACTTCAAATTCTGGCTTGAGCAAGGCGTGGCAGGTTTCCGAAGTCTAGTTGCTCTCACCTTTCCTATGAGCTGGAGCAGTACTGGTCAGAGGGACAGACGTGGGGAATCTGGCCAAATGGCCCTGTTGAATTTTGGCTCTTGGTATACATGGAAAACTGGGAAAAGGAGGAGAGAAGCAAGCAGACCTGATCCTAACATTTGTAAGCCCTTGGGCAAGAGTATGAATGACAGCTCACACACCCCGTGTCTAGACATTTAAAAGTTAAACATTAATAAACTATTACCGAGGTGTGCTCTCTGCTCCTGCCTGAACAAACATCTCTCCATAGAACCTGGGAGGCCAGATTCATACTTAGAATCCTTGAGCCCTGGCAATTCTACACTTGAATGTGGCGATGGGAAGAGAGCTGGCTGTTGTCTGTCCTCTTTCCTTCTGTGCCTGGTTCCATCCACACTGTAAAGGACCTCCAGGGGCTCTGACCATGCCCAAATCAGCTGTGTCTTGGACACCTTCAGGCTTCAGGGCTGTGTATCAGACACAGAGTCTGCCCTTGGGAGGATGCCCAGGGAAGATACCCACATAGCCCTGGAAAGCATCAGGTGTTTGGGGAATGAATTCCCAGGTCCCAGAACTGTATCTACAAAGTGAGTCAGGGACTCCAGCTGGGCCTGGCCCATTGACCTCAAAGATCCCTTGCTCCATGGAGGAGGACTTCCAGAAGAGAGAGGGAGCAGGACCTCTATGTGTGGGACCCCCTTGCTGAAGCTTGAGAGTCACACTGGAAATGTGCTAAGTCCTGTTCTCACCATCATTCACATCCTTACATGCCTCCTCCGTGTCCTTGGCAGTCAGACCACCAACAGAACCGTTCCATGTACCTTTTAGTCTATAAGTCATAAACAGTTACACTTGCTGTCATGTATCATTTAGAGCCCTCGACAGAAAAAAAGCAAAAATATTCTCAGTCCACACTGAGTTGTTTCCTTTCACATCTCTTAGCAGTGCAGGCTGAGATTTGGGCTGGGTTCTATGCTCTGACTCTGAAATGACAAAGTTGACCATATGGCCAAGCCCAGAATCCAGAGCAGAACTTCAGGCCGTCCATCATCTCAAATACTGGACCACATGTTCTGATTTGAGAGCTTGTGTGCTTAAAGTATTAGCTATGGCAAAAGGCTGAGTTTACAACTGTATAAAGGAAGAAAATTTCACCATTTGCAACATCATGTAGACCTGGAGAGCATTATGCTAAGTGAAATAAGCCAGTCAGAGAAAGACAAGTACCATATGATTTCATTCATATGTGGAATTTAATGAACAAACTGAACTACCAAGTAAAATAGAAACAGACTCATAGATAGAGAGCAGGCTGACAGCTTTGGAGGGGGGCGGGTGTTGGCTGGGATGAGGGATTGAGCAAAAAAGAGTTAAGAAAAGAGAGAACTCATGGACACGGATAACAGTCTGGTGATTGCGAGGGGAGGTGAAGGTGGAAGAGGGATGGGGGTGGGGAATAAATGGGGATGGAAAAATAAATAGAATAAAGGGGGAGTGAGAAGAATTGTGAGTTTAAGACACCTCAAGCAACTTTTACTTTAGAAATTTAAAATGAAGTCTCACTAGGATGCTGTCTCCTTAACAAAGTAATACCTTTAAAATATTTAACAACTTGAAAAGGAAACCGTGCTTGAATTTTTCCTTCAAGCACTAAGGTAATACAGTGTTTCTCTTCTGTCTGAAATTCACCATCTTCTCAGACAAAGAAGACTCTTGTAAAAGAAAAGGCATTTTCTCCACCATTTTTAAATAAAGAGAAAACAGCATTGCAGCCTTATTGTTGGATCTAACAATGAAGAAGTAATACAGTTTTGCCAAGGGAAAATTTTACATGGGAATATTTTCAATTACTGCTCTGAGGCTAGTGGGAAGTGAAGTTTCAAGAAAATTATATCATTTGATCATTTAGGGGTGTATTATATTGATTGTCAAGCTGATAGGGCCAGTTGTAAGCTCAAGTCTAATAAATAAATGTGATTTTCTTTTTCCTGCTCTCCCCCATTCTCCACCTCTCATGGTCCAGTCTGTACCTCCACCCCAACCCAAACCTGGCCTCTGGAAGTAATGGAGGCCATCACTTGTCTTGCAGCTCCCCACATTTGGGATACTCTCCCCACCAGGCCAGCTTCTCTTTGCTTAGCTAACTTCTCCTATAGCTACTTCTAAGGAATTTTCCATGCTGTTGCCCACCCTCTCAAGTGATGGCCACCTGTACCTCCTTTACTATTACATCACCGTGCTTGATTTAATCATTGTAGTATCTACGTTCCCTGCCTGATTACACACTCCGTTAGAGCAGAAAACATGTGCTTGCTTGAATGTTTAAATCTCTACCACTATCCCCATGCATGGCATATAATAAATCTAGTTGAATAAATGAAGGAGTGAATTAATGGATGGGAACTTAAGCCACTTGTAGCTGCTCCCAGAGTACTTGATGAACAGTAATGGAAGAACCAAAAGCATCATCCCTCCTAAAGGAGTCACAAACCTAACAGGAGTGTTTGAGGAGCAAGGCACTGTAATACATACTTTTGGGTTACCTTCCTGATGTGTGGTCGGGGGAAGAACTAAGGTGAAAACTTTTGAGAAGAAAGTAATACATGAAAACCATAAGAATAGCTACCAACTAATAAGTATTTATGCATATCAATTCTAATGCCAAATGTGTCTTCTCTATTATCCACATTTTATAGATAAGGACATTGAGATTTGGTGATTAAAACTGCTTAATTTCACAGGTTAGGAACCCAAATTGGTTTGACTTAAGTCGAAAAACCATCCCAGCAATCTCCTATTAACTGGCACCCCTTTGTGGTGGCCTGGAATCCAACATACGCTGTGGAAGCTCTGGGAGTCCCAGCCACCCACTGTGCTCCTTATCCTGTCCTCCTGCCACCCGTTCTGCCCCTGAGCTATCCACCCACCTGGCGGTCCCCCATCTTCCAGGGGAAGGTCCTGTCAGAGTTTTTAGGCACCGGTCATTACGGATGCTCCTATCCTGCAGAGGTCTCTTCCGGATGGCAGCGGCACCAGTAAAGATTAGATTAGGCTACCAATGGGTATAAACCAGAGAAAAATAATGATAGTGGAAGACCCTAATACATGCATAATTCAAGGAGACTTTGTTGCCCCTACATCTCAGCCACTCTCAGCCAAACAATGTAGTCTTTATTCAAGGCAGCCACATGCCCAGGTGAAAATCCTGAGCTATTAACCAGGAGAACAGGTACTCTCTGCCTCAACACCTCCTCCACGGCTCCCTTTGCTCAGGGACTCCTCTGGGCAGCTGTGGCAGGCGGGACCCGGAGGAGGAGGAGGGGGCACATAACCCTCCGAAGGAAGCCCAGGTTTTCTATAGAGCTGTCTGAATGGCATTTCTCCTGCAATGCCTGTGAAATATTTTGAGAAATTTGTTGGGAGAATTTTGTTTTCTTGAAGCACATCATAGCAGTGGCTGCTCTGTGCCTGATGTCGTCGTTGTGCCTTTAAGTACCCAACCACCCAGCCTTTGCACCACAACTCAACCCGACTTCCACACATCCCCTCACTCAAAGACATCACCCAGGCACTAGCAGCCACTGTGTGGGGAATCAGGCTCATGATCACTAATTTGAAATAATACATTTTTTACAGAAAAATGCAAATGAGGATAGCTGTAAAAGGCTTTCTTTAGTTTGCACCTCCACCCTCTTCCCTGTCCCTTCCCATCAGGAAATATTTGTTCCAACATGGTGTTTGTTGCTTCTGTTGCAGGGTCCTGCGGTTGTCTTGTCATGATTTTGTTTGCCTCTGAAGTGAAAATTCACCACCTCTCAGAAAAAATTGCAAATTATAAAGAAGGGATTTATGCCTACAAAACGCAAAGTGAAAAATACACCACCTCATTCTGGGTTGTTTTTATTTGCTTTTTTGTTCATTTTTTGAATGGGCTCCTAATACGACTTGCTGGATTTCAGTTCCCCTTTGCAAAATCTAAAGACACAGAGACAACAAATGTAGCTGTGGATCTAATGTACTGAATGGCAAACATTTCTGTGGTTTTCAAAGGCAATGAGCAGACTTGCTGCATCTGCTTGGATATGGTTAATTTTGTGCATCCTTCCAGATGCCTCAGTCAGACCACCCAAGCTTGATAACGTTTACAAACGGTGCACTAGAGGCACAGGCTGGAAGGAGGAGAGCAGAAGGAAAGCTTTGGAAGTTGTGCTGCCTCGGGGGGGAAATCGCTTCCCCAGGCTGTCAAGGCAGTCAACTGGAATGGACAAACCTCCTACATAGCAACGTGCAAAATGCCTACTCCATCATGGGGCATCAGGAGGCATGGAGATCTATTTTAAGAGAAATATACTATTTAGGACATACCATACATTTGTTGCCACAGACACCAGAAAACAGAGCAGGAATAACTTCTTACAATGATAGTGCATTAAGTGAGCTTTGTAAAAAGTTCATTTAAAGTACAGTCTTGGAGACCGAAGCAAGATGGCGGCCTAGGAAGTCTCCTGGGCCGCCATCTCCTCAACAATTTGGAAAAAAACAACAGATAAAACCAAAAGGGATCGCACCAGACCCACAGGAAAGCTGGCAAAATGGGAAGGCTACAACTAGACACAAAGCAGGACGCTACTGCTGCCATGTGGAGTTTAAAACTACAGCGAAACTGAACCTGCCAGAGCCGCTGCCACCAGGAATGAGGGAAGCCAGACCTCGCTCCGCCCCGGGGCCCAGGGAGTGGGCCAGCCCTGCAGGCCACCACGGGAGCTGATGGGGGCCTACGCCGCCGCGGCCACCGCCGCGCCTTCGCTGCCACCGCAGCCACCGCCTCGCCTTCGCTGCGCCTTCGGCTCCTGCCTGGACGAGAAGCCCGTGAGTGCGACCTCCCAGCTCGCCCACAGTGCTGGAGAGGAGCGGGCGCAGCGTCTCCCCTCCCGCACAACCAGCTCGGCCCAGAAATGGGAAGGCTACAACTAGACACCAAGCAGGGCGCTGCAGCTCCCATGTGGAGTTTAAAACTCCGGCGAAACAGGACCTACCAGAGACGCTGCCTCCGGGAATGAGGGAAGCCAGACCTCGCTCCACCCTGGGGCCCAAGGACTGGGCCAGCCCGCAGGCCATGGGAACCAGGACTGTTATGGATCCTTCGGCGCCTGCCCACAACCATCCCGAGGAGCTGTTGCGGTGTCTCCCGGCCTGCGGCCAGCTGGGCTCAGTCTCCGCACACACCTTATTGGTGGGGAGCTGGCGCAGCGCATTCCCTTTGCACCCTGGTGAGTCTTTCCGCTGCCACCGCCAGCAGCCAGCTCCAAAGCTTACACCACTACCGCCATGTGGATTTTAATACTACAGGGGAAATTGAGACACGGGAGCTACCATCTCTGCCCCACCCACTGCCGCCCCCAAGAATGGGAATCCACCAAAATCAGAGCTCACTACGCCCCTGGCTCAGAGAGAGTGTGGCTTCAGAATTTAGCCTCTGCGTCCACAGCAGCTCTGCTTCCACAACAAAGGAGACACCATTGAGGGGGAATTCTCTGCCCGCATCCACCTCAGCCCGCCCACAACTTTCCCAGCACACCCACCGTGCGGGTGGGGAGCATGCACGGCACCTTCCGTTAGCGGCCCTGGCGAGTCCTCCCTCAGCCGTCGCATGGCCGGGCCAAAGCTCCCGCCACTGCCGCCATGTGAACTTTAAAACTACAGTGGAAATTGAACCACAGGAGCAACCATCGCTGCCGCACCAGCCACCGCCACCCCCCACCACCACTGCAAATAAAGGAAATCCACCGAGAACAGAGCTCACTACGCCCTGGGCTCAGGGAGTGGGCGGCCTCAGAACTTAGCCTCCGCGTCCGCAGCTGCTCCACTTCCGCACCAAACGAGACACCTTTGAGGGCGGTCTACCCGCCTGCAGCCATCTCAGCCCGCCTGCAACTGTCCCAGCCTGCCTGCCGTGCTAGCAAGGAGCTAGCGCGGCACCCCCAATACGAGACCCCAGCACCCAAGAGGGGTCGTGTGCCCTGGGTGAGCCATGAGTCTAGGGGGCCGTGTATCCCAGGGGGCCGTGTGCCCCGGGTGAGCCATGTGCCCCGGGTGAGCCGTGTGTCCCAGGGGGCCGTGTGCCCCGGGTGAGCCCTGTGTCCCACGGGGCCCTGTGCCCCGGGTGAGCTGTGTGTCCCAGGGGTCCGTGTGCCCCAGGTGAGCCGTGTTTCCCAGGGGGCCGTGTGCCCCGGGTGAGCCATGTGTCCCAGGGGGCCCTGTGCTCCGGGTGAGCTGTGTGTCCCAGGGGGCCGTGTGCCCCGGGTGAGCCGTGTGTCCCAGGGGGCCATGTGCCCCGGGTGAGCCGTGTGTCCCAGGGGGCTGTGTGCCCCGGGTGAGCCGTGTGTCCCAGGGGGCCGTGTGCCCCGGGTGAGCTGTGTGTCCCAGGGGGCCGTGTGCCCTGGGTGAGCCGTGTGTCCCAGGGGGCCGTATGCCCCGGGTGAGCCGTGTGCCCCGGGTGAGCCGTGTGTCCCAGGGGGCCCTGTGCCCAGGGTGAGCCGTGTGTCTCAGGGGGCCATGTGCTCCAGGTGAGCCATGTGTCCCAGGGGCGGTGAGAACCAGAGGAGGAGCGGACTCTATTCGGGTGGTCCTGAGATAGCCACCATAAAACAAGCAGACTGCCAAATGAGGAGCAGATTCTATTCATGAGATCCTGAGATAGTCACCATAAAACAAGTAAATTGTCAAATGACAGCAGGGAGGGGAAGGAGACCTGGGGGGAGATAAGAGAACAACCTAAGGACTGGTATGCATGAATATAAGTACAACCAACGAACACAGAACTCTGGGGAGGGAGGGCATGAATGGGAGTGGGGAGGGGGGCAATGGTAAGATATGTACACATATAATACCTTAATAAAATTCATGTGAGGGGAAAAAAAAAATAGAGCCAGAAGCATCAAACAGACCATCCAACCTCAGAAGGAAGGCAGGGGAGGAGACTGGGTAAGAGATCAACCAAAGGACTTGTGTGCATGCATATGAGCATCCACAGATAGTCCGGGGGTGAGGGCATACGCTGGGGGTTGGGAATGGCTGGGGAGCGGTCAATGGGGTGGACAGGGAGAAGGAGACTTATGTAATACTTTAAACAATAAAGAACTTAAATTTAAAAAAACAATAAATAAAGTACAGTCTTACTATCATGCCTGTTGTTTTAAATTTGCAAACTTAATAAAATAACTGGAAGAAAAAACCAAAGCTAAGGGTATTTCTCTCATGCTTAAGACCCCACTACATTCACACGGTATTTACAAGGGATACAACTGCCAGGGCCTCTGAAGAATCATGAAAAATTATTTTCCTGGTAAACTTCATGCAAAATGACTCATTGGGGCTGTTGTTTCTAACCTCAGTGTCTTAAACTCTAATTTCCAATTATGAAATTATGCTACATTCTGGGATTATGATGGTAACATTGTGTATTGTGGTTTTTGGTCTGGCTGTCACAAAGCATGGCCCAGGTCAACTTCCCCCACTGAAGTACCCATGAAATTCACTTGCAGATGACCAAAGGCCACAGCTGAGCCTGGAACTAGCCCCTTTCTCTTCCACCTGCTGTCCTCAGGAGCACACACAGGAAGAAGCAGAGAATGACAGAGAACATGTCACCAGGCCACCCCACAGAAATGCTCGGTATCTGGCTCCCATTCGAGGGTTTTGAAAGTGCTTATTTTTCACAACAATGGTTTTTTTTCCCCTTTTGAAAAAACCTACAAGAAACAAATGACTATATCCCTGAGAACTAACTTGCTCTGTTGGTAGTTTACAGCCACAGGCTGACACTAGACCACACCTTCCAGATGTAGTCCCTCTTCCTCCATTCAGGAAACTCACCTAGAGAATTTCTAGATCACAACTCAGGCTAGTGCTAGAGGGAATATTTGGTTTAGTAATGAGCTAGAGCCCAGTTATGGGAGTCTTTAGTCAAATTGGTTAGATACACAGGCATTATAGCTAGGAGTGGGCAGGAAGTGCAGAGGCAGCCACCCTGTGGGAAAGCGGCCTGAGATCCCTGAAGGCCAGGTTCCCCATGTTCTCATTGGACCAATCTCTTTCTCTCTCTCCCTCCCTCCCCACTTCCCACCTTAAAGGTTTGAAAAACTTCTAACACCAAGCTTTTCTTCTTTAAAAAAGAAGTCTTTTGTTGTTCTCTGTTCTGTAAAAAGAAAAAAAACTTTGAGCAGCAGCTAAAAATTCAATGAGAACCTACCAGGCAAACCAACACTATTCCCTCAGTGGGAAGTAGAGGCTGGGCCGTGGTCCCTGCAAATTGTCTCTCACAAAAATAAATACAACCTGATCCTCAGAGTCTATGAAATTGTCTCTCTCTCTTCTCTGGGGTGAAATGTGTGGTCACCAGTGTTCTAAGAGTAGCCCTCAGAAGAGGGCTCTGGCCAGAATGTCTTTTTGTGGCTCTCTCTTGTGGGGATCAAGTCCTGTCCGATCTCCCACCCATGTGGCAGCCAGCATTCGCACATCCTCATGAGGACACAAGGCCCCCTGTTGGCTCTGGGGCCACAAACACAAGGCCATGGTTGGGCACTCAGTTCCAGGTATCAGCAGACACCCTCAGCACCGAGAATATCAGCGCTTATTACGGGGTGAGAAAGAATGGCAAGAAGCTGTGGAAGTCATCTGAAGCTCTCCTGTGAAGACCTTGCAGTGAACTTGGCAAGACACATTCACTAGAATCCTGAGCTAACCTGTGGGACAGGGCAGGCCACGGTGCGGAGGAGGAGGGCGCTTTGCAGGTTGTGAGGCTCCTGTGCTCTGGTGGTCCCTTATGCCCTTCCGAGAGCCCCTCTCAGCCACTTCACAAACTTTCAGTGTGGATGAGTTTGCTGGTGGCTCACACATTACACAGCCCTAGAGCAGCAGGTGAAGGGAAGGAGGGGTTCCCACTGTCTGCATTAGTGTGCCCCAGCTTCTAGTTTGCGATTAGAATGGATATTGGTCCCAACCATTTACCCGAACAAGAGCCAAGGGGGAGACTGGGAAGGAGGCTTCGGACCATATGGAGATTTACCCTCCCTCTCAATCTTCCTCAAACCCTCCCCTTCCAATAAGATCCAGGATAGGTAAAAATAGTGTTATAGAAATGCTGCTTCAAGCCCACGCTCAGGCCACTCGCCCTGGTTTTCTAGCTGCCTGGCTGGCCTTAGTCACTTCTGTTTAGATGTTCTATTCAGATCCTGTGCTATTTGGATGCTCAGGTTTGAGCTGGTGAGTCTTCCTTTCTCAACCACCTTCACAGTGACTCAGGGCAGATAAGCTCTCTCCTCCAAGAGGCAAGGGACAGAGCCACGCTGATTGGTCCAGAGAAACGGGACCTGCTCCTTGAAGCTAGCAGGCAGAGAGAAAGCCAGGCAGGCCTGGGGCCCTGGATTCTGGGATGAAATTCCTCCTAGGGGGAAAGCCCTCTTGCTTATCAAAATGCTAATGTAAACTTGATAAACTTGTTCTTTGATTTAGAGAATTTGTGACTCCCACTGCCCCATCCAGAGACATAACTGGGCTGTCACAACCCAGGGCTCACTGGGCTATTTGGAAAATTCAAAGGAGCCCGAGGCTGACTGGATGATTTAAGTTCAAAATCTCCAATCTCCATAGAATGTTCCCTGCTGGAGCCTAAAGGACCGCACTGCACTGATAGTATCAGGCTGAGAGCAGGGTGGGGCAGAGGGGTAGAGAATGGGGGATGGTGCTAGACAAGCTACCCAATAATTAAAGGCAAATGTCTGAAAGATTGCTTCTTTGTTAGAATCATGGTCTGAAGGATTTTGAGTCGCCCAACATGAACAGAAGGAGCAGCGAGGCAGTTGTGTCCCTCACTAGGCCAAAGTCCACCCCTGCCCCTTTGAGCCATGATTAATTCAGGAGGAAGATGAGAGATTCTGGTGCTCCTGAAAGCCTTCCTTCCTCTCTCCTCCAGTCTGGGTAGTAAGGGGCACATGGAGAGGTGGCCTGGGCCCTCAAGTGATTTAAGCCCATGCCTACCAGAAGCATGCCATCTCGGTACACACAAGCAGCTTGCCCCTGTCCAGGCAGTTTCCTCAAGTTCCTATTTGTCATGACCTTAACATGGGCAAAAAGTGTGTCATATCTAACCCAGAGGAATGGATTCCAGGAAGCCACAGCTCACAGTTTTTCACTTAAATACCCATCCTTCCATTTAGCCCAGTATAACTAAGAGTGTGTCTTAACTTAGGGAAGAAGAGTGTCTGTCCCACATCCCAGGCCTAGAGAAGCTAGTGTATTCCCTTTCATTTACTGCAATTTGGTACTCCCTTCGCACTCCTTTGCAGTCACCCTTTCCCCATTGACTCTCTGTGGCTGAGTATGTTCCCTAGCACATTCTCCTTAGGCAAACAGCTAAACTACATTTCCCAGCCTCCTTTCTAAGTGGGTCTGAATAAGTCTGGAGGCTCACATGGCCTGTGCCATTTCCCAGCCTGGTCCTGAAATACATCCCACTCAACCCAGGTACTATCCCAGGTGTTTCCCAGCAGTATTTCCCAGGTACTGCTGGTTGGAAGGTTGTGGGATCCAAATGGTGAGGCTATAAAACTGGCAGGCTTTGAGACCTGCACTGGAGTGTGACAAGAGTGATAAATGAACTTTCTGTAAAGCCACTAAGTTTGGGTGGTTATTTGTTACTGCAGCTTAGCCTCTCAGAACCTAGTCAAAGGTCATCTTCTCCAGGGTAGCTCTTCTGCTTTGTGCCAGTGAGACACTGCTCTAGGTAGCTCAAGATGTAGCCTGAGGCCAGGTGCACCCCCCATCACCAACTCTAAGCTGCTATTTGTGCCACTGTCCTGGAAGCTGTGCCCTCTGGTCACATTGTCCATCACCTGCTGAAATGAAGACCAGAGAGTGAATTTTCTGAATGACAGAAGGTTTCCTTCCTTTCCCAGGTCTTCCCTCACCCACATCACAGCATACCTATGGCCAAACCCTTGGGAGTTCTGATCACGTTTACAGATACACATTTCAATGCAAGACACTGACATAAGCCCCTTCTTATCGCACTCCTGTCTTGTTTCCAACTATCATGTGGATCACATTAAGTTCTTTTTTTTTTTATTGTTGACACTCGTATAAATGTCTCTTATTTTCCCCCTTCTCCCACCTCCCCCCACACCCCATTCCCCTCCTTCTGGCTATCACTACACTGTTGTCTGAGTCCACGGGTTATGCATACAAGTTTTTTGGCTAATCTTTTCACCTTTTTTCATTCAGTTCCCACCACCTACCCTCTGACCTCTGTCAGTCTGTTTCATGTATCCAGGCCTTGGGATTCTATTTTGTTCACCATTTTATTTTGTTCATTAGACTCACATATAAGTGAGATCATATGGTACTTGTCTTTCTCTGATTGGCTAATTTTGTTTAGCATAATACTCTCCAGGTCCATCTGTGCTGTCTCAAATGGCAAGAGATCCTTCTTTTTTACAGTGGCATAATACTTCATTGTGTAAATGTATCACATCTTTTTTATCCACTCATCTACTGATGGGCACTTGGGCTGTTTCCAGATCTTAGCTATTGTAAATAATGCTCCTGTGAACAGAAGTGTGCATGTATTCTTTCTGATTGGTGTTTCAGGATTCTTGGGGGATATATTCCTAGAAGTGGGATCACTGGATTAAAAGGCAGTTCTGCTTTTAATTTTTTGAGGAAACTCCCTACTGTTTCCAGAGGTTGTACCAGTCTGCATTCCCACCAGCAGTGCATAAGGGCTCCTTTTCCTCCACATCCTTGCCAGCACTTGTTGATTTATTGATGGTAGTCATTCTGACAGGTGTGATGTGGTACTTCATTGGGTTTTAATTTGCATCTCTCTGATTGTTAGTCATGATGAGCATTTTTTTCATATGTTTTTTCTTCATCTTTATGTCCTCTTTGGAGAAGTGTCTATTCAGGCCCTTTTCCCATTTTGTAATTGGAATGTTAATTTGTATAAGTTCTTTATATTTTTGGAAATTAACCCCTTATCAGATATATAATTGGAAAATTATACAGACTGTTCCCTTTTTACTTTGTTGATGGTTTCCTTTGCTGTGCAGGAATATTTTAATTGATGTAGTCCTGTTTTTTTGTTGTTGTTTTCTTTGTTTCCCTAGACTAGGAGTTACATCGGGGGAAAATTTGCTATGAGAGATATCTGAGATTTTAATGCCTATGTTTTCTCCTAGGATTTTTATGGTTTCACAACTTACATTTAAATCTTTTACCATTTTGAGTTTATTCTTGTGTGTGTTGTAAGTTGGTGATCTAGTTTCATTTTTTTTGCATGTACCTGTCCAATTTTCCCAATACCATTTATTGAAGAGACTGTCTTGACTCCACTGTATATTCTTGCCTCCCTTGTCAAATATTAATTGACTATGGAAACATGGGTTGATTCTGAGTACTCTGTTTTGTTTCATTCATCTATATGCCTGCCTTATGCCTGTATCAAGTTGTTTTGATTACAATGGCACATTAAGTTCTTTATCTCAGGAGACACACACAAGATCAGTCTTTACTGTGTTTCATGTCTTTTCTGAATTCAGCTCCAGGGACTGACTTACTATGAACATCCTTGCCCCTACCTATTGCCTATAGATGGAATATTAACTCACAAAGTTTTGGCCAGGGGATTCAAGGTGACAGCTCTCCCAGACTCATCTGAGGGCTGTTTGGCTTATGATATAGTCCTATTGCGCATCCACAAAGTTTTATTTTTGGATGCTTCTTAGAGAAATATTTTTCTGGTCTGAGTATTAGATGTGCTGTTCTTCTTCCAAAGATCTGTTGTTTTTTTTGTTTGATTCAATGGATTGTACTGTCACCCACCGTACTTTAGTCACTGAAAGCCTAAAGCCACATCTATTGCTCACTTGTTGAGATGTCTAGGATTTTCAAAATGCATGTTGTATCCAAATAAATAACTTTATTCCTGACTTGGTTTTGGGTTCCGATGCTTTCCAAATTTTTAAAAACTTATTTACCTATCTCTTCTACTTCTATTTTATAATCTTTAAATGAATTGTATACTACTTTATAAGTTGCTTTACATTTGTTAGAACAAAGTAGGGTATAAATTTTATAAAGCTAAATCTTTCCATCATCCTAGAACTCTAAAGTTGTCAATGTAAATAATGTCCAAACCTACAGAGAATCTTTATAAGACTTTATTTGAGCCAAAATGATGACACATGCCAGGGAGAAAGATCTCAAATGATCCATAGAATAATAGGGTTTCAGGTTTTCTTATGTATTTAAAGTCAAGGAGGGGACATAAGGAAGAATGGAGAAAGCAAGGCAGGTATTGGATTACTGGATATTTAATAAGATTATGTGCTCTCTTGAGGGTTCTTGTATTCCAAAAGTGTGTTAACTTAGATGCACAAGAACAATGGACAGACAGGACTTGTTTAAAACTGAGGAGTGGAAGGGTCAATGGGGGGGGGCGGGGGGCATCTGTAATACTTTCAATAGAAAAGATAAATTAAAAACAAAGAAATCTTTTTACTAAAAAAACTATAGGCGTAGGATGTGACTATCCACCATGATGTGTCCAGTTAGGAATTTATGATCAGATCACCCTGCAAGGTTACTTTCCATAGAACTTTTTTTTCATTCACAGAAGCATAAGAAGAGGTATAAATAAAATATAACCTGATCCTCAAAGTGCTTTCACTTTAAATCAATTCTGTTTTGTCTATTGCTGAATCCCCAGTCCCTAGAACAATGCCTGATATGTGCTAAGCATGCTATAAATATTTGCTGAATGACTATGGATTTTTCTACATCAATAATGAGCTCACAGAAAGAGAAATTTAAAAAAAACAATCCCATTTACTATTGCAATAAAAAAATTAAGATACCTAGGAATAAATTTAATCAAGGAGGTAAAGGACCTATATTCAGAAAATTAAAGGATACTGAAAAAAGAGGTAGAGGAAGACATTAACAAATGGAAGAACATCCCATGTTCATGGATTGGTAGAATCAACATCATTAAAATGTTCATACTACCCAAAGCAATCATAGATTCAATGCAATCCCCATTAAAACACCAACAGCATACTTCAAAGAACTAGAACATATTCTCCAAAAATTCATCTAAATGAAAAAAAGACCCCGATTAGCTGCAGCAATCTTGAGAAAGAAGAACAAAGTTGGAGGGATCACAATATCAGATATCAAGCTATACTACAAGCCACTGTTCTCCAAACTGCCTCCAAATTGGCACAAGAACAGATATATAGACCAATGGTACATAACAGAGAACCCAGAAATCAACCCAAGTTATTATATTCAACTAATATTTGATAAAGGAGGCAATAGCATATAATAGAGTCAAGACAGTATCTTCAATAAATGGTGCTTGGAAAATTGGTTAGATACATGCGGGGGGGGGGAGGGGAAAGAAAGAAACTAGATAATCAATTTACACCACACACAAAAATAAACTCAAAATGGATAAAAGACTTCAATGTAAATGGTAAACTATAAAAATCTTAGAAGAAGCCATAGCCAGCAAAATAACAGACATATATCATAGCAATATCTTTTACTGATACAGCTCATAAGGCAATGGAAACTAAGGAGAAAATAAACAAATGGGACTTCATCAAAATAAAAAGTTTCTACACAGCTAAAGAAATCATCAACAAAACAACAAGAAAACCCACTGCATGGGAGAACATTTTTGCCAATGTTATCTCCAATAACAGTTTAATCTTCAAAATTTATAGGGAACTCATACAACTTAATAAAAGGAAGATAAACCATCCAATTAAAAAGGGGGCAAAGGGCCTAAATAGACACTTTTTTAAAAAAGGGCATACAGAAGGCCAAGAGACATATGAAAACATGCTCAAAGTCACTAATCATCTGAGAGGTGCATATCATCAACAAATCAACAAATGATAAGTGCTGGTGAGGATGTGGAGAAAAAGGAACACTCATGCATTGCTAGTAGGAATGCAGACTGGTGCAGCCACTGTGGAAAACATATGGCATTTCCTCAAAAATATCAAAAAACGAACTTCCATTTAATCAGTAACCCCACTTCTAGGTATATATCCCAAGAAATCAGAAACACCAATCAGAAAGGATATATGGATCCCTATGTTCATAGCAGCACAATTTACAATAGCTAAAATTTGGAAACAGCTTAAGTGCCCATCAGCAGATGAGTAAATTAGAAAAATGTGGTACATCTACACAATAAAATAGCATGCTTCTATAAAAAAGAAGGAATTCCTACCATTTGCAACATTATGGATGGAATTGGAGAGCATTATGCTAAGCAAATAAGCCAGTCAGAGAAAGATAAATATCACATGATCTCACTCATTTGTGGAATATAATGAACAGTATAAGCTGATGAACAAAATAAGACCAGAGTCCTAAAAGCATCGAATAGACTGTCCAAACTATAAGGAAAGGTGGGGCGGGGGGGTGAAAGGGTATGAGATCAACCAAAGGACTTGTCTGCATGCAAATGAGCATAACCAATGGACACAGATGGGGTGAGGAGGTGGGGAGGGCCTGCCAGGGAGTGGTCAATGAGGGAAAAAGGGAGATTTATGAAATATTTTAGTAGTAAACAATAAAGAATTTAAATTTAAATAAGAAGAATAAAAGACATTGCTTCCATTCCTGACCTCTCCACAACAACCACCCCCTTCATTTTGTGAGTTTCTAAGTCCTGTTTCCTCAGGAACAAATTTGTCCTCACCAAGGCAACTCACAGCTTAGTTGGCTCAGAGGCTTCTGTGATGGGACTGCTTTCTCAAGGCAAAAGAGTTGCTCCCTGAGAGATGTCTTACAACTCTAACACTGGTTCCAGAATGCATTGAGGTCTATGATAGAGTGGGGTGGGATGGAGAAGAGCCCTTCCCAACTCTGTTGCATACTCAATCATCTGTGCCTTCAACCAGACTTGTTTGTGTCTGATTTGTCACATCTTGCAAGAAAGCTCCACAATAGACACACAGGCTGAACATGACACAAATGGGTGATGCATTCTCTTCTGTCACAAGTCTCTCTTCTCTCTTCTTCAGGTACCTGTGCCACACCCGCACAGCCAAGCATTCAACAAGTCTGATGGTGGCCAGCAAAGTATGAAGAAAGACACAAAAAGAATAAGCTGGGTCTAAGTCAGTGGTTCTCAACCTTTCTAATGTTGTGACCCTTTAATATAGTTCTTCATGTTGTGGTGACCCCTAACCATAAAATTATTTTCATTGCTACTTCATAACTGTAATTTTGCTACTGTTATGAATCATAATGTAAAAATCTGTGCTTCCAATGGTCTCAGGCTCTATAGCAGCAGTTCTCAACCTGTGGGTCACAATCCACAGGTTGCGAACCACTAGCAGGGTCACCTAAGACCATCGGAAAGACTTCAATGTTAGACTCAAAATCATAAAAATCCTAGAAGAAAACACAGGCAGTAAAATTGCAAACATTCTTGTAGAAATATTTTACTGATATGTCTCCTCGGGCTAGGGGAAAAAGAAAAAATAAACAAATGGGACTACATCAAAATAAAAAGTTTTTGCACAGTAAAGGAAACCATCAACAAAATGTAAAGACAACCCTTTCAATGCAAGAACATGTTTGCCAATGGTAAAATGTGATAAGGGGTTAATATCCAAAATTTATAAAGAGTTTATACAACTCTACACAAAAAAACAACAACAACAAGCAATCCAGTTAAAAAATGGGCAAACAGCCTGAATAGACATTTCTCCAAAAAAATACATACAGATGGCCAATACACATATGAAAAGATGCTCAATGTCACTAATTATCAGAGAATGCAAATTAATACTACAATGAGATATCATCTCATACCTGCCAGAATGGCTACCATCAATAAATAAATAAACAACAAGTGTTGTTGAGGATATGGAGGAAATGGAACCCTCATTCAATGTTGGTGGGAATGCACACTGGTACAATCATTTTTGAAAATAGCATGGAATTACCTCAAAAAATTAAAAATAGAATTGTCCATGACCCAGTGATTCTACTTCTGGAAATATATCCAAAGAAACCCAAAGCACTAATTAGAAAGAATATATGCCTCCCTACATTCATAGCAGAATTATTTACAATAGCCAAGATCTGGAAACAGCCCACGTACCTATCAGTAGATGAGTGGATCAAAAAGTTGTGATACATTTATACATGGAATGTTACTGCACCATAAAAAAGAAGGTAATCTTATCTTTTGCAACAGTGAGGATGGACCTGGAGAGTATTATGCCTAGTGAAATAAGCCAATCAGAGAAAGAAAAGTACCATATTATTTCACTTATGTGTTGAATCTAATAAACAAAATAGAAACATACTCATATTATACAAACAGTATAATAAAAAAAATTTCAGGGTAAGTTCTTCCAAAAACTAAAAAAAAAAGTTTAAAAAAATTAAAGTATATGTCATCTACTGAAATTGTTAAATTCTTAGAATTTTAACACAAATTTTTCTCTTTAAGGAATTTTCTTTTTCTCATAGGGAAACTTTCTCCAGATATTTCTATTATAAACTTAGCTACAATTACTGTAATTATATACTTTTGGCTCTTGTGTGAGATTTTTTTATAGGCCTAATTTTTTTAAACACAATTTTTTAATCACTGCTTGTGAACATTAAATATTTTAAACTTTTTATTATGAAATTTTTCAAATATACACATGATGAGAGAAAATAATATAATGAAGACCTACATATCACATCTTTACCAATTTCTAACCAATTTTGCTTTACCTATATGGCCTTATGCACTTCCACTCCTCCCCAAGTGGATTACTTTGAGGCATATCTCAGACCTCTCATTTCATCTGTAAATATTCTGTACTCAGGTAAGGACTCTTAAAAACATGATTGTAATATTATTATTGTTACAGAATTTACCAGGTGACCGAAGAACACACTGGAGTACTTGGAGACACAACAAAGACCCATTTATTTCCAAATGTTTCACATGTACCAGTACAGTGACTCAAGGGAGACTTTTTCCTCCCAAATCCTGAGACCCTCAAAATGGAGGAAGCTTTCCTTTTATACTCTTCAGTTTCTTTGTCCCCCAAATATGGGATGGGACATCCAGACCTTTTACAAGCTTTGCAAAAAGCCCCGTGAGTTGGGAAGGGAGCCATGAGACCCCACCTAAAGGCCTGGCCTGGTGCCAACACTGATAACTTCATCTGGGGGTTGTGTATTGTTCATGGATTATGCCCTCTCAAAAATGAGAGTAGTATTTAAGTAAATAGGTCTTGCAAGACCATATAATTAAAGAAGGGGCAGTGACTAGACTATCTTATCTAATAAAAGAGTAGTATGCAAATTAATAATCACTCTGCTATACCCACAAGCCACGCCCTCAAGCCACGCCCACAAGCCACGCCCACAAGCCACGCCCACAAGCCAATCAGAGAGAGTATGAAAATTAACCCAACCAAGATGGCTACAGCCACAGAGAGCAGGAGGGAAGCTTGGGTTTCCCCGACAATAAAGGAAGCCAAGCTTTCCACCTGCCCTTGCAGGCCTAAGCCTCCACTCAAGGCTACAAAGTTTTAATTATAGAAGGTAAACAAATCCAAACAGAAATGGCGGCAGCCACTGAGCAAGTAGAAGGCTTGCCTTTGCTCCAGGCTACAAAATTTCAGTTGTAGAAGGTAAATAAATCCCAGATACCAGGGCCTCTGCTTGGGTCACCGGGGAGCATGGCCAGCCTGAAAACCACCACAGGCCCCTCGCCCAGGCCACCCCACATCCAAGGGAACCCCCACCCTGATCTGGGACACCCTTCAGGGCAAACCAGCCAGCTCCCACCCATGCACCAGGCCTCTATCTGGTCCCAGATTGGAGAGGGTGCAGGCTGGGCTGAGGGATACCCCCCCCACCCTGTGCATGAATTTTGTGCACCCAACCTCTAGTAGACTAATAAGAACGTGCATTAGGTTACTGGCAGATTCAGATTGCTAGCCCCCCAAAATGTCTCATTTTCCCCATCATTATCACACCTAAAAATCAATAGTTCTTTATTATTATCAGACATACAGTGTTTAAATGTCTTCGGTTTTCTCATCCTTTTGTTTTGTTTGTTTGTTTTGTTTTTGTGGTATCCAAATAAATTCCATAGATTGCAATCATGTAATATGTCTCTTTTAATGTATGGGTTACCTGGACTTTTATAAGAAAGGTCAGTGAGCTGCTAGTTTGCTTAAACCACTGTTTATTGGAATGTCATGACAACTTAACACCTCACCTCTCCACAAGACTGCAGGTGCCTCAGCCCAGAACCACTGCTGGCCCCAGCTTCAGGACAAGTCTATGTCTCATTAGAGGCCTGGGCCAATTAGAGCAAGGGCAGGGCTAATGTTCAGAGCCCAATTCAGTCTTGCACCAAAACATTTTCAGTCTGTTTAAGGCTATCTATTAGCCTGGACAGCTAACAGGATTCACTGAAAGTACCCGATTTCTCCTCAGAGTAGCTCAGGCCTGGCTCACCTAAAGCCTGAAATTTATTTCCCATGTTGAGGAGTATGCTGAGATTTAGTGAATTTGTAAAATTGTGTTTTACAGACCCAACCTAGGACAGCAGTCAGCAAACTTTTTTCTATAATGGGCTAGATAATAATTACTTTAGTTTCATGTGGTCATATGGTCTCTGTTGCAACTATTCAATTCTGCTCTTCAGTATAAAAGCAATCATAGAGAGTATGTAAACAAAGAGTGTGTCCCAATAAAAATTTATTTATAGATATAAATTAAATTTAATATAGTTTTCATGAAATATAATATACAGTATATTAGTATCAGTTATATCTTATAATTATACATTGTAATACTATAAAATAGTATGGTATTTAGTGTCGTAAAATATTATTTTTCTTTAATTTGCTTTCTACCATTTAAAAATATAAAAACCAGTTTTAGCTTCCTGGCCCTACACAGCAAATTGATGACACAGGCCAAAGAGGAGAATACGTAAAAACAGGAAACGCAAGAACTGTTTGAAAGGCCAAAGACACAAAACCACAGCTTATACTCTATCCCACATGCATACACAATGACAACAGAAAGCTCAACTGTAGTGCCTGTCTCCTAGTAACCATAGCATCTCTGATGAAAGATTGCTCCAACTTCTTATTTATAACTTACTTTCCAATAGGGAGGGTGAGCGATTTGTTTATATTTAGCTACAAGAGTCTGAGAAATTCTGATCTACCATTTTAGGATAGACACAACCTTATAGCCACAGCTGCCAGGAGATGGAAGAAAGCAAAAAGTTGCAATGCACAGAGTTGTCCCTGACACCAACAACAAGGGTCACATATAGCAGTTACTGACTGTGTGCCATAAATAACCGATGGTGTGAGGGAGACAGGAGGGAAGGGAAGCATTCCTATTTAGACTATGGAGGTGGTCATTAGGCAAACTTTTCTGAACCTTGTTCATTACTGGGAGCTCTTGTTAATTTGCCTGCTTTTGACTTAGCATTACTTTGCTTCTGGTTCCTAGAATTATGTTCTTGAGGATGAACTCTGCTCTCTCTAAAGGGCTTCCTTGGGTCCATAAAAAATTGGTGATCTGAGGTCTATGGAGAGAGCACAAAGCATTACACATACCACAAACAGCCCATAAGTAGATGAGGGTTCATGGGCCTGAATCAGAGATTTCATGTGGAGTTAGGTAGAGTTGACAAATGAGGCCAAAATCAGAGAAGGTGGACACTGAAGGGTTTATCTGAAGTGTAACTAACATGGTCCAATCAGCTCCCCCCCTCCTTTTTTTGTTTTATAAGATTATACAGCAGATTCTGAGTCCATAGTTCATTGATCGCTGTTCCATGACCTTTCTGTTGCCTGAACAGCCTCTAAACTGAGGCAGAAAATATCTCAAAGCACCAACATAATGAATAGATGCAGAGCCTTCACTTCCTTTCTTCCTTCCTCCCACAAATGCAGACAACTACGTGTCATTCCACCATCATAGGACAGTACTTGAAAAGTGACATTTTTTAAAAGAATGAGGGAGACAAGCTCTAAAACAGTAACCACTCCATTTGTGTGGTGCTTTTCAATTAATAGAGATCTTGCACTCCCCTGGGTTTTGTAATAACTATAAAAGTACAACCAGGCAGGAGTTGTTATCACTGTTTTGAAGAGAAACAGATATAAGTCATAAATACCAGCTATGTGCCACTGTCTAAAAGCTTCAGAGGTTTAATTAATGAATCCTCATAGTGACCCAATTAGATAGTTAAAATTATTACCTCATTTTACAAGAGTAGAAACTGAAACACAGAGAGGTGAAATGTTTGGCCCAAGATCACTATGTGGTAGACACACCTAGGGAGATCCTGATTCCCAACAAATCACGCTTCGGTGTAATACTCTCACCTAGCATGTTGGTAAGACCTGTACTTGACTTGCTTCTTATCAGCAGAACATGGGATAAGGAAGGGCCTCACCTTAATGATAAAGGGGTCAATTCTCCAAGAAGACAAAATAATCCTTAATGTATATGCACCTAACAACAGAGCATCAAAGTTTGTGAGGCAACCCTGGCCATGTGGCTCAGTTCATTGGTGCATCATTCTATACACCAGAAGGTAGTGTGTTTGATTCCCAGTCATGGCACATACCCAAGCTGTGGGTTCGATCCCTGGGAGGGGCACATACAGAAGGCAACCAATTGACGTTTCTCTTTCTCTCGCTTTCTCTTTCTCTCTCTAAAATAAAAGAAGAAAAAAGTGAGGCAAAAACTGATAGAAGTTCAAGGAAAAATAGATGAATCCACTATCCTAGTTGGAGACTTCATAGTTGAACTCAACAACATCATCAACGAACTGAATATAATTGACCTCTATAGACTACTTTATCCAACAACAGCAGAGTACACATTTTTCTCAAACTCACATGGGATGTTCACCAAGACAGACATTCTGGGCCATAAAACTCACCTCATATACTATAAGATGTTATGTTAGGGCCCACGATTTTGGATATAAAACACACCTATCTGGTTAAATGGTTGATCTCTTAGAGTTGTTACAAAACTTAAATTTTAAAAAAATAGAAGTCATACAGCTGCTTTTAGACTACAATGAAATCAAACTAGAAATCAATAACAGAAAGATAATGGGAAAATTCCAAAATATGTGGAGATTAAACAACACACTTCTAAATAAAACATGGATTAAAAAAACACCAAAAAAAAACCTTGAGATAAATTTAAAAATAAATTGAAGTAAATGAAAATGAAACATGACTTGTCAGAGTTAGTGGAATGTAACAAAAGCAGTGCTTAGAGGGAAATTTATAGCATTGAATAAACATATTATAAAGAAGAAAGATCTAAAAGTAACAATCCAAGTTTTCACCTTAGGCAACTAACAAAAATAAGAGTAAATTAAACCCAAGTAAGGTGAATGAAACAAGAAATAAAAATTGGAGCAGAAATTAATGAAATTAAAAAGAGAAAATCAATAGAGAAAATAAATGAAACCAAAAGGTGGTTCTTTGAAAAGATAAAGAAAATCAATAAGCCTTTAGCCAGCCTAACTAAGAAAAAACAGAAAGAGAATACAAATGACTAATATCAGAAATGAAAGGATAATAAAGAAATACTATGACTAACTCTATCCTCACAAATTTGATAATCTGAATGAAATTGACCAATGCCTTGAAAGACCAAAACACACAAGAAAAACTATTTGAATATAGCCAACAGAAAAAGGCAAAGGTGATGGGACATCACTCCCATAAAAATGTTATATGGAAAAGTGAAAGAATTTTGCAGATGTAATTAAGGACCCTAATCAGTTTGACTTTCAGTTAATCAAAAGGGAGATTATCCCAGGTGGGCCTGACCTATTCAAGTGAGCTCTTTATAAGAGATCTTGGGCTTCTCCCAAGATTAGACTTGAAGCATGAGAGACCCCCTTTTTCCTGCTCATCTTGAAGAAACAAGTTCTGTACTCACAAGAAAACGAATTCTGCCAACAGCTATGTGAGCTTGCCAGCGGACCCTGAGCCTAGATAAGAACTCAAGACCTGGCCAACACCTTGATTGAAGCCTTGTGAGACCCTGAGCAAAGGACTAGCTAAACCATGACTAGACTCCTGACTCATGGAAACCGTGAAATAGAAAATATGTTGTTTTAAGCTTCTAAATCTGGAGTAATTTTTTATGCAGCAATAAATAACTAATACTGTACAGTCAAAGAGCAAAGATTCCCAACCAAACAATCTGACTCCAGAACATGTACTTTAAATGTTGGTTCTCAGGTTTTTTCTGACTCCCAAATGAGAGGGTTGTTTTTCACCCCCGGACCAACCAGTTTTCTAATTTTCCAACACCAACTAGATGTCCTAAAATACATGGAGTTAGACTCCACAGGTTTAAGCGCTTGGTCCCACAGACTGTGTCACTTTAGTAGCAAGTATCAAGAAATCTGTAGTTCTAACCACCATCCGTAAGTTGGGGGTTCCCACAACCCCCTCAAGTTCAGTAATTTGCTAGAATGGCTCACAGGACTCAGGAAGCCACTTTGCTTATGAATAACATTTTGTGATAAAGGATACACATAAATGCCTGATGAAGAAGGATACAGGGAGCTTGAGGTCCAGAGGGTCCTTAGCATACAACCCTGGACCTAGTGGAGTTGGGGTATGCCTCTCATCCCATGGATGTGTTCACAAACCTGGAAGCTCCCCAAATCCCATTGTTCAGAATTTTTATGTAGGTTTCATTACATAACCATGATTGATTAAATTGTTGACCATTAGAGATGAACTCAACCTCTAACCTGTCTCTCCTCCCTAGAGATTGGGGTTGAGGCTTAAAATGTCAGGCTTCTCATGAAGTCATGGTCTTTCTGATGACCAGCTCTCATTCTGAAGTCATCAAGAGCACAGCCAAGCTGAATTATAACAAAAGACAGTCCTATCATCCTTGCAACTCCGGACATTCTAAGGATTTTAGGAGTTCTATGCCAGGCATTGGGGACAATGACCAAATATATATTTTACATCATACCACACTGGTCTTTAGGCCTTTCAGATGAGGACCAGGACTCACACCAGTGGCTAAATGACCAACAGAAAGCTACATATTGAGTTAGGGCCAATACTCCAGTATTATCACTTTAAGATTTTTTACTTTTAGCTCAATCCCTGGCCCAAGCTGCAACCCCTAACATACATAAAGGCAGGGAAAATAAAACTTTTAAAAGAGCATTTTTAACATACAAGAGTCAAGAAAACATTATAGATTAGTAATTTTCACATAAATCATTTATTTTGATTCTCTGAAGTAAAAGAAGATAAGGAAATTGAAGCTCAGAGAGACTAAATAACTTCTCCAAGGTTACACAGTCAGGAAGAGACCCTGGGACTTAATCTTGGACCTGACACCCTCTTTCTACCCTACACCAAAGAACAAAAGGAGGCTGTATCAGCCATCTTCCAGTTTCCAGGGGATTGGCAGACACCTTTTAGGAAGGAATACAATCAGGAAATTTCCATCTCCACAGTAAGTAGAAATAAAGAAAATGAATGATAATTAAAACATGAAGGATTTAACTTAATCCTAAGGAAGAGTTTTTCAGGGGTAAGTTTCATTAAACACTAATGAGAGTTTGTTTTAAAAAAAATCAATGGCTCTAAAATTCTGCTTCTGATTTCTGTTTATGAAGCATCATAGGAAAACTTCAAGGGAAAAGGTTGGGGATAATTTTGCAAGCTAGTCAAAAATGCTTGCAAGCCCAAGGTTTTTCAAGTCTCAGTTTAATACTAAATTGAGTAAATGATTATAAAGATCAGTCATAACTTTCTGGGAAACTATAGAAAATGTTAATAACAT
Organism: Vespertilio murinus; assembly: GCA_963924515.1. Taxonomy (NCBI): domain Eukaryota; kingdom Metazoa; phylum Chordata; class Mammalia; order Chiroptera; family Vespertilionidae; genus Vespertilio; species Vespertilio murinus. The sequence goes on along the minus strand of OZ004706.1, from coordinate 106,973,874 downwards.
TAAATTTTTTACACACCAATTTCCAAGTTTGGAATAAATACTAGCTTTTCTCATGAAATCAGTGCTATTGTTTTTTCAAAATGTAAGCAAAGAAAGCAAATGGATTAAGGCACAGATTCCTGCACTTACTCAGTGCATTTCCTTTATAGGGGGACAATCTCTACTGTCCCCTCCCACCCCCATCCCACCAATTGGCTGCACAACTCTCCTCCTCCCTATGACCCAGACTTTGTCCTTGCTCTTTCACTTTGTCGCTGCAGGCCTATTGCTACCCCAAGCCTTTGATGTGTCAGGGGCAGTCTTAGGGCAGAAGTTTTAGGTGATTTCATATGTCATGTTGAGGACGCAAGGCATTAAGAATATTGAAGGGGCAATTCCAGATTCTACATAATTCTGTATCCCTCCCTGCCCTATTTATTCCTCCAGATCTGGATCAGTACCCCCAATGCTATTTTGTTTTCACCCCACTCCTACTCTAAGTCTTTGGACAAAATGCCCCCAAAAATGGTGGTTTCCTCTGATGTGGGAGAATCAGGTGCTTAACTCTTGGTGTATTCCAGAGACCAGCCCTTCCATCTGTAGAGCCTTTATCAACATCTGACTGGGAAGAGAGAGAAAGGTAAGGAAATAAAATCAGCATTTTCTTTATTGAGAAAGGTGGGACCATGAATTCTAAGTCAGAGATAAAAGGAATAAGAGGGGCTAGGTAAGGAATGCTCAAGAACAATGATGAAATTTGATAATATGTAGCAAAATGACTATATTTGATTCTGGGAATTAAACAATGGGAAGATGAAAAAGGTCTAAATAAGTGATATGCCATTTACATAGATCATCAGAAATCTCCATATAGTAAAGGTATGAAATTATGCCCATTTCACAGATGAATAAACTGAGGCATAGAGAGATTAAATAATTTGTCCAAGGCCATAAAGTTAGTGGGAGGTAAAACCATGATTCAAAATTAAATAATTTGTCCAAGGCCATAAAGCTAATGGGAGGTAAAACCATGATTCAAAACTAAGAGTTTGGACACAGAAGCCATTCTCTCTCTCTCTCTCTCTCTCTCTCTCTCTCTCTCTCTCTCTCTGTCTCTCTCTCTCTCTCCCCTGACCTCCCACAGTCTCCGAGCCACTGTCCGTGTAGCACTTTCTCTTTAGCGTGTTCTGTTTCTTCCACTAGAAGAGCATGAAACACATCTTATCTACCTTGGCATCTCCAAGTGTCTGGTACACAGGAAATACTCAAAATAAGTTTATTAAATCCAAAATCTATTTTTGAAACAATAGAATGATTTATTGGTAAGCGGCCTAATCATTACAATTTATACTTCTGCCATCACAGAATTCTGTAAATTAGACACAGACATAGCCCAAAACACATATGTTTAATAATGACTCTTAAGAAAAATAATTTTCTTAGCTTTGGGTTGTTAAATAATTTAAACAGCAGACACAGAATTTATTTTTTAATATGATTTTCTAAATAGAAAATTCATAGACATTTCTGACAATGATATTATTTGAGAGCAAAAATCAAGTAATTCTTTTTTAAAAAAATATATTTTATTGATATTTTACAGAGAGGAAGGGAGAGAGATAGAGAGATAGAAACATCAATGAGAGAGAAACATCGACCAGCTGCCTCTTGCACACCCCATACCGGGGATGTGCCCGCAACCAAGGTACATGCCCTTAACCGAAATCAAACCTGGGACCTTTCAGTCCGCAGACAGACGCTCTACCACTGAGCCAAACCGGTTTCGGCAAAATCAAGTAATTCTTATATATTTTTTTATACTGGGAGGAGCAATAAGTATTAAATACTGATACTACCATTAAAATTATAAAGAGGAACACAATAAGCTTTTTTTAAAAAAAGAGGAAACTTAGAAAGAATTTTTATGCCCTTGATATTTACAATAAAAATACTAAATCTGGTGGAAATTTATGGGGCCTGTGAAGTGGTTAAACAACCACCAAAAAATAGCTTAAGAAACTAGAGGTATAAAAAACTGGAAACCCAGGCAAAACTGAGGACACCTAAATTCATCTCTGGTTCATGTAGTGACTTGCTGTATTTCAAGGTCTTTACAATCCTAATAAAAGGTTAATATGCAAATTAACTGTCACTCCATCACAAAAATGACAGTGCCCATAGCCAAAAGATGGCGGCATCCAGTCCTCTCAGCCCTGGAGGAGTTCCCCAGTCCTGGGGGGGGAGGGGGGACGGCAGCTGCTGACAGCAGGCAGCTTGAGCAGACTGGTGGAATGCTTACCAGGCAACCATTCTGCACCCACCTGCAGATGGGCTTCTGGGGCCAGAGAGCCTCTGGGCAGCAGGTGTGGAGCAGCCAAGCCCTGCAGAGAGGTATTGGTACATGGATTCTACAGGGGGTCCTGTGGCCCCTTGAGGGTCCCGGCATCTGCTTCCTGCAGCTTCTGCCGGGGTTTCCGCAGCCCCACTTGCCCAGAGGCAGGGCATTGGGCTGGCACTCCAGGCCTCGGGGCCATCCCGTAGCATGGTGGCCATGCTGGGCAGGATCCAGGACTCAGACTGGAGGGGCAGAGCCTAGAACTATGGGAAGGAGCGTAGGCGCTGGCCCTGTGGGTAGGGGCGTGGCCATGGCCTATTCCAGAGATGCAGGAGGGGAAACTCAGGCACAGGAACTACTACAGTTAAAAGCAGGGACGTGGGCACAAGGGACAGATGTGGAGTCAGCAGAATGAGGGTGAACACCAATAGAGAGGAGGGGCCACGGAGTAGTGTATGCAAGGATGTACCCTAACATGAGGGCGTGCCCGGTCCATAGGGTGTAGCTTTGCTGCCCTCAGAGGTGTCATGAAGATAGTCTTGCTAGAAGGAGGTTTGAACCCAGACAGAGGGCAAGGCCAGGGCCAAGTTACCATGCAGGTGCTCAAGACCATGGAAGAGGCTCTGAGCAAAGCTGAAGTGCTCTTAGAGGGTGTGGCCAGGGCATGGCTTAAGACATTGTTGGGCAGATGGGCTTAATGTGAATAAGCAAAATGACCGGACCAGCATGAGGGGCGTAGCAAGGTGTAAGGGGGCATAGCCAAGGTGACTGCCCACATCAACCTCATCCCAGTAGCAAGTGCAGGGGTTTGTGCTAAGAGCATTCAGGTAAGATCCCATGGCCCAGGGGTGAGGGGGGTGGGGAAAGAGTCCCAGGTCTTGCAAGATTTCGCATGATGGATCACTAGTGTTATATATAAGCAGTCCCCTGAGTACTGACCATTTGAGTTATAATAAATCCAAAGGACCTCTTTTTCTTAACTTCTTAGCATTCCCAGGATTTTACAAAACTCATGATCAGAAATGTTTATAGAGAAAACTAGAGGCCCGATGCACGAAATTTGTGCAAGGGGCTTGGCCCTCGCAGCCCTGGACAACCCTCACAATCCCGCTTTTTCCAGAGGACTTCCAGAAGGTAGTTCCACTGTTCTTTCTAATTAGCATATTAGCTCTTTATTATATAGAATGACCTACAGCTGAAGAGGTTCAATTGTAGTATTCAACCAAGACAGAAAAGATAAGAACACTTACTGGTAACTAGTTTGCTTGTTTTTTCTTTGTTTTGTTTTTAATATATTTTTATTGATTTCAGAGAGGGAGAGAGAGAGAGAGAGAGAGAGAGAGAGAGAGAGAGAGAGAGAGAGAGAAACATCAATGATGAGAGGGAACTATTGACTGGCTTCCTCCTGCATACCAAGAACCCTTTTTGTCCACAGGCCAATGCTCTATCCACTGAGCCAAATCAGCCAGGGCACCAGTTTGTTTTTTATGAATACCACTGTATTACTTAAGGTGCTATATAGAAACAGATCCAGTAAGATAGGGGAGAGATTTAAGAAATTGGCTCACATGATTGCGAGGCTGGCAATTCTGAAACATACACACAGGGCCGGCTGATAGGTGGAGACCCAAGGAAGAGGTTGTTTGGAGGCAGACTTCCTTCTTCCTTGGAGGACCTCCAGTCTTTTCTTTTAGGGCCTGATTGGATGAGGCTCACCCACACAATGCAGAATAATCCTCTTTACTCAAAATCTATTTAAATGTTAATAACATGTAAAAAATACCTTTGCAGCAACACCTCAACTGGTGTTTGACCAAAAACTGGTTACCATAGCCTAGCAAGTTGACACAAAATTAACTATCACAACCACCAATATTCCTTATTATCTCAGTTATTAAAACTACAATTTGTTTTTCCCTTAAACAAATCAAGCTAGTTCTACAAACTGTGTGCAAGATTTCTGTGTACTAAAAATCTACATCAAATATCTGTTGGCCTGTGTTTTCCTTGGACTACATATTACTCAACTGTAGTTCATAGAGTTCTTTGATATAACAGGGTGGCTTTTCCGTCTTCGGCTGAGTATTTTCTGTTCACTAATATTTCCTCGAGGCACTTCAGCACTAGGTAGTATCACGTTCCACCAGCATGCATCTCTCATCAATTCAAGTATCCCAGTTGCTTTGATACAGATAAGTAATTGCAATCCTTTTGTTTATAAATCTGTGTCTTGGATTAAACATTCATGGCATCTATATAGTGAACAAAAATACACAAAGTATTCCACCTCTAATGAAAGTTTAATCGGGATCTGATAACAGGGGCTCACAGAGAGCCCAGGGCAGCAGCTGTACTGTGATCTCCTTGCTGGTCAAAGGTAGGGGTAGCAGTCCTCACCTGGCCACCTGTGACAGCCACCACATCTCTCTACTGCCAGACTTCTCATCCATCTTAACTACTTCTTTCTTCCATTTCTGTACATTATATAGCTAAATGGCTATGGCATTCCTGGATCTGGAACAAAGCTCTGAAGAGCTGGATTTGGAGGAGATAACTAGGAAAATTTATTTTCTTGACAAATGGAGGGAAATCTTTAGTTATCACAGGTAAGATGCTCTCGTTTTCTCATTTTTCTATTTCTAGAAATAGAATCAGAGGGATTTTAGGTGTTTAAGTAATCATCTTTTATGCTTGCTCCATGAAAAGCTTCCATTATCAATTTATATTTAAAACACTTCAGGCATAACTATTTGCAGAAAAAGACTTTCCCAGTAAGGCTGGGTTGAGGAGGTTTGCATGTGAGGGTAGAAAAAGAGTGAGTAATTTTCTTGATGTTTTCTCTTTTATCTTTAGGTTGGGAACCAATAATACAACTTCTCAGGTAATTACTTTTCTCAAAGCCAATGTTTTTTCTTCTAGTTGTTTCTTCAAACAACCATGTTAACAGTAAAATCCACTTATTCTATACACATAATGTCCCTCAGGCACAGCATTTAACATGTGAAAACATACAGCTAGAAAGCCTTCTAAATATCTTTTCTTGTGCTTTCTTTTTTTAAAAAATATATATTTTTATTAAGGTATTATATGTGTACATATCTTACCATTACCCCCCCAACCTCCCATTCATGCCCTCCCTCCCCAGAGTTCTGTGTTCGTTGGTTGTACTTATATTCATGCATACCAGTCCTTAGGTTGTTCTCTTATCTCCCCCCAGGTCTCCTTCCCCTCCCTGCTGTCATTTGACAATCTGCTTGTTTTATGGTGACTATCTCAGGGCCACATGAATAGAGTCCGATCCTCCTCTGGTTCTCACTGCCCCTCCCCCCGGGTCCCACTGCTTCCCCTGGGACACACGGCTCGCCCGGGACACCCGACCCCTTTGGGGGACACGGCTCACCCGGGGCACACAGCCCCCTGGGATTGTGCTTTCTTTTTTCATACAAATCTCTTTCTACTTTTAAGAGCTACTTTTCATCATTAAAGCACCATATGGTTATTATTTTAGAAAAAAAAAGTAATATTAGAATCTAGGGTTCCCACTCTTGTGAAATGACACTGTATTCTGAGAATAAAGAGCTCAGTGTCCCTGAAGAAAAGCAGTTTTGAAAATACTTACCTTTATTCAACTTCTGAGAAATTGTTTTCCTTCACCATTTTCAAAGGAGAGAAAAATGACGGAATTCTGGTATTATGAAAGTATTTTAAAATTTGTTATACAATATTAAGGTAAAAAAATGTTTGTATTTCATGTCACCTGAAAAAGTTAGAAGGCAATAGACTTTGTATTTAGATACTAATTCAATCATTGAATAAACACAGCACAAAATATTAAGGTGATTTTCAGTAGTATATGATATGATCAAACAATGGAATTATTAATACTTTAACCACAACACTAAAGCATCTTGCCCCAACTAATCTGTGATCAAAAGCCTTATTTGTGCTACTCTCTTAACCATAGTCTAAATGAGAATCAGGTAGATAGTGATTGTATTTTAGTCCTGGACGTATTAAATGGAGATAGCTGACATTTGGGGGAATAGAATGCTCAAATGATAAAACAATCTTTGAAAGAAAATAAATAAGTAAATGCCAAGTAATGCTTTATGCAGGTGGTGAAAACCCCTGGCACAAAAGTAAAGATTTTCCATTTGATTTACAAAAATGCATCTTATCCCATCAGCAGCCTGTGACTGGATGCTTTATTTCTGAGATAAGAAAGCATCCTTGCCTCTAGGAACCCAGAAAAACTAAGAAAGCAGTTTCTTTTATGTTTCAGCACCAATAGGGCAAATTTGTTTCATAACATTAGTGTAGAAGTTAAGTAAATTGGAAGAAGAGTTAATGCTAACATATTTAAATGCCATAAAATCAGTCACACAAAAATAAAAATAGATTTTTTTTTACCTTAATGATGGTGCATGAATTTTTTTTAAAGAAGAAAATTAGACCTAGCTGTTTGGCTCAGTGGATAGAGCATCAGCTTGTGGACTGAAGGGTCCCAGTTTCAATTCTAGTCAAGGGCATATGCCTAGGTTGCTGGCTTGATCCCACTAGGGGACTTGCAGGAAGCAGCTGATCAATGATTCTCATTCATCATTCTATCTCTCTCTCCTTCTCTGAAATCAGTAAAAATGTATTTTTTAAAAAAAGGAAGAAGAAAATTATACTCACTTATTGGGGAATAGGAATCTGAGAAAAAATAAAGAGAGGTAACTTGACTTCATTTTTTGGCCAGTTAACAATATAATAAAAAAATACCTCATATAGACTTGAAAGAGTTACCTGTTATTTATAAGATGCTGTCCTCTCGAAACAAGACACACTGACATTTATATTCTTCAATAAACATAATTTCAAGTCAAGGTCTTAATAGCATTACTTATGTTTCCATAGTTGCATTTAACCTCCTCAAGTCACATAAATCTTAGGAGAAGCCCCTTTGACGCAGACACTGGGGTTTTCTGCCTCTTTTATTGCTGCGTATCACAATTTTCAGACATCTTGGAAAGGCAGACAACATTTTCTGATAAAAAGTATTTCAGAGAGAAAGAAAGAAAAGGGGAGAGGTCATCACAGCACCGTTTGCTTTGTTTTTTGGTGGTGGCATGTGACACAGAATCATGAAGGCAGCCATGTGTCTGCTGATAACAGTGAAGATGGATCAGGAACCCCTCAGCCCAAAAGACAAGGACTCTTGCCATCAAGTGGCCCTTGTACTACTCCCAAGCCCTCTATCATCTCTTCAAAATGGAACAGCTTTCCTGTCTCCCTAGCAATGGCCACAGTGAGTACAGCTTGTCAATTAAACATGAAATGAAATGTAATCTTCCCCGAGCAACAGGGTTGGAGAATCTTATCTGCTGTCATGTGAGAGCATTATAAAGATAAGACTACAGATGGTTGTTATTGGTAGAAGGAGGATATAATTAAAATGACTTATTTATAGTATTTTTTTCAAGGGCACTGCTGATGTTACAGTCTTTTCCTCCCAAACACAAAGTCCCTCTTTATTCACTTTCTGTATCTGACAGTTAAATTTGAGAGAGTGAAGTCAGATGAGTCACATATAAGGTAGGGTAGGGTAGGTTGGCTAGAGGGGTGAGACAGGACCCTGTCCGTGTGTGGGCAGGAGGGAGGGAGGTGGGGAGATGTGCCAGACCCAGTCCTGGGCAAGAGTTGATCTCAGAAAAAAAAATGTTCTTGGACTGTCAACTAATATGCAGATTTGAAAAAGAACATGATATATGAGGATCCAAGTAGATCTGGAAACTTTTGGTCCTAAGGACCATTTGCTTATTTCAAAACTTGGCCAGGGTGGGTGCCAAAGGCTATGGAGACCCAGCTAGGAGGCAGGACCAACAGCAACTCACTGGACTAAACAGGCCAGTGCTGGAGGCAGGGCTTTGGCAAATGTCCCAAAGAACCAGCTGTCATGGTCAAAGAGTCACATTGAAAACGGGAAGCTCAGCCAGGGACGGAGCCAGGAAAACAGTACCTGCTAGGTGAGAGATCCTTCCCATTGCACAACCCTCCAGCGTACCCCCACATTCACCTCATCCCCCAACTTCAACTGTATTCTATATCCTTGGGCAGAGACCTTTCCCAAGACCCTAAAAGCAAGAGGAGGAAGAAGCACCTCCTTCCTGACCACAGGTCCTATACCTGGGCATGGGTGCAGAAACCTCCGGGCCGAGCCTGGCCATCTGAGCACACAGCAGCAGCAGGTTCCTATGCTTACAGCTCCATGGTCCAGCACTGTCCTTGGCCCCTGCTGAGGGGGTTATTGAGGGGGCCTGGAAGCCCTTGGGGGGTGGCGCGGCAGGTGTTACAGTCTCCATCAGTTTTTTTTAATCCTCACCCAAGCATATGTTTACTGATTTGAGAGAGAGAGAGAGAGAGAAAGAGAGAGAGATCTATGTGAGATAAACATGGATTGGTTGCCTCCCCTACATGGCCCAAGCATCATCCCATAACCTTTGGTGTATGGGATGATGCTCCCACCAACTGAGCCACCCAGCCAGAGATGTACCTGCTTTATGACCACAGAGGTGGAGCTGGCCAGATCACAGTGTTTCCTACTCTAAATATGGCCTTTCCTTAAGCTCCCCAGATTTAGGGAATCCAGCCCCTCCCCCACCTCCCTTATTCCATTGCTTTTTATCATGCATATTCTCTTTTTTTTAATTTATTTTTTTAAATTAAATTATTATCTGTGTACATATATTACCATTGCCCACCCCACCCCCCAAAAAAATATTCCCTCCCTCCCCAGAGTTTTGTGTCCATTGGTTATACTTATATGCATGTGTACAAGTCCTTCGGTTGATCTCTTATTTCCCTCATATTTCCCTCCCCTCCCGGCTGTAATTAGACAGTCTGCTTGTTGCTTTACTGTCGCTATATTTAACTTATGGTTCATCAGTTTATAATGTTCTTTATTATTCATAAATGAGTGAAGTCATGTGGTGTTTCTCTTTCATTGACTGGCTTATTTCACTCAGCATGATATTCTCCAATTCCATCCAGGTTGCTGCAAATGATGAGAATTCCTTCTTTTTTATGGCAGCATAGTATTCCATTGTGTAGATGTACCATAGCTTTTTGATCCAATCATCTGCTGATGGACACCTAGGCTGTTTCCAAATCCTAGCTATTGTAAATTGTGCTGCTATGAACATAGGGGTGCATATATCCTTTCTGATTGGTGCTCCTATTTTCTTGGGATATATTCCTAGGAGTGGGATTACTGGGTCAAATGGGAGTTCCATTTTCAGTTTTTTGAGGAAACTCCATACTGTTCTCCACAGTGGTTGTACCAGTCTGCATTCCCACCAGCAGTGCACAAGGGTTCCTTTTTCTCCACAACCTCGCCAACACTTATCCTTTGTTGATTTGTTAATGTTGGCCATTCTGACAGGTGTGAGATGGTATCGCATTGTTGTTTTGATTTGCATCTCTATCATGCATATTCTCACAGGCCCCACTGTCGCATGTGCAGTACAAGTGTACTGGAGACCTATTTGCTCCTTCTCATCAAAAGTCTTTCCACCTCAATCCACCTTCCCTCCTGTAGTCAAACGCCAGAGGTCATAGAAGATAGGTCAGCAGGGCTCTCATAAGATGCTACACTTTGCTTGCTGGCCTCCCAGCCCCTGGGTGGTGCCTTCACTTGTGTCTTAGGTATCTATCTAGTGAATTCTCCCCTTTGGGTAATGAAGACAGTTGATGCGTCATCCTATGAGTGTAACCAGCATCCGTGGTTACACAGCCACACTATGCTGGAGGAACAAAAGTTAGAGCAAATAGCTGTATTTTACTGGCCAAGATAATGCTTTTAATAAATACCTCTAATAAAAATGTAGTATTAAAATAAATGCCTATGGAGAATATCACTTTAAAATGTACGTGTGTGTATGTGTGTGTGTACACATATACATATACATATATATAATATATACATTATATAATATATATAATATACATTTTATGTGTGTGTGTGTATATATATATATATATATATATATATATATATATGGAAGTAGGCTACTTTTTGTGTGAAAGAAAGAGAAACTATAATTTTCTACTACCCTCTAACCTGAGACTGCCTGTAGTGCTCCCTCCTCCTCTGGCTTTTTGTCCAGTTTATTCAATGGGAACTCGAAACGGAGACTGGAGGGAGGGAAGGGAATGAAGTCACGTTGTACAAAGCTGGCTGGACGCCCCTCCTTCGATGTAGTCCCCTCCCTAGGACTCTCCTTCTTGGTTCAGGTAACCACTCCTCCGCCCTGCATTAGTCATTGTGGTTTCCCCTTAAGTAGCCCACATCGTTGTAAATAGTTCCTCTATTAAGCTTTCCTCAAGTTAATCATCCTGACTTGAGAGAGCCTGTTTCCTGCTGGGACCCTGACATATGTTGAAAGGCTTGCATTTGGGTCCTGGCACTGCCATTTACTAATTATGTAACCTTGGGCATCCCAATTAATTGCTCTGGGCCTCAAGATCTTTACATGTAAAGTGAAAGGTTTTTTTAAAAAAATTATTAAACAAATGCTTATTGTGAGCTACTCTGTACCAGGCACTACTCCAGATGTGGACAAATCCATGGCAGGGCTCCAATCTCCTGGAGCGGGGTGGGGGCTGGGCCAGGGCGGAGCCAGGAGGGCTAGGAGGGTGGGTTTAGCTGGGTCACCAGCGAGGTTCAGCCTGCTTCTACTGCAGAGATGGCACTGCTGCTATGGGGGGTGGGGAGGAGGAAGGGTCTGACCCTGGGGAGCTGCTCAGGCCTGCCTCCACCCGGGTCTGGAGTTGCAGGGAGGAGAGGCTTGCCCAGCCCTAGCGAAGGGGGCCCAGCGGCGGCGGCGGCGGGCCAGGGGCCCCAGGTGCCTCGGGGTGCTCATGGGTGGTTGCTGGTGTGTTATTGTTGTAGGCCCCCCTGGCGGGGGTGGTGGCAGAGGGGGATGAGGAGGGAAGAGATCAGGAGTCAAAGGTGCAGGCTGCAGCTACCCCTGAGGCTGGGTCTTCTCCCAGTCTTGTCAGCCTCCCAGTCCTCCCGGGGGAGTGGGGGCTGGGGTAGGGTGTCCAAGCAGGAGGATTGGAAGAGCTCCCCATGGATACTTCCTTTCCTTCTTTGCAGTCCAAGCTCCTGTCAAGCACTCTCCAGATCCCCAGGAACTTGGCTCCAGCCACCTGCCCCCTGCTGCACACCCAGCCTCCTGCTGGTCTGTCACTATGCAAATTGGTCATTACTGGAACACCATAACAGACAATTAGCATATTACCTCTTTATATGTATAGATTGATTTCAGAGACAGGAAGGGAGAGGGAAAGAGAGAGAAAAACATAAATGATGAGAGAGATCCATTGATGGCTGCCTCCTGCACACCCCCTACTGGGAATGGAGCCCAGAAACCAGCACGTGGCCCCACCTGGAATTGAACTTTGACCTTCGGTTCATAGGTTGATGCTCAACCACTGAGCAATACCAGCAGCGCTATTCCTTTTTTTCTGGAGCAAGTCATGAATATAGGGACAGCAGCACAAGGACAGAGCCACAGCCTGGCATGTACTACGTGGGGTAAAAGGAGAGATGGCTAGCAATGAAAGGGGATACAAGGATTACATCAAATAGGGATTATATAGGTTTAGGGTTGGCATACTGAGCTTTCAGGATAAAATGTCCTCAGTGAACCTGATATGAATCTTCTGCACAGGACTTTACAATTAAAATAGAGAAGTGTAGCTCTACATGTAGGAAGGGGCAGGCCACCTCCATGGTTTCACTGCCTTAGTTAAGGTTGATGAGGAACGTGTCTCAGAAGAATTATCTTCCTTTGAACTTACCATTTGTATTCCCTCCTCTCAGAAGCTACGGCAGAGCCTCTTTGGAAACACGGTCTATGTCTTCAGCTGTGATTGGAAGAAGGCCTGTTTCAGGTTCCATGATCCTTTTTCTGACCTGGCTTTTGCTTTGGAAGTGGGAAAGGTAATAGCAGGTGACAATTTTTAAAAACCCCAATTCTATATTCCTTATCTATGTTTCCTTTTATTCTTATCCATGTAACACATGTCTTCAATATAATAACTTGTAGAAACATATCAATAATTTAAAATTTGAGCTTAAATGATAACAGACTATTTAAAATTATAACTTACTGAGTTGTAACAAAGGTTCGGACTTCTTTTTCTTTTCTCTCCCTCCTTGTAACTTCCAATTTTCCTGTATCTTTACCCAAGTCCTAAGCATCTCTGAGGATTTAGAGGCAGAAGATCTAGTAACTTCTCTCTGGCTTATTCAAAACCTCAATAATTCATGTCAGTAATCAGCAGTCACATGCAAGTTCAAGAACTAGACATCTATTTCCTTATCTCCTACAAATGTGCACGTTGATCTGAAGCAGGGGCACCAGGAAGTCAGGGTGGAAGAAAGCACATATCCCCAGGTGTCAGTGCTCCACAAGGAAGTTCGCTGCAGATTCCAGCTTGGCAGCAGCCCATGAAGAAGGGTGGGTCAGTGTAGTGCAATGTCCCTTGTTCAGTCTAGGGGTTGCAGTACACCAGAAGGGATGGGCTGCACAGAAGAACAGAGCATGACATGCATCTGCATGAGTTCTCCCTTGAAACATCAGCCCAGAGAGGTTCCATTACAATTGTGAAGCTCTGCACCTAGCCTTACATTTCATCTTCCCCTTTGCAGGGAGGTGCCCAAAGCGTTCAGATGGCCGTACAAGGATTGATCATCAAGTACTTGCTGTTTACAAGGGAGGAGAAAGATAGTAACTTCCACAGGTAAGAGGAAGTACTTGCAAGAGTCACTCATTTCATGAGAACCTTTAGATGCTAAATAATCACAGCAGAAACCCCTGGGTCCCCTCAGGAAGGAGACTTGCTCACAAACAAAAATGGGGCTGGTTCTTCCCTCAGAGCTGGATTCTGTGATGGGGACGGCTCTCCTGGAGTTACTCTCAAAGTGCAGCTGCAGAATAATGCTGACAGTTTTATGCTCTGCTGCATATCACCCTGTCAGGTAAAATAAAACACCAGGTCTTGGGTGGGCTTCCTTGATAATATTCGACAGGAAGTTTCAACCTAGCAATTCTAGGGAGGAACAAAATGACAATGAAAACCCTTGATAAGTGAAGGACTAATTATTCCTCTCTAATAAGGCTGCCAAAGTACAGAGTCTGGTAGTTGCCATTACTTTATTCTTAAAGGTTAACAAACCCTATTGTTTACAAAACTTTATGCTTGCTATTAGAGAAAATATAAATAAGTAAAAGGCATCTATTTGCCTTCAAGCAAGATAAGTCATCACCAAAACTGGAACAAAATGTACAATATATTCTAAGGTAGTGAATTGCCAGCTTCCTTAGAAGCAGAGCAAGCTGAAATTCGAGGGGTTAATAAAGGGAATGCCCTCAGCTGAAACCTGGGGAAAAGAGTGGGAAGTAGGATGAGGAAGGAGAGGCTGAGAAGGAATAGGATTCTGAACAGTGACTCTAAATGGCACGCTAGATCAGATGGATTTAGTTGACATTTACAGAATAATTCACCCCAAAACTACAGAATATACATTCATTTCAAGTGCACATGGGTCTAAAGATAGACCACATGTTAGGACACAAAACAAGTCTCTACAAGTTCAAGAAGACTGAAATCATATCAAGCATCTTCTCAAATCACAATGGCATGAAATTAGAAATCAACTACAATAAAAATACCCCAAAACATTCAAACACATGGAGGCTAAATAGAATGTCATTAAACAATGAATGGGTTACCAATGAGATCAAGAAAGACATAAAAAAACTTCCTAGAAACAAATTAAAATGAACATTCCACTACCCAAAATCTCTGGGACACAACAAAAGCATTCCTGAGAGGGAAGTTCATAGTACTACAGGCCTACTTTAAAAAACAAGAAAAATTTACAATAAATTATTTAACTCTACAACTTAAAAAATTAGAAAGAGAACGAGAAAAACCTAGAGTGAATAGAAGGAAGGAAACAATAAAGATCAGAACAGAAATAAATGACAAAGACTGAAAAAACAAAAACAAAAAATCAATGAAACCAAGAACTGGTTCTTTGAAAAGATAAACAAGATTGATAAACCTTTAGACACATTTCATAAAAAAACAAAGAGAGATGGCCCAAGTAAATAAAATCAGAAACAAAAGCAGGGAAGTAACAACTGACATTACAAAAATACAAAGGATTATAAGGAAATACTATAAACAACTATATGCCAATAAACTGGACAATGTGAATGAAATGGAAAACTTCCTAAAAAAGAAAAAAATACAATCTTCCAAAACTAAATCAGAAAGATCCAGGAAACCTAAATAGGCCAATAACAACTGATAAAATCTAAAAATATATAAATAAATAAATAAATAAATCCCACAACTCCTGGCAAATAAAAGCAGTTGTATGGATGGCTTCACAGGAGAGTTTTTACCAAACATTAAAAGAATAACTAACACCTATCCTCCTCAAACTATTCTAAAAAATTCAAGAGGAAGGAACACTTCTGAGCTCTTTCTATGAGGCAAACATTATCCTAGATAGTGACACTACAAAGAAAGAAAATTATAGGTCAGTATCCTTGATAAACAAGATGTTAAAATCCTCAACAAAATATTATAAAATTGGATCCAGCAATATATTAAAAAGATTATACACCATGACCTAGTGGGACTTATTTCAGGGATGCCAGGCTGTTACAATATTCACAAATCAATAAGTGTGATACATTGCATAACTAAACTGAAAGGAAAAAAAATCACATGATCATATCAATAGATGCAGAAAAAACATTTGACAAAATACAGCACCCATTTTTGACAAAAACTCAGCAAAGTGAGAATACAGGGATCATACCTCAATATAATAAAGGCCATAGCCAATAGACAAACCTATAGCCAATGTCATAATCAAATGGCAAAAACTAAAACCATTTCTCCTAAGAATAAGAACAGGACAGGAATGTCTACTTTCACTACTCTTATTCAACTGGAAGTATTAACTACAGCAATCAGATAAGAAGAAAACATAAAAGACATCCAATTTGGAAATTAGGAAGTAAAACTCTCATTATTCGAAGATGATATGACATTGCACATAGAAGACCCTAAAGACTCCACCAAGAAACTACTAGATTTAATTAATGAATTTGGCATTGTAGAAGGATACAAAATTAAAACCCATAAATCAATGGCATTTTTATACACCAATAATAAATTTTCAGAAAGAGAAACTAAACAAACAATCCCATTTACCACTGCAACAACAACAAAAAATTAAGATATTTAGAATAAACTTAACCAAGGGGGTAAAAGACTTATATTCAGAAAACTACAGGATATTGAAAAAAGAGATAGAGGAAGATATAAACAACTTGAAGAATATATTGTGTTCATGGATTGGTAAAATTAACATCATTATAATGTCCATACTACCCAAAGCAATCTATAGATTCAATGTAACCCCTATTAAATTACCAACAGCATATTTCACAGATCTAGAAAAAATACTCCAAAAGTGTATCTGGAACCTGAATAGCCATAGCAATCTTGAGAAAGAAAAACAAAGAAGGAAACACAAAACCAGATATCAAGCTATACTACAAATCCACCATAATGAAAACAGCTAGTACTGGTACAAGAACAGACATATAGACCAATAGAACAAAACAGAAACACCAGAAATCAAACCCAAGTCATTACACTCAGTTAATATTGGACAAAGAAGGCAACAGCATACAATGGAGTCAAGATAGTCTCTTAAATAAATAGTGTTGGAAGATTGAACAGATACATGCAAAAAAATGAAACTAGTTAATTTTTACACCATACACAAAAATACTAGTAAGCTCAAATGGATAAAAGATTTAAATGTACGTCATGAAACCATAAAAATCCTAGAAGAAGAAAAAAACATAGGCAGGAAAATCTCAGACATCTCTCATAGCAATGTGTTTGTGGATGCATCTAGGGCAAAGGAAACTAAGGAGAAAATAAACAAATGGGACTATATCAAAATTTTTAAAAGGCTGCATAGCAGAATAAACCATCAACAAAATTAAAAGATGCTGGGGAAAAATTGCATTGTATTGGAGAATATATTGATAAAAGGTTACTCTACAAAATATGTAAGGAATTCATGCAACTTAGCAAAAGGAAGACAATCTAATTAAAAAATAAGCAAAGAATCTAAATGAACACTTATCCAAAGTGACAAACAGATATCCAAGAGACATATGAAAAAAATGCTCAAAATCACTAATCATCAGAAAGATGCAAATTTAAAAAATAATGAGGAATTACCTTACACCTGCCAAAATGGCTACCATCAACAAATCAACAAATGAGAAGGGCTATAGAAGATGTAGAGAAAAAGGAACCCTAGTACACTATTGATGAAAATGCAGACTGGTGCAGCCATTATAGAAAACAGAATGGAGTTTTCTCAAAAATTAAAATATGGAACTGTCATTTGACACAGTAATCCCTTAGGAATATGTCATAAGAAACTCGAAATACCAATCAGAAAGAACATATGCATGACTATGTTCATAGCATTGCAATTTACAATAGCTAAGATCTGGAAACAGCCCAAGTGCCCATCTGTAGTTGAGTGGATAAAAAAGCTGTGGTACATTTATATCAGGGAATACTATGCAGCAGTAAAAAAGGAGAATCTCTTACCCTTTGATACAGTTGGAGGGACCTTTGAAAGCATTATGCTAAGTGAAATGAGCCAAAGAAAGACAAGTATCACATCATCTCACTCATAAGTAGAATCTAATGAACAAAATAAACTGATGAACAATATTGAACCAGAGACATAAAAGCATGGGATAGAGTGGGTGGCTAGAAAGAGATTACCAAAGAACTTGTATGCATATATGCATAACCCATGGACACAGACAATAGTGTGGTGAAGGCCAGGGGCAGGAGGTGGGGAGGGAGGGCGAGCTAGAAGCTGTGAATAGGGAGGAAGGGGACATATGTAATACTTTCAACAATAACAATTTACTTTTTAAAAAAGAACAGGGTTCTTGTGAAGTCTAGCCTCAACCTGATCCCGGAGCTCATTGCCCATCCACAGCTGAGGGAGCAGGGCTTTGGTACCTCCACTCCATGAGACATTGGCCTTGGCCATCCTGCAGGAGAGGCATAACTCCTCATCCCCGCTGGGCCAGGTGTCTCCAGTACTTCAGAGAAAGTTGAAAAGTAGGAGCCACTAGCAGCAGTACTGGAAGTAGCTGGGTGACATGTCCACCATCTAAGTAAAAGGGATCCCGGGGAATCTAGATGGAGCGCACACAATTTGCTGCACAAGTGTAAAGCGTTTATCACAATCCTGGCATGTGGCAAATATGAAATACATGGTGATGAGTAACTGCTGTGATAGATCAGCTCCACGAAGCCTCCCACACCTTTCCAGCCATGCGTTCTCTTTCCTGTACTCTCACAGCATTCTCTTTTGTTCTCATCCACCTCCTACTAGGAGGATGTTGGAGTATGAGGCTCCTTGTGACTCATTTCTGTATTGCCACAGAACTAGGTGGATTCTATAAGTTATTACTGAGTTAATTAATGAAACCCTGTGTGTTTCTTCATTGGGAGAACAGTTGTCAATGTAAAATACTGAGAAAACAGGCAGAGTTAAGTACACGACTAAAGATGGGTTTCTATTTCCTGGGAGGCTGGGCAGCCTTAGATTATTACAATGGTTAGGATTAGGGAATCAGGAGCCAGACTGCTCACATTCAAATCATTGCTCTACCACTTTAAAGATGAATGACCAGGGGCAAATTACTCAACCTCTCTGTCTTAACTTCACCTCTAAAATGGGACCAGTAATAGTATCTACCTCGCAGGTTGTTGTGAGGACTAAATAAGGTGATGTGTGAAGTGCTCAGAACAACACTGGGCACAGTGAGTGCCAGATGAGTGTCAGCTCCGGGTTAAGGCGGGCAACCTCAAGTAGACTTTCAGGGATGCACAGGCTGTGGTCAGGCAGACAGGACATACAAGGCGTGCACATTAAAGGCAGACAAGTGCATGAGCAAATGTGGGAAATATGTTCAGGGACTGGTCCATCTGTGGCAGAGGGTTTGCAAAATGGAAATCTGGGAGATAAAACTAAGAGAATTGTTTAGGGCTGTGCTAGGAAAGTACCCCGGCCTGCGGGGCAACAACGAGGGCACGCAGAAACCACCTAAGAGAATGAATCAAACAAGGAGCGCGGAAGAATGCAGGCAAGACGGGGTTCCGATCAAGCCCCCTCTTTATTGAAGCGTACCTGTTTTTAAAAGCTCGGAAAGGGAGGAACAGGATAAGGAGTTGCCATGGGGTGATTGGTTGGGGACTGGGTATCAGTCCTTAGCTGATTGGTTATTCTGATGTGGGATTGTCCTGGGGTGATTGGTTGGGGACTGGGTATCTGTCCTTAGCTGATTGGTCTGGCCTTTGGCGCATGCGGGCTCAATCAGGAAGTAGGGCTGACCAGGAAGTGAGACCGAACTCTTGTTTTTATGGCTCCCGGCAGGAAAGGGCCCGTGTTATTGGGTTGAAGAGCATAGCTGAGTCCCTGCTAGAATTCTGGAGAGAGGACAGTGGTGGGACTTGATGGCGGTAGTAGTAACACCCCTTGCCCCATATCACTAAGAGCAATATGCTACTGCAAGGATGCCAGTTCCAGTGACAGCAGACATCCTCACAGTGTAGGTCGATGAAGGAACCAAACCTGTATTCAAAGTTCATAAGAGTGGAGGCTCCAGCATGCGTCCAGATGACAGCCCATTCTGATCCCACCTCCTGCTTTGCAGTCTCTGTGCAATAAGCAAGCAAGAGCAGAGGCAGGCCCTGGCTGCGGCACTCGCTGGTATCCTGTGGGTGGCAGGAGAAGCTCAGAAGGCCACTGTCTGTCTTGTCACTGAGGACACTCAAGTCACCTCAACTCCTGACTATGCTGGGGACAATTTCACTGAGAGGGTGAGTGCAGTCCCGCCCATTCTGACAGAGAAGAGTGGACAAAGCCTGGGTACTGGTTCACCATGGAAATGGAGGTGGGGTCCCATTGATGATTCTGTGAGTGTCTGATGTGGCCAGTGGCACCATTCAAAGAGGTGAAGGGCAAGGGTTGTAGGTGATCCAAGCAGCCAAAACAGAGAATCCTGCTACAGATTTCTCCTTCCATCATGATCAAGAATATCCCATACCTGAAATCATCATAAAGTGCATGTCCATGCCCACTGTCATAGACATAGCTAAACTACCTATTGGAGAGAAGGGGGTCTGTTTATGGTTTTATTGCTCAAGATATCATATTGATTTAAAACTGAGGAATGCGCTGAAACCAGTTTGGCTCAGTGGTAGAGCACTGGCCTGCAGACTGGAAGGTCCTAGGTTCGATTCCGGTCAAGGGCATGTACATTGGTTGCGGGCACATCCCCGGTAGGGGGTGTGCAGGAGGCAGCTGGTTGATGTTTCTCTCTCATAGATGTTTCTAGCTCCCTATCTCCCTTCCTCTCTGTAAAATATCAATAAAATATATTTATTTTTAAAAAATAAAAATAAAAAAATAAAACTGAGGAATGTAAACATGAAGCCAGTAGCCACCCAATTTTACCATATTTTGTATGGCCTTAGTAAGAGAATATGTCAGTTTTTTAGCAATGTGATTTTACAATGAAGAAAAAAAATCTCCCCTGAGGTAATAATAGTGAATTGACATCTTATAGGTGTAGCTTTCATCTTACTTCTCATTTTAATCTTCTCTTCCTGATTTATAGCTCCAGCTGTTTGAAGTTTTGGAGAAAGAGGCCACTGAGAAATTCATCTATGATCATTTACAATGTGTAAGTGTTTAAGAACTGAGATAATTACTTTATGTTGAACTGATCTTACAGAAACCTTCTCTCTTTTACAAAGTGTCATTTTAATGATACTTGTTAAGAAAAACAGGTGGTCTTGAAGGCGCAGCAAGGGCAGAACAAGAGAAAGGAAGCCCGCCTCTCCCTCCCCACAACCTAGAAAGAGGCAGATCACACACCGGCCACTCCTTGGCTAATCAAGCCCAAAAAAGAACACAATAGAGGGCATATGCCAAGATTTCTTTTGTGGAGAGAAAATGTTAAAGCAGTCTTGCCTCATCTAGTGAATAAAAGACAAAAGTGGTAGATAACGAAGGTTCTAGTCCAAATTGCCAAAATGACCATTCCGATTTATGCCAAAGAAATTACTTCTGTCCTGAAAAAGGTGGCCCTGTTTCACCTCTTCTATTAGCATTTCCCACACAGTGTTCTCCTCCACAATGGTTCTCACCTAGCCCCTGGAAAATAATGGAAGGTTTTATTTTTAAAAGATTCTTCTGCAGAGAAACAAAGGAAAGCTAATTTTCTGAGGAACTGAGATTACGGTGTGAAAGCAGAGAACCTGAGCAGGCAACGGCAAAGCCACACAGCTTTGGGCTGTGCAGAAGGGGACTGTGATCCATGGAACTCACTGCTCCGCTCCCTTTCAAAGGTCATAGAGGCAGAAACCTGGGGGTTGCGTTCTCAGCCACACTAACTGTATAAAACCTTCTTTAGACTGGTTCCCCTGGGCCCATCTTGCCCACCATCTCATAGGTCTGTGTTCGGCAAAAGAATGGTCTCCCAGAGATGTCCATACCCTAGTCCCTGGAACCTATGACTGTTACATCACCTGGAAAAAGGGAATTAAGGTCTCTGGTCAGCTGACTTTACCACAGGGAGAAAACCTGGGTTACCCAGCTGGGCCCAATGTACTCCCAGGCTCCTTGAATGTAGAGGAGGCAGAAGAGAGGGGAAGAGTGATGTGGGATGAGAGGTGTCACCACTGTTGCAGCTTTGAAGATGGAAGGTGGGACCATGAACCAAGGAATGTGGGCAGGGCCACTAAAGCTGGAAGGGAAAGGATTTTGATTTTCGCCCAATGAGGTAGCCATTTCAGACTTCTGACCACCAGAACTGTAAGATAATACGTTTATATTATTCAAGCTCCTGAATTTATAGTAATTTGTTATAGCAGCAATATGAAACAAATAAAACCTGTGTGATAGATTTTCAATGGATGACGTAAAATGTTAATCTGAAAGCCTGCTTAGAGACTATCTTGCAAGCAGGAGATGTTTAATGGGTTACACAGAGAGGGAGGAGCCATGTAAGAAATAAATGATCCTTCCAGCTAAAAGAGGCACACTGTCTTCCTCTTCAACTCAGACCTGGGAGAGTCTGATTTATTAGGAAGGACCCCCACATCTAAAGGTCTTCTCAGGATTTGAGAATCAGAAGGCCAGCGTGGAGCTCCACACAGGCTTTCCCCATCAAAAGCTAGGAGTGCGTTGGAAAAGCTAACAAAGGCCCCAAGCAGAAGCAGACTGTGCAGCACAGGTGGGCTCGGCACAGAGCTGCCTGCATCAGGCCGACCCAAGCTGACCCTTTCCATATCCGCACTGAGGATGGGTTGGCCCCATTTCCAGAGTGAGGGGGAACCTGATGCACATATTCTGAAGGGCGCTTCCTGACCAGAGGCAGCTCATTGTGATCAACCCCCATTCAGACGTTTACCAAACCCCATTCACTCTGAAAATGCACCAGTCCTGTGTCCTAGTTTAAAGCACAGATCTCAAGTGAGGAGTCTGAGGGCTACGTGTGAGCAGCAGACCTGAATGATATGGTTGAAGTGCATCCCCCCAGAATGATATGTTCAAGTCCTAACTCCCAGGACCGATGAATGTGCTCTAATTTGGAAACAGGGTCTTTGCAGATGCAAACAAGTTGAGATGAGGTCCTGCTGGATTGGGGTGGCCCTAATGCAATGACTAGTGTTTTTATAAGAAGGAAATCTGGCACAGACCCGGACATGCAGAGAGAGCACCCAGTGATGATGGAGACAGAGACTGAGGTGATGCATCTCCCAGACCAAGGGACACCAGGGATTGCCAGCAACCACCAGAAACTAGGAAGATCAAGGAGGGATCTTGGAGAGAGAGCACAGCCTTGCTCTGACACCTTCAGTTAAGACTTCTGGCCTCCAGAACCAGGAGAGAATAGTGTCCTATTGTTATAAGTAATTCAGATTTTTAGTAATTTGTTATAGCAGCACTAGGAAAGCAATACACCTATATCTGCAGCATTAACCCACACTGTATTAGATTTTTTTTTTAATTTGAGTCAGCAATAGTCAAAACGAATCAGGAAAACCTGAATTTTAGCTTTCTCCCGCCAAAAAAAAAATCAGGAAATTTGGCTGCTCTAGACCAGCTTGCCATGTCACTAGTTAGCTGAGTGTGATTCCCATTAGACAAGTTGTGATGGAGTGAATGATGTTACCTAACAGGTATGAAGGGCTCTGATGAAGTTTAAGATTTTGAAAATTGGAGGTTATCCTAGCTTATCCTGGCGGGCTCAATTAGTCATGGGTTTTATAAGGAAAATAGGTGGTGGGAGAGAAAGAGGAAGAGGTGCAGTGCCAAAGCAGAGGGGTAGGGCTGTGTAATGTGGGATCCTCGGCCAAGAAACAAGGACAGCCTCCAGACACTGGAAACAGGCAGGAAAGCCTCCAGATGGGATGCAGGCTGGCCAGCTGTTTGAACTGGGTGCACTGACACCAGGTTGGGTTTCTAACTTCCAAAACTTCTTACTAATAAAAGGCTAGAGGCATCACCGCCAAAATGACCAAATGACCAATCACCAGAAGGTGCATGAAGGCGGGGCACCTCTCGAATGGTGGGAGGCAGGAGGCGGTTGCTATGAGGTGGCAGACCTGAGAGGAGAACTGGCTGGCTCGCAGCTGCGGCCAGGGACTAGAAAGTGGGTGTAAATGGCCCTGATCACAGGCTAGGCCTAGGGACCCTAACCACATACGACTGTGTGCACTGGGCCTCTAGTTAAATAGTATATTAATGTTTTAGGCCCCCAAGTTTGTGATAATTTGCTATGGCAGTGACAGGAAACTAGCATGCAAGCCTTCTCCAGGTTGCCTCAGGCCCAGCCCTCCCTCATAGCCTGCAGTGCACCCATTTGGCTTCCTATCTAGATCCTATGGCACCAGAGTTTGTCAGGCCCTGGTTCCTGTGGCACTGGAATTTATTCTCCTGCCAGGTCATAGATAGTGAAGGAGACAAATGAATCCATAAAAGGCAAAGCACGGGCATTTTACCTGAAGCCTTCCTGATGCAGTGCCTCTAAAGAAGGGGCCTTACCGTAACCTGGTATCTCAAAAGCCAGCCAAGGAGCTTCTTTGCAGCAGGTAGAGTGTTGACCAAAAACTAAGATAAGGCCAGTGAAGAGAGGCCCTGAATGTTGGCTGGTCAATTTGAATTTGATCCTGGAGAACACAGGGCACCTTCAGAAGGTTCTGAGCAGAAAAGCAACCTGCCAAGGGAAGAGACAGGAGAAGTGCCTCAGAATAGAACAGGTACCAGGACCTAGCACATTCCCTTCTGAGAATCAAGGCAGGTATTTGCATTGCATCATTTCACTTTTGCAACAAACCTGGCGGAATGGTTTTTTATATGCAATTGTAGATGAGGATTTTGAGCTCAAAGAAGTTAGACAACTCTGAGTTAGTAAATAGTAGGACTGGTTCTGAACTCAGCTCTGTATAACTCCAGGTCTGTATTTCTATAAAGCCTCTCATCTTCTATCCCTCCTCCATTACCCCCCCCCCCGCCACACACACACACACACTCACACACACAAACACACACACACACACACACACACACACACAAACACACACACACACAAACACACACACACACACACACACACACACACACACACACACACACACTTCCCCTGAGTTTAATTTGGCAACCAAGAGGGTTTCACTAACTAAGGAGAGACTGGGCAGGGAGGCCAGTCAAGAGCAGCCTGGACTTGGGCTAGGATGGACCCAGAAAAATGGAGAGGAAAGATACATGACATCTTAGCCATGGTTTGAAGAAAATCACAAGACAGAAGTGGACTAAAGAGAGACTGAAAATCGAGAGAATGATGTTATCATTGGCAGGCTGGAAGCAGGAAGGAGAATGCACCTGAGAGTGGAGATAGATCGGGGGGGTGGGGGTGGGGGGGCAGAGAGAGCTCCAGCTGCCCTTTAAGCGACTAGAAAAGAAATCTCTCAGGCAGCAAATCCTTGAATTCATGCCCACAGGTATACATAGCTGTATTGCTTGGAGGCAAATGTGCTTTTCCTTTGCTTTCCAAACAGTTCAGTGGGGAAGGAAGCCACGGTGTCATCCTGTTTCTTTACAGCCTGATCTTCTCCAGAACATTTGAAAGGTAAGTTCTACAAATATTTACCCAGCATTTCCTTTGGCTCTGGGGTCACATAAACCATGTACTCTGGCGTTGGAGAATACTTTCATGCCTACTGGGAATATGAGGATAATTTTTTTCTAGTAGATGCTCTTGCTGTTGATAGGTCCTTTTCTATAATCAGTTTGGCCATAATAATGGGTAAATGACTTTCAGTAATCTGAATCTGCTGTTGTGATACAGTCCTTTTTGTGGTTATAAATATTGGCAGACAACAAAGCTTATTCGTACAATTTTCATATAAAATGTTTTATTACTTATATGCACAGTAAAATAGATTTTCAAGTACCGTATTTGCCGGCGTATAAGACGATTTTTTGGCCCTGAAAAATACGTATTTGCCGGCGTATAAGAGACTGGGCGTATAAGACGACCCCCTAACATTTCCACTAAAAAATACAGAGTTTGTTATATACTCGCCGTATAAGACTACCCCCCACTTGGAGGCATATTTTTCAGGGCCAAAAAGTCGTCTTATACACCGGCAAATACGGTATTTATTTTGCCTCTGTAATATGCAAATGCCTGTTATTCACACTGTGGGAAATACAAATAAAAGAAGATAGGACCCTGGCCTCCTGCAGGTTCCAGTCTGGGAAAGACAAGAGGTCCACATAGAGCCTGGGCAGTCCCAGCTGGTACTTGATGGGCCAAATGAGGTATGAAGACAATTAATCCAGTGGATTCCAGAAGAGGAAGGGTGCCCAGCAGTTATGAGAGTCTAGGAAGACTTAGAAGTAGATTGAAAAGAGAGGTAAGTTTTGCGAGAGCTAGAGAACCCCCAGAAGGGAAGAATTACAAGTTCTGAAGCAGTATTCCTGAAATCTGTCTTTTGTATATCTCCATCCCATTTTTGTGGTCTATATTATTATTTGCTTAAGCTTGCTTTAAATCAACACATATTTAAATATTAACTTCTTTCTAAACATTAATATCCTTTAAATCACATGTTTGCTGTGATGAAGAAAATATGTGTTAAAAACATCACTATAAAAAATCTAAATGCCCATCTCTGTACCATCCAAAATAATGTCATACTTTGGAAAGCACTGCCCTGAATTGTACCTGATGCCATCAAGGCATTCTCCATGCTTGAGCTAGTCTCTGAGTCTTATTCACAAAAGGGAGTGACCTCTAGTTCTGGGAATAGGGTCTGTTAAAGAAACATACAGCTCTCGTACTAGCACCTTCCTCTCAGTAACAACAGGAGCCACGCTGCCCCTTGACTTTAATATTGTCCAGGGTAGAAACCCAACCTCTGGTCTCTGATGAAACAGTAGAGGCTGCCCTTCTTTAGCCAAGAAAAGAGCTCAACCCCCAAGCTGTTGTTTTCCACTTAAACAGTCTGTTCAATTCTGCCTTGGCCAGTTCTCTCTGGAGTGGTCACCTGTCACCACCCTCAGCCAAGCATCCCTTGTCCCAGAGCAGTTTCTCTACTGAGCACAGCATTGGAGGATATACAGGGATTTTAAAGCATGAGGTCTGTAGCTTCTCCCTCACCACTTATCACTGGCTTCTCCCACCTGTACCAATAGCTTTCCCTATGCAGCCCCAGACCTAGAAGCTTTCCTGTGAGAGAAGGAGACAGGGAGGGCACATGGGAGGGACAGTGACCAGGCAAGCCCATGTGATAACCGCTTTGTGGTGTGCTGGAGGGAGGAGAGGCTGCAGGTCCTCGGCACAGTCATTCTCACTGACCGAATGAATGCTGATAGCATCTCCCATTCTGCAGGCTTCAGAAGGACCTGGATGTCTCCACCATTCATCTGTTACAACCAAATGCTGGAGGCTTCCTATGCAGGCAGGTAAGGTGGAAAACTGGATTCTGTTGTAGAGTGTGAATTAGGCTTTTTGAAAAATGAGCATATTCTCTTGAATGAAGAGAGGTCAACTTACCCTTGAAAGACTAAGATGCTGCCCTGAGTTGTTATCAGATTTGACCTTCCAGTTCCCATTACAGTCCCTTCTAGTTTACCTCTGAGAGGCCTCTATCCCTGAAATTCTAGAAACATTCGAAAATACCCTTTTTTCCTTTTTATTGAATTTATTGGGGTGACACTGTTAACAAAATTATAGAGGTTTCAGGTGCACAGTTCTACAGCACATCATCTGTACACTGTATTGTGTGTTCACCACCCCAAGTCAAGTCTCCTCCCATCCCCATTTATCCCCTAAGACCTCCTTCACCTCCCAAAAATATTTTGTCAAGACCCACCAGGAATCCCTAATAACTTAAAGAAAAGTGCTATAGCAACATATTAGTCTTGGGCTTCTTATATCCTAACCATGGTAACCAAAGTTTAAAAGGAATGTAAAGGTAGGATGAGCAACAGGTTCCAAGTGTGGCACATGGAAAGTTATGGACTATGGCTCAAAAAAAAATAGTTGTTTTAACCATAAAATGTTAATGACATACATTTTTCCAGAATTATGTATTGTGTGATTTCATTATTTTCAATAAAAATGCTAATTTTTAAATGATTGTTTAAAGGGAAAAGAAATTAAGTCCTTGTGTCATTGCTACCTAAAATGTAGTATTTATAAACGGTGTCACTAGGCAGTTTTGAACATGGTTTTAACTGGAAGAGCAAGTCCACATGTCTTTAATGGCTGTCAAAATGGGAGGTCTCAAGAAATACTACATGGAGTCCCAGCACGCAGTGACATTGGCTACTTGCAGTGGGGGAAGCACACTTCAGAGGATGGGCTTTCCCAGGTGAGTGGTCCTGATTCTCAACTGCATGATCAAGTGCCAATATTTTGACATGTTTAAATCTCTATGTTAAGGTAGTTCAAGTGTGATCTTATTTTACCCTTTCCTGCATACCTCCCACCCACCACACACACACACACACACACACACACACACACACACACCATTCATAACATACACAGAGAGACTTTCAGGCCTAAACAAAAATAGCCAACTCTACTTACTTCATATTTTATTTTATGAATTTTACTAGAGTCCCGATGCATGAAAATCTGTCTGAGAGTAGGCCTTCCTTCCCCAGCTGCCAATATGGCCTTCCCTCTGGCACCCAGGACCCAGGTTTCCCTCCTCCGGCTGCCCGCAGGCACTGGGGACCCAGGCTGGCTTCCCTCCAGCCCCAGCTTTGTCAGGAAGAACATCTGGAATGACATTGCAAGACATCTGATCTAATTAGCATATTACCCTTTTATTAATATAGATATAGAGAGAGTATAAATAATACAAGTAATATGCAAATAATTTTTTAAAAAAAACAAACCTGAAATAGCCCTCGCTGGTTTGGCTCAG
Source organism: Vespertilio murinus (assembly GCA_963924515.1). Lineage (NCBI taxonomy): Eukaryota > Metazoa > Chordata > Mammalia > Chiroptera > Vespertilionidae > Vespertilio > Vespertilio murinus. The sequence continues at coordinate 106,945,919 of OZ004706.1, read as the reverse complement.
TGGATAGAGAGTTGGCCTGCAGATTGAAGGGTCCCAGGTTTGATTCTGGTCAACGGCACATATCTTGGTTGCAGGCTCCTCCCCATCCCAGGACTTGGTTGGGGCTCGTGCAAGAGGCAACCAGTCAATGTATTTCTCTCACATCGATATTACTGTGTTTTTCTCCCTCTCTTCCACTCTCTCTAAAAATCAATGGAAAAATAACTTCGGGTGAGGATTTTATTTTTTTTAATTAAATATATAGATTAAAAGAAAGTCTTCTGGCACCCCATCCAGTACAGAGCCCCTTCTCAGAAATCTCTATGGTCAATAGCTGGTGGGTATCTTCCCAATCCTTTATTTATGAAAATGAACAAATACATTTTATCTATTACTCAAAGCCTTAAAAAAATATTACTGGGGGATAAAGGGAAACCCTTGGGTTTTTAAATTTTTATTTTCAACTAGAGGCCCAGTGCATGAAATTTGTGCATGGGTGGGGTCCCTAGGCCTGGCTGGTGATCAGGACCTATCGGGGCCAGGCTAATTGGGGCCTGCTGGCCAGGTGGAGGGATGGAGGGGGCGGACCACGGGATGTTGGCTGCCATTCCTGAGGAGGAAGTCAGCCTTTGGACCCCTGGGAAAGGGGCTGCATCCTCCACTACCCACTCCCGGTTCCCTGTCCCAGCCCAGAGCCCAAAGGCCCCAGTGGGATCAGGAGAGGAGGCAATGGTTGCCAAGCCAGGTGCGGAAGGATTGGACGCTGGGTGACAATGCTCACCATCAGCACTCCACCACCACACGCCTCTCCTGCTCCTTCTTCCCTCACTGCTGTGCTACCACCGGGGCTTGCCAGCCAAAAGGAGGGACAGGTCCTGCTGGCCAAGGAGAGGGACAGGGGAAGGGACTGTGGGAAGTTTGCTGGGGGGGGGGGGGGGGAGAACACTGCAGAGGGAGCCAGCCCTTGTTCCTTCTGGGAAAGGGGCTACGTCCACTGCCACCCACCCAGTTTCCTGTCCCAGACTGGGGCCTGGCCCTGATCAGGTGATCAGGGTCTGCTGGTGGGAGGGACTGCAGAAGATTGGTTGGTTGAGGGAGGCACCCCTTCATTGAGCGCCTGCCCCCTGGTGGTCAGTGTTCATCATAGCAACCAGTCATTCTGATCATTCAGTCTTAATAGTCACTTAGGCTTTTTTATAGCCTCCTTGGTGCTGCTGGTCAGCGCACACGCGCACACACACACACATACTAGAGTAGAGGCCCAGTGCTTGAATTCGTACATGGGTGGGGTCAGCTGTCCAGTCCCAATGGAGGCTGATGGGGGCCAGACCGGTGGGGGGTGAGGGGACACAGGAGGTTGGCCAGACAGCATCGCCCCCAATGGGCCTGTTGTCTACCACAGTGAGTGTCATAGTGACAAGTCATTCTGGTCATTTCAGTTTTTGCAGCATACCAGTCACTGTATATATATATATATATATATATATATATATATATATATATATATATATATATATTACAGTTGACAGTCAATGTTATTTTATATTAGTTTCAGGTGCACAAAACAGTGAAGAGGGCCCACTTGTGAAACTCCCCTCACAAGCTTTCCCACTCAGGAGCTTTAGAGCCTGTGACAACTGGAAAGAAAATGTGCTATTGAAAGGCACAATGAGCAAGTTCAGCAAGATGACATTCCACAAAACAAACAGGAGAGAGTAAGAAAGCAGATATACTCACCCAGACCACAAATCAAAGGTGCTTTTATTCTACTTTCACAAAAATTATTATTCTGAGACCCAGGAAAGGCAATGTGGATTCTGTGAAAAGCAGCTAATTCTCTGGCGTGGCCTTGAACTCGCTGTGATGTAATACAATATGATGGTGATGAAATCCCCAGGCCTCGCCATCCCCAATGTCTCCTGACCAGCAGCACCAAGGAGGCCAGCAGCTCAGTGCCATCCTACCCCTCATGCTTCTGTCCCAGCTCACAATCCCACCTGACAAGTCCTTCTGTACCCACAGCACCATGCACCTTCCTGCCTGCTGGGGGCTCCAGCTGTGTGAAATCAGCATCTTACAACACATACCCTGCATCCAATGGTGTCAGAACAGTCATGTGTGACTATAGCAGAATTAGTGTGTTTTGTGTACAAATGTTATTCCTTGAGTTTGAAATCTAAATTCATCACAGAAAAATGAGAGACAGAAAAGCCAAAAGTAAAAAAGATGAATCCAATCCTATCATCTGGGTCAATCCTTTCACAAATAGATCCTTCTCTTCTTCTTTCTAATATAAATATGTTCCATTCTTTTCTTTTTTCATCTATTTTTCTTTCTTTTTTCACCCATTTTTCTTTTTTTATTGTTTAAAGTATTACACATGTCTCCTTTTCCCCTGATTGACCACCCCACAACCACTCCCAGTGCCCAGGACAAGCCCCTACCACCCCAGTGTCCATATCTATTGCTATGCTAATATGCATGCATACAAGTCCTTTGGTTTATCTCTTATCCCCACCCCTCCACTGCCTTCTCTCTGAGGTTGGACCATCTATTCAGTTTTTCTTTATTTCTGGATCTATTTTTATTCATCAGTTTATGTTGTTCATTATATCCTACATATGAGTGAGATCATGTAGTATAAATATGTTCCATTCTACTCTCTTGAAACCTGCTTTTCTCACTTAACACAAATATATTTACATATCAACAGTAATTGTCCTTAATTATATTTAATGGATGCAAAGAGTCCCACTATTCAAATGGGAAGGACTGTACTTTGAATACCCCCTGGACAGAAACTGGATCTGCTATTATTATAAAGTTCCTAGTCACTTGTCCCAGATATTTGAAAATTTATCTTAGAATTTGTTATATATATAAAATGTCTATGATCAAGCACTTTATCAATCAGAGCCCAGTAATATGCCGAGACTCTGTTTGGAGGAAAATGGCATGACAAGTTTCAAGGAGTGGTGACACAAAACGCACAACAACAATTTAATGCTTTGTCTACTTTTACAAAGCTCTTTTACAATATTAGTTCACTATATCCTCATTACCAATTAAAAAGATTTAAAACAGTGTCTCATAGTTCAGTCATTTGAGTAGATCATTCACAAGCTTTGTTGTCTCTCCATACCACTTCTGCAATATTATTGACTTAATATTTTTAGTTAAGCCAACTCACTTTTAAAATTTAAATCTAAAAAAATTGAATCTAACCTTTTCTGCAGCAATAATACAAGCCATAGACTTGACGTGCTGTTTTCTTTCCTAATACATATTTAAATATATAAACATGTTTTGTTTTCAAAGTTTCCCTTTGTACCACTGACTTCATGCCACATGCCACCAGTAGGCACTTGTTCCACACTGTGGAAACCTGGTGTAAAAGTGAGGAGATCCTATAGCATGTCAGAAACAGCCCTGGCCTATGTTCATAGCAGCACAATTCACCATAGCTAAGATTTAGAAACAGTCTAAGTGTCCATCAGCAGATGAGTGGATTAGAAAACCATAGTACATTTATGCAATGGCATACTATGCTGCTATAAAAAGAAGAAACTCTTACCATTTGCAATAGTATGGATGGACCTGGAGAGCATTATGCTAAGTGCAATAAGCCAGTAGGAGAAAGATAAATATCACATGATATCACTCATTTGTGGAATATAATGAACAACATAAACTGATGAACAAAAATAGATCCAGAGACACAGAAGCATTGAACAGACTGTTGAACCTCAGAGGAAAGGCAGGGGTGGGTGGGTGGGTGGCAAGAGATCAACCAAAGAACTGTATGCATATATGCAAAATTCATGGTCACTGACAACAGTGTTTGAAGGCTGTGGGTGGAGGAGGCAGAGGCAGGCTAGAAGGGAATCCATGAGAGGGAGGGAAGGGGACATGTGTAATACTTCTAACAATATAGATTTTCCTCAAATTCTAAAAAAGAAAGAGATAATGGAAGAAGATGATCCAATACAAACATTAGGTGGATGTTTGATCATCCAATACAAACATTAGGTGGATGTTTGACAGAACCTAAAGCCAGTGAAGAGGCTGAGTCATAAGAAATAAGAGCTATCCTGCTGGGAAGAAGGCAGGAGGTCCAGGACAGCAGGGCTGCCATCACGATGCTTGCCCACAGATGAATGTAGGCAAGGACGGGACTGCTCGGGTTAGCTCTGTGTCTACGTAGAAATCAAACCAATGCTGCTTCCATCTTTTCTAAAGTGGCTAATGTGGTTTCCCATCCTTCCTTTTGGACTCAGTGTTCTGTCCCCAAGGAGACTCCTGTGAATCCTGGCCAGAGTGAAAACTGACTGAAATTGTGCATTAATGGCCTGCAACCCTGAGGATGTTTATTAAGTTGTCTCTATTGTGCTCTTGAAGTTGGGTTTCAGAACAAATGTATTAAAGAGCAAATACAGCTAGTTTTATTCTTTGAACTGCTGAGATATATGAATGTGTTAGACATATACTTGTATACATACAAAGTTTATTTTATCCAAAGGTGTTTTTATTCTTTCTATAATAGCTTATTATTTTAGGATAAAAGTAATACATAACTCATCTATATTATTAAAATAATCATAGCCCAGCCAGCATGGCTTAGTGGTTGAGCATAGACCTGTGAACTAGCAGGTCACGATTCAATTCCTGGTCAGGGCACATGCCAGGGTTGTGGGTTCAATCCCCGAGGGGGGGGAGGGGCATGCAGGAGGCTGCCAATCAATGATTCTCTCTCATCATTGATGTTTCTCTCTCTCTCTCTCTCTCTCTCTCTCTCTCTCTCTCTCTCTCCCTTCCTCTCTAAAATCAATAAAAATATTTTTAAAAAATAAAAAGGGAAAAGAAAATGGTAATTAAAGAAAGTACAGCAGATCCTCAAATAACCAAATAACACCATTTTGTTCAATGTCGTTTAAGTTACACTCATTAGATGCCATAGAAGTTTAACTCTTGTTTATATCAATTAGTCTAGGCTAAAACTGGTTTCAATATATGTCTTTTTGCTTCAAGTTTCAGAACCTATTGAGGGCCATTTTCAGGCTGGCCACGCCCCCCGGCAACCCAGGCTCCCAACCCCTCTTTTTATTATTTTTTTTTCCTTCAGCCACTCCTTGAGTGGCCAAGGCAGACAGGAAGCTTGGCTTCCTCCATCACCAGGGGCAACCCAAGCCTCCTGCTTGCTCCAGCTCTGTGGCCACTGCCATATTTGGTTGGGTTAATTTGCATACTTGCTCCTGATTGGCTGGTGGGCATAGCAGAGAAATGGTCAATTTGCATGTTTCTCTTTTATTAGTGTAGAGATAGATAGATAGATAGATAGATAGATATAGATGGATAGATAGATAGATTTATATGTAGATGCAGACTCACATTCCCTAATCTTTAATATCTATAGTGAATCTATAGTACATAAAATCTATAATATATCAAGTGAATAGCTCCTTTGTGACAAAATTGCAGAGGCTGCAAAAACACATGTCTTTCAGTACCAATGTCACAGCCCAGTAGGTGAGATTTTTTTAATGGAGCTCTCATTAGATGATATAGCAAGCCCCTAGAGCCACCAGACTGGCAATGTCCACAGAACACAGCCAGGACTCACAGGACGAGGCTGTTCAGAAACCTCCGGTCATTTTTCTATTTGAAGGTCTAGGTTTGAGTGTGAGATTCCAATAGTTGAGTGAGAACATAAAGCAGTTTGATTCTAACACCATCTGGAAAGCCTTAGGAGGTTCACATTATCTTCACACCTGCCACTGAGAAGAAAAACCAATGCTGATTTCAGAAGGGACTAAAGCCAGTCAGGTCTGCTGGAATGACTCCCCAGCAGCCTGGCAGAGCACAGCCTCTCCCAGCTGTAGCTCTTCCCTCGTTACATTTTCCTTTAAAGAGAATGATTAAACGCCAACAATGCCCCTGTGCATGGTGACACTCTGCCCCTGAGTTGCTGAGAAAGTGTCTTGCACACACAACAGCACGGTGCACGCACTCACGGAGGGTATATCGACTCTGTTCCTGGTGGCAGACACAAGAGCCAGGCCTTTAACAGTTATGCATCTGTGTTATCCCCAGGAATCAGCCAAGAAAGCACAAGGTTTCTGACTCCTTTCTTCGGTTCAGATTACCAGACTGGGGCCTTGGGACTGACGATATCAAGTTCATTATGCAAAGGCACATTCTATGTGCCATTGTTCTAGAGGGCATGAAAACAGAATTACAGAAACTCAGTTCTTGCCCTCTAATGTTAGAATCCGTTCATCCTTTCTCTTGTCCTTGTAATTTGACATTGTCTTAAACAATACATGTTATGAAAGGCTCAGTTGCTACATGTAATGTTGAACCTACTGGGCTTATTACACAATGAGTAAACTTAAGAAGGAAGGTATTTTATTTATAGCACCACTGTATCACAATTTAATTTCCTCTTTACCATGGCAACAAGGCAGCATACACCAATTCTGCACTGGTAGAATCTCACCAGTAAAACATATTTAGAATCCTGCTTTGGGGGAGGGGTAACTGATAAACTATCTAAAAGCAATACAAATTCTTGACTAAAAATTCCAGTCAGACAGATTATGTGGTCTGCCGAGAAAAGGGGTGGAACACATGGCTGGATTCAGCTGGGAAAGGGGTGCTTTGCTGTCCTTTTGCAGACCATACTGTAAGCCAGGTGTTTCTCAGTGTAATCAGGAGGCCAACCTCTTTGAGTTAATACCCAAAGTACTATGACAGCCACACATAGAATTTTCCTTCTCACCAGCATCTCCCAAGGCAAGCAAGGCTCTGTCTGCTCAGTGTGGGGTCCCTGTCTGATCACTTGGGGGTTAGAGATTGTTTTATTTCTAACTATATAGCTGACCCTTGAACAACATGGGTTTGAACTCCACCATCCACTTATGCGTGGATATTTTTCAACAAATATCTGCTTTTGATCAGCAGTTGGGAGGCTGGATATGGAGGGCCGAGCATGTGCACTGATCCACACCATTTTATTCAGGGGGCTCAGCATCAGCTAGTCTGGCATCCCTGGGGGTGCTGAAACCATCTCAATCCCCGCTGATACTGAGGGACAACTTCAGTTTTGAGAGAGTTAAAAGTTATACACAGGTTTTCCAAGGGTCAAGGGTCAGCTCAGCACTACTATCCCCTCACTGCGTTGCTCAAGGGTCAACCATCCTTCTTTTTCGTCCTACTCTAATAAAATCTTGAATAGCTTCAAGTCCAGGAAAGAAAACTGCCTGCTGCATAAAGTGACATTAGTGTGCTGCCAGCTCCTTGCAGAGCATGTTATCGGAGTGCCAGCTGAATTTTCCTACCTCACAAAGGTTCTGTGAAGCTATATCATATGTGTCTATAATCTATTACATCAACCAGACATACTTTACAGGAGCAGTCATTGGCTTAAAATCAGCCAGAATGTCCACCTGAGGTTCCACATGAGTGGCATTTTATTATGAGGAGTCCTTGATTCCTAATTAGTTTACCCAAGTTTTCTAATCCTAAGAATTCCAAGTCCTCTGGATCCTGGATTATATGTAACCTTAATATAGAAGGTGCCTGTTACAAGAAGGCTTAAGAAAGAAAGTGCTTAAGTTATAACTAATGAATGGCTACAATGTTACTTGGAACTTTGAGATTGATCTGGAAGGTTACCTCATGTGGCTGCTTCAATGACACATCCTTGTTTTATTTCCATCCAGTGAGCAACTTGCCCCGTGTTTGATATGGGAGATGCTTCTGTTATATGCAGCCCCCAGAGGCCAACTGGAGTGTGAAGAGATGAGCAAACCCTGCACCCACTCTGAGTAGATCCAGATTGGGGAGCTAGGCTTGTACCCCTTTTTTAACTATCAATTAAAACTGAGGTCATTTCTTTCAAGCACAGTTATGTAATTTTTCTGTGGTAATACCAAGTGAAAAGCTTAATGACAAAAGCATCTCTGATTCACCCACACTGAAGAATTTAAAGAAAAACAAAGAGATTGGAATAGAACTATTGAGAAATCAAAATATCAAGTTATTAGCCTTTAATGTTTGAGTTTACAAAATACATGATAATTGTTCAAAGCTGGATTTTCCATAAGACAGAATATGTTCCTGAACATACAGTACAACTCTGAGTACTGAGAAGGAAAGAGACAGAATCAGATTTTACTGCCATGGGAAGATACGCCAAGGCAGAGGGTCCCGTTGGTTTGCCTGGCATCACATGGACATGATAGAAGTTTTGCCATGTAGCTCATGTTTCTCTCTCTAAGTAGGAAATAATTGTTTTTATGTTAATAAAGTTTAATGGCAATCTTTTAAAAAACATTTGCTTCCCTGCCTCTTTAAACAAAATAGTAGCTATCATTAATAGAAATTTGTTACAATAGCATGATACCTTCTGGGACTATTGAAATGTGCTGGCTCCTTTTACTTTGGGCCCCAGAGTGATGCTTTTGTGAATCTGATCCACTATATTTCTATATCCTAAATATCCTATATTTATATATTCTAAATAATATTTTCCTCATATTCTAAATGGTTAGTGTTGCTAGAAGTCTGACCACCTGCTGAATGCAGTCTGTCCCACCTTGAGAACAGGAGTGATTACACTAGTCGGTAAACACAAATGGGAGTTCTGTTGTTTCACCTTCATCTATATTTCAGTTTATCTTTGTGCTCTCTACCTAACTTCAAAACCAGACTAAGGTATTTCCACCTCCTCCCTGAGGCCATCCTCAAACATATATATATATATATATATATATATATATATATATATATATATATATATATGCAAATAGACTGAACAGCAGAACAACCAGACAACCAGTTGCTATGGCATGTGCTGACCACCAGGGGGTTCACACGGAACATGGTGGGTGTCAGCAGCAGGCAGCAGAGCATGGAACATGGCAGGCATCAGCTACAGCAGGATGGTAGAACAGGTGAGCAGGGGTGCCAGATCAAGGTGGGGCACCGATCGCTGTCATAGGGAGAGTCTCTAGTGGTTACTGAAAATTCTTTGCTCCCGGGCACCATGGTCCCCCCTGCCGGTGCCAGAGCCACCACTTGCACCTGCTGCTGGCTCCCAGCGCTAGTCCTGATCACTCGGCACCATCAGCAGGTGCAACAGCGGCTGCCACCCAATCACCCCTGAGGTGAGGGCTCCTCCACCTCCTCATGCTCCTGAGGGGCAATCGGGATGCCAGCCCCAATCGATCTGTGTAGTCAGCAGGTGCTAGCAGGGCTGGCACCATCAGCACCTGCGAGCAGCGGTGTCAGGCGCAGTGGTGGTGGGAGCCCGGCTGTGGGCAGACAGGAGACCAGGTGTGGAGGATGGGCCAAGTCTCGCTGCTGTGCCCATGCAGCCTCAAAGCCCACAGTTCCTTTCAAAGTGCAGGAATTCCTGCACTGGGCCCCTAGTTTTAAAATAAAATCCATTGAGGGAAAAACAGCATGATTGGCAGAACGCACCATTCATCAATGTAAAATCATTCACGAAGCTTCCTTTCCAGACTCCCTCCCGCAGAGCCCCTCTCCGCTACAGGTGCAGCGAGGTGTCTCAGAGCTGCTTTTTGATCACGACTGCAAACCAGCAAAAGCTATTTATTCACCTGCATGCGCTTCCCCTCCCAGGTGGGCAGCATGCTGAAGACTCCCAAATTGCCCATTTGGCTATGCAACATCAATGGAAGCTACAGTGTCCTCTTTAGCACAAACAGGCAGCTCCTAGCAGACTGGAAAGCAGAGCAGCGGTTTGATCTCCACTGGTACGGTGGGCAACCCTTCCAGAAAAAGCCTGCCCGTCTTACAGTGGGTGAGCATTTCTGGTTCCATCGGCCGTGTGCTTTAACGGGCTCAAAGAGACATTTAACAGCGGTGTGGATATTCATGCTAGGTCTGCAGCGAATGCTTAGGCTTGCTCTCTGAAAGGAAACCCTGCATGAGCTCCACGGGCCTAAACCCCGAACTGTAACCTGGGAATTCTAAGCCAGCTATAAATAGAGCAGGGGCTTAGAAGCACAGAGGAACAAATAACTTATAGGTTAGAGGGAAAACAAAAGGTAGAGTCAAATTTCCAAAAAGCCTTCTCCAGGTTCATTTGTCTTTGAGCATGTGGCATTTCGTGCCTGAGGAAAGAACCGCTAAAACAATTGTGAGGAGAGGGTTCCCTCTGGCCAATGCTATCCCATGACCCAACATCAGATGAGCAACCAGTGACATAAGTAACCAATCTATGGTGCATTTCTGTTCAGATTAATTCACAAAGCCTTTATGAAGACCTACTAAGTGCCAGGCACTGTGCTGAACACCAGGAAAGCAATAAGACTAAGGTACAGTCCTGCAAACATCAGGAGGTTCTAGTCCATTGGGACAAGCAACCACATGGTCATCTCACTGCAATTTCAACCATCTTTTTTTAACTCATGAAGAAAAAGACTAATCTTAAGATGGCTTTTAACACTGACCCTTTGGACAAGGGAATAAAAGTGATGAGAACAGTGTCTGTAGATTTCATCTCTGACTCTTTGTATGGGCATCACAGGCCTGTTATTATTAAGACTAAATCTGGAAAAGTATCTTAGTGACTGACTTATCTGTGCAGCTACTGATTCTTTTTCTTTAATTCTTAAAAATATAACCTATTTAATTTAGTGGGGTATGGACAATATGTTCCTTAAAATATATTATCATTTCTACTCTACTGTCTTCTTAGAGGAAAGCATCTTTTTTTATTAGCTCACATGCATGGCAAGCATTCTGTTGTGGGCACTGTGTTGAAAGCTTTGCATACATTATCCCATCAAATTCTCCCAACAGTCATATGAGGTAGATACTAGTATCTATTTTTACATGGAGGAAACGGAGGAGGTCAATAGTTACCAATTGACTAAAGGAAGTTGAGAGATGTTCAGTGCCTTCTCAAATGTTTATGCAACAAATCTGGGACTTGAACACAGTTCTTGATTACTTTACCAGAATACCTTGCTCTTCACCCAAAATTTCACAGAAGCATTGAAGAGATCATAGCATTCTACTTTACCTGTTTTTTGTTTGTTTGTTTTTTTCTGACAACATCCGGTGACCTACACCTTGCTCTAGGTTAGATCATAGTATTGTCACGTTCATTAAATGATTTATCAATATTCATGTTCCAAAATACAAAACAACCCAGTTTTTCTACGTACCAGCCCCCTCTGTTTATGGTTCTAGGAACACACGCTGCCCACCCCCCTTTTTGCTTTCTTTCCTGGCTTCCTCTGGAACAGTGTGCATAGGCTGGGGTCTAAGTGTCAGCTGTTTCTCCCCCAGATACTCACTCCCATCACTGGGAAAGAGACCAAAGTGAGGAGGAACATGGACCAGGAAGATGGTGTTCTCCAGTGGAGATGGCAATCAGAACCAAGTGGAGAGAAGCCACCATTAACTGGAATGGAACTGTTCCCTTTTTCTAAAGAGAAAGCCAGGACGTGCAATGAAGTGTCAGAATAATGGAATACAAAGATTAATTTGGGGGGAGATCATTTCACATCTACATTGCCCACAGAAAAACCCCATTATATTTTGGGTCACGGTGTGTTAAGCCCTCTGCAGTTGTAGCAGAAACATGGGCCCTTACTGCAAGGTCTGGGATCTGCATCCTCTACATACATGTAGACTACTTCTTTTATTTAATTCAAAAGAGAAAATAAAGTCTCTTTCCTGCATGCTATTTCCAAATTGTCCTTTCTTGGTGTGATTCTGCCCAAGGCTGACAGAGTGGGAAGCTAGCTTACACTTGGGATGAAGTCATTGGTAATGCATCAAACTTTTAGTCCTGGCAAGAAGTCAAGCTTCCCAAAGACCTCCTGGTATGGAGAGCATGCCTTTCCAAGGTTACATTTCATATGCCCACATTAGCAAGTTGTTGTCATTAAAATAATAATGGGCTTCGTCAGGCTTGATGTGGGTGCTGTTCCTGGTGGGCTGGCATCCATAGCAGTGAACTTGTGGATTTAAACAGTCATAGCAAGCATACAGAAGGAGACACCTTTCAGTGATGTTTGTTTCTTTTCTTTATAAGGGATTTATAGATACGCAGACAGACAAACAGAAAGAAGTCTAGTTCCTAAATAAAATTAAATTATATATAAAAATAAAATCTCTCCTTATGTCATTTTTTGTCTCTGTTAAGCCCTCTGCAGTTGCTTTCAGTGTTTAGAGGAAACAGTTCTTTTGAGAATCTGATCTTTCCCTGTCCTGTTGAATGCCTACATTTTTCCTGAAGAAATACACAGAGTAAGACATATTTCCTTAGAAAAGGGAGGTCATAGGACTGCCTACACCTTTTCCTACTCACCCTACCGGTCTGCCAACTCACACATAAACCAAAGGTTAGTTTGTAAAGAACAACTTTATGCACATATTTTCCAAATTAATTTGTTAACGCATTTTCATTTGGTTAAAAGAAAAATGTTTTAACTTAGGGAGCATGCAGAAAATGAAACTTCAAGGCGAGTAATAAATTACATCAAAAGAGAAAGCCAATTTGGCATGGGTTGCTGATTACAACATCTGTATCATGGGTATTTTTATTCAGGATTTTAAATACATTGGGCAAACGAATGAATCCCTACAGACCCGTGTCTCATTTGGTCTTAAGTTAGCAAGATTGTGTTTTCTCTGGGCAGCCTGTTTTTGTTTTAGGGACATGGAGTTATCTCTAACAAAATGTCCCTTTGGTCCAGTGGACTGCTGGAAAGCTATTGCCAAAAGAATCCTAGCAAGAGCCCAGCCACAAATACAAGATCTCACTACAAGCGTCTCACACAACCAGGACATTCCTTTCTAACAAGAATGGTCTAGCGAGGGGTCCATGACTCTTACACTCATCACAGCTCACCCTCTAGGACTGCACACAGAACACTTGGTTCCTATAGAAGGAAGGACAGGGTTATGGTTGTATAGACCCCAGCCTGGCGGTGTTCCTTCTTACAAAAGGCATTTTTAATTGACCTAGTTTCTGAACTTATTTTCTGTCCCTATTATACTTTGCCTTTGAATTTTAATTTATTTATATTATTTTGCCATATTTTATAGGTTGTACTTAAATTATTCTTGGAAGAAATCTTTAAATGAGTAAAATAATACAGCAAAGGTTAAGTATGTTTTATACATAATGGTATAATAATTTTTATATATAAAGGTATTAATAACTTTATATGTCAATGTTCAGTGAAAATAGTTTTTATTTTACCTTATAAACAGAGCACCCAGTAATAATTGAAATGTTTTTAAGGTAAAAAGATATTTAAAAGTAGCTAGAAATTTCCTGGGACCATCAATTTACCTTTGAACTTTCTGTGTTTTGAGAAAACTAATTGTCCTTTCAGATTCTCAAATATGGAACAGGCAAAAGCCATTTGCTTGAAGACAAGGATCATGATTTTTCTGAATAGTTACCTAAACTGGCTCTGTCTTTAGTAGGACTGAGCCCTGAAAGAGATGACAAAAGCTTTTCTTTTTCTCAAATACTGACTTGGACTGGAATGTCCCTAAAAATTATTGTTTGTTCTTAAAGAAGATGCATGTAACATTTTCTCCAAATGTGTATTCACCAGTGTTAAAAGACCAGGTGGGACCAGGCCAGGGGGCGGGCAGGCCTGCGATCCCCTTCACCTAGCACTGGCTGGGTTGGCTTCATGCTGTATATGTTACAGGCAAACTTCAGTCGCACTTGGACCTGATTTTATTTTTAAGTGAGTAACCAACTATGGACATTGTTGACTGTTGCAAATACCTTAGAGACACAACTATTCATTCATTGGGGAAGCTTTTTAAACCTCCCTGTGTGCCAGGTGGAGGCAGGAGAAACAGTGCACAAAGCCAGCCGGGGCCCCTCCTCTCACGAGCTTAGGCTCTTCTGAGGCCATGACAATGGGATAATAAAAACACTTTAATGAATATAAACTTGAAAAGTGAGACAAGGGTTTGGATGGCAGGAGTTTATGATGAGTAATATCTTGTAATAAAGTCCTGGAAGTTTATGAAACAGCATCTCTGAGGAACAGACGGTTAAGCTGCATTTGGAAGGCTGAGTAGAGATTACTAGGAGAGGGGAAGAGGACGAAGGCACAAATCCCTGTGGTGAATGAGCCTGAGTAACAGAGAAGCCCCAGGGGCTGCTATTCAGAGAACAAGGTGGAGATGGTGGAGAGGCAGTTGGAGGTGCCACCACAGGCAGGGTAGATGAGAGGCATGGGTAATCTCAGGAGATTTTAAGTGGCCTGGTAAAATTTGCATTTTGAAAAAAATGGCTCAGTGTGGCAAATGGGTTGGAGAGAACCCAGTGTCAATGCAGAGACTAGTTAGAAAGCTATAGCAACGACTAGGCAAGACAGGACCAGAGTAAAATGGCAGCAATAAACGTAGAGCAAATTCCACTTGGGGGTAAAAAAGACAAGGGCAAGAGATTGATTGCAGGGGGATGGAAATGAAGGAGAAGAAGGGCTCGGGAATGACATTTATATGGAGAGATAGAAGAGTACATTAGAGAAAAACAAAGTTGGAGGGATCACAATAACAGCTATCAAGCTATACTACAAAGCCACTGTTCTCAAAACAACTTGGTACTGGCACAAGAACAGACATATAGACCAATGAATCAAAACAGAGAACCCAGAAATCGACGCAAGCCATTATGCTCAATTAATATTTGACAAAGGAGGCAAGTGTATACAATGGAGTCAAGACAGTCTCTTCAATAAAAGGTGCTGGGGAAATTAAACAGATACATGCAAAAAATGAAGCTAGACCACCAACTTGCACCATACACAAAAATAAACTCAAAATGGTTAAAGGACTTAAATGTAAGATGGGAAACCATAAAAATCTTAGAAGAATCGTTAGGCAGCAAAATATCAGACATATGTTGTAGCAATATCTTTACCAATACAGCTCCTAGGACAATGGAAACTAAGGAGAAAATAAACAAATGGGATTACATCAAAATAAAAAGCTTCTTCACAGAAACCATCAACAAAACAATAAGAGAGCCCACTGCATGGGAGAATACATTTGTCAATCTTATATCTGATAAGGGTTTAATCTCTCAAATTTCTAGGGAATTCATACAACTTAACAAAAGGAAGATAAACAATCCAATCAAAACATGGGCAAAGGACCTAAATAGACACTTTTCAAAAGAGGACATACAGAAGCCCAAGAGTCATATGAAAACATGCTCAAAATCACTAATCATCTAAGAGATGCAAATCAAAACAACAATGAGGTACCACCTCACACCTGTCAGAATGTGTGAGGCTATCATCAACAAATCAACCAACAAGTACTGGTGAGGATGTGGAGAAAAAGGAACTCTTATGCACTTGCTGGTGGGAATGCAGACTGGTGCAGTCACTGTGAAAAACAGTATGGCGTTTCCTCAAAAAAATTAAAAATGGAACTTCCATTTGACCCAGTAATATCACTTCTAGGAATATATCCCAAGAAAATGGAAACACCAATCAGAAAGGATATATGCACTCCTATGTTCATATCAGCACAATTTAGAATAGCTAAGATTTGGAAACAACCTAAGTGCCCATTAGCAGATGAGTGAAGAAAACAGTGGTACATAGCATACACAATGGAATAATATGCTGTTATAAAAAAGAAGGAACTTTTATCATTTGCAACAGTATGGATGAACTTGGAGAGCATTATGCTAAGCGAAATAAGCCAGTCAGAGAAAGATAAATATGAATTGATATCACTCATTTGTGAAATATAATGAACAACATATACTGATGAACAAAAACAGATCCAGAGACATAGAAGCATTGACAGGCCATCCAACCTCAGGTAAGGAGTGGGGGAAGACGGGGAGTAAGAGAGCAACCAAAGAACTTGTATGTATGCATATAAGCATATCCCATGGACACAGACAGTTGTGGGGTGAGGGCATGTAATGGGGTGGGAGTGGCCAGGGAGAGGTTAATAGAGGAAAAAGGAGACATATGTAATGCTTTAACCAGCAGTCGCCAACCTTTTGGACCTCTTGGACTACCAGTGGTCCATGGACCACCGGTGGTAACCACTGAAAGTTTAAACAAGAAGAAATTTTATTTTTAAAGAGTGCATTAGAGCCCAGCTGGTGTGGCTCAGGAATCAAGAGATCACTGGTTCAATTCTTGGTCAGGGCACATACCCAGGTTTCAGGCTCAGTCCTCAGTGGGCCTGCAAGAGGCAGCCAATTGATGATGTTTCTCTCTCATCAGTGTTTCTATTTCTCTATCCTTTTCCCTTCCTTTATCTCTAAAAATCATTTTTTACAAATATTGCATTAAATTAAGGACCTGGGATGCAGAGAAGAGGTTTGGACCAGAGAAATACATGTGGAAGTCACTGATAATAACATGATGGTCTGGAATAAAATTGCCTAAGGAACCTATGAAGCAAGAAAGGAGCTGGACTTACAACTGAGCCCTGAGGAATTCCAATGTCAGTAGTCAAGTAAAGTTCTTGACTAGTAACAGCCTAGAAATGAGATAGAGAACACATAGCCAGATAGAGGAGGTGGCCATCAGCAATACCCAACTAAAAGGTATTTTCAAGCTTCTGCTTTGGTTATGTGAGGCCCAAGGCTTCTGCAAGTTGTGGGACTCTCTTTATAACAGATTAATGAATTAATTAATTAATGATTTCCAGTCTATGACTCTTTGTGTTAAAATCAACCAGAGGATTAAGTTTATTTATTATTCAATCCAGTCAGTTATGTTCATGATATCCAGTTTAACTTCAACTCTGTTGAATACATGCATATCCCATTTCCTTCAAGAAGGACTCAGGGTGGCTGATAACTGGTAAACCCTCTGGAGATCTTTGTATGTCTTCAAGTTTTTGTTATTGAATGCAATTTAAAAATAAATAAATAAATAAAACAGAAAACTTCTCATTACTGTCCACAAGATGGTGCTATTAGAGTGATTTTTTTTAAAATCTCGTTATCCAACATAATCACCAAAGTAAATATGGACATTTAATCACAATACACACATAAAGTAAATAATTATAAAATTGATGTAATAGATATGTAATCTTTGTGATACTTAGAATTGGTGTCACTAAGCATGGTGAGTACGAGTCTCTTCTCCAATGAGAACAGCAAGTGCTATATTAAACAAAGTAGCTCCATGTGCACCATTTCTTCCCAGTACAGGTGCACTGTCTCTCTCCTGGACCTTTAAAATGCCCATCCAAGTGCTCTCCTCATCTTTCTCTTGTCCCCTTCCGATCCTTTTCCAACAAATACCAGTTCTCTTCTAAAATTTGAATGATCATAGTATAGTAAATCATATTATAGTCATTTTTATGTACTTCAGACAAAATGCCAAAACCTTAACATGACTTACAAGGGCTCATAAGATACTAGAGGCCTGGTGCATGAATTTGTGCATGGGTGGGGTCCTCGGCATGGCCTGTGGGGATTGGGCCCAAACCAGCAGTCCAATGCTTCCTGCCGCTCCTGCCTGCAGCTCCTGCTCATTCTGGCCACACTGCTGTGCCTGCCACAGGCTCGCACCCAGTCAGTCCTGATTAGGAGAGGATCACACTGATACAGCAGTGCTCTCCAGCCAGGAGCCCTGAGTCTGGGGCCCATCCCAAGAGGAACGGGGTGGAGGGGTAGGATGCGATTGGCCCTTCAGGTTGGTGGTGGGATGCCGCACTGGTTATTGGGAGCTACCTGGTAGCTGCTTTCATATCCTTTCTTTGCAGAGCATCTAGATTCTAGGGAGAGGAATCAGTTGTAGTGCATGAGGCCAACTTCCAGGAGGCGCTGTAGAGATCGTGCCAGAGGTGCTGGTACATCAGTCTCTGGCCCATTTTCTGGAGAATGGACCTGTAGGACTACTGAGGGAGTGAGTGGCTGCCGCCTGCTGGTGGGCTAGGAGGATAGGTTGGTCAGATGACCACTAGGGGCAGCTTCTGCATTGAGCATCTGCCCCCTGCTGGTCAGTGCATGTCATAGCAACTCGTCGATGGGTTGGTCCAGTGGTTCCAGTCATTCAGTCACAACCATTACTTAGGCTTATATATATATATATGTATATATATATATATATATATATACATATATATATATATATACATATATATATATATATATATATATATATATATATATATATATATATATATATAGACTGGAGGCCTGATGCACAAAAAATCATGCAAGAGTAAGCCTTCCTTCCTGCGGCTGCCAGCACCAGCTTCCCTCTGGCACTGGGTATTCCCTCTGGCTGCCAGGAGACATCCAGGACCAAGGCTTCCCTCACAGCCCCAGCTTCATCAGGAAGGTTGTCAGGAAGGATCTCTGGAAGAACATCCGGTCTAATTAGCATATTATACTATTATTGTTATAGACTAGAGGCCCAGTGCACAAATTTCGTGTATGAGCAAGGTCCCTCGCAGCTGCCTTCCTTCATTCTGTGATGCCCCCTGGTGATCAGCACATGTCGTAGCGAGCGATTGAACTCCTGAGGGGAAACTTTGCTGCATTGGTAAAGATATTGCTACAACATATGTCTGATATTCTTCTAAGATTTTTATGGTTTCCCATCTTATATTTAAGTCCTTTAACCATTTTGAGTTTATTTTTGTGTATGGTGCAAGTTGGAGGTCTAGCTTCATTTTTTTTGCATGCATCTGTTTAATTTCCCCAGCACCATTTATTGAAGAGACTGTCTTGACTCCATTGTATACACTTGCCTCCTTTGTCAAATATTAATTGAGCATAATGGCTTGCATCGATTTCTGGGACACTTTGCATATTAGGCTTTTGTATATATACTAGTAGCCCTGCACACAAATCTATGTACCAATAGCTTGCCAGTTTCTTGCTGCCACCCTCCAGTAGCTCTCCACCCACTGCCCCGCCCTCCTGTAGCTTCCCCTCACCCCTCCTCCCTCTGCCTCATAGCTTGCTGCCGTGCCTTCTTCTATAGCTCTCTGCTGCTCGCTTGTAGCCAGTAGCTCACTGCCAGCCTCCTGTAGCTCTCCACCTGCTGGCCCCCCCACCCCAAAAAAAGCTTGCTGCCTTGCTCCCTCCTGTAGTCTCCACCGCCCACTTGTTGCTCGCTGCCCCACCTACCTCCTGATCCATGACCTGTTTGTTATGCAGTTGGTAGTTATACTTCATTGCATAACAACCATTTGCATATTATATCTTTATTATATAGGATAGATAGCTCCTGACCCATCTCCTGCCCTTTCCCTTCTCCACCCAAATCAAGGTTGCCCCCAACTCAGGGGTTTTGCACATGCTATTCCATTCCAGGTGCCCACAATAATCTTCACCCATTTTGTTCTTCAGATCTCTATTTAAGAAACCACTTCTTGATTTTTTTTTTTTTTACAAAGACAAGAGGATCTTACTGACGCCTGAAAAGCCCACAACAGTGGAGCCCACCGACAGTTGTGACGCCCCAATCGGCGCAAAGACATGGATTTAAGGAAGTTCTTCAATCATCCACAGAAAGGTCAGAGTTTGCCAGGGATGACGTGGGGGTTCTGGGTTCCTCCTGCTGTGGTGGCGCCTGTGGCTGCTGTGCAACCAGAGTTACTGCAGCGGCTGTGCGGCCAGAGCAGCAGGCTCCGAAAGAGGCAGGGGCCCCAGAGAGAATCTCACACTGCAAGACCCAGTACCGGGTTTGCTGTGATCTTCCCAAAAATCAGGACTTTTTAAAAAAAATGCCAACGGGCGTGGGACAAATTGTTAAGAATCGGGACTATCCCATCATAAGCGGAACATTTGGAAACCTTGGCGCTGACCCATCCTGTGCCTGATCCACTTCATCCCCTGGCTTTTGAGCACCAGTTTGGCATATCCTGGGAGCCTGCAGGGGGAAATTGCCTGCTTGGAAACAGGGGATCTGAACAGGAGCCACAACCAAAGCACCATAGAGAGCGCCATAGAGAAAGAAGGGAAGACGGGGAAGTCAATCCAGAAACACTGCCACCTAGGGGCTAATATACAAACTGACTTTTTTTTTTTTTACTACTTTTAATTAATCAAAAATAAACAGAAGAAATAGCCTACTTAAATTAGGGTCTAGCTTACAAAACTGAGGTGCAGTAGAGTGCAGGGAACTGCAATACTGTTTGGACCGAGAAACGGGCGTGCCAAATAGAAAAACAGAGGAAGTGAATGACCACTACTGCACATTTTTATGCTAATTTTTCTATATTTTGTATTACGTTCATTTTTCAAATCTTTTATTTTATTTTCATTTTTTTACATCCTTTACTGAAGAAAGGATTTTTTTATTTTTTCTCACTTGATGTTACCTCTTCAATAATTACATTTTTTTTGTTTCAATCATCATTATTAATACTGCTATTTTGCACTTTTTGTTTCCTTTTTCGTTTTCTTTTTCTAAAATACCATTTTATTTTCTCTGTATTTTACACTGAGATTAGTCTTCATTCTAGTTACATTTCTACTATAGCATCATTCAACCTTATCTCAACTCAACCTTTACGGCATCACTCTATTACTAACCTATCCCCTTTTCATCTCCTGTTTATCTTAACCCTTTCCTGCTTTAGTTTTTCCCTTTTCTTTCTGTATACCCCTCGCTAAAATTCTCACCTTACTTATATACCTAGTTTCCAACCCCCTGTTCCAAGTGCATAAATACCACTCTCTTCACTCTATTAGCTAGTAAAAAAAAAAAAAACCAACTGTTTTCCTCTCTGTCCTTATGTTGTTGTTTGCATGAACGTTGATTATATCAAATTTTTATGCTTTTTAGTGAGATTGATATGCTTATTCTTTTGTTGTAAATGTTGTTTGGTATTTTGTAATTGCTTTGTTTTTGTATGTTTTTTACTTCTGTTTATTCTAGACTTGCTTGATATTAGTAGATATTGTATTGTTACTGGAATTTGCTGGGATTAGTGGTTGTCCTATTGGAATTTTCTCCACATATGTATAGTTTGTTCCCCTTTTCTCTCCTAGTCTGCTTCTTGTCTCTCTCTCTCTCTCTTTCTCACTCTCTCCCTCTTTTTTTTCTCTTTCTTTCCTGTTACCCAATTTCATTTTGACACTACCTTTTTTTCTTTTTCTTTATTATCATTATTTATCCCTTTTTTTAATTTTTTCTCTCTTTCCCTCTCTTTTTTTTTAACCTTTTCTCTTTCTCTCCTCTCCCCTAATTTTTCCTTCTCTAGTGATCACCTTTATTAGAGGTTCTTAATATCTCAAATACAGTCCCATTCAGTGCCTTTTGTGTTGTACCTGGTAGTGTTGTATTGTGTGCCTTTAAATCAATGCAGGAGAAAGAGAACTACATAGCCAGACATCCTGAAAAGAGAAACCATGGGGGAAAAGAAAAAGAAAAAAAAAAAAAAAACAGACCACAAATGAAAGAAAAGTAGGCATCACCAGAGAAGGAATTAAACATGTTAGAGGCAAACAACCTACCAGAGCAAGAATTCAGAGTAATGATCATAAGATGGCTAAAAAGAATGGAAGACAAATTTGACAATATGAGTAAGACCCAAGAGGAAATGAAGAAGAACCAAGAAGAAATGAAGATGACCCAAGAAGAAATGAAGATGACCCAAGAAGAAATGAAAAATGACATCGCTACTATGAAGAACTCAATAGACAGCATCAAGAGTAGACTAGAAGAATCAGAGGACCGCATCAGTGAGCTAGAAGACAAGATGGAAAAAAAAATACCAATTAGAGCAGCTTCTAGAAAGAAAAATTAAAAAACAGGAGGAAAGCCTACAGGAGCTTTGGGACAATACAAAACAAAACAATATTAGAATAATAGGGGTTCCAGAAGGAAAGGAAACTGAGGAAGACATGGAAAATGTATTTCAAGAAATAATGACAGAAAACTTTCCTGAGATAGAGAAGAAAAAACCACAAAAATCGAAAATGCTTATAGAGTCCCAAACAAAATGAATACCAAAAGACCAACACCAAGGAACATTATAATTAAATTGACAAACACCAACGACAAAGTAAGAATCTTAAAAGTAGCCAGAGAGAGACAGAAAGTTGCATATAAAGGAATCCCCATCAGACTAGCAACTGATTTCTCAACAGAAACTCATCAGGCCAGAAGGGAATGGGATGAAATATATAAAGTCATGCAAAGGAAGGGTCTGAATTCAAGAATACTGTACCCAGCAAGGCTATCAATCAAACTTGAAGGAGAAATCAGGAGCTTCACAGACGAAAAAAGGGTAAAGGAATTTATCTCCACCAACCCGCAATTCAAGGAATGCTAAAAATAAAGAAATAGGAAGCAAAGAAGGGACACAGGGGTACAGAATTAAAAAATGTCGTCAAATACCTACCTATCAATAATAACTTTAAATGTAAATGGTTTAAATGCTCTAATCAAAAGACATAAGATAACAGATTGGATAAAAAAAAAAAAAAAGACCCATATATCTGCTGTCTAAAAGAAACCCATTTCAGAAAAAAGGCTGCACACAGACTGAGGATGAAGGGATGGAAAAGGGTTTTCCAGGCAAATGGAAATGGAAAAAAAACTGGGGTAGCAATACTTATATCTGACAAATTAGACCTCAAAGTGAAGGACATAACAAGAGATAATGAAGGCCACTTCATAATACTAAGTGGAGCAATCCAACAAGAAGAAATAACCCTGGTAAACATATATGCACCCAATACAGGAGCACCCAAATACATTTAAAAAAAAAACTGCTGAAGGACATTAAGGGAGAGATCAATTGTAATACAATCATAGTAGGAGATTTTAATACCCCACTGTCACCTTTGGACAAATCATCTAAACAAAAAATCAGCAAACAAACATCAATGCTAAATGACGCACTAGACCAGATGGAATTAATTGACATCTTCAAAACATTTCACCCCAAAGCCACAGAATATACATTCTTCTCAAGTGTACATGGGTCATTTTCAAAGATAGATCACATGTTGGGATATAGGCAAAATCTCTTTAATTTCAAGAATATAGAAATCTTATCAAGCATCTTCTCATATCATAGTGGCATAAAATTGGAAATCAACTACAATAAAAATAATCCAAGAAAATCAAACACATGGAGTCTGAATATCATGCTATTGAACAAGGACTGGGTTACCAGAGAAATCAAGGAAGAAATTAAAAACATCATGGCAACAAATGACAATGAAAACACAACAATCCAAAATCTATGGGACACAGCAAAAGCAGTCTTGAGAGGGAAGTTCATAGCTATACAAGCCTATTGTAAAAAACAAAACAAAAAAATGGTAAAAAAAAATTGTCTAACTCTACAACTCAAAGAGTTAGAAAAAGAGCAACAAGAAAAGCCCAGTGTAAGCAGAAGGAAGGAAATAATAAAAATCAGAGTGGAGATAAACAACATAGAGACCACAGAAAAAATACATAAGATCAACAAAATCAAGATCTGGTTCTTTGAAAGGATAAACAAGATTGATGAACCTCTAGCCAGGCTAACCAAGAAACAAAGAGAGAGGACCCAAATAAACAAAATCAGAAAGGAAAGAGGTGAAATAACAACAGACCCTGCCAAAATACAAGGGATTGTTACAAAATCCTACGAACAACTCTATTCCAACAAACTGGACAACCTGGAGGAAATGGACATATTCCTAGAAAAATATAACCTGCCAAAACTCAATCAATGAAGAATCTAAAAATCTCAATAGACCAGAGACTTTGGAAGAAATTGAAGCCATCATCAAAAAGCTTCCAGCAAACAAAAGCCCAGGGCCAGATGGCTTCACAGGAGAATTTTACCAAACATTCAAGGAAGAACTAAAACCTATACTCCTCAGACTATTCCAAAATATTCAAGAGGAAGGAACACTTCCACACTCCTTTTACGAAGCCAGCATCACCCTAATACCAAAACCAGATAAAGATAACACAATGAAAGAGAATTACAGGCCAATATCCCTCATGAACATAGATGCCAAAATCCTCAACAAAATTCTAGCAAATCAGCTCCAGCACGACATCAGAAAGATCATACACCATGACCAAGTAGGATTTACTCCCGGAATGCAAGGATGGTACAATATCGGCAAATCAATAAACGTGATACATCACATAAACAAACTGAAAGTTAAAAATCATATAGTCATATCAATTGATGCAGAAAAAGCATTTGATAAAATCCAATACCCTTTCCTGATAAAAACTCTCAACAAGATGGGAGTGCAAGGATCATACCTCAGCATAATAAAAGCTATATACGATAAACCCACAGCAAACATCATACTCAGTGGGCAAAATCTAAAACCATTCCCTCTAAGAACAGGAACAAGACAGGGATGCCCACTCTCACTCTCTAAGAACAGGAACAAGACAGGGAAGTACTAGCCATTGCAATTAGACAAGAAGAGGAAATAAAAGGCATCAGAATTGGAAAAGAAGAATGAAGTTGTCCCTATTTGCAGATGACATGATATTGTACATAAAAAATCCAAAAGACTCCATCAAAAAACTAATAGACTTAATAAATGAATTTGGCAATGTAGCAGGATACAAAATCAACACGAAGAAATCTATGGCATTTCTATACACCAATAGTGAACTCATAGAAACAGAGACTAAAAAAGCAATCCCATTTGCCATCGCACCAAAAAAATTAAGATACCTAGGAATAAACTTAACTAAGGAGGTAAAAGACCTATATGCTAAAAACTACACGACACTGAAAAAAGATAGAGGAAGATGTAAACAGATGGAAGAACATACCATGTTCATGGATTGGTAGAATCAACATCATCAAAATGTCCATACTTCCCAAAGCAATTTATAAATTCAATGCACTCCCTATTAAAATACCAATGGCATACTTCACAGACCTAGAAAGAACTCTCCAAAAGTTCATTTGGAACAATAAAAGACCCCGAATAGCCTCAGCAATCTTAAGAAAGAAGATTAAAGTAGGAGGGAATCTCAGTGCCAGATTTCAAGCTATATTACAAAGCCACTGTTCTCAAAACAGCCTCGTACAGGCACAAGAACAGACATGTAGATCAATGGAATAGATTAGAGAATCCAGATATCAACCCAAATCAATATGTTCAATTAATATTTGACAAAGGAGGCACCAACATACAATGGAGTCAAGACAGTCTCTTCAATAAATGGTGTTGGGAAAATTGGACAGATACATGCAAAAGAATGAAACTAGATCACCAACTTGCACAATACACAAAAATAAACTCAAAATGGATACATGACTTAAACATAAGATGGGAAACCATAAAAATACTAGAGACATCCACAGGCAGCAAAATCTCAGACATATGCCTAAGGAACTTCTTCACTGATACTAACCCTAGGGCAATGGAAGCTAAAGAGAAAATGAACAAATGGACTACATCAAAATAAAAAGCTTTTTTACAGCAAAAGAAACCATCAACAAAACAAGAAATCCCATGGTATGGGAGAATATATTTGCAAATGATATCACTGATAAAGGGTTAATCTCCAACATCTACAGACAGCTTATACAACTCAATAAAAGGAAAATAAATGAGTCAATTAAAAAATGGGCAATGGACCTAAATAAAATCCTCTCAAAAGAAGACCTAAGGAAGGCCAAGAGGCACATGAAAACATGCTCAAAGTCATTAATTATCCTAGAGATGCAAATCAAAACAACAATGCCATCTCACACCTGTCAGAATGGCCAACATCAACAAAGCAACAAACGACAAATGTTGGGGAGGTTGCGGAGAAAAAGGAACCCTTGTGCACTGCTGGTGGGAATGCAGACTGGTACAACCACTGTGGAGAACAGTATGGAGTTTCCTCAAAAAACTGAAAATGGAACTCCCATTTGACCCAGTAATCCCCCTACTAGGAATATATCCCAAGAAACTAAAAACACCAATCAGAAAGGATATATATACCTCTATGTTCATATCTGCACAATTTACAATAGTTAGGATTTGGAAACAGGCTAGGTACCCGTCAGTATATGATTGGATCGGAAAACTATGGTACATATACACAATAAAATACTATGCTGCCATAAAAAAGAAGACATTCTCATCATTAGCAGCAACCTGGATGGAATTGGAGAACATCATGCTGAGTGAAATAAGCCAGTCAATGAAAGAGAAACACCACATGACCTCACTCATTTATGGATAGTAAAGAACATTATAAACTAATGAACAGAAAGATACATACAGTGACAATAAAGCAACAAGCAGACTGTCAAATGACAGCGAGGAGGGTAGGGTGATCTGGGAGATAAGAGATCAACGGAAGGACTGGTATGCATGTACATAAGTACAACCAATGGACACAAAACTCTGGAGAGGGAGGGCATGTATGGGAGGTGGGGGGCAATGGTAAGATATGTACACATATAATACCTTAATTTAAAAAAGGGTGGAAAATAAATAAATAAATAAGAAAAGAAACCACTTCTTCAGATGGGCCTTATCTGACAGCATCCCCCATCTAATAGCCCTTCAGGGCAAACCAGCCGGCCCCCATGCACCAGGACTCTATCCTATCTATAAAAGAGTAATATACAAATTGACCATCACTCCAATACACAAGAAGGTTGTCCCCATGTGGTCAAAGATCCTGTCCCCATGTGGACACAAGATGGCCACCACAAGAAAGCCAGCAGGGGAGGGCAGTTGGGAGGCACCAGGCCTGCAAGGGAGGGGAGTTGGGGGCGATCAAGCCGGCAGAGGAAGGAAGTTGGGGGTGACCAGGCCTGCAGGGAAGGGCAGTGGGAGGGACCCAAGCCTGCAGGGGAGAGCAGTTGTGGGGGAGCAGGCTTGCAGGGGGAGGGCATTTAGGGGTGACCAGGCCTGCAGTGGAAGGCAGTTAGGGGCAAACAGGCTGGCAGGGGAGCAGTGAGGCATCAATCGGGCTGGCAGGGGAGTGGTTAGGGGGTGATCAGGTTGGCAGGCAGAAGCAGTTAGGGCCAATTAGGAAGGCAGGCAGGCGAGCAGTTGGGAGCCAGCAGTCCTGGATTGTGAGATGGATGGCCAACTGCCCATTTAGGCCTGACCCCACTGGTGGGATCAGGTCTAAACGGGAAGTTAGACATCCCTCAAGGGGTCCCTGATTGGAGAGGGTGCAGGCTGGGCTGAGGAACACTCCCCTCCTCCATGTATGAATTTCATGCACCATACCTCTACTATCTCAATAAAGCTGTTTATAAAGATAGCTTCTTGTAAGGAGTACTGATACCATTCATTTGAAAGGGGTCATAGTAAAATTATAAAAACCTGACAGATTTGTGGGGACAACAGTCTCTTTCTCTAACTAGAATGTTTTGAGAGGCATAAGTATCTCTGGGAGAGAGGTGGTGAAAATTTCATCACCACACCCCTCCCTAGTATAACCAACACAGTTCCTTTACAAGAAACTAAAATGTGGACTGTTTCACACCTGAAAGCAGACCCTCCCCTACTTCCCTTCTAAGTAACTTTTGTTTTGCATGAGATTATAACCCCACAGAAGAGCTGCAACTAGCCCCTTCCTCTGCCAAGGACAGTGGAGTTCACAGCACTCTTTCCCCTGCCTCCCTGTGGTGCCATTAAGCCAGTTGCACTAACTAAGCAACTTAAAACCCTGGGGGCGAGGCCCCGCACTGAGCTGGCTAAGCCCCGGAACTAAACTGTCATGTTTGTAGAAATAAAATCGCCCCTTGCTATTGGCTGATTCTCGGACCTCAGCGCAGGAAGTGCCGGCTCCTGTGAGGTGCCTGCGAGTGCATTTCGCTGAATGTGAAGCCCGTTCAGAGTAACAGCAGAGAGAGGCCAGCCCCTGAATTTCTCGGCAATAAAAAGGCAGAAAGTTATGTGCACATGGCTGTAATCACTGCTTAAAGTCGTTTGCAGCAGCCCCGACAATTGGCATGTAAAATCAAAAGCCAATTTGAAATCTTTTCCAGAAAATGATATTTCCCATTTCGAAAAAGGAATGGTACTTCATGGAAAACACTTTGCTGCTGCAGCGACCTGGGTCACTTTGCCCTGCACTCTCAGGCTGAGCTTGCCAGCTGAGGGGAAGAGTGAACTAAGGATATAAGACGCCAGGGTTTTGTTCTGTCTCAACATTAAAAATTGTGTGAACAACTGCCATGCCAACCTGCAGGTCACATCTGGGCTTCTCTTTTCTGGCTTCTCCCTGGAAATCCTGAGGTTTTTGATAGTTTTATTTACATGGAGTCTGCTACTGAGTAATTCAAAACCAGTCTTTCCTTTCCATTTTTTCTTTGCTTCTGTCTTGTGAGTCATCTTTTGGCCTGAGAAATAAATGTAATTGATCCTTTGATTGAAGGGTATCTTTAGGGAGGGAGGAAGAAGGACAGGAAAAGAGAAAGAGAGAGAGAGAGAGAAAGAGATAGAGAGAGAGAGAGAGAGAGAGAGAGAGATTCCAGAGTGTTTAAGACAGGCTGGTAAGGGGCAAGGTGCTCAGAGAGCTGGACTGGAAGGAAGAAAACAGTGCACCCTGGTAATTGTGCACGCTTTGTAAAAAGCCAAAACGGACACCTGCTTAGTCAGAAACGCTGACTTCTTGTCATTCTGGCTTATTTTGCACTAGAAGAAAATAGTATTCCCTCGGTGAGTTTGTTTTCTCATTTTTAAATAACTACAGCCCACAATCAGACCAGTCTTCAGTGGCAGGCTGAGTGCTCCAGTCCTCAGTAGGAAACTGCTGAGTGGGTACAGAGGGCACCTGAGCCTCCAGACCAGTCTGCACCCTCAGCAGTGAACTCAGGAGCAGGAGCAGTCCATTCGCCCTGAAATTCCTCCTCCGTCACAGCCTTTTCAGCAGCGGCCTGCTCTTCCTTTCCAATCTCTCAGGATCTCTGTAGAAGTACAGATCAGGCATGACTTCCCACGGATGTTCACGGGAGAAGATACCATGCATGCGTAGTACTTCCCGGGCCAGCATCCACCACATCAGACCCACTGAGTGAGCCCCTTGTTGTTGCAAGGGATGGCAATGTCCACATAGCACAGAGGAGTCTGTTACACAGAGCAATGGTGGGCAGGTTAACATAAGAGCCTCTGTGAGAGGCTGGAGGTCAGCCCTGGGGTCAGTAACCACCAGAAGTCTTGGCTCCGGTAAGGCTGCCTGGGGCTGGTTGGTGAAGGTTCCAGGAGTGATGAGGCCGGCAATAGGAGTGGCTCCAGTGGCAGCAGCAAACTTCAGCGCAGCTTGCTGGCCAGGATTCCTGGACCATATGACACTGACGTCAGCTGGGTTTTCTATGGCAACAATGGCCCGATCTGCCAGCAGAAGCTTCTCCCAGGTTCTCTTCAGATTGGTGATGTAGATGCCATCGCTTTTCCTTTTGTATATGTGCTGCTCCATTTGGAAGTCAAGGTTGGTGCCACCTAAGTGGGTCCCTGCTGCAAGGAATTTGAGGACATTCTCCTCCTTCATTTGCAGGACATCAAGGGCTCCGGACATTGTGAAAAGTTTCCCATTAAGTTACGTGGGAACAGAGAACAATGCCACATGAAGCCCTCCCTGAGAAGGGAGGGGGGGGTGCACTTTAAAGATGTGGAATTGAAGAGTGCAGGTAATGGTTCCTAACATTGATCTAGGTGTAAGCTTTGCAATTGCTCTCTCCTCCTCACTCCCCACTCTTGAGCTGTGAGATTCAATTATTAAATTATAAACACAATCAGTTCTTTCATGCAAATGCCTTGACATAAATTTAATATTTTTAGAGTATCAATAAACATTCTTAGTATGACCAAAAAGGTTGCCTATGAGATTAGAGTCAGCATTGAGGTTTCAGGCAAATAATGACCAAAAATTTTTATACATTGCAATCAAAGGAGGGGACGTAGGTGGGTTATATGAAATCCATTGGTGATAGATTAGAGAGGCGGGAGAAAACAACGTGAGGAAACTTCTGGGATTGGATAAAAAGTAAAATGATAGACACATTACTTAGATGGGTGTATAATAGGGTAGGAAAGCCAACAGTCAACAACTAACATGATAACAATGAAGAAATTTGTGGTATCAGTCCTGTCGCCCAGGCACATTAACTTGTTCTGCAAGGGGTCCAGAAAAAGGGAAGTTACAAGCTACCAAGACATTTCAAGGATATGTTATTATAGATGCAAAAAGAAAGATAGTCTTGGTTAAGGAAAAGGTTGACCTTGTCAGTGAAGATATCTACCTAGGATGTAACTACCCACGTAACTGCTTTTAGTTAAAGTTTCATTTCAGACCATCCTTTGTGGTTACCTTAGGTCTATGAGTTTCAAGTCTGCCATGCAAGCCTTCCCTGTGCTTGTCAATTAACATGTGGCCCCTTTTTTCCACACTTTTTGGGAGTGAAAATTATATAAAAATTGATGAAACCCGCCATGCTCAGAGCACTACCCCAATCCATGGAGATACTGCTCTGGGCAATTGTTGACTGTTTGGCTCAAATAAACTCACTTAAAATGTCATTTAAGTACCAAATTAAAACATTGTGGTTTTTAATGGTGGTTTATAGCAGAGCAAGTTATTTTATGCAAATTAACATCTTTTAAAACAATACAATTTCTCTTTAGAAAGTGAGTTCCCTCTTGAAGTTTTCCACAGCAGGGTATTTGTGTCTTTTTGCAGGTGGCTTTGCTTTGTTCGGGGGTTGCTCCAAAGCCAGGTAGAGTTCCAGTGCATGAAAAGCTTTAAATTCTACCTGAAGAAGATTTAATTTGATAACACTGTTGCAGAAGACCAAAAAGAAAAACCAAGCTTCTAGGAGTTCTCTGGTAGGCAAAGGCAAAAGGTCCGCTCATGCCTGGTCACTTGAGGCAGCAGGGTCCTGGAGATGGCTGGATTCCCAAAAGCACAGTGTGTCCATGCATGCATCAAGTCCCAACTCCCAGCCTAGTGGCATCACCTTGGTAGGTTGAACTGGCCATGGTAAGAGTATTTACATCACAGAAATTGGCAAGCAATCAGAACTTTTAATTTTTTCAGAGATCTGTGCTTAAACATTTGCCAATGTGCCGCTGATTGAGAGGTCCTTTTAACAATGCAAGTATAAGGTGGTGGCCCCCTGTGGTCCTGAAGAAAAGGGTGTAACTGGACCCCATCTGTTGTGGTAAGTTGGACTAGAGCAGTGTTTCCCAAACTTTTGGCATAAGTGTACTCCTTCTATAATTTTCATAACGCTGAGTACCCCTCGTCAAAGAAAAAAAGGATGTATTTTAATAACAATCAAAATATATTTATTTTTAATTTTTTTGGTACATACACAAAATAATAATAAATGAAAAATAAAATTATTCATAATAAAATATAAATAAAAGTTAAATTATAAATAACATTTATTTGCACACTAGATCATCTCACGCCTCACAAGACTGTCATGACTTGACTCATGAGAACGTAGAATTGGGTGCAGCTAAGCACAGTGCAGTGCATATCCCCACCAAACACCAGTGCAATGCGTACCCCCACCAAACTCTCCCCGTACCCCTGGGGGTACGTGTACCACACTTTGGGAAACACTGGACTAGAGGATTGTGGGGATGAGTAGATCTATTAGCATAAAGTGCCAAAGCTCCTTCGGGGTAAGAAGATGCTATCTGCTCCACCCCTGCTTACTGAAATTCACATTAGAGAGATCTGTTAGGATAGTAGTTCTCAACCTTCCTAATGGTGCGACCCTTTAATACAGTGTCTCATGTTGTGGTGACCCCCAATCATAAAATTATTTTCGTTGCTACTTCATAACTGTAATTTTGCTACTGTTATGAATCGTAATGTAAATATCTGTGTTTTCCAATGGTCTTAGGCGACCCTGCTAGCAGTTCTCAACCACTGCTGTAGAGCCTAAGACCATCGAAAACATTACAAAAATAATTTTATGGTTGAGGGTCACCACAACATGAGGAACTGTATTAAAGGGTCACAGCATTAGAAAGGTTGAGAACCAATGGGATAGGAGAATCATGGGGTGATCTCAAGCAAAACTCAGCTTAGCAAAGGACAACAAGGTCATGATTTAAAATTACCCTGATGAAAGGGGGTACTTTACTAGTAGACTGATCCAGACTCAACCCAAAGGATTTGAGGATTCAGGAGGGGCTATAGGTTCCCCATCTGTGTCATTCCTCAGAGGTTTTATGCTTTGGGCACCCATGGCTATGAACCTGAATCTGTGAATGTGAAGCACCTTTGCAGTGTTTCAGAGAGTATGGAAGTCATTGGTTCAATAACACAGAATAGCCTTCAAGAGCAATACATACTAGGAAGCAATGAGTGGTGGAAGAATGACCGGTTTCTAGTACTACCCATGCCTGACATCTGAAAACAAGACTAAACCACTATCCCAAGTAAACTCCTGCAGTTTTTCAACAAATAAAGGGAAGGAGTTATACCTTCAAAATTCATGAAGGAAACACTGAACTTCATGCTTATGAGGTAGTATGGGTGCTCAAGCCATCACAGGATAAGCTGAGACGTTTTATGTGTAGATATAGAAGAAAATATATTCCAGTGGTAATAATAATTATAAGATGTTGGTATTGTGGATGAATTTTTTTACACCCTGTTTTCTATAGTTATTTTAAAAAATTATCACCTAAGTCCTTATTATGCTTTATTACTGGATCAAAACATTCAAGTTCCTTCCAATGGCTGGAAGTTGCTCCCAGACCCAAAGAGCTGGCACTTTCGGGCTAATGAGGGAACCAGTTGGACTGTACCCTGCAGTTCCAACTATACCAGGGTTTGGCCCATGCTAGGCCCCAGGGCTCTACCATGGAACAAGTATGGGGTCTGGGGGTGATGGGCTGTCAGCCACAGCAGGACTGGGAAGAGAAACAATCACAGCCTAGATCACAGATTCCTCACACTGTGAAGGTCACCAACCTCAGCTGCTCCCAACAAGGCTCTGGCATTGTATTAAGTGAGTAGTACTGTGGATGATCTGTTATCTTTTTCTTAAATGTTTTTAATGCCATGTTCTTATAATTTAAGGGGGAAAAAGAGGCAAAAACAAGATTGGCCAACAGGTAGTAGATAAAATCTCCTCTATTATTTAAACTAGGGACTCCACAGTCAAGGTGAGGCTGTGTTATTTTCATTGAGTGTCTGAGGAGGGAATTTTTTGTGTGGGTATGAGGTGAGGTGGGGGAGGACTTTTCTTCTAACATTAATTGACTCCAACTCCTTGATGCCCCAGCTCCACCTGTCTGTCTATCCACCCCCGTGTGGATGACAAGCTCCTCTGTGGCAAGGGCAAGGGCAAGAACCACTCAAGAGCAGATTTAATAACTCCCTCTCCACATGCTAACATGGGATCAATGTGATATAAATTGAAATATGTGGTTGAATGGCTTTCCAAAAAAGTTCTGTGCCTATAAGTCTTTACAAAAGTTAAAAATCCTCCAGGGAAAGGGAGGGGTGCGGAAGGAGAGAACTCTTGTGGACGGGTATTGTGCCTCTCACTCATTTCACAGAGATGACAAAGAAGAGAATGAATTTTATTGCTGATGGAATAGGAAGTGGTATTTGAGGAAACAAGGTAATCTCTGGAAAGCAGTCTGAAAGGTAAAGGCCTGGGCATTTGTCCTTTATTAGGGACAGCAACTTCATGGTCGGAAGTGAATGACAGGCAGTGAAACAGAAAAATGTCGACACATGAGGGTGCAGCACATGGCGTGTGCCTGACTGCTGGACTTCAGACCACTCCTCTAAGAAGCCAGTGAAAACAGGCCTCAAGGTCATCCAGGCTGGGGAGAAAGGGCTATAAATGAATCCATCAGCTCTTAACTCAGGCATAGGGTGTATTTGTGGGCACTGAATGGGGCCCCACAGCCTCTCATGCTCACTATCACTAGGGAAGTCCCAGAACTGACTGCAAGAGTTCTGAGCATAGGCGTGTAGCTGGTAGAGTTGATGGTGGCCCATATGTAAACTCCGGTTGCCATTGCAACCTCAGAACCTGGAGCCATGTACTCACCTTCACCTAGCTAACTCCTGCTGATACTTCAGAAATCAGATCAGATCCCCCTCCCTCACGAAACCTTCTCTGACAAGCCACTCCTCCATCCTTCCACTAAACTGATTCACTTAATAATGCAAACATAGCCAAAAGTTCTTAGAGTCTATCAAGTAAATTACTTTCAACATGTTAATATAACATAGCACAAACATATACCCAAGATAGACTCTATAGTGATTTTTAAATTCTTGTTCACTGTGGCAAAAATTGATAGTTAAACCTAAATATTCATTTTTCTTCTTATATAGTAATATTAGAGGCCCAGTTCACAAAATCCATGCATGGGGAGTGGGAGGTGTCCCCCCTCAGTCCAGCCTGCACCTTCTCCAATCCAGGACCTCTTAGGTGATGTTTGTCCTGGGGATTGGGCCTAAACCGGCAGTTGGACATCCTCTCACAATCCGGGACCACTGGCTCCTAACTGCTCACCTACCTGCCTGATTGCCCCTAACTGCCCACCCCCTGCTGGCCTGGTCACTCCCATCTGCTCCCCTTGCCAGCCTGGTCACCCCTTACTGCCCCCCCTGCTGGCCTGGTTGTCACCAACTGTCCCCCCACCACCACCAGCCTGTTCGCCCCTCACTGACCCCCTCTGCTGGCCTGGTTGCTTCTCACTGCCTCCCCTTCCGGCCTGGTTGTCCCTTACTAACCCCCCTCCCCTTGCTGGCCTTGTCGCCCCCAACTACCCCCCTTTCTGGCCTGGTTGCCCCACACAGCCTGTTCAGTCAGTCGTTCAGTTGTTTCAGTTGTGACAGTCACTTAGGCTTTTTATATGTAGAGAGAGTAATACTAATAGTTTTTATCTGGGCACATAGCTTCCCAGAATGCATTTCCCAGGCTCTCTTATAACAAAGTGTAGCCACATCACTCAGTCTGACCAACAGTATGTGAGCGGAGGACCTATACCAAGATAGGTCCTTAAAGGGAAAGTGTGAGTGCTCCCCTTATTCCTTTCTCCCTTCCCCCTGGTTTGAATGTGGGTGGACAAGATTAGCACTTCCAGGATGGAGGAACAAAGAGATAGAAGGAGCCTGGGCCCTTCCCCCTGTTGCTCTCTCCCAGCCCTGAATGCTGGATCTGGACTATCAAGTGAGGAAAAGGTACATATCACACATTCATTGCCTTCTTTCTAAATGAAAAAACTGTATTGACTATCTTATATACTTAGGACTTCCTAAGTTCTAGGAGCTCAGAGTAGGGATATGGAGATAAAATATGTAGCCCCTAGCTAAAAAAAAAAAAAAAAAAAAAAAAAAGCTGTTAGCCTGGTAAGATGGGAGACTAAGAAAATTACACACACACACACGTATGACAACTGCTGACAGAATTAACTACAAGTACCATGTGAGTGAGTGCATGTGAGAGGAGTGATGTCCATTGTGACTTCTAAACAAGCCAAAGAGTTAACGGAGGTATGAAGGGCAAAAGGAACAACATAAACAAAGGTGGAAAGCCAAGACAGAGCTTGGTACTTCCAGGGGAGAGGCAAGGCAAGGCATTGGTTCTGTGGTCAGACTG
The DNA here is from genome assembly GCA_963924515.1 of Vespertilio murinus. NCBI lineage: Eukaryota > Metazoa > Chordata > Mammalia > Chiroptera > Vespertilionidae > Vespertilio > Vespertilio murinus. The sequence continues at coordinate 106,910,396 of OZ004706.1, read as the reverse complement.
TGTGGGTTCAAATCTTAGACTAGCACTTACTAGTACTGGCTATAGGGAGTTACCTAGGCAAGTTACTTACGCCCTCTGGGTCTACCTCCTAGAGTTGTCATTAGGGCTAAATGAGGTAACCCATATACAATCCTTAGCACTGGGTTTGACTTGTGGTACAAAGCAGGTTCAGTGAATATTAGCTTTAAAAATGAGAAAAGTCGGTAGGTATGATCGGAACCTCGAGGGCAAAGTGTAGTTACCAGAGATGAGACCAGAGGACTGTCTATAACCACATCGTCTGAGAGATGAATTTCATCCTGGAGCCTAAGGGATTTTAGGCAGGAAACCAACATATTCAGATCAGTTTCTGCCTCAAGAGCTCAATTTGACAGCAGAGTGACATGGTCAGAAGGAGCTTGGCCTTCTTTCTAAATGAATCCTGGCTTTTCACACAGAAGCATTATTCCACACATTGCACACCCTGGATAAATAGATTTTGTAAATTGTAATGGTGAAACTGGGTGAACTGAATAATATAAACAGGTTACCTTCCTGGTAATGACAATTCACAACTGCCTTGTCTTTGTCTAAAAGGAAAGCTTATTACAGCAAAACCTTGATATAAAAACTAATTCGAGTGAGGGGGGTGTCCATTAAAACCAAAAGTCCGCTATATAATAAAGTAGGTTTTTTAAATTTGTATGCTAAAAATTAACAAATTAATTAGTTTACCTGTTTTTACTTATGTAGACACTGGTTTGGCTCAGTGGATAGAGTGAAAGGTCCCAGGTTTGATTCAGGTCAAGGGCATATACCTTGGATGCAGGCACATCCCCAGTAGGAGGTGCGCAGGAGGCAGCTGATTGATGTTTCTCTTCCATCGATGTTTCTAACGCTCTATCCCTCTCTTTTCCTCTCTTTAAAAAATCAATAAAATAAATATTTTTATAAAAATAAAATTAAGTACACATGAAAAGTTTAATTTCACAGAAAAGTTTTCTGTGTGTATTACTGTAATTTTAACTTTATAGGAGCAGGTGGGCATCCTGCAGCGCAGGAGGCCTGGCCTTCCAGACGCCGTGAGGGCTGAGGAAGAGGCGCGGGGAGGGTGACATGAGAAAAGGCACAAAGACTCCCACAGCCTCCAGGAAAGACAACCCAGCACTTCTCTCCACTGCCCCTTTCCGCTGCCACCCGGGAAGGGGAAGGGAAGCCCTGCCTTGGCCACTTCGATGCCAAAATGGAAGAAGCAAACTCAGTGGCAGCTGCTGCCCCAGGATCAAGGGGATTGATGATTCCACCACTGCCGGGTCTCTCACCTCCTACATGGAGCAGAGGCCAAATTTGGGGAGGCTTGGGCCCCAGATCGCGCACATAAGGTCGCCATTGGTGGGGGGTCAAGGCTGAGCCTCCTTTTCCTGGGCCAGACACATCCTTGAAGGCTCAAAGGCTAGTCTCTTGTCAAGAATACCTGCCCCCCAAGGATGAATCCCAGGTTATGAAAAACATTTAACCACCCAGTCTGCTGACACTTTGCCAAAAAAGGCCACTGTCAACATGAGGACTCCTGTGCCTTCTACCTGCCAGGCGTCAGCGGACCTCCCCGGTAAGACTGAGCCCGCCCAGCGGAGCTGGAGGGAGCCCTGGTGACCTGGCCATGTGTTCCCCATGGCAGGAACTGTGAGGCCGCTCCACCCACCGCCCTCCCTCAGTAACCCCACCCCAGCCCACCACCTCCCCCGTTTGGGGTTCAGAGTTGCATATCATCACTGGGGTGAGGTGTGAACTCTTTCTGCTGATCCGGCCTCCAGAGACCCGCCTTCAGGACCCCATCTTTGCTCCCTCAGCTGCCCCCTGAGTCCTCTCCCCCTTCGCCACTGCCTGCTGAGCAGGAGAGGTTTCTGGCAGCTTCCTGTGCACGGTCCACCCAGCCCCCGGCACTGCCCTCCTGCTCTGAGGAGCTCCCGGGTTGACTGGCCTGGGGTCAGGTTTGGATGACTGGGACAAAGGCCGCTCTCCCTGCCCTCGGATTTCGTAGTTTCGCCGCCAGCAGCATGGCCCCCACTGCTGTGGCCTGTGGTGGCTGTGCGTGGTGAACGCGCATCCCCTCGGGGCCCTTCTCGGTGCCGGGCATTCCTGCGCTTCCCCACTGGAGCATTTCTGCCAAAACGAGGGAGGCTCTCGGTGCCCTCCGGGCTCTCCCCACCCCAGCACAGGAGCAAGGGAACTTCGATGAGACTGCCCTGGCCTCCCCTGCTTCTGGTGTGGCTCCTCTGGGTTTGATGGGCCCATGAGATGTGCTCGAAGCCCCTGGCGGGCCTCCCCTTCTTCCTCGACAGCCCGTTTCCCTTAGGCTCCGTCACTGAGGCCACAGGCCTCCTTTTGAATTCTGTGACTCTCCACCCAGACATCCTGCCCGGCTCCCGACCTCCACACCTGCGCTCTGCCGCTGGTTGTTTTCTGTGAAAACCGCAATGAGCAGACTCAGTCTGGAGCTGGCCCTGAGGACATGGGTCAGGAGTAGTGCGGGCAAGAGAGAGGGTGAGAGCAGTTGGAGAATTGAAAATGATTTTTTTTTCTTTTGAACGTTTTTTGTGTTAGTAATAAATGCAGTGGAAACAAAAACAATTTACACTGAGTAGGTCCAGTAAATGCTTGCATTCACCTTTCAGCACTAGGAAACTCATGCGTGGGGCTGGGGCTGGGGCTGGGGCTGGGGCTTGGCTTGGGGAGTGGCCCAGCACAGCTAAAACCTCTGCAGAAAGCCATAGCAGGTGACCGCAGAACCAATTCCCCGGCGCTGCGCAGTGTCACCACGTGATAATCATTCACTGAACATTGTTATGAGTGGTAACTACTGCAATTAAATATGTAGACTATAGTTGTGAATATGTAATATTTATTTATGTCTGCGAAATATCTAATGTTTTTCCAATATATGGCCTATTCTCTAAAATTTGTTAAAAATAGCAGTGAAGCCAAAATCGGTTTGGCTCAGTGGATAGAGCGTTAGCCTGCGGACTGAAAGGTCCCCAGTTCGATTCCGGTCAAGGGGTTGCAAGCAACATCCCCAGTAGGACATGTGCAAGAGGCAGCTGATCAATGATTCTCTCTCATAGATGTTTCTAACTCTCTATCCCTCTCCTTTCCTCTCTGTAAAAAGATCAATAAAATATATATATTAAAAAAAATAGCAGTGAAGCCCAGCCTACCAGAGTGGTTCAGTGTTTGATCTTCAACCTACGAACCAGGAGGTCTCAGTCCAATTCCCAGTTAGGACACATGCCCAGGTTTCAGGCTCGACCCCCAGTGTGCAGTGTGCAGGTGGCTGCCAACCAATGATTCTCTGTCATCATTGATGTTTCTCTCTCTCCCTCTCCTTTCCTCTTTGAAATCAATAAAAATATTTTTTAAAAATAACCGTAAATTAATAATAAAAATAACCTGTTAATTTAATTATAGGCAAATCTTGGTTAAATTCATTTTTAAATTAACAGGGTGTTAATTTTTATATATGACGTATGGGCCAGAAGTTTTGTCCATTAAATCCGAAGTTTTGTTTATTAAATTGAGGTCCAAAAAATGGAGGGTTTGCTGTATTTCTTTTGTCGTTATTATCCTATTGCAGCCTAAATTCCCACTTCCTGACTTGCTAAGAAAAATGTCCATGGTCAGAGGACCAAGAGTAGCATTTCCATCTGAATGAGATTAAACCGACAGAGGGCTCCCTCATCGCAGAGCTAAATTCACTGAAGCTTTTCTCAAGATGAAACCTGACTTGCGGTTGTCTGATTGATCCATGCAAGCATATCAGAAAAATGCTCAGGCCTTTGCCCATTGTTTACATCCTTCAGAACACCCCAGTCTAAAGACCAGAGGGCTGGGGCGGCGGGGCGGGGGGGGGGGGGGGGGGGGAGTCTCTGAAACATCGCCACCTGGTGTTCAGCCTGTCATGTAGTGATTTTCCTTCCTTCAGAAAGGGTGAGTACCAAAAATATTGTGACTCCTTTCCTTTAATAAAGAATGCCAAATAAGGGCTGCACACTTTCTTATAAAATATCTCCACAACTGCACTACGGGAAATAAATAACATATGCAAATCTTTGTAGAAAGGTGAGTTGACTTTACTTCTCAAATAAAATCACCATGGATCATGATTTAATGGAGTTTCTCCATGGGCAGTGAGTATACCCAAATTCACCAAATATTGAATGTTTCCCAGGAAAGATAATAAAAAGCAGTAGAATATAATTTCTGTTTTCTGGAAAAGTAACCAGTTAGGTCTACAGAGCCTCAGCTATCAAGGCATATGCGTCCCTTGGTCTTTGCATTATGCATTTTATAATAATGGTGATCAGGCACTGAAGAAGAAAATTACATGAAACACACCAGGAGACACACACAAGCTGGGAATTCTCTGCCTCTGGAAAGGGTACCCATCCATCATGGGTTCACTTCTGATCTCCCAGGCCGCTCCTATCTGAAAGTCTAACTTTTTATGGAAATTCACAGTTAAGTCTCAATTACTGGAGATTGGGTCCTGTCCCCTCATTAACGGGCAATCTCCTGTTGTGTCACATGCATGGCTAACGTCTCATTCTAGCTTCTCCATCACTTCTCTGTAGCTACTTTAAATTAGTGTTTTCCCATGGCATAGCAAGAAAGAGCAAAACCTCTTCTGAATTCCTCACCCCCAAAAACATTCCAGAGCCGGGCGGCAGAGCTCCCCGGGACTCTAATTGCCTCTGGCATAACAGAGCACTGCAGTGTGGCCGCTCAGAGGTGGGGAACATGAAAATCAGACAGATTCCATTGATTCCAACATCGCTTAGTCATGAGCTTACCAAACCTTTCAATGATTTCTGCCTTTGAAAATCAGAAATTGTTCATTCACAAATTAGGGCAAGCTTCATGGTTATTGTTATAGTTCCTCAATGTCAACTACTAAACTTGGAAAACACCAGGAGTGTGCACATATAGATTTATCCTATTCCCAAGTGCCTGATGACTCACTATGCACTGCCACTGTGCTGACATTAACTATGCGCATGTACTAGGATCACTTCTTGTACCAGATTAGAAGATGTGGGAGGGCGGAGAAAACATCTATTGCCTCTTTGGGGAACAAGCTGGAAAATAGAATCATGGTTACACAAATTCACACACACACTCTCTGCATACGCCACAGACCAGCATTGTGCCTTTCCTATTTATTACATTTCTTTTTTTAATACATATATATATTATTGATCTCAGAGATAGAAAGATCAATGATGAAAGAGAATCATGGATCGGCTGCCTCTTGCACACCTCCCAGGCCCACCACCTGGGCATGTGCCCTGACCAGGAATTGAACTGTGACCTCTTGGTTCTTGGGTTGACGATCAACCACTGAGCCACACCAGCCTGACCTTATTATATTTCTTAACTCTTAAAAGTAAAAACAAAAAATATATTCAATGACTAAATGATAAAAGCAAGATACAAAACTGTCAATACAGATTATTCCCAATATTGTCCAATATAGCCACATAGAGGCCTGATGCATGAAAAGGAGATACTTACTGTGTTTCCCCGAAAAAAAGACATCCTCCGAAAATAAGACCTACTCACATGTTTCCTTCTGAGTGAAATATAAAGCATCCCCCAAAAATAAGGTCCCCAGGATTCACAGTTTGTCTGGTTTGTGTTGACAACTACCGTACTACTGTACCGTATGCAGGTAATAAATTTCCTTTATTTTCATTTAACAATAAATGTGTACCATATTCTTCTTCATGGGAAAATAAGACATCCCCTGAAAATAAGACCTAGCACATCTTTGGGAGCAAAAATATAAGACACTGTCTTATTTTCGGGGGAAACAGGGTAGAAGACATGAAAATGTTAACGATAGTTATTCTAAGTGGTAGAATTTTTCTTTATTCACAAAATCTGATCACACGATGAAGAAGGAACTAGGAATGGGTGGCGGCAGGGGGTGGGACCCATGGCCAGCAGCCAGGGAAGATGGCCCTGATCACAGACCAGGCCTAGGACCATACTTGTGCATGAATTTTGTGCACTGGGCCTCTAGTTTCTGTAGATAAAAATGATTCCTTTATATCATCTAATACCCAGGACATATTTAAATTTTCCTAATTGTTTCAAAAATATCTTTTTCAGTTGGTTTGTTGGAAATAGAATCTAAACAAGGTTCATGCATTGCATTTTTATTAAATCTATTTTAACATAACAGTTTCCCTTGCCCATTTTTTATTCCTGCCAATTATTTATGGAAAGAAGTGAACTATTTGTCCATAAAATTCTTTTCATTTTTATAACTGTGTAGTACACCATTGCAAGTATGTACCATAGCTCTTTAACTAGTCCTTTATTTATTGACATTTGTATTCTCTCCATTTGTACTTATAGTTTAGTGCTGCAATGAAAAGTCATGTGTGTGTGTGTGTGTGTGTGTGTGTGTGTGTGTGTGTGTAATGTCATATTTGTGCCAGTAAATCTGTAAAATGGATATCTATAAGTGGAATGGAGGTAAATGCATATGGACTATTGCTAGATTTTATCAAATCCCTTCCACAAGGGTTATACTATTTTACATTCCCACCAACAATGTAAAATATGTTTCCCCAGAGTCCTGTCAACAAAGTTGTCAAACATTTGTTTGTTTGTTTTTTGTGGGGTTTTTTGTTTTGTTTTGGTTTTTTGCCAGTTTAACATCTCTTGAGTTTTTATTTCAGCCATCTCAAGGAGTGGCTGTTTGCTCCTCCACATCAGAGGTGTCCTCTTCATTCATCGTTGCCACTTGGAAGCCAGAGTCGCTGAATCCCAGCTCTGAACCCCATCCATGCATTCCCATCACCTACTGACCCACTGCACACCCAGGTCTCTCCCCCTCACATCTCTATGAGTTTTACTTCTCTCAACATAGTTTTCCCTTGCATTTCCTTTATTTTGAATGAGGCTCAACCTTTTCCCTTATGATTATAAGCAATTTGCAATTCTTTTCCTATAGTCTGTTTATTCATCTCTTATCCATTGTGTTTTTTAATCAGCCTATCTATTTTCAAAGGATGAATCATCTGAGGGAGAATTTCATGAGAACAAAGCAAAGAGAGCACAGATAGTAATCTGACTGCTAAAAATAACTTTTTTTCATGTATTTAAACAAGAATATTTTCTGCTATTCTCAGTATTCACATCTTTAGTTGGAAATAAAAGCAACTTTGAGCAGACAAAGCAGTAGAGGGTAGTGATGCTGATTCTTTTAAATGAACAAGAATATTTTCCAGATTGGTGAGATTTTCAAGATACACTGGAATAATCTATGGATAGTATTTCCTTAGGTTTAGTGTATATGGCTACTAGTTCATTAAAACATATTTTCTTATGAAGTATTTATTTAATTACAGTAAATTTCAAATGTTTAATTTTTTAATCTCCTATTAATAAAAATATAAAAGTTATATGCTAGCTGCTAGGTCAATTAGTTTTAGCAATATTTAACTCTCTCTTTTTATAAAATAAATTGGAAAAGTTTGATTACAGTGTTCAAAAAGCACTATAGTTGTTTCTGACTATTATGCTAAATTCTAATATAATAATTCTCCAAGACAGAAAACCAGGGTTTCTATGTGCTCCCTCACTCCACTATGGGAGGAATACTATGTCTTTACCAAAAACTGGCTTCAACAATAAAATAACTTAAGTCACAGACTGCATTTCAGTATTACAAATTTTTTAAATAGCATATTGGTTTTACTTTATTTTTATAACCTACTATCCAATCAGGGTTTTATCAAAGAAGCAGAACAAACCACTAAGCTGGGACTTGTTACAGGAATTAGACCTCATGCAACTGTGGGAGTTAAGTGATAGGGCCCTCAATAGATTAGATCATGCCAGGGATCATACCTGGCCAGGTTGGACAGGGACTTCTGCTTTGCCTGCTTCACTAAATTCAAATGCTTCTGAGACATCCTCACAGGCACACACAGAAGGAATGTTTCCCAGCTATGGGGGCATCCCTTAGCCTGTCAAGTTGACACATAAAATTAACCATCCACACTAAGGCGCTGATCTTCCTGACTGATACTGAGCAGGCAGTTATGAAGGGAAGATGGATGTAAAGTGTGTGTGAAGAGGGGAGAGGAGGGAGGAAGGCAGCAAGAACAAGCTGGAACCCACAAGCACCAGTGGAGCCCACAGAGGCAGACTGAAACCTATATCAGTTTTTGTTACCTCTGACTTGAAAGTGTCCTTCAGAAACCAGGGTCTTTCATCATGTAGCTAAATACAGATCCTTGCCCAGGAGTCAGAAGACTTAAAGTAGACCCACCTGCTGCCTCTTGCAGACAAGGTGAGCCAGCAGATAACAATGTATGAGCTGCTTCACTTCCACCCTCCAAACCCACCAAGAATCTCCTACAAGTTGAACCCTAACAGGAAACATAGGAAAGGAAATTCTGAGTAATGCATTTCAGACTAGCCAATTTGACACGTTTCAAAGCCACAATACTACCCCTTATCAACTTGATTACACCAAGGTTACAAGTTTGATCCCCAGTCAGGGCACATACAAGAATCAACCAATGAATGCATAAATAAGTAGTACAGCAAGTAGATTCTCTCTAAAAAAATTAATTAAAATATTTGGTTCTCACCGAAACCGGTTTGACTCAGTGGTAGAGCGTCGGTCTGTGGGCTGAAAGGTCCTGGGTTCGATTCCGGTCAAGGGCATGTACATTGGTTGCGGGCACATCCCCGGTGTGGGGTGTGCAGGAGGCGGCTGGTCGATGTTTCTCTCTCATCGACATTTCTAGCTCTCTGTCTCTCTCCCTTCCTCTCTGTAAAATATCAATAAAATATATATTTTTTAAAATATTTGGTTCTATATTTAAAAATAAGAAATACCCATAAGTATTGTATTTGCAACTGGGCATGTGTATATACCGTATTTGCTGGCGTATAAGACGATTTTTTGGCCCTGAAAAATATGCCTCCAAGTGGGGGGTAGTCTTATACGGCGAGTATATAACAAACTCTGTATTTTGAGTGGAAATGTTAGGGGGTCGTCTTATATGCCCAGTCTCTTATACGCCGGCAAATACGGTATTTTTCAGGGCCAAAAAATCTTCTTATACGCCGGCAAATACGGTAGTTCTTACCTTTCATATTCCTGTTACCCTCATCAAACATCTCAGATAATCATGATTCCTTGCCAGGTAGAGTGGACAAATCAATTCTATCAAGTTCATGTGATTTAAACAACAACCTCATGACTTTCATAATCTATCTTATAAGTTATTTCTCAGCAGTTGTTATAATATCCCTTGAAATATCAAAGTTCAAAGACTTGAATGATGCTGCTGTAGCAAGACTCCTTCCACAGTTATTTAATTATATACAGGCATAGCTCACTTTATTGTGCTTCACAGATGTTGTATTTTTTACAAATTGAAGGCAAGACCTTTTACCAGCAAAAAGATTATGAAATGCTTTATTGGGATAATCACTTCATAGTGGTAGTCTGGAACCAAGTCCACAATATCACTGAGGTATTCCTGTACATAAATAAATATTCTCACTTTTTATAAAAATAAAATTGAGGAAGTAATTGATGCTAACCCTTGTCTCATTCTAAAAATAAATAATATTCATCCAGATATAGTAGATGTTTTTTTAAATCATATTATGTTTATTTCTAATACAAGTTTAATTTTTCTTTAGTACATGTTTATCAAACTTTATAATACACTTATATTATTTTGATCAAGTGTATGCAAAAAAATAACTATAATGATAACCCAATTTAAATAAGGTTTTAACACAGTAATAGGAAATAAAATGAATTATCAAATGGATTTACATGTATATATTTGTAATAGAAAATACAATAGGGCAATCAATAATACTAAAGTATAAAAATATGCTACCACCCTAACTAGTTTGGCTCAGTGGATAGAGCATTGGCCTGTGGACTGAAAGGTCCGAGGTTCAATTCCTGTCAAGGGCATGTACCTTGGTTGCAGACACATCCCCAATGGGGGGTGTGCAGGAAACACCTGATCGTTGTTTCTCTCTCATTGATGTTTCTAACTCTCTATCCTTTTCCCTTCCTCTCTGTAAAAAATATATTTTTTAAAAATGCTACCATAATCAACAAGGAAACAGCAATCGCCAAAGAATCACTAGATCAGATGGAACTAACTGACATCTTTAGAACATTTCACCCCAACGCTATGAAATATACATTCTTCTCAAGTGCACATGGCACATTTGCCAAGATAGACTACATGTTAGGACACAGGCTAAGTTTCTACAAATTCAAGAAGACTGAAATCATATCAAGCATCTTCTCAGACCACAATAGCATGAAATTAGAAATCATCTACAATAAAAAACACTCAAAAACAATCAAACACATGGAAGCTAAATAGTACACTATTAAACAATGAATGAGTTATCAAAGAAGAAATTTTAAAAATCCTGGAGACAAATGACAATGAAAACACAACAATCCAAAATCAATGGGGCACATTAAAAGCAGTCCTGAGAGGGAAATTCATAGCACTACAGGCCTACCTCAAAAAACAAAACAAAAAAACTTTTAATAAGTTATCTAACCCTATCCTATCTAATAAAAGAGTAATATGAAAATTAACCATCACTCCAACACACAAGATGGCTCCCCCCATGTGGTCAATTATGGCTGGCCCATGTGAACACAAGATGGCCACTACAAGATGGCCAGCAGAGGAAGGCAGATGGAGGAAACCTAGGACTGGAGGGGAGGGCAGTTGGGGGAAACCAGGCCTGTAAGAGAAGGCAGTTAGGGGAGACCAGACCAGCAAAGAAGGGCAATTAGGGGCAATCGGGCTGTCAGGGGAGCAGTTAGGTATCGATCAGGCTGGCAGGGGAGTGGTTAGGGGGTGATCAGGCTGGCAGGCAGAAGCAGTTAGGGACAATAACCAGGCAGGTAAGCGGTTGGGAGCCAGCAGTCCTGCATTGTGAAAGGAATGTCCTCTCCTAAACGGGCAGTCAGATATCCCTTGAGGGGTCCCAGATTGGAGAGGATGCAGGGTAGGCTGAACAACACACCCCCATGCATAAATTTTGTGCGCTGGGCCTCTAGTAACTTAAATAATTAGAAATAGAGCAACAATGAAAGCTCAGAGTAAGAAGAGGAAGGAAATAATAAAGATCAGAGTGGAAATAAATGACATAGAGACCAACTCTTGTTCAACATAGTACTGGATGTGCTAGCCACAGCAATAAGACAAGAAGAAATAAAAGGCATCCAAATTAGAAAAAAAGAAGTAAAATTTGAAAAATAATTTTTAAAAAGCCATTGATTCCTGGCTGCTAATTTTGTACCCTGCTACATTGCCAAATTCACTTATTAAGTCTAGTAGTTTTCTGATGGAATCTTGGGCAGTTTTACTTCTTCTTTTCCAATTTTGATGCCTTTTATTTCTTCTTCTTATCTTATTGCTATGGCTAGCACTTCCAGGACTATGTTGAATAGGACTGGTGAGAGTGGGCATCCTGTCTTGTTCCTATTCTTAGAGGAAATGGTTTTAGTTTTTGCCCATTGAGTATGATGTTGGTTGTAGGTTTATCATATAACGCTCTTGTTATATTGAGGTATGATTGCTCTATTTCCACTTTGCTGAAAATTTTTATCAAGAAAGGGTATTGGATTATGTGAAATGCTTTTTCTGCATCAATTGATATGATTATGTGATTTTTATCCCTCAATTTGTTTATGTGATATATCACGTTTGTTGATTTGTAGATATTATACCATCCTTGCATCCCCGGAATAAGGCCCACTTTTTTTCCCAATTTTTTTTATTAAGGTATTATATGTGTACATATCTTACCATTCCCCCCCCCCACCTCCCATTCATGCCCTCCCTCCGCAGAGTTCTGTGTTCGTTGGTTGTACTTATATTCATGCATAGCAGTCCTTCGGTTGTTCTTTTATCTCCCCCCAGGTCTCCTTCCCCTCCCTGCTGTCATTTGACAATCTGCTTGTTTTATGGTGACTTTCTCAGGATCACATGAATAGAATCCGCTCCTCATTTGGCAGTCTGCTTGTTTTATGGTGACTATCTCAGGACCACACAAATAGAGTCCACTCCTCCTCTGGTTCTCACCGCCCCTCCCCCTGGGTCCCACTGCTTCCCCTGGGACACACGGCTCTCCCTGTGCACACGGCCCCCTGAGACATATGGCTCACCCAGGGCACACGGCCCCTCTGGGGCACTGGGGTCGCATATTGGAGGGGCCACGCTAACTCCTTGCTAGCAAGGTGGGCAGGCTGGGATGGTTGCAGGCGGGCTGAGATGGCTGCAGGCGGGTAGACCGCCCTCAAAGGTGTCTCGTTCGGTGCGGAAGTGGAGTAGCTGCGGACATGGAGGCTAAGTTCTGAAGCCACACTCTCCCTGAGCCCGGGGCGTAGTGAGCTCTGTTCTCAGTGGATTTCCTTTATTCGCGGCGGCAGCGGTGGCGGGTGGCGTTGGCCGGTGTGGCAGCGACAGTCGCTCCTGTGATTCAATTTCCACTGTAGTTTTAAAGTTCACGTGGCGGCAGTGGCGGGATCTTCGGCTCGGCCATGAGGCGGAAGGTGCCGTGACGGCTCCTCACCAGCATGGCGGGTGTGCTGGGAAGGTTGTGGGTGGGCTGAGATGGCTGCGGGAGGAGAGTCCACCCTCAATGGTGTCTCCTTTGGTGCGGAAGCGGAGCTGCTGTGGACGCAGAGGCTAAGTTCTGAAGCCACACTCTCTCTGAGCCCGGGGCATAGTGAGCTCTGTTCTCAGTGGATTTCCTTTTTTCGCGGTAGCCGTGGCGGGTGGCATTGGCCGGTGCGGCAGCAACGGTAGCTCCTGTGTCTCAATTTCCCCTGTAGTATTAAAATCCACATGGCGGTAGTGGCGGAAGCTTTGGAGCCGGCTGCTGTTGGCGGCAGCGGAAAGCCTCGCCGGGGTGCAAATGGAAGGCGCTGCACCAGCTCCCCACCAGCATGGTGTGCGGAGGCCGGGCCAAGTCGGCCACGGGCTGGGAGACACCGCGCCATCTCTTTGCCATCACAGCGCACGGAGACTGGGCCGAGCCGGCTGCGGGAGGCAGCGGCAAAGCAAGGACTCGCCCAGGGTCGCAAATGGAAGGCACCATGCCAGCTTCCCACCAGTAAGGTGCTTGCAGAGACCTGGCCGAGCCGGCTGCAGGCCGGGAGACACCGCGCCAGCTCCTCGGGATGGTTGTGGGCAGGCGCCGAAGTCGCGGCGAAGGTCCCATATCAGCTCCCTGGTTCCCACGGCTGCCGGAGGGCTGGCCCAGTCCCTGGGCCCCGGGGCGGAGCGAGGTCTGGCTTCCCTCATTCCCGGCGGCAGCAGCTCCGACAGGTCTGGTTTCGCCGTAGTTTTAAACTCCACATGGCAGTAGCGGCGTTCTGCTTTGTGTCTAGTTGTAGCCTTTCCATTTCGCCAGCTTTCCTGTGGGTCTGGTGCGATCCCTTTCGATTTTAGCTGGTTTTTTTTTCCAAATTGTTGATGAGGTGGCAGCTTAGGAGACTTCCTAGGCCACCATCTTGTTTCAGTCTCCTCTAAGTCCCACTTGGTCATGGTGTATGATCTTTCTAATGTAATGCTGTATCTGATTTTCTAGAATTTCATTGATGATTTTAGCATCTATGTTCATCATGCAGTGCAGATTCAAGGTTAAATACTAACAGTCTAGGTCCTGGTACCCTCTAGCTGGCTATGCACAGGTTGTGCCAAGCTCAGGCCTAGGGAAATATGGAGATAAACAAGTGAGGAAGGCCTGAAAATTGTGATTTGTTGTTATCTCAGTATAAACTGACAAGGCAAACCATCTATTTAAAAAGGAAAAAAGACAATGTCTAGTGACACTATGATGCCAAATCAGGCCCATCACCTGTGCCAGCTGCAATAACTGGCCATGGCTGCCTGGAGCACAGTGCTGAACTTCGTAAGGCTGTGTGTGGATTCAGCAAGAAGGAGCACTAGGGAGAATTAACAATGCCGGTCACAGGTGGAGTGGGGAGGGGCCCTGGCATGCAATATACTGCTGCATGGGTAGGGAGACAGTTCTCCAGAGAAAGCTGTGTCTTACCAGATACCAAAAGTCATAAACTGGATGGCCTACAGAAGCCAGGCAGGTGCCATGAAAGAAAAGGTAGGCAGGAGGGGCCTGTGCCAGAATATGTAGAGAATATTTTTAATGGCAAGTAATTGAGAAACCAAAGTCAACTGGCTAGAAAATATGGAACTGTATTGTTTCACCTAATGAGATTCTGAGAGGCAATGTGAGTAAAAATTCAATCTTTAATCCCCAGTCTTCCCTTGGCTTATCCCTCCTCTGTGTGGATTCCCATCACAGTCATTATACCTCCCCTGCCAGTGGCAAGTTCAGGACCCTCAGGCTTTACCTGCCAGTAGCTGGCACTCCCACAGCTGGCCCAGGGGTGGGGGGGCATATGACCCAAATGGTCTAATCTGGCTGCAGGTAATACCTTATTTCATGCTTGAGGAAGAGGTTTTCTTCTCCTTGTCAAGGATGTGAACAAGAAAGTCTATTGTTTAGTCAATGATAATCATCATCTTGCTGCCATGAGGGAATGTCAGCTTTAGAACACTCCACAGAGAAGAAGGGAAAGTCAAAGAAAGAGTGGGAAGTAGAGCCAGAACGCTCACTGTAACACATTTCCTTGCCTCTTGAAGTCTGACATGATATCACTGGGCTAAAATCAAGGTGTCAACAGGGTTGCGTTCCTTCTGGAGGCTCAGGAGAATCCATATTCTTTCCTTTTCTAGATTCTAGAGGTTTTCTGCATTCCTTGGCTCCACTGATCCTCCTCCATCCTCAAAGCCTGCAATGTTGCACCTATCTGGACACTCCTCCACAGACACATCTCCTGTGACAATAGCCAGAAAAGCATTTCTGCCTTTAAAAGACCCATGTGATTAGGCGGGACCCACCCCAACAATGGATAATCTCCATATCTTAACTGAATCACATCTAAAAAGTCATGTAAAATAATAAAATCAGAGATTCCAGGAACTAGATGTGCACAGCTTTGGGAGGACGTTATTCTACCAACCATACCACCTTATAATTTCTCAGGCCCAGATTCACACTTTGTGGTTGTATATTTCCAAACTGTAGAGAGAGGTTAAGAATGTCAGGGAAGCCTGGCTGGTGTGACTCAGTAGTTGAAGATCGACCCAGGAACGAAAAGGTTACCAATTTGATTCCCAGTTAGGACACATGCTCTGGTTTTGTGCTTAATCCCCAGTGGGGAGCGTGCACGAAGCAGCTGATCAATGATGTTTCTCTCTCATCAATGTTTCTACCTAAAAATCTATAAAAACATATATATATTTAAAAAGAATGTCATGGAAAAAGAAGCATTTTCCAGAAAATAGAAAGAAAAACTTAAGTGGATACAGCAATGTGTTCCATTTGATGGATAGCACTCTCTCCCTGGATTAAATGACAAACTATTCACAAGGGTCTACAGGTTAACTGAAACCAAAAGAAGACTAAGAAAAGCCCAAATTAAACTGCATAGGTTCCATGACTTCTTTGGAGAGCTTGCAGTGTGAAAGGGAGGTCACAGGTGAGATTATATTTCTTTTTTTTTTTTTTTTTATTAAGGTATTATCTGTATACATAGCTTATCATTGCCCCCCGAGATTATATTTCTTATAACGCCAAGGACACAATAACTTTATGTCAAGCTGGAAATGAAATAAAATGATGGCTTTTGAAAATTGTCAGATCAAGGAGACTATCCTGACTGGACATTGAGAAAATATATGTCTTCATTCACCTCCTCAATCCTTTTAACTCTGGGGACTGCCATAAAAAAGCTAACCTAGCCATGGAAATTAATGCTCATCAAAAAGAATGTGTCTGCCTGGGATGAACAGCAGAGGTTCCGGGTAAGAGCTCTTGTTCTCTTAGCTTGGCTACTCAATAGAGAAAGAAGGAGAAGGGTGAAAAAAATCAAACAGAATAAGCAATGAGGAATTCTTCCAGCTACATTTTTTTAAAATAGCAAACTGTGCAGAGATTGAACATAGGAAACTGGCTCATCATATCGGCATTCTAGCTGAACAATAAACCAGTTGTTAAGACTTTGTTCAATGCCGTGTCCCCTAAAGAGGCCGGGTGTCCTGGGTGAGCCGTGTGTCCCAGGGGGCCATGTGCCCCGGGTGAGCCATGTCCCCCAAAGGGTCAGGGTGTCCCGGGTGAGCCCTATGTCCCAGGGGGCCATGTGCCCCGGGTGAGCCGTGTGTCCCAGGAGGCCGTGTGCCCCAGGTGAGCTGTGTGTCCCAGGGGGCCCTGTTCCCCAGGTGAGCCGTGTGTCCCAGGGGAAGCAGTGGGACCCAGGGGGAGGGGCGGTGAGAACCAGAGGAGGAGCGGACTCTGTTCGTGTGGTCCTGAGATAGTCACCATAAAACAAGCAGACTGCCAAATGAGGAGCGGATTCTATTCATGTGATCCTGAGATAGTCACCATAAACAAGCAGATTGTCAAATGACAGCAGGGAGGGGAAGGAGACCTGGGGGGAGATAAGAGAACAACCGAAGGACTGCTATGCATGAATACAACCAACGAACACAGAACTCTGCGGAGGGAGGGCATGAATGGGAGGTGGGGAGGGAGGGCAATGGTAAGATATGTACACATATAATACCTTAATAAAATATAAAAGACTTTGCTCAATGGCTTTAATGTCTTAGGATCAACCCTGATCCAATTTTTAATACTAAAAGTATTTATGGGAATCTTATTTTAAAAATACATTAAAGGGAAAAATCATAATACCCCATGCAAACACACACACACACTCACATACATCCCTCCTCTTATGCTATCCCCCCAAGTGTCAAAAGCCTAGTAGGTACATTCCCAAACCTTTCATCCTGCTTGTGTGTAAATATATATTCCTACATAGAGAGTTTTCTTCTAACAAAAGCTGAATATACTACGTTCAAGACTCCACAATTTCATTTTTTACTCAATGTTCTTATCTTTTAGAGAAATACTGAAACTGAAATTATGAATATACCAAATTATATTTAGAACAAATACTGATGGACATTCAATTTTGTTTTCTTTTGCCACTAAAAAAAAAAAAAAATGCACTCAAATATCCTTGACTATTTATTTTTATGTTCTAACAGTTTTCTTTTTAAATTATTTTTACAATATACAAGAGAAATCTATTACCAGGTTAGAGATACAAAACAATTAGCCATTTACATGCAATAAACATTAATATTTTAAGAAAAAAAATGATTTAAAATATAATAATATACTACTCAAGAATGCAAATAATCCTTTCCACTAATATTTACATGGTAAACTAAGATTGTTGTTAGAGTATTAAATTTGACAGTAAAATAGTAATCAAGTTTTCAGGTTAATTTAAATTGGTTAATAGAAATAAGTAAACATCAAAAAAAATTTAAGTGTACTGTTTAAAAAGCTGTTCCTAAAGTATTAACTAGAATTTCTATTGGTAGTGCATCTCATGGTAAAATTGCTTAACATGAAATGAATCTAAAGCAGTCTTATTTTTATACAAAAACTTAAAATTTAAAGTTATCAAGACTGCATTACAAAATATTTCAAAAGCATCCATAAAAAAAGGAGGGATAATAGGGTAATATCATGTAAGGAAAAATATCCTGTAAGTAAATTACATCTAGAAAATTTTTTACTGTAGAAAATTAATTTTCATTTGTAATGCTAACAGTAAGACACCATGAAAATCATACATCGTGTCAAAATAAGTCAAAGGAAAAATCGTTTGGGCAAAAATAAAAAGAATCCCAAGTCAATTTTATAGAAAATATTCCTTTTTAACTTTTGGTTGAGAATATGTTTGTATATTATCAAAAACTATTCCAAGATCATGGGGATTCCTGCAACAGAGAGGAGTTGTCAGGTCTGCTCCAACCACAAAGACAAGAGGAGAAACAGTCCAGAGATGAAAGACACTGACAACGCCTGGTCACGCTAGCAGTCAGCAGCTGTGCATTGCTGCAGATTACCCAGGACCAAACCAGAGAGGGTCAGACTTGCATTGCCACCATCTATCCATCATCCAGATATCATTGCTGACATGTACACATAAGAAACTATTTAACATTGAAACTGGGTCTCAGAACTATTAGTCATTGAAATTGGGACTCAAATGTTTTTTGTTATTATATGTTTATTTCTAGTCTGCAGTTGCAAGATTTTTCAAAGAAAAGAAATGGAGAAAACAGTTATAGAGATAAAGAACCATTGAACAGACTGTCAAACTATAGTGGGAAGGCAAGGGAGGTTGGGGGGGAGGGGGCTGTAAGAGATCAACCGAAGAACTTGTATGCATGCATATAAACATAGCCAATAGATACAAGACTGGGGCGGGCAGAGGCGGGCGGAGGGGGGGGGGGGGAGGGAAGAACTGGTGAAGGCATAAATGGGGGGGTAGGGAAGGCTGGGAGGAGATCAAGGGGGGAAAATGAGACACATCACTACTATTTGTAATGCTTTAAACAACAAAAATAAAATAAATAATTTTTTTAAAAACTCGATAAATAAATAAATAATATATCAGGTAATAAATATTATTACCAAAACTGTACTAATTATACAATTAAGAGGTAATATGCAAATTGACAATCATGCCCTCACAAAATGGCCGCCTATGACCAGGCTGAAGAGGGAGCAGTAAGGGGTGACCAGGCCAGCAGGAGGGGCAGTTGGGTACAACCTGGTCAGCAACAGGGGGCAGTTGGGGACAAGCAGGCCAGCAAGGGAGGGGGCAGTTAAGGGCAAATGAGCGATTAGGAGCCAGCGTTCCAGGATTGTGAGAGGGATATCCAACTGTTGATTGGGGATCTGGCCAATTAGACAGATCCCCAAACTGGCAGTTAGACAAACCCTGAAGGGTCCCGGATTGGAGAGGGTGCAGGCTGGGCTGAAGATAACCCCCACCCCATGCACAAATTTTGTGCACTGGACCCGTAGTCTATATTATAAAAGAAAGTGGCCATAACTCCATAACGCCATAACGATCAAATGACTGGTCATCAAGAGGTGCATTGATGGGTCTCATGGTGTGGTGGTTCTCATGGCATGAAGGGTCTCACAGCATGGTGTGTTTCTGGGTCCCACTGGCATGTAGCAGGTTTCTGGCTCTTGTGCAATTTCACATGCTGGGCCTCTAGTATAGTATAATATCAAAAAGTTGAGTGAGATCATGTGATATTTATCTTTCTTTGATGGGTTATTGTGCTTAGCATAGTGCTCTCCGGGTCCATCCATGCTGTTGCAAATGACAAGAGTGCCTTCTTTTTTCATACCTTTGTAGAATTCCATTGCATAGATGCACCATTATTTTTTAATTCACTCATCTGCTGATGGACACTTAAGCCATTTCCAAATCTTAGCTATTGTCAATTGTGCTGCTATTAACATAGGGGTGCATATATCCTTTCTGATTGGTGTTTCTAGTTTCATGGAATCTAATCCTAGAAGTGAGATCACTGGGTCAAATGGGAGTTCCATTTTTAGTTTATTGAGAAGACCCCATATTGTTCTCCACTGTGGTTGCACCAATCTTTATTCCCATCAGCAGTGCATAAGGGTTCCTTTTTCTCCACATCCTCACCAACACTTGTCATTTGTTGATTTGTTGATGATAGCCATTCTGATAGCTGTGAGAAGGTACCTCATTGTTGTTTTGATTTGCATCTCTGAGATGATTAGTGACTTTAAGCATGTTTTCATATGTCTCTTGGCCTTTTGTATGTCCTCTTTCCAAAAAAGTATCTATTTAGGTCTGTTACCCATTTTTTGATTGGGTTGTTCATCTTCCTTTTGTTAAGTTGTATGAGTTCCCTGTAAATGTTAAAGATTAAACCCTTATCAGATACAACATTGACAAGTATGTTCTCCCATGGATTGGGCTTTCTTGTTGTTGGTTGATGGATTCCTTTGCTATGTAGTCCCATTTGTTTATTTTCTCCTTAGTTTCCATTTTCCTAGGAGCTATATCAGTAAAGATATTGCCACAACATATGTCTGATATTTTGCTGTCTATGGCTTCTTCTAAGATTTTTATGGTTTCCCATCTTATGTTTAAGTTCTTTATCCATTTTTTTGTATAAGTTGGTGGTCTAGTTTCATTTTTTTGCATGTATCTGTCCAATTTTCCCAACACCATTTATTGAGGAGACTATCTTAACTCCATTGTATACTCTTGCCTCCTTTGTTAAATATTAACTGAGCATAATGGCTTGGGTCAATTTCTGGGTTCTCTGTTTTGTTCCATTGGTCTATATGTTTGTTCTTGTGCCAATACCAGGCAGTTTTGAGAACAGTGGCTTTGTAATATAGCTTGATAATTGGGTTGTGATCCTTCCAACTTGGTTCTTCTTTCTCAGGAGTGCTGCAGCTACTCGGGGTCTTTTTTTTTATTCCATATGAATTTTTGGAGAGTTTGTTCTAAGTCTATGAAATATGCTGTTGGTATCTTAGTGAGGACTGCATTGAATCTATAATTGCTTTGCATAGTATGGATATTTTAATGATATACCAATCCATGAACATGGTATATCCTTCCATTTGTTTGTCTTCCTCTATTTCTTTCTTCAATGTCCTATAGTTTTCCCTATATAGGTCTTTTACTGACTTATTTAAGTTTATTCCTAGTTATCTGAATATTTTGGTGCAATAGTAAATAGCATTGTTTTGTGTTTTTTTTTTGTTTTTTTAGTTATTCTTTCTGTAAGTTCATTATTGGTATATAAAAAAGCTTAGATTTCTGGGTGTTAATTTTGTATCCTGCTATATTGCCAAATTTATGTATTAAGTTTATTAGTTTTTTTATGGGTTCTTTGAGGTTTTCTATGTGCAACATCATGTCATCTGAGAATAATGACAGTTTTAGTTTTTCTTTTCCAATTTGTATGCCTTTTATTTCATCTTCTTGTCTGATAGATAGGGCTAGCACTTCCAGCACTATGGTGAACAGAAATGGTAAGAGTTGGCCTCCCTTCTTATTCCTGTTCTTAGGGAAAATGGTTTTAGTTTTTTCCCATTGAGTATGATGCTGGTTGTAGGTTTGTCATATATGGCCTTTATCATGTTGAGATATGCTCATTCTATTTCCACTTTGATGAGTGTTTTTATCAAAAATCGGTGTTAGATTTTGTCGACTGCTTTTTCTGTGTCTATTCATATGATCATGTGATTTTTGTCTTTCAATTTGTTTATGTGATATATCACGTTTATTGCTGTGAAAATATTGTACCAGCTTTGCATCCCTGGAATAAATAAATCCCACTTGATTGAAGTGTAAAGTTATATATTGTTGTTGTTGTTGGATGCAATTTGCTAATATTTTGCTGAGAATTTTTGCATCTATGATCATCAGGGATATTGGCCTATAATTCTTTTTCTTTGTACTGTTTTTCAAATTAGGGTAATGCTGGCCTCATACAAATAGTTTAGAAGTGTCCCTTCCTCTTCGATTTTTTTAAATAGTTTGAGGAATATAGTGTGAATATTTCTCTCTTCTCTGTGTCCAGCATGACTAGAGAGTGGTCTGGTTCCTGAGTAGGGGCTACTGGGGATTGAGAAAATGAAAGAGACAGACACAGAGATAGAAGGAAAAAGCTGGGGCTGGGTTGGACCACTGTCCTATGACAGGGACAGGGACCCAGAGCCAATATAGTATGTTTATTTTATACAGCAAAAAACAGGAAATTTTACTAAAAGTCAAGAAAAAGGAGATTATGTAAATTATTGGGTGGGCCCAAGTCATATTCATTCCTGATGCTTGGCTGGATTGAAATAACAAAACCAACCCCCTGGCACCTGGATTGAAGGTCAAGCTGACAACACTCCTGCCCTGGCAAAGCATATTTCCAGGATGTGGCTTTGCCAATGCCACTAGATTCAGCTGACAATAATTAAAGAAATACCCAGGCACTCTTTACATCTCACCATTTTTTGTTTTTAAGCTACTATAATAAAAGTAAAATTTAAATATCAAGAACAAAGCTCTGTTATTAAAACAACTGCAAACAACACCAATGCAAAAATCAAACTACAAAATGTTATTTCAAAACTTGAATGTCAAGAACAAAACTCTGGCAATTAAAATAATAACAAAAAAATGCCAATGCAACACAGCAATAAGAGAGAAATCAAACTACAGACATGTTTAACATTTTTAGCTACTAAATGAAAGTTTATTTTGCTGCTGGTGTGTATTTACTCAGATCCTCGGACTTGGCTGTGCCATATTTTACAGAAGACTGGTAGCTAAACTTATGCTAGCATAGCCAGAAACATAGTTGAAGAAGTAGCTTCCACTTCTTGCTTTTCTACCATTTGCTGGGCTTCATTCATTGACTTCTTCAGATAGCCCTATGTTGGCACTTCGGTCCCTTGCTTAGCCTTCAGTTTTCTTCTGCTGCTGCTTTGCTGTCATCAAGGAAACTCTGTCTTTTTGAGTGAAGGAACAAGGAGCTTCTCTAGGTCCATTGTGGTGATGTACATAATGCTCTGGCACCCAAATTGGCTGCACTGCTCCTTCTGGAATGATACAAAACACAACCTCTTCCCCACATCATTACTAAATCTGGTAAAACTTTTGTCTGGTTTATGCATCCTTCCACCTTGCTAACCCAGCAAAGGCTATTGTACAGGAGGCCTGATGCCTTTCCAGCTGCTGTACAACTCTCTGCCTCAAAATTCTAAAAATTTTAAGTATAAAGAGCATGACTGAGTTTGTTTTTAGTGACACATAACATCCATCTCCCCCTTTTTGTTTTAGTAATTATATTTTAAGAGTATGATTGGCTCTTTCCAT
Source organism: Vespertilio murinus (assembly GCA_963924515.1). NCBI lineage: Eukaryota > Metazoa > Chordata > Mammalia > Chiroptera > Vespertilionidae > Vespertilio > Vespertilio murinus. Next base: position 106,887,502 of record OZ004706.1, on the reverse strand, counting down.
TATTGTTTGACCTTGAGAATTGTAAGGGATATACCAGTTTTATGACAAATTTAATATTGCTGCCAAAAATGCTAAAAAGCAGAACTAGTGTATGCAAGTCCATTGTTTTTAGGTCTAATGGGAGGTCCTATCACTGAAAAAGCTGCTATGCAGTGGTTAATTTCATGCTTTGCACTTCCCCCTATTTGGGGAGTAGTGAAAATGAAGTGTGAGCATGTAAGTATAGAGACATGGACCCACCGAAATCTGCCAAATTCAAGTATATGAGTGACATCCATTTGCAAGATTTTATTAGGTTTAAGGCCTCAGGGATTCACCCCTAATGATGGCACAGGGAGGTGGATAGTACACTGAGAGCACTGGTTGACAACTTGGTGAGCCTGCTCTCAGGAAATATGGAGTTCCTTGTGCAGGCTCCTCCTGGCCAGGGCCCAGATCAGGGCTCATGCAGGAGGCAACCAATCAAATTGTATCTCTCATTTTGATGTTTCTCTCTGTCTTTCCCTTTCTCTTCCATATTCTCTAAAAGTCAATGAAAACATATCCTCAGGTGATGATTAAAAAAAAAAAAAAGAAAAGAAAAAAATGCATATCCTATGAAAGACACGTCTTGAAAATACCTAAAAAAAAGTCATTTCTCTTGGTGAAGGGACTGGAGTCAGTGTTGATGAAAACACGTTGTGGCTGTGGTGACTGGCGGTGGCTGTGGTGACTGGCAATGGCTGCAGCAGCAGGGTGATGGATCTGGTGCCTTCCCCTGATCAGCCAGGTTGCCTCCAACAAAGAACGGCCAGACTGCACCTTAGGCCCTGTGGGGAGTGGGCCTAACCCCTAAGGGCTCCCAGCATGTGAGAGCGGGCAGGTTGGACTGAGGGACCCCCCCACCCACACTGCACGAATCTTGTGCACCGGGCCCCTAGTTGGTATATAGTATATATAGTTGGTATATATAGTTGGTATATATATACCAACTATATATAGTACAATCTTTTGTATTTCTGTGGTGTCATTTGTTACTTACCCACTTTTGTTTCTGATTTTATTGATATGGGTCCTCTGTTTCTTGATGAGTATAATTAATGGTTTATCAATTTTATTTATCCTTTCAAAGAACCAGCTCTTGGTTTCATGGATTTTTTTGTATTGTTATGTTAGTCTCTGTGCTATTTATTTCTGCTTTAATCTTTATTTTTTCCTTCCTTCTACTTGCTCTGAGATTTTCTTGTTGTTCTCTTTCTAGTTCTTTAAATTGCAATGTTAAATAGTTTATTGCTGATTTTTCTTGTTTTTTTAATTTATTTAGTAAATCTTTATTGTTCAGATTATTACAATTGTTTCTTCCTCCCCACCCCTATAGCTCCCTTCCACCCAGTTCCCACCCCACCCTCTTCCCTTACCTCTCCCACACTGTCCTCATCCATAGGAGTACAATTTTTGTACAGTCTCTTCCTGTAGCCCCACACCTCTTTCCCCCTGAGAATTATCAATCAACTCCCATTCTATGCCCCTGATTCTAATATATTCACCAGTTTATTCTGTTCCTCATATTTTTAATTCACTTGATTTTTAGATTCACTTGTTGATAAATATGTATTTGTTTTTCATCATTCTTACCTTTTTTTCTTCTTCTTCCTCTTTTTGAAGAATATCTCTCAACATTTCATATAACACTGGTTTGGTGGTGATGAACTACTTTAGCTTTTTCTTGTCTGTGAAGCTCTTTATCTGACCTTCAATTCTGAATGATAACTATACTGGGTAGAGTAATCTTGGTTGTAGGTTCTTATTTTTTTCTATTTTTTAAAAATATTTTTTATTGATATCTTACAGAGAGGAAGGGAGAGAGATAGAGAGCTAGAAACGTTGATGAGAGAGAAACATCGACCAGCTGCCTCTTGCACACTCCCTACCAGGGATGTGCCCACAGCCAAGGTACATGCCCTTGACCAGAATCTAACCTGGGACCTTTCAGTCTGCAGACCAACGCTCTACCACTGAGCCAAACCGGTTTTGGCTGTAGGTTCTTATTACTCATCACTTTGAATATTTCTTGATACTCCTATCTGGCCTGCATAGTTTCTGTTAAGAAATCAGCTGACAATCGTATGAGTGCTCCCTTGTAGATAATTAATTGTTTTTCTCTTGTTGCTTTTAATATTTTCTCTTTGTTTTGCCCTTTGGCATTTTATTTATGATGTGCCTTGGTGTGGTCCTCTTTGGATTCCTTTTTTGGGGGTTCTGTGCACTTCCTGTACTTGTAAGTCTATTTCTTTCACCAGATAGGGAAAGTTTTCAGTCATTATTTCTTTAAATAAGTTTTCAGTATATTGCTCTCTGGCATCCCCATATTTCAAATGTTGGTACACTTGAAGTTGTTCCATAAGCTTCTTACATTATCTTCAAATTTTTGGATTCTTTTTGCTTTTTGCTTTCCCGGTTGAGTGTTTTTTGCTTCTTTGTATTTCAAAGATTTGACTTGATTCTTGTGTTCCTCTAGTCTGCTGTTGGGTCTCTATGTATTTTTTATTTCAGTCAGTGTATGTTTAATTTCTAGTTGTCCCTTTTTCATATCCTTGAGGGTCTTGTTGCATTTATTGGCCTTTTCTAGGAAATTGTTGAAAAACCTTATAACCGTGGTTTTGAACTCTATATCCAGTCATTTATTTTCCTCCATTTCTTTTGTTTGTGATCTGTTTTTTTTGTCTCCGCATTTTTGCTGCTTCCCTGAGTTGGTAGGGTGGCTTTGTGTGCTAGGTGTCCTATATGGGCCAGTGGGTCAGCCTCCCAGTTACCTGAGGTGGACACTCTTGGTGCACTCCTTTATGGACTGTGTGTACAGCCTTGTTGTAGTTAAGTATTGATTGTTGTTGGTGTCACTGGGAAGAATTGACCTCCAGGCCAATTGGCTGTGAGGACCCGCTGTGTCTATAATGGAAGAACTGCTGTGCTGGAGACACCTTTATGGGGCAGGACTTACTTCAGTGGGGCTTTGGTGCTCACTGAGTCTGCCTCTTGAATGTGTGACTTATGGATGTGAGTTGAAATCTGGTGTTGTCTCACACTGACCACTAGATACACTAGCTTCTGGATCTCCAGTGGGGTGCAGGTCAGCTACCATCTGAGGCCACCCAACAGGAGCTACAGTGAGAACTACAGTTTTCTCCTCTTTGAGTGGGGTTTTGAGGTTTTGAAGCTATCTGATAGAGTTTCAGTTTGTTTGGTTAAGCTGAGATAGGGCAGGCCATTTATATGCAAAAGCTGCTATGTGGAGCTTGGGTTGTAGATTGTGCAGGGCAGGATCTCAGGGAGTCACTAGGCTAGGGTGTGGCAAACAGCAATGGCTGACAGTAAGTTGTCTCTGCATCTCTGCATTTCCAAGTACCCGCGTCTCACACCTCAGCACAGTAAACAATGATTGCTGGGCACACTTCTTCAAGAAAGCTGTCCTCACTTTCCAACCCGATGGCAGATAGTCCAGCTTCTCCCCATAGGAGTTTGGGTCCCCAGTGTCCCGCCAGACACTGGAGTTCAAAGTAATCGGGAGCTTGTCTCCCTTTGGGTTGAAAGAAACAGCACACCCAGATACCTGCCACCAGCCCGATTCACACACCTCTGTACCTCATCTTTTCAGCACTTGTGCATGTCTCAATGCTCTTTTCTCTTTCTTTCTAGTTGTAGAACTTCCACTCAGCCAACTTTCCCATGGTTCTGGGTGATAGACGTTTTGTCTTTTAGTTGTAGTTTTGAAATTGTTGTACATAGCAGCAGTTTAGGTGTTTATCTATGCCACCATCTTGCTTTTTCTTTTTCTTGTTTTTTTGAGGTATGCCCATAGTGCTATGAATTTCCTTCTCAGGACTACTTTTGCTGTGTCCCAGAGATCTGGGGTTGTTTAGTGTTCATTTTCATTTGTTTCCCAGAAGGTTTTTTATTTAGTTCTTTTTAAAAATATATATTTTGTTGATCTTTTACAGAGAGGAAGGGAAAAGGATAGAGAGTTAGGAACATGGATGAGAGGGAAACCACTTAGCTGCCTCCTGCACACTTCCTACTGGTTATGTGCCTACAATCAAGCTACATTCCCTTGACTGGAATCGAACTAGAACCCTTGAGTCCACAGGCCAATGCTCTATCCACTGAGCCAAATCAATTAGGGCTTTATTTATTTTTTGATCTTGTTGTTAACCCATTCATATATATGCCTATTGACCACTATGACTCAATGACCAGAACCATCAGTCACTATGACGCACAGATACTCAATGCAGGAGCTGCCTATCTTGTGATCAGTGCACTCTTACAGTGGGAGCACTGCTCCACCAGAAGCCAGGCTCCTGGCTGGTGAGTGCAGCTGCTGTGATAGTAGCCTCTCCTGCCTCCATGGAAGTGCTACTGAGCAGCAGAGGCGGTGGAGGCAGCAGTTGATGCAGCAGGGCTGGGATGAGCATCAGCAGAGCTGTGCCCAGCCCTAGCTGGGGCTCCTACCAGGCCACCTACCACTTCGACACTGCTATATCACTCAGGGGAATGTCAGACTGCCAGGTTTTGGCCCCATCCCCATAGGCCTGGCCTGCGCAGATCAGGCCAAAACCTGGCAGTCCAACATCCCCCTGAGGGATGCCAGATTGCTAGAGGGTGCAGGCCAAGCTTAGGTAACCCACCCATGCATAAATCCATTCACCTGGCCTCTACTTGTTTAATAATATGCTAGGTAGCTACCATGAGTTTGAATGTTTTGGGGTCTTTTTACTGTAGTTGATTTCTAATTTAATTTCACTGTGATCTGAGAAGATGTTTGATATGATTTCAATCTTCTTGAACTTGTAGGGATTTGTTTTGTTTCCCAACATGTGGTCTATTTTGGGAATGAACCGTGTGCACTTGAGAAGAATATATACTCTGCTACATTGGGGTGGAATGCTCTATAAATGTCAATTAAATCATCTGATCCAGTGTACCCTTTAGAGTGTATGTTTCTTTGTTGAGTTTTTGTCTGGAAGATCTATCCAGTGAAGTCAGAGGGGTGTTAAAGTTCCCTACTTTGACTGTATTGTAGTTGATATCTCCATTATGAGTGCACTGTGGGATCCCTTAACATGACCTGCATGGTTCAGGGCCCACTCAGGATCCGGTTTCTGGAGAAGGCCACACACTAAAATGAAGAGACTGGAAAAGAGTTAATTTGGGAAAATGGGGACCAGGCAGGGAGTCCACCTCTAGTGGGAAGACTAACCCCCGCTCTGACCTTTTACCATTCCTTTTATTGAGATTCTGAGACAAGGACATCTTTTAGGTGGGGAAAATCCAGCAACAGAAAACAAACAAGGATTTACATATGATTAACAAATCAAAGTTGCCTCAAGCTCTACTATCTCAACTAGACAATGAGTTAATCGCTCCGACCTTTCAGAGCCATCAAGGTTGGCCATCTCTTTTTGCATTTTATCACTAGTGACAATGTTTGGTTTCTGTTAGCCAGCTCTTTTTACATTTTATCATTGGTGACTCAACCTAGAGTCAATTGACCTTTCAGGGCCATCAAGGTTGGCCAGTTCTCTACATTTTACTACCAGTGACAATGTTAGGTTTCCGTTTCTGGCAGTGCACCAAGTTTATATCCTCTTGTGGATAGATCCCTTTAATATTATGTAGTGACCTATGTTGTCTCTTGTGATGGCTTTCATTTTTAAGTCTATTTTGTCTGATATATGTATTGCTACTCTAGCTTTTTTTTCCCCATTTTCATGTAATTTTTTCCCTTCCCTTCATTCTCATCTTGTGCGTGTCTTTTGTTTTGAAGTGGGTCTCTTGTAGACAGCATATAGTTGGGTATTGTTTTTTTCAGCTACCCTATGCCTATGTTTAAAGCATTTAATCCATTTATATTAAGGGTTATTATTGATAGGTACTTATTGATTGTCATTTTAATTCTGTGTGACTAGGTTTCTCTCTGTGTTTCTTCTTATTATTACAGCAATCCCTTTAGCATTTCTTATAAAGCTGCTGCTTATATAGGCACCAGCTAAGCCATTTGCGGAGGGTTTATCATCCCTTTTGGCTGTTTCCTTGGAAACCACAAACTCAAGATAGCAATGGAAGGCTTCATCCCCTTATCTGAAACCCTGATTCTCTAGGCCAGTGACTTATATGCCCCAGGCAAGTGTGGTACATCCCTTTCTTACTGATATGATGGCACACTGCCACTTTTTAAGTAGGCTAGGATTTGGGCTCCTATGTAGGCCACCTCAGGGGGCAGGGACACAGCCTGCTGATCAGGTTGTTATGTGATGGCATAAAGGACAACTTGATAGTCCTCTATTATTAGTATAGATGAGTATTGCCACTCCAGCCTTTTTTTCCTTTTCATTATCATGAAATATATTCGTCCATTCCTTCCCTCTTAGTCTGTGTGTATCTGTTGTTCTGGGGTGGGTCTCTTGAAGACAGCATATATGTGGATTATGATTTCTTATCCATGCTGTGACCCTATATCTTTTTTTTTATTTTTTTAAAAATAAATCTTTATTGTTCAGATTATTACAAATGTGTTCCTCTTCCCCCCACCCTCAATTGCTCCCCTCCACCAGGTTCTTACCCCACCCTCTGTCCTTTCTCCATATCCCAATGTCCTCATCCATAGGTGCAGTTTTTGTTCAGTCTCTTCCCGCACCCCCTACTCCCCTTTTCCCCAAGAATCGTCAGTCCACTCCCCTTCCATACCTCTGATTCTATTATATTCACCAGTTAATATTGTTCATCAGGTTTTTTAATTCCCTTGGTTTTTAGTTTCATTTGTTGATAGTTAAGTATTTGTTGTTCATAATTTTTATCTTTATCTTCTTCCTCTTCCTAAATAGCCCCCTTCAGTAATTCATGTAATTCTGGTTTGGCGGTGATGAACTCCTTTAGGAGTTCTTAGTTTTTCTTATTTGTGAAGCTCTTTATCTGCCCTTTGATTCTGAGTGATAGCTTTGCCGAGTAGAGTATTTTTGGCTCTAGGTTCTTGCTATTCATCACTTTGAATATTTGTTGCCATTCCCGTCTGGACTGCATGGTTTCTGTGGAGAAATCAGCAGACAATCGTATGGGTGCTCCTTTATAGGTAATTACCTGCTTTTCTCTTGCTGCTTTTAATATTCTCTCTCTGTCTTTTGCTCTTGGGATTTTAATTATGATGTGTCTTGGTGTGGTCCTCTTTGGATTCCTTTTGTTTGGGGTTCTGTGGGCTTCCTGGACTTGTAAGTCTATTTCTTTCACCAGGTGGGGGAAGTTTTCTGTCACTATTGCTTCAAGTATTCTTTTGGTATTTTGCTCTCTCTCTTCTTCTGGGATCCCCATAATTCTGATGTTGGTTCACTTGAAATTGTCCCATAGGTTTCTTACACTATCTTCAACTTTCTGGATTCTCTTATCTTCTTGCTTCTGCAGAGGAGTGTCCTCTGGCTCTTTGTGTTCTAAATCTTTTACTTGATTTTTGCGATCTTCCAGTTTTTAGGCCTCTGTGTAATATTTTTTTATTTCAGGCATTGTTTTCTTTATTTCTAGTTGATCCCTTTTTATTTCTAGTTGATCCCTTTTTATATCTTCATAGGTCTCATTTATTTTATCAGCCTTTTTTAGGATATTCTTGAAAAGCCTTATAACTGTAGTTTTTAACTCAGTGTCCATTCTTTTCTTTTCCTCCATCTCCTTCCTTTGTCTCCTGCCTCTTGTCTGCATTTTAGTTGTTTTTCTGATTTGATGGAATAATTTTGTGTGCTGGGTGTTCTGGTAGAGCCCTTTGTGGGCTATGTGTGCAGTCTTGTTGTTAAGCCTTGCTTATTGTTGGTATCACTGGGAAGCATTGATCTCCAAGCCAATTGGCTGAGGATCAGCAGTGTCTCAGCTATGAGGGCTTCGGTACTCCGCTTGGATGGGGCGGAGTCTCGGGGTGGCGCAGACAATCTTTGGTTCCCTGTCAGTCTCGGCTTAGAAAAGTCCTGTTTGAGGTGGGTCTCAAGCACACACCTCTTTGGTAAAGGCGCAGACAAGCTTTGGATTGCAGAGAGTCCCTCCATAGAGAAAGCCAGCCTCTGGGAGAGCTTCTTTGCTCAGTTAGGATGGGGCAGAGTCTCAGGTTGATGCAACCAAGCTTTGTTTTCCCGTCGGCTGCTCCCCAAGTTTCACAGTAATGGCCTCTGGCTTTATGCACCTCTGAGAGATCTCTGCCTGTTGCCTGACAATCTGGCCTCTCCCTGACTGGGGCCGTCTATCAGAGCAATAGGATGATTCTGTATTCCTCTCAAACAAGAAAGTCAGTGGCACGTTAGCTATCTGCCCTCTCCACGCACCAGAAATAGGCCAGCAGTGCATTCAGCCCGGTCTGCCTTCTTCGCCCACCAGGAGCCTGCCAGCAACAATCTCGCTGGTCCTCCCTCTCCGTGCACTGGGATTAAGCCAGCGCCAGCACCTTTTTGTGCGCACAGTTCTCCATACCTTCACAGTTTCTGAGGGTCAGCGAGCCTTCTCTCTCCTTCCCAGATGGCAGAGCCTCCTCTTAGCTAGCTGTCCAGTGCTTCAGGGCAATGCCTCCCCTGTTTTCCAGTTCTAAATTCAAATTTGTTGTGGTAGGCTGCATTCTGGTATACCCTATGCCGCCATCTTGGTTTCTCCAACCCTATATCTTTTTTTTCTTTTCTTTTTCTCCCAATTTTTTAAATTAAGGTATTATATGTGTACATATCTTACCATTGCCCCCCCCCACCTCCCATTCATGCCCTCCCTCTGCAGAGTTCTGTGTTCGTTGGTTGTATTCATGCATAGCAGTCCTTCGGTTGTTCTCTTATCTCCCCCCAGGTCTCCTTCCCCTCCCTGCTGTCATTTGACAATCTGCTTGTTTTATGGTGACTATCTCAGGATCACATGAATAGAATCCGCTCCTCATTTGGCAGTCTGCTTGTTTTATGGTGGCTATCTCAGGACCACACGAATAGAGTCCGCTCCTCCTCTGGTTCTTACCGCCCCTCCCCCTGAGTCCCACTGCTTCCCCTGGGATACACAGCTCACCCAGGGCACAGGGCCCCCTGGGACACACTGCTCACCTGGGGCACACGGCCCCCTGGGACACACAGCTCACCCAGGATACCGGACCACCTTGGGGGACACGGCTCAACTGGAGCACAGGGCCCCCTGGGACACACGGCCCACCCGGGGCACAGGGACCCCTGGGACACAGGACTCACCCAGGGCACACGGCCCCCTGGGACACACAGCTCACCTGGGGCACACAGCCCCTTGGGACACACGGCTCACCCGAGATACCCGACCACCTTGGGGGACACGGCTCAACTGGAGCACAGGGCCCCCTGGGACACACGGCTCACCCGGGGCACACGGCCCCTTGGGACACACGGCTCACCCGGGGCACACGGCCCCCTGGGACACATGGCTCACCCGGGACACCCTGCCCCTTTGGGGGATATGGCTCAACTGGGGCACAGGGCCCCCTGGGACACACGGCTTACCCGGGACACCCTGCCCCTTTGGGGGATACAGCTCAACCTGGGCACAGGGACCCCTGGGACACACGGCTCACCCAGGGCACAGGGACCCCTGGAACACACGGCTCACCTGGGGCACACGACCCCTCTCGTTTTCTGGGGGCGCTTATTGGAGGGGCTGCGCTAGCTCCTTGCTAGCAAGGCAGGCAGGCTGGGAAGGTTGCAGGTGGGCTGAGATGGCTGCAGGCGGGGAGACTGCCCTCAAAGGTGTCTCGTTCGGTGCTGAAGTGGAGCATCTGCGGACGCGGGGGCTAAGTTCTGAGGCCGCCCACTCTCTGAGCCCAGGGCATAGTGAGCTCTGTTCTTGGTGGATTTCCTTTATTTGCGGCAGCAGTGGCAGGTGGTGGTGGCCGGTGCGGCAGTGACGGTCACTCCTGTGGTTCAATTTCCACTGTAGTTTTAAAGTTCACATGGCGGCAGTGGTGGGAGCTTTGGCTCGGCCATGCGGTGGCTGAGGGAGGACTCGCCGGGTCCACTAACGGAAGGTGCCATGCCAGCTCCTCACCAGCACAGCGGGTGTGCTGGGAAGGTTGTGGGTGGGCTGAGATGGCTGCGGGCGGAGAATTCCCCCTCAATGGTGTCTCCTTTGGTGCAGAAGTGGATCTGCTGTGGACGCGGAGGCTAAGTTCTGAAGCCACACTCTCTCTGAGCCTGGGGCATAATGAGCTCTGATTTCGGTGGATTCCCATTCGCGGGGGCGGGGGCAGTGGGTTCGGCAGCGACGGTAGCTCCTGTGTCTCAATTTCCCCTGTAGCATTAAAATCCACATGGCGGTAGTGGCGTAAGCTTTGGAGCTGGCTGCTGGCGGTGGCAGCAGAAAGACTCGCCGGGGCGCAAAGGGAAGGCGCCGCGCCAGCTCCCCACCATTAAGGTGCGTGCGGAGACTGGGCCCAGCTGGCCGCAGGCCGGGAGACACCGAGACAGCTCCTCGGATGGTTGTGGGCAGGCGCCAAAGGTCCCATATCAGCTCCCTGGTTTCCATGGCCGGCGGGCTGGCCCAGTCCTTGGGCCCCAGGGCGGAGAGAGGTCTGGCTTCCCTCATTCCTGGCGGCAGCAGCTCCGGAAGGTCCAGTTTCGCCGTAGTTTTAAACTCCACATGGCAGCAGCAGTGCCCTGCTTGGTGTCTAGTTGTAGCCTTCCCATTTCTGGGCCGAGTTGGCTGCGGGTGGGGGGACACTACGGCATATCTTCCCCTGCACACGAGTGCGGGGGCTGGGCTGAGCTGGCTGTGGACGGGGAGACTTTGTGCCCGCTCCTCTCTAGCAGGGCGGGCGGGCTGGGATGGCTGTGGGCCAGGTTGGGTGCAGGCAGGGAGGTCACGCTCACGGGCTTCTTGTCCAGGCAGGAGCTGAAGGCGCGGCGTAGGGCTGCATCAGCTCCCATGGTGGCCGGCAGGGATGGCCCACTCCCTGGGCCCCAGGGAGGAGCGAGGTCTGGCTTCCCTCATTCCTAGCGGCAGTGGCTCCGGCAGGTCCAGTTTCGCTGTAGTTTTAAACTCCACATGACAGCAGCAGCGTCCTGCTTTGTGTCTAGTTGTAGCCTTCCCATTTTGCCAGCTTTCCTGTGGGTCTGGTGCAATCCCTTTCGATTTTATCTGTTGTTTTTTTCCAAATTGTTGAGGAGGTGGTGGCTTAGGAGACTTCCTAGGCCGCCATCTTGTTTCGGTCCTCCGACCCTATATCTTTTGAGTGGAGCATTTAGTCCATTTATATTTAAGGTTATTATTGATAGGTATTTACTTATTTCCATTTTTATATTATTTATGCCTACGGTACTCTTTCTCTCATCTTCTTCTACTTAAAGCAGTCCTTTTAACATTTTTTGCATTGCTGGTTTAGTGTTAATGTACTCCTTTAACCTCTTTTTGTCTGGAAAGCTTTTTATTTCACCTTCAATTTTAAATTATAGCCTTGCTGGATGTAATGGTCTTGGATTTAGGCCCTTGCTTTTTATTACTTTAAGTACTTCATACCACTCCCTTTTGACATTAAGTGTTTCTCTTGAGAAGTCAGTTGACATTCTAATGGGAACTCCTGTGTATCTTCTCTCTCTCTCTCTCTCTCTCTCTCTCTCTCTCTCTCCCTTCCCTCCCTCTCTTTTTCTCTCTCTTTCTCTCTGCCTTTAAGATTTGTTGTCGTTAACATTTGCCATTTTAATTATGATGTGTCTAGGTGAGAGTCTCTTTGGATTCATCCTGAATAGGACTCTCTGTGCCTCCTGAACTTGTGCAGTGTTTTCCTTTACCAGATTGGGGAAGTTTTCTGTCATTATTTCTTTAAACAGGTTCTCTTTTTCTTGCTAATACTCTGCCCCTCTGGCATTCCTATAATTTGGATGTTGCTACATTTCATATTGTCCCAGAGTTCCCTTAAGCTATCTTCCTGCTTTTTTAATTATTTTTTTTATTTGTTGGTCTAATTTGGTATTTATTTATACCTTATCTTCCAAATCACTGATTCAGTCCTCTATTTCATCCAATCTACTTTCAATCCCTTCCAGTGTGTTCTTCATGTCAGATATATCATTCTTCATGTCTGTCTCACTCTTGTTTATGGCCTCTATTTCCCTTCTTGTGCAGTTATAATTTGCACCAAGTTTCTTAAGCATCTTTATAACCATTATTTAAACTCTATTTCTGATAGGTTGCTTGCCTCCATCTCATTTAGTTTCCTGAAGATTTCTTCTTTTCTCTCATTTGGAGGTTGTTTCTTTGTCTCCACATTTTAGCTGTCTCTTTATATTTGTTTCTATGTTATATAGAACTGCTATACCTCCCAGTCTTTGTGGAATGGCTTTATGTAGGTGTCTTGAGGGGTCCAGTGGTGTAGTCTTTTTGTTCACCTGATCTGGATGCTCTTTGGGGTATCCCTTGTGTGCATTGTTTAGATTTTCCTACAGTAATTGGGACTTGATTACTGATATCCCATTTGTGGGAGGGATCTCCCTATGACTTGCTGCCAGTAAGGTTCAATCCTGATGTTGTTGTGCCAGCTGTCTTGTGTTCAGGGACTCCTTATCCCAGAGGCTGGGTCTACCTTGAATCTCACAGCTTGATTGATCTGTTCTGAGCTGTACTTCTTCCTCTATGAAGTTGTGCAGGTATCAGCTGTAGGTGCTTGGGGTCCTGCTGGCTTTTGCCTCACTGAGCAGTCTGGAGTGGTGTCTGTAGTGGGGACCCAAACTGCTATTTCTGATTAATTAGATCAGGCAAAGACTCAAAGCCTCCAAGAAACCACTTCTGCCACCGTCCATAGGTTGACTGAGAGGTTTTCCAATAGGGTAGGACAATTGCTTTTGCCTGATGCTAATTGTTATTTTCAGTCTCTTGTTGGGCCCCAAAAACTCCACAGGGTGGGGCAGGAGACTTTCCAATATGGTGGGTCAACTCATCTCCCTAGGCAAAAACATCAGGATAGCACAGGATTTCCTAAGAAAGATGACCTCTGCAGTGTGAGGGAATAACTTAGCACAGGAAACCAGGGTGTCTGCCTTCCAAACTCTATCATCAGATTCCCCAAACTTGGCATGTGCTTCTACAACTCCAGTCCTCTCTGCCCTCTCTCTGCCAGAGCCTAAGGTGAGTGGTTCCACAGGGAATTTTGCGCATTGGCCCTTTAAGAAGATGACTGCACTTCCAGCCATCTCTTCCTGGCAGACAGCAACCATGCTGCTTTTCACAACCAGATATTATGTGGGTACATTTCTGTTTTTGTGTTCTCTTCTCTGGGGGAGGGTGGAGAGAAGCTTGGGGATTAACCCCAGAATTCTCAGTGGGAACCTCCCACATCTGAGATACTCCTCTGGGACCTCAGCTGCTCTCTATGGGAGCCTGGCCAATCCTTTCATTCCTCTGCCCTTCCTACCAGTCTCTATGCACTCTCCAGTTTCTGTTCTTGGTTATCATGGTTCTCTCCAGCTAGTCCTCAGTTGATTTTTCAGAGTGGTTCTTCTGTATTTTAGTTGTAATTCCAGTTTGGTCCTGGGAGCATGTCTGTGAGCTTCCACTCACTCCACTGCCCTTTTTAATCTCTTGGACACCATTTTAGCTATAAGTCAATCAGTGCCTGAAAGTAGTCCATTGTTTGGCCATTGTGCAAAAATGGCCTCCACCACTTTTTGATAAAGACTCACAAGAAACTGCCAGAGACATCTAAATTGCAAACAATGGCCACCACCACAGAGGCAGGAGAGGTTAATGTTAAGTTCAATATAAACGATTTTTTGACATTTAGGCATTATCAAATCTGAAGAGTGGCCACGTTGATAGTGACCACCTCTAAAGCACTGGATTGAAAAGCATTCTCAGGCCAATCACAACTTACCATAAAAGAAAGACTGGGCAGCAATGTGTGCCATGGGCACAAGAATCTAAAGGGACAATATCCCAGAGTGGGAAGAGAGTGGGATTGTTTCCTGGGGCTCAAAAGTGTGGGAGCTCTTGATCTGGGTAGGAAAGACATCTCCCTCATCAATCCTCCTCACTGAGGCTGTAAGAAGCAAGGATCGGAATAAACCTGCCCTCTGTCTACCCCTACCCCTATTCCACCTCTTCTTTGACCCTTTTTCATTTTATCCAGAATTCACCTGAATAAAAATGTTGTGAGAAATGAAAATAATTTTTCAGTTTTACATACCCTATATCCACTAGAAATGGCCACCAAAAGGAGCTAATAAGGGAGAATTAAATGATGTTTGAAAATCTGCCAAAAAGAAAAACTACAAGCAAAATAGATATACAATCTATGGATCTGTTCAGAGAATTATCTTTCAAGTCAGAAAAACAAAACAAACAAACAAACAAACAAAAAACCCCATCTCTAATTACTAAAGCTCAGAAAGCCTACATTTCCGGTCCCTGCAGGATTGATTACATTTTTCTCTCTGAAATTAAATGCAAGTTGGCTAGGTGCTGTCCTCCCCTCTTCTTTCTTTCCTTTCTCAGGATATCGCCTGACCCCTAGTGGTCACACTGCCTCCTGCAGCTTGTCAGTTTGTGGATAGGTAATTTGTGGATAGGTAAGGCATTGCCTTTGAAAAAGTGATGTTTGTAAATTACTACAGTAATGAGTATCTGAGTTCAAGAAAGACTTCAAAACAAATAAACTTAAGAGAAATTACCAGAGAGGCCTAAACATCAAAGAACATAAGTAACCTTTTGTCAGATGACAGTGCTACATGGCATGTCTCCTCAACCTCACACCCTTGCTCACACCCTTCCCTGGGCTCTCTGAACACAGGGATCTGGGTTTCCTCTTCTTCTTGACTGGTCCTGAAATGATGGCCTTCCCCAGCATTCAGGCTTGGGTGCTCCTCACTTCACCCACACACTGTTGATGCCCAAACTCTCATGACTTCAGTTATGTCAGCGGGCTGAGGATGTCAAAGGACTAACCTTAGGCCCTCTCCTGTGCAAGCCTATATCCAACTGCCTATGGATATCTGCACTTAAAGATAATTAGTTGAAAAGGAGATTATTAACTTCTTTGAGGCATTGTATTAGTTTGATAGAGCTGACAAAATACTACAGACTGGGTGGCTTATAAAAAGCAAATGTATGCCTTTGCTGGGTGACTCAGTTGGTTGGAGCATCGTCTAAAAGGCTGCGGGTTCAATTCCTGGGCAGCGTACATATCTAGGTTGTAGGTTTGATATCGGGCTGGGATTTGTATGGGAGGCAACAGATCTGTTTCTCTCTCTTTTCTTCCCTCCCCCTTTCTCTAAAATCAATATAAGCATATCTTTGGTTAATAAATAAATAAATAAATAAATAAATAAATAAATAAAATTGATTGTTTCACAGTTCTAGAGGCAGGAAGTCCACAATCAAGGTGTCAGCAGGTTTGGCATCTTCTGAAGCCTCTCTCTTTGACTTACAGAGAGCCAAACTTTTCACTGCATTCTCACATGGTCTTTTGTCTGTGTGTGTACATTCCAGGCTTCTCTTTGTATGTCCAAATTTCCTCTTCTTATAAGGACACCAGTCAGAGTAGATTAGGGCCCAACATAATAGCCTCATTTAACTTAATCATATATTTAAAAGCCCTATCTCCAAATAAAGTCATGTTCTGAGATACTAGGGGTTACTACTTTAATATATTAAGTTGGGGAGAATGCACTTGAGCCCATAATAAGTATCTACTTAGAATGTCAACTCAAGATATATGTAAGTCCAAAAGGCACTTAAGTATCAATATAACCATCATCTCCATCTTTACACTTAGACCCCATCCTCTGCCCAAGGGCCCTTTCCAAGATATGGCACCCCTTGAGCTCACCACCTCCCATGGTCACAGGCATGCCTCTGAAACCTGTTTACTTCTCTGCAACAAAGTTGATCCAAGCCACCACCCTCATTGGTCTCTCTTCCCCATTCTTGCCCAACTCCAGCACTTTGTCCACATGGCACTGAGAGTGAGCCTTACCAATTTCGCTGTGAATTTATTTCGGTTCTTCAAGTACACCATTTGCTTCTGTCTGAGGCCTTTGCATATACTCTTTGCTTTTCCTGAGACTCCCTCCACCTTTCCCCTAGTAAACTTTTATTTGCTCATCAGTTTTTAGTTTAAACATCATTTCCTCCAGGAATTATTTCTCCCTTATTTCCCCAACCAAAGGAATTGGGTTCCTCCCTTTGTGCTATTGCATGAGTAATTAGGTTTCTCCTCCACTGAAGATCATAAGATAATATCCTTATCATCTCTACTGGAGCATATACCTAACACAGGAAACATGTTTGTGTTGCTCTTTCCCCAATGACAAGCACTGTATCTAAAATAGACACTCAATAAATAGGGAATGAAAAAATGAGTGAATGTAAGCATAGAATACAGCAAAAAAGAATGATTTACTCAAAGAAGAATTGGGTCCTTGTCTCAACTCTGCCACTAACAAGCTATACAGTCTATAGACCAAAATAAAGTTAGGCTGGAAGCTCATCTCTCAAAGTCTCTCTTAGTTATAAACAGCTATCATTCTTCATATCTGATCCCAGGAAGAATATAGTATGCTCATATCAAAGAAAGAGACCTTTGCCTGCTATTGATTCTGACAGAATGTCAATAGCTTGATGGAAATATAAGAGACCCAGGAACAGTCAGTAATAAAAAAAGACACTAAAGTCTTCTAAATCAAAACTGTTAAATAAATCATTCCTGACAACCCAGAGAGAAAACAGAGGCATCAAATGCAGTGACTCTTGGACTCTCCTCTCTACCCTGTGTTCTCCCCTCTGTTGCCCTCCCTTTTACACACATTCAGAGACTCTTGTCCTTAATAATGTGATAATGTGTGTGTGTGTGTGTGTGTGTGTGTGTGTGTGTGTGTGTGTGTGTGTTTTGAGGAGGGTGTTCTTTAGATTAAGATGATTATGGATCAGATCTCCAAATTTTCTCTTAGCTTTAGAAGATTGCTGTCTATTTCCAAGGAAAAGCCAATTTGTTTTAAGTAATGAAAGCTCCTTCCTGGTTTTCAAGAAGCAGGAGGGGGAGAGGCAGGTGAAGAAGTTTAACTAGGAAGTCACATCTAGCTGAAACCGGTTTGGCTCAGTGGATAGAGCATTGGCCTGCAGATTGAAGGGTCCCAGATTTGATTCCAGTCAAGGGCACGTACCTTGGTTGCGGGGACATCCTCAGTGGGGGGGGGGGGGTGCAAGAGGCAGCTGATCAATGATTCTCTCTCATTGATGTCTCTAACTCTCTCTTCCTCTCTGTAAAAAATCAATAAAATATATATATATATATATTTTTTAAAAGAAGTCACATCTATATGACATTCAGTCAGTCATGGAAAGCAGAGGGTCCATGTGTTATAAATCAAACAAAACCTGGCAGTCCACCTTTCCTTTATTTTATTTCTCTTTGCATTTGGTTTAGAAGAAGCAACTCTGTCTAGTGTATGTGTGGTGCCTGAAAAACCAAAGAATAATTGTGACTAAGGAAGAAATACATGTTCAAAACTTAACAAAACTTCATAGACCCTCAGTGCACCTGCCTTGTAGGGAAAGGTGGGTTAGCTACAGATTTGCAGAAATTATGTAGAAATAAATGAACACAGCACAGAGGATTATACTCAACATTAGAGCCATGATATAGCTTTCCCATCATGTTGCAGAGATTGTGCACACAGAGGTGAAAAAAACACTCTTATCTTTGAGGTCAGTCTGTTGCATGGGTTCTCAACCTTGGTTGTCCACTCAGATCACTAGGGAGTTAAAAAAACAAACAAACAAAAAAAAAACCACTGATGCATTATTGGTGGGGATGTAAAATGCTGCGATCACTATAGAAAACCATGTGGTGGTTCCTCAAAAAATAAAAATATAATTACCATAAGATCCAGCAATTCCATTTCTGAATATATGCTGGAAAGTATTGAAAGTAGGGTCATCCATGTTCATAGCAACATTATTCACAATAGCCAAAAGGTCAAAGTAGCACCCAAGTGTCCATTGACAATGAACGGATAGATAAAATGTGATATAAAAACAAAAGGGAATATTATTTGGTCCTAAAAAGAAAGTAAATTCTGACGTATGATACAACATGTATGAACCTTCACTACTAAGTGAAGTAAACCAGTCACAAAAAGAGAAATACTGTATAATCCTACCTATATGAGGTACCTCAAGTAGTCAAATTCATAGAGGCAGAGGTAGAGTGGTGGTTGGCAGGGACCAAGGGAAGGTGGTAATAGGGAATTGTTGTTTAATATTTATGGAATTTCAGTGTCACAAGATGAAAGGAGTTCTATGGGTGGACAGTGGTGATAGTAGCACAACACTGTGAATGTACTTTATGCCCTAAACTTTACAATTAAAAATGATTAAGTGTGCTCTGGCTGGTGTTGTTCAGTGGTTGGGCTTCATCCCAGGGACCAAACGGTTGCTGGTTTGATTCCCAGTTAGGGCAAATGCCTGGGTTGCGGGCTCATCCTTGGCAGAGACTGTGCAGGAGTCAGTCACTGATGTTTCGCTCTCACATTGATGTTTCCCTCTCTCCCTCACACATCCTCTCTCTCTTAAAATCAATGCATGTTTTCTTAAAAATAGTTAAGATGGTCAATTTTATGTTATGTGTATTCCACCACAATTTATAAATACATAAATAAATAAAAGATAAATATTAAAAAAAACATACTCTACTTCTAGTCTGATTAATTGATCTGGAGTATACCCTGGGCAAGGGGATTTATTAAACTGCCCAGGAGATTCTAATGTGTAGCCTAGTTTGAGAACCATTTCTGTGGAATGTAAAAGCCATTGGTCTACAGAGGAAGAACTAAATCTGGGGCTACAATGCCTGGGTTCTTCATCATTTAAAGCCACTTGAGTACTTTAAACTATGCTAAGCCTCATTTTTGTCTCTTTATTAGAGTCCCAGTGAATAAAAATTGTGCATGGGTGGGGTCCCTAGGCCTGTATGGTGATCAGGGCTGATCAGATTCCCTGACTCCCCACCTCCTTCTTCCCTCGCTACCAGAGTCTGCCACCACCCACCCCCTGCTCCCCGTCCCAGCACAGAGCCTGGCCTGGGGGAGGAACCGGGAGGCTGGCTGGCAGGCCCCAATTGCCTGATTAGGGCCTGCCAGCCAGGGGGAGGGGCCAACCGCCACCATGGTGGGTGGGCAGCAGGCTGATTGGGGCCTGCGCAGAGGGTGGGGTACAGGGAGGGACCCAGGAAGTTGGCTGTCAGTTCCAAGGAGGGAGCCAACCCTTGGCCCCCCTGGGAAAGGGGTTGTGTCCACCACCACCCACCACTGGTTCCCTGTCCCAGCCCAGGGACCTGGCCCTGATTGGGCGATCAGCAATCAGGGCCTGCCAGCTGGAGGGAAGGACCTGGAGGTTGGCCAGCAGGCCCCATTGGTGATCGGGGCCTGTGGGCTGGGGCAGCTCCTGCATTGAGCATCTGCCCCTTGGTGATCAGTGAGCATCATAGCAATTGGTCATTCTGGCCATTCCAGTCATTCCATCCTAATGGTCACTTAGGCTTTTATATATAGAGATGTATAAATTTACATGGCAACCCACCCACAGTGTGCTGTAAGGATTCACTTTAAGTTAGACTATGCAAAAGGATTTTATATTTTAATAACCATAAGACATAATTAGGTGACAGAAAATAACAAGCACACAGAGATCATTTGCTTTTCTCACTGACATTTAGAGTTCATTCAACTCCCAAAGTGAAATGAATCCCTCTTACCCCACTCACAGTCTCACAGAACTTGCTAGCACCTCTATTGTAGCACCAATTCCATAACCGAGTGGTCTGTGTTTGTGTCTGCTATTCCACAGACCTTGTCCCAAAAGGCAGGCCAAGAATGATTCATCACCTCAGGCCTCACTATGTCTAGCACACAGTGGGCGTTCAATACACATTTTCTAGCCCTGGCCTGGTAACTCAGCAGAGTAGAACAACGTCTCCATATGCCAAGGCTATGGGTTCTATCCCCGGTCAGGGCACATATAAGAATAAACCAATGGCCCTAATTGGTGTGGCTCAGTTGTTTGGCAGATTGTGCTATACACCCAAAGGTAGCATGTTTGATTAGTTGTTAGTGCATGTACCCAAGTTCTGGGTTTGATCCCTGGTTGGGGCGCATGGGGGGGGGGGGGGGGGGAGGCGGCATCTCTCTCACATTGATGTTTCTATCTCTCTGTCTCTCTCTGTCTCTCTCTCTCTCTCTCATCAATCAAAATAAATAAATGAGCAAGCATGTGCTAAATCAGGTTGAATTGTACTACTTAACATTAATAGCAAACCTGAGGTATTTAATGCATTTCAAATATGTCCCTGTCACCAGCAGGTGCATTACTCCAAGGACAAGATTTATTTCCATAAATAATAAGTTGAATACCCACAAAGCAGGAATGGTGGCCCAAAAGACAAAGAGATACTATGATAGGTACATGAGATCACAATCTAAACAAAGGCCCTGCTGCTCCTGATACCCAAGCCACTCAACCATATTCTTCTACTTTGGTGCAAATGTTGGTGCTATTATTATAAACTAGTGGCCCAGTGTACAAAATTCATACGCATTATAAGTAGATTAATTAGAGGAAATATTTTAATATTGCTATTTGCCCTTTCTCTATAATAGGAGTATCAGAGATTAAAGAAAATTAGTAAAATGTATATGAAAATATTCCTCCTGTCAGAGTCTGGGGCATGCCGCAGGACCCACCCACCCACAGTGCCTCAAAATCACATAAGACCCAGACCCAGCAGACCCCACCCCCATTGGGTGAGATTCAGACCCAGCCAGCCCGACCCCCGTCAAGCCCACCTGGGCAGGGGGTGCAGCCTCAGGTCCCCCATCAAGCCCCGCAGGGTGGGGGTTGCAGCCTCAGGTCCCCCATCAAACCCTGCTGGGCGGGAGGCACAGCCTCAGGTCCCCTAGCCTGGCACCAGGTGGAGGGGGTGCAGCCTCGGTTCCCCTGGCCAGTGCAGGGTGGGGGGCACAGCCTCAGGTCCCTGGGTGCTGGAGTGGGGGGCACAGCCTGAGGTCCCCCCACTTGGCGCCAGGTGGGGGGCACAGCCTCAGATCCCCAGGCACCAGAGTGGGGTGTGCAGCCTGAGGTCACATGGTCTGGGGTTGGGGGAGCAGCCTGAGGTCCCGTGTCCCAGCACCGGGGGTAGGGGGTGCACCTTGAAGTTTCCTGTCAAGCCCCACCAGGCAGGGGGAGCAGCCTGAGGTTCCCTTTCAAATCTCACAGAGCAGGGGCCGCAGCCTCAGGTCCCCTGGCCCTGGCCTAGCACCACACAGCCTCAGGTACCTGCTGATTGCTCCTTAAGGCTCATTATGGGAACTTGGCCTCCTCTGTGGGTGCAGACATCTTGTGTTATGGAAACCCTACCTCCACTGTGGGGGCCACCATCTTTGTGATGGTGTGATGGTCAATTTGTATATTCCCTCTTTATTATATAGGATGAGAAGTGTTAGCCAGTATAAGTCCAAAATAATAACACATTTTTATAAAATGCAAAGGTATTTTTCCTTGATATTTTAGGGATATAAAAGCAGTGAGGTGGGTCAACATTCCCAACACACAAGATCACCTATCAATGAAATGTAAAAAGGGAAAGATAAAACCCAGTGCTCTGTCCCATGTCCCATCATTGTTATCCCCCTCTTATTCAGGGCATTGATTCAAGATATAAGCAGCTCAGAAAGGATGCAAAGGTATTGTGTCATTTCACTTGGCCCCCATAAACTCCAACCAGAAATATTAATTTGGGAAAATAAAATTTACCACTTTAAAAATTTATTTATTTTTGTTAATCCTCACCCAAACATATTTCTTCCAATAACTTTTAGAGAAAGAGAGAGAGAAACATTGGTGTGAGAGAGACACATTGATTAGTTGCCTCCTGCACGTGCCTCCCACACGATCCCCAGAGGTTGGGGATTGAACCTGCAATGTAGGTATATGCCCTTGACCAGGACTTGAATCTATCACCCTTCGGAGGGTGGGCTGACACTCTAACCACTTAGCAGCACTGGCCAGAGCCAATTACCATTTTTTTTAGTGTTTGCTACTGTAGTTTCTTTATTTTCTATTAAATTCCTACAACAACAAAGCCAGATGGCAATATGTTTAGTTACAAATAATAGAAACACTGACCTAAAGTGACTTGAGCAAATAGGATTTATTTTTCTCAGATATAAAACCCTGGAGGTAGGAGCTGCTAGCACTACCTCTGGGACTATCCTGTTCACTTCTTTATGTCTATTGTCTCTTAGCCACAAGATAGGAGTTCTAGCTTCAGAATCACAGCAATTGATATTCAAGGTAAATGCTGTCCCAGAAAGGCGGAGTGCACTGACTTCTGCTTATGGCTGTCTGAGGTTCGGTTCTCTACAGTCTCAAATGGGGATTCTTGTACCAGTGACTTACTAAGGGCGTATTTTCAGTAAAACTTTAAGTAAGTAAAGGAAGCCATGTACAGCAGAGGGAAGAAGTTAGGCAAAGACGAAGGCTCAGCCTGATCCTACCACAGAGTCATCCTTTATTGAGGCAAGAGGTTCTGGCTTTGGAATTCTTAATCAGTTCATCATTGGCTGCAGGCTGCTTAGGATGTGTGATATAATCTCCTGGTCATTTCCAAAAAAGGCTCCTTTGGTTGAAAGCAATTCACAGCACCTCATGCATAGGCATGCCATCCCAGTAAGGGAGAGCTGGACAGGCCACCAAACAACATCTTCTATAATCTGATGGTCCAAAACAAGATTGCATGGTTGCCTCTTTAAGTAACAAGCTGGTTGCAGCAATGACCCTGGACTAAAAGGGAACATCTGAACCAATCTTAGATGATCAAATGCTCTTCCCTGGAATTTGACTCAGGTCTGGTTAAATCCTGTCCTCTAAACAGTAGATAAGTCAAGGAAGTAGTCCTTCCTGGAACTAAAGGAAGTACTACTTGGCATTGTGTTCCTATCTTCTGGAATCAGCATCAGAATTTGATTTTGATCATCTAGCCCCATGGCCAGTAACCATGATGGAATTGCAAATCAGAGGACACTTCCTCCAGGCCTGAGTGGAAGACTTGTTAGAAATAGGTCTTTCCCTGGAATCCAAACATTCTTCCCTGGAATTCAAACCTTGAGCTGAGTGACTCTGAGGTTGGAAATGAATCATTTACCCAAAGAGGCTGTCTGAGCTACCCCATGTTTTACCAATATAGCCCCTTTTGCTAAAATCAGCCAATGTCTGCTTCTGATCTGTGCACCAAATGACTCATTGATGTAACCCCAAAGACAAATTGTAAGCTCTGCCCTAGGAAGCATAAACTGCTTACAACTCCCAAAATTGCAATTCTCCAGGCTCTAAAATGTTAGGGTCTACCAGGTAATCATTATATTTCATTGAGGCCCAGGATCTGGGATTTGTGCACATTTTCACAGATGCTACATTCATTTCCGTATGGTCACGCCTCTGTGGGAAGCCTTTCCACAGCCATTTCCTAAGGAAGTCACAATATTTCCCAAGCTCCTGAGATATAACTTTTTAATTATTTGACTAGAGGCTGGGTGCACAAAATTCATGCCTGGGGGGTTGTGTGTGTCCCTCAGCCAAGCCTGCACCCTCTCTAATCTGGGACCCCTCAAGGGTGGTCAGACATCCCTCTCATAATCCAGGACTGCTAGCTCCCAACAGCTCGTCTGCTTGCCTGCCTTATTGCCCCTAACTGCTTCTGCCTGCCAACCTGAACACCCCTTAACCCAAGGGTGGACAAACTTTTTGACTCGAGGGCCACAATGGGTTCTTAAACTGGACCAAGGTCTGGAACAAAAGCAACCTGACCATGCTAGCACTCTCATCTTGGGCTGCTGGTGAAGGAGCGGAGGGGAGAGCAAGAGAACCCTCCATTCTTTTGGCTCCTAGGGCCAGATAGAACAGCCGAACGGGCCGGATCCTGCCCATAAATTGTAGTTTGCCCATGGCTGTCCTAACCGCTTGTACCTGCCAGCCTGATCATCTCCTAACCACTCCCCTGCCATCCTGATCAACGCTTAACTGCTTCCCTGCTGACCTGATTGCCCCTAACTCCCCTCTCGCACTGGCCTGGTCGACCCCAACTGCCCTCCCCTTGCTGGCTCAGTCACCCCTAACTTCCCTCCCTTGCCAACCTGGTTGCCCCTAACTATCTTCCCTTGCTGGCCTGGTCACCCCTAACTGCCCTCCCTTGCTGGTCTGGTTGCCCCCGACTGCCCTCCCCTGCAGGCCTGGTCGCCCCTAACTGTCCTCCCCTGAAGACCTGGTGTCTCCCCTCCCCCCCCCCATTGCCCTCCCCTGCAGGCCTGGTCACCTCCAACTGCCATCTCCTGCAAGCCTGGTCACCCCTAATTGTTCTCCCCTGCTGGCCTGGGTCCCCTCCAACTATCCTCCCCTGCAGGCCTGAACCCTCCAACTGCCCTCCCTTGCAGGCCTGGTCCCTCCCAACTGTCCTATCCTGCTGGCCTTATCACCCACAGCTGCCTCTCCTAATGGCCATCTTGTGGCAGTTATCTTTGACCACATAGTGGTGGCCATCTTGTGTGTTGGAGTGATGGTCAATTTGCATGTTACCACTTTATTATACAGGATAGAGGAAACATTGTTTGTTGGATTTTTGGATCATGCTTTTAGCACAGTATATGCTGGGAAAATGAGCATTGGTGCTTTGGTGTCATGGCTGGCTAAAGCCACATAGATCCAGTAGGTTATTTAAATGTCATGGGAGGTTTTTCAAAATGGCTGAGGATAGGTAGAAGCTACACTCAGCTCCTTCTGGCATCAAAACATACTTTCAGCTAAATTATAGAGCAATCAACCTGAATGACCAACTAAAAGACAGCTGAACAGGAGTCTTATACCCCAGGATTTATAGAAGAAACTACATAGAAAATGGTAGGAAGGGCAGAGACACAAAGAGGGCTGACCCCTGCACCCATGTGCAGTAACTGAGAAGCTAGAAGGTTAGCTTAGCAGCAAAAGTCTCAACTGAGAAGCATGTACTACCCCTCACCAGTACTCTCAACCCAGAGCACCAGGGCCTGGAAGTGGTGCCTGCATAGTGTCTGGCAGTGAAAATCAGGAGGACTCTTTTTGCCAGGAAGAGGGTGGAGTCTGCTAGAAACCCAGGTGCTCTCCTAAAGGGCCAATGCACGGGCTTGGCTCTGCAGTCAATTGGGGCTCCAGTAGAGGGCAGGCAACTCAAAGTATACAGAGTTATAAAGAGAAGACGTGGATGGCTGTGGCCCTGAAGAGAGATCTGGAGGGTCAGTGTCTGAGGTTCCTGTGCTGAGTCAATATCCCACACTGCCCTCAGGAACCATCTTCCCAGGGTAGGTCACTCCTATTCTTACAGCACTAACCCAGTCCTCCAAATACCAGTGGCACCACCCTGCCAAGCTTGAGTCCAGCAGAAAGGACTCTTGGCTGCACCCAATTAAGACCTTTGGTCTGCTCTTTTTCTGGAGAAACTTTTGGTAGACACTCAGAGAGATATTAAACTGCAAGGCTTTGGAAGGGGGCCAGCACCACCCCCAATGGGAGACTGTTTTGTTATATTTTTCCAGGTCTTGGTGGCCCCATCCTGCTACCTCAGATCTGTGGGGAGAAGGGAACACCACACAGAGTGAGGACCTTCTAAATGCATCTTTCCTCAGGGGTCCAGGATTCGAGCAGGCACAACTATGCAGCTAAAGGGAGATACAGAACTCACTCCTCTCCTGCCAGCTCAGCCAGTGCCACCCACAATGAAGGATTGTCTTGATCTGTTTTTCCAAGTCCTGGGGGCCTGCCCTGCTGAGCTTGCTCCTACAGTGGAGACAGCTGATTGCACCCAACCTGAATCTGTGGTGCGCTCCTCCAGAGAAACTCTAGCAGAGACTAAGTGGTATGGCTCTGGAGTAGGGGCCACATTCGTCCCATTGAGTGCCTGACCACACTGCCCCCAAATAGGGAACCTACTAGCCCTATCTCCTGTGCTGGTTGATCCTCCTGACTTAGCTTGCACAGAATGGAAGAAGCAGTGGGGTACAGCCAACTTGGGTCCACTCTACAGTCTTTTTTCAAAAGTCTCTGAAGGAAATCCAGGCAACTTCAGGGGCTGACAAAGTAGCTGACAGGTGGACATCTACTTCAGAGAGCCTTGAACCTTTTATTGATCTATCCCCATCTCAGGGCTGCAGGAAGCCGAACCTTATACAAAGCTTAGTGGCACCTCCCATGCACATCAAGCCCAGTAGACACAGCCATAATCAGTGAATAATGTGGTAGCACAGACAGGTAGCCCAAGGTCGTTTACACATCTGACACCAACCTGCACTAGAACCCTGTTGAAGTGGGCCCCGAATTAACATAACCAATGATGGGCTTCAAACATCACCAAAGCTTGACCTAAACTAGCCACAAAATCAGCACACCCAAAGGAGACTCTAGCACAGTGGTTCTCAACCTTTTTAATGTCGTGACCCTTTAATTCAGTTCCTCATGTTGTGGTGATCCCCAACCATAAAATTATTTTTGTTGCTACTTCATAACTGTGATTTTGCTACTGTTATGAATCGTAATGTAAATATCTGTGTTTTCCGATTTACATTACGATTTACATTACGAATCATAACAGTAGCAAAATCACAGTTATGAAGTAGCAACAAAAATAATTTTATGGTTGGGGGTCACCACATGAGGAACTGAATTAAAGGATCATGACATTAAAAAGGTTGAGAACCACTACAGTCTAGCAGCTACTAGACTAGAAACAGCTCCATCTGCTAGAAACAACTCCATCTCATGGGGGTGGAAAGAGCAGCCCCTAAACCAGCCGTGGGCAAACTACGGCCCAAGGGCCGGATCCGGCCCGTTCAGCTGTTCTATCCGGCCTGCGGAGCTGAAAGAGTAGAGGGTTCTCTTGCTCTCCCCTCCGCTCCTTCACCAGCAGCCCAAGATGAGAGTGCTAGCATGGTCAGGTTGCTTTTGTTCCAGACCTCGGTCCAGTTTAAGAACCCATTGTGGCCCTCAAGTCAAAAAGTTTGCCCACCCCTACCCTAAACAATGTCTCATACACAGTGAATGAGGTATATCCTTATAGTCAGCCAGCCTGAGGATTAACTCCACCCATGAGTGGACCAAAGCATTCAAGACTCAACTACAGCAGGAGGGGGCCCATAACCCATACAAGGAAGATTTCTGGAGTGCCTAGATTAGGTGATCTAGAAGACTGCACCTCTGAGACCCACAAGGTACCTACATTAGAAAACCCTCATAACAAGCTTGGAAGTCACAGCAGATCTATCTAATACACAGAGTTAAACACAAAAGGCAGACAAAATTTGGAGACAAAGAAAAATGCTCCAAATAAAAGGACAAGAGAAATTCCCAAAAAAGAATTAAATGAAATGGAAGAACCCAAATATTAGATGCAGAGTTTAAAACAACGGTTATAAGGATGCTCAAGGACATTAGGGGAAGAATGGGTGATCTCAGTGAGAACTTAACAATAAAAGGAAAAATAATCTACCTTTAGATTTATTATCATAGTTGTGGCAAAGTTTCACTGGTACATTCTTAAGTCAAAACTTACCAAATTGTACACTTTAAATATGTGTGGTTTATTATATGTCAATTAAATCTGAAGTTATTTAATAAAACAGTCTATATTAGGACCACACATACTTGGCAGCCCAGCATAGATTCAAAGTTTTCTCATATATTATCTCAACTGATGAGGAAGGCACTTTATTAGAATTTTTTTTGTTGCAAGTGGTAGAATCTCAGTTCTTTCTAGATTAAGAAACAAAAATGAAGAGAGGATAATTGCCTGGTCTGGTGTGAATTTTACCTTACTTATGAGCTAGTAAGTTAGTTTGTTACTATTTCATGAATGCTAGCAAAGAACACAAAACTCCTGGATCTAATTATGGCATAAGAAGCAGCATGGTACCAGCATATTTACCTAGGTTCCATTAACCCTGAGCCCTTCAGAGTTGAATAAGTATGACTTAGATCCGTGGTTGGCAAACCGCAGCTCTTAAGCCACATTCGGCTCTTTGGCCCCTTGAGTGTGGCTCTTCCACAAAATACCATGGCCTGGTCAAGTCTATTTTGAAGAAGTGGCGTTAGAAGAAGTTTAAGTTTAAAAAATTTGGCTCTCAAAAGAAATTTCAATCATTGTACTGTTGATATTTGGCTCTATTGACTAATAAGTTTGCCGACCACTGAGTTAGATGAATGCTCTGCACACAGTAGGTTTTCATCACAGCTGAGGAACACTGAGCTTGGGAAATCCATCCATTTTCTGGCAAGCAGTAAGAAAACCTGCTCTTTATCCTGTAGGCAAACATCACCTCATCCTTCAAGATTGTTTGCTCTGAACATTACTATGGGAAATGGCCCAATAAAAGTGGTCAGGGCCTTGTGTCCTTAGCACACCCAACATGAAGTATACAAGTAAGAGAGACATAGGAAGGATAGTCTCCTTCAACAATTATTAACTGATAAATTCCAGAGATAACTCCATAACTTCAGGCACCTCTGGATCAAATAGCTCACACGATGCATTCATGCTTCTTTCCATCTCTCAGCAGTTTTTCCCAATGTGCTGGCATTACTGTCAGACAGAATGGTATGTGGTACAACTACCTCCCATCAGTCTAGCTTCCCTTTCCCTGATCTGGGACAAGAGGGTAGACTGCTTTTACTTGGCCCAGATCAGAGCACCTTTGCACAGCTGGGCAGGTTAGGTAGTATACACAGTACCACATGTAAGGGAGCACCATTCGTTCCAGTTATCACACATCTGTATGTGAACTACAATTTCTAACAGGTCCTGAGGAAGGTGCTATAAGGGTAGTCCTGGCCAGGGATATGTGTCCATCTCCACACTGGGAGGTGGGGTCAATCCTTCCCAAGCCACGCAGAGTGGTCCACCACCCTCATGACACTGAGAAGCATTTATTAGGAATGGGAATGGATGCTGGGAAAACAAAACAACAGATACCTACTATAGGCCAGTACTGTTATCCCTACTTTCTAGTTGAGGACCCTGAGATTTTAGAGTTAAGGAATCTTCCCAAGTCCCATAAAACATAAATCAAGGAATATCTGATTCCAGAACACACCCAGTTTCCATTCAACTATCCCAATTCCTGATCCTTAATGAGGCGAATCTAAGCTTATTTATTTGGTATTCAAATCCCTCCAATAAATGCTCCCACTCTACCCACCTCATCTCAACTTGCATCATTCAAAATCTAATCTACCCTGAGAAGTCTTTACTGCCCTCATTCATTCCTGTTAGGAACCTATTCTCATTTGAAATTACCATTCTCCCCCAAACTCAAATCTGTATGCTTCCCTAAACTCCAAGTTCTGTCCACAAAAACAAATATTTTATATTGGCTTGAAATAACTCCAACTCGGCATTCAATTTTCCCAATGGGGCTTACCTGCTGAGAAGACAAAGATCATGTCTTTTCTTATAAGACACAGTAGGCAACTTCTGTAGCATCTGGCCAATCCCAAACTCCTCTTCTCAAAGTTCTTTCCACCCCCAAAAAGTGAGAGAGGAGCCCTAGAGGCCAGACTGAGTTGACTGAGCCACCTGCCTGCACTTAGCTGATTGGACTGGGAATGACCAGATTCTTTCTCCTCATACCTGGGCTTGAAGCTGGCCTGACCACAGCCTCCTAACCCTCAGGGGAGGGAACTGGAATAGTGCGGGCTGCCCCTGTGCCCCTGTGCCCCTGTGCCCCTGTGGGCAGCGATGAGAGCCAGTTTGCAGAAAGGAAGAAAATAAAAATTCTTTAAGAGAAAGAATTGGAGAGTACAATTGGCCTCTTCCTTGAGGCTTTGTGGTTCCTGACTCCAATGTCAGGCCTGCTAGCACTACCTACCCTTGTTTTCCATGTGACCCCTCTGGACTAGTCTGAAGTGAGTTCCATCTGTGCAAGCCAAACAGCCAGGCTCACCTACCCAAGCGGGTCTCACAATCAGCAAGCATTTACTTTATTTTACACATGGTGGATACAACAATAAGGGAAGTAGTTTACATGCCATTACTCATTCCAGGGCATCCAGCCACTCAGTTGCCAGGGTTATTTATGTTTGTACTTTAGAGATGGCAAAAAAGGTACTGGAGGAGGAAGACCGCTGGCAAGATGGCAGGAGGCAGAGTCCTGTGATTTATGCTGTCCTCAGGAAAGGCCGAGCAGCTGGGATGGCGGAGGGGCAGGTTGTGGGAGATGAAACAGATCTAACCTGAGCCAGTGGGAGGGAAAGTGAGAATTATAACCTGAGTCCTAGATAGGCACACAGGGGCAATGATGAGGCCACTCACCAAGTCCAAGAACAATGAAGAGGAAGGAGGAAAATTGGGGAGAAAGATGCTTGCACAGGCTTGTCTCCCTTTTCTGAATTTCTGTTGCCCAGGCAGCCATAGAGACAAAATTTTTAAATCACCTGCTTTCTGTTAAGGAGTCAGATTCTCCCTTTATTACACTGTCTCTTTTCTCAGACTTGATGACAGCCTGCCATTGGACTTTTAGTCTGACAAAACTGATACTGGAGGAAAGGAAAGTATTATTTGAGGCCTCAGGGTTATGTCAATCTTGCTGGTGGCCCACATTCTGTGTTGGGCACTGTGTGGGTGAGGCCAGCTGGTGAATCTTCTAGCCTAGGGATGTAGGGACAATAGGAGATAGTGTTGGGGACTCTCTCTCCCCTCTAGCTTTCTTCATTTGTCCACTAAGGAGTAAATATTGTTTGTCTCTTCAAGGTAGACATCTCAGAATAAACAGTCCTGGGAGAACTGCATGACAGATCTATAATTGTTTGTCACTAGCTAATTCAGAAAGAGGGGGAGAGCAAGGGTCTAATTTGGGGTGGTACAAAAAGGAAAGAGAACAGAAGACTCCCGGGGTAAATAGAAGGTTTAAGAGCTCTATGCCTTCATGAATACTATTCCCTGTCTCTCATTCTTTAACACCTACTCTTTTGCTTTCATATTCTTACTCTTGCTTCAAGACCCAACTCAAACAATGTTGCTTTTTTCTTAATATCTCCCTCATACTTGTCCAGGAGCACAAGTTTTACCCTCCCTTTTCCAAACTCTATTATGGCATTTATCAAAAGGCAGGACAGCCAAGTTGTTAAGCACACAAATAATGGAATTAAATTTAAATACTGTGATTAAAATCACCTGGACACAAATCCTGGTTTGGCCACATATCACCTATGTGACCAAAATCCTTACTTTCTTCATCTATAAAATGAGATAATACTACATGCCTCATAGGGTTATGAGGATTAAATATAATGTGCTTAAAGGGGTGTCAGATGTCTAGTAAGCACTGTGTAAGGGTGAGTTATCATTAATATTATTCCCCTTCCTGGGCTACTGTCACCCCAACATGTGAAGCCTGTGTTTGATTTATCCTTGGCCTCCAAATGTGACACTGATAAATGAATAAATATTTGCACTTGATCAGCTGACTGATGGCCACAACTACCCCTGCCCCAGGACTGAATTTCTGCTTGTCCCAGGAAGCCTCCCTTAAAGCACCAGGTCCCCAAGTTCAGGGGACTACTGTCTAGGGACTTCAAGTTCTATTCACACCCTGCCTTTGAGTTACTCTTATTAAATTTCCAGTTTTAGCACAACCTCCCAGACCCAGACCTGACTGAAGCTCCCCTGCCTGTCCATCAAGGATCACCACTTCTGGCTGGCTGGCTGGTCTTTTATGTGTCACTCATTTTGGCACCAACCCTACAGCTAACAAATCCTACTCTAAAATAACCCCAGAAAGGCTAAAACAACACTTTCTTTTTAATTACAACAAGAAAACAGAATAAACTCTTATTTCCACACCACCCCCCCAAAAAAAATACACATCTATAAAGATACAGAAAATACACAGCAAAAGCTCCCCACATTCATTCATACTTCTCTCCCCAGAAACCAGCATTGTCATCAGTTCACTGTCTCCTTTCAGACTGTCCTATACCCTTTAAGTGTGTAGAGAAATTGTCATTTTGTTTTAATTCTTTTTCTATAAATGAGATTGTTTGGAGGCTTCTTGGTTGCAACTTGTTGTTTTTTTTCAGTTAATTTCCAAAGTTGCAAAAGATTTTATGGGATGGCTTACATAGTTCATTTTCCTATTGAAGGACACTGACATTGTTTCTAAAGTAGATAATGACTTCATTTTAGCACAGCTTCCATTATATGAAATTATCATTTTAAAAAGTATACATTTAAATCAGATAGCAAGAACCTACAACCAAGAGTACTCTACCCAGCCAAGCTGATATTCAGAATTGAAGGTCAGCTAAAGAGTTTCACAGATAAGAGAAAGCTAAAGGAGTTCATCACCACCAAACCAGTATTATATGAAATGCTGAAAGGTATTCTCTAAGAAGAAAAAGAAGAAAAATGTAAAGATAAAAATGATGAACAACAAATACATATCTATCAACAAGTGAATCTAAAAATCAAGTGAGCCAAGGCCAGTTTGGCTCAGTGGATAAAGTCGGCCTAAGGACTGAGAGGTCCCGGGTTCGATTCCGATCAAGGGCATGTACCTTGGTTGCGGGCACATCCCCGGTGGGGGATGTGCAGGAGACAGCTGGTCAATGTTTCTCTCTCATCGATGTTTCTAGCTCTCTATCCCTCTCCCTTCCTTTCTCTGTAGAAAATCAATAAAATATATTTTAAAATAAAATAAAATAAAAATAAAGTGAATTAAAAATCTGATGTACAGAATAAACTGGTGAATATAACAGAATCAGGGGCATAGAAAGGAGGTGGACTAACAACACTCTGGGGAAAAGGGATGTGGGGGGTGCTGGAAGAGACTGGACAAAAATTGTACACCTAAGGATGAGGAGAGTGGGAGGGGGATAAGGGAAGAGGGTGGGATGGGAACTAGGTGGAGGGGAGCTATGGGGGGGGGGTGAAGAAGAACAACTGTAATAATCTGAACAATAAAGATTTACTAAATAAATAAATAAAATAAATAAATTTAGATCAGAATAAGTAATAAAAATCATTATTCTGGGTATTTGTAAAATTTGGTATTTCAATTTTTTATTTTTATAGCTGTATACAACAATAATTATAAAAACTGCATTCCTGTATTTGTTTCTATATACTTAAATAGCATTATAATAAAAATAATTTAAGAGAGAAAAAATGTACAGGCTCTATAATCTGTAATTTTTAATAGAGACAAGCTTTTTAACCTTGACCAAGTGTATGAGTTATATATTGCTGTGTAACAAATTACCCCCAAACCTAGTGGCTTAAAACAACAAACATTGCCATGGCCAGTGTTGCTCAATGGTTAGACTGTCAGCCCTTGCACTAAAGAGTCACAATTTCAATTCCAGCTTCAGGATAGATCACAGGCCTGGGTCGGGCAAGTTCAGAAGGCAACCAATTGATGTGTCTGATATCAATGTTGCTCTGTTTCTCTCTCTCTTTCTCCCCCTCTTCCCTCCCTTCCATTCTGTATAAGAAATCAATGAAAGAAAATATCCTTGGGTGAGGATTAACAAAAAAAAGTTTTTGTAATACATTTATTATCACAGTTTCTATACCACAGCGGTTCTCAATCTTTCTAATACAGTTCCTCATGTTGTGGTGACCCCCAACCATAAAATTATTTTGTGGGGTTTTTTTGCTACTTCATAACTGTATTTTGCTACTGTTATGAATCGTAACGTAAATATCTGTGTTTTCCGATGGCCTTAAGCGACCCTGCTAAGGGTCACCACCCACAGGTTGAGAACTGCTGCTATATCAGCTCAGCTCTGTTGTCACTAGGTCTTCTGTTCAGGGTCACACAAGTGAAATCCAATTGTCAGCTAGCCCTGGGGTCTCTGCTGGCTATTGGCCAGAGGCATTAATTCCTTGTGCTGTTGGCCTTTATAGAGCTACCCCCATTGTGGTAGCTTACTTCACCCACAGAGAAGGCTCGGAGACAGACAGAAATATAGAAGTCTTAGTCTTTTTGTAACCTAATCTTGGAAATGACATTCCATCACTTTGGCCAGATTTTGTTCATTTATAGTGAGTCAGAGGTCCAACTTACGCCTGAAGAAAGGGGTTCACACTGGGAAGGACAGCAGGAGGAGCTTTCACTGCAGCCATCCTAAAGATTACATACTACAAGTCACTGACCTCTGTGTACCTCAGTTCTATTGTCTGTAAACATCTATCTCATAGGAAACATTGTGAGTATTAAAAGAATTAAAATATGTAAAGTGCTTAGCACAGTACCTGGCAGGTGAGCACTAAAGAAGCTAAGTATGGATACAAAAATAATGTAAATGTATACATACTCTGTGGCAATACTCAGTGCGTACTAGGTTCATATTGGTTGTTCATGAAATACTAGCATTAAAAGACCCATAATTATTTAAAAAAATTTAGAGCATGTACTTTATAAAAAATCTAGAAACAAAAGTACTTTATAAAGATGGAAGTTCCTACCATAATGATGAGGGGGCTTCACAGTCACCTTCAAATTTCCCACAAGCTTTCCCCACATTAGAAATTCCCTAGCAGCAGGCTCCAATGACATCCTGAGTCATCTCTAAACCTACACAGAAAAAGCCAACCACACTTTGCTCTGAAAATGCACACCATTAGCCTGATTTCAGAAGTTGCCCAATTTACAAAAGCACACAAATTGTAAGTTACAGAAAGGGCAAGAGCTTTTCTGCCTAGCTGGAGCCTTTCTCAGTGTGTACAGCAGTCTAGGTGAGATTTGGGGCTCACTTATGAGAAATTTAAAAAAAAACAATATTCACCCTGACATTTGAAGGAAAGAAATATTATTCAGTACACCCATAGTCTTTAAAGGGTAGTGGGAGGCGGGTTAAGGAGAGGTGTCCTGGTTTGCACATGTCCCTTTTGTGCAATGTGGGATGCAGTGGGTGGGGGAAGGAGGCCAACCTGTCATGCAACAGATGTGATAAATGAGTCATAAATCAGGAGCTAACAAAAGACTGGACTCCACCCACCTCCTTTCACTTCCTTCTCCCCAGGCCACAAAGTCACCCATTAAACACAGCCCAGCAATCTCCAGGTCAGATAAATCTCACAGTAGTATGCATGGCCTCCTGCTAGAGAGTGCTCTAGCTCAGTGTCCAATGTGCAAAGGCCATCTTTCTCTGTATCAAAGGTCCCAAGGAAGGAGGAAGAAGGAAGGACTGGAAAGGCCAGCCTGGCAGCCTGGAGAGGTCACTAATGTGGTTAAACCAGCAGGCCTGTTCACTCCCATCCCACCTACTGTACCTTCAACAACTGCCAAAGGAGTGCACTACCATGAAGGTGAAAGCAAGAAGAAATGTCTCCATACCATGGGAAGCACCTGCCAGGGTAAGCGTGGATGGGTTAGTGGTATTTTGGAAAAATAAACCAAATCTCTCTGCAGGTAATTGTTTTTCCTGTTCCTTGTTTCAACACCTCTGAAACTATATTGCCTTTTGAACAACTCACTGACTGGAACACTGAACGCTCAAGTCAACATAGCAATGTGGGGATCCCACTTCTCCAGTGGGAGCTAGTGAGCCCTGGTTATGGAAGACACCTGCACCGAAAAGCCAGAGGTGGAAGGAAAGGAAAGGAATCTTGGTAATAAATTTCACTAGCTTGGTGTTAAATTAAAAGTGGAAAATACTATATTTTCTCCAATAAAAGTGAAACTGTGGCTGATTCTTTTTTCTGTTGTCATTATTATGTTCTTTATGATATAAAAAGGCACAAATGGAATAAATAGAATATGATTTAACTTTTTCCTCTGAAGACCAGCTAAGCAAGGAATTTATGTAAAGTGTACCCCCAAAATTCAGTGCTTTACTTCGGGCTGTGCAGCTGTTTTCTGACTGTTGAGTGTGCTAATCTTAACTCCTTAACCAGGAGTCAGACATAACTGAAACAGCCCCCTGGGACACCTGGCTCACCCAGGACACCCAGCCCCCTTGGGGGACTCGGCTCACCCGGGGCACAGGGCCCCCTGGGACACACGCTCACCCGAGGCACCTGGCCCCTCTGGGGCACTGGGGTCATGAATTGGAGGTGCCGCGCTAGCTCCTCGCTAGCAAGCCGGGCAGGCTGGGACGGCTGCAGGTGGGCTGAGATGGCTGCAGCCGGGGAGACCACCCTCAAAGGTGTCTCATTCAGTGTGGAAGCGGAGCAGCTGCGGACATGGAGGCTAAGTTCTAAAGCCACACTCTCCCTGAGCCCAGGGCAGAGTGAGCTTTGTTTTCGGTGGATTCCTATTATTCACGGTGGCGGCAGCGGGTGCGGCGGCAGGTGCTGCAGCGACAGTAGCTCCTGTGGCTATTTCCCCTGTAGTTTTAAAATCCACATGGTGGTAGTGGCGGAAGCTTAGGCCCGGCCATGCGGTGGCAGAGGAAGGACTTGCTGGGGCCGAGAACGGAAGGCGCCGCGCCAGCTCCTCACCAGCAAAGCATCCTCGGAGGCCGGGCTGAGCTGGCTTCGGGCGGCGGAGGAAGGACTGGCCGGGGCCGTGAATGGAAGGCGCCGCGAATGGAAGGCGCCACGTCAGCTCCTCACCAGCACGGCGTGCGTGGAGGCTGGGCCGGGCCGAGCTGGCTGAGGACTGGGAGACGCTGCGCCATCTCCTCACCAGCACAGCGGGCGGGCTGGGACAGCTGGGGGCTGGGATGGTTGCGGGCAGAGAGGCTGTGCTCACAGGCTTCTTGTCCAGGCAGGAGCCAAAGCACGGCGGAGGCCCCGCATCAGCTCCCTGGCTCCCATGGCAGCTGGCAGGGCTGGCCCACTCCCTGGGCCCCGGGCTGGAGCGAGGTCTGGCTTCCCTCATTCCCGGCGGCAGTGTCTCCGGCAGGTCCGGTTTCGCCATAGTTTTATTTTTTTATTTTTTTATTTTTTTTAAATATATTTTATTGATATTTTTACAGAGAGGAAGGGAGAGAGATAGAGAGCTAGAAACGTCGATGAGAGAGAAACATCGACCAGCTGCCTCCTGCACACCCACTACCGGGGATGTGCCCGCAACCAATGTACATGCCCTTGACCGGAATCGAACCCGGGACCTTTCAGTCCGCAGACCGACGCTCTACCACTGAGCCAAACCGGTTTCCGCTCGCCGTAGTTTTAAACTCCACATGGCAGCAGCAGCGTCCTGCTTTGTGTCTAGTTGTAGCCTTCCCATTTCGCCAGCTTTCCTGTGGGTCTGTTGCAATCTCTTTTGATTTTAGCTGTTGTTTTTTTCCAAATTGTTGATGAAGTGGCAGCTTAGGAGACTACCTAGGCTGCCATCTTGTTTCAGTCTCTCAGCATATTTCTTAAACAGATATTATTCACTGATAATCAATATTAATATTAAACACTCACTAACAATATTTTTTAAATAACAACTAACATTTAAGCAATGTTTATGATTGGCATATATCAAACTCATTTAATTCTCACTATCCCACCTATGAGATAGCTATTTTTTTCATTCCACTTTTGAATTGAGGAAATTGAGGCAACAGAAAATTAAAGAAATCCAGAGTGACACAGATGGTAAGCAGAAAGCACCATTCTTCACCCAGTCATGTCTCTTGTTCCTTATCACTGTCTCTCCTACAAAAAAAAAAAAAAAAAATCTGAATCCCATCTAAGTAGCCTCTTCCTCCAATTCTGGTGTCAGTGGCTCACAGTATGAAAAGCAATTTAACTCGGAGCACCTTAAATTAACCTGTGATTCACTCTGCAAGGTGAGTGCCTACACCTCGCATCAAAGCCTTTAACTTGAGTGGGAATCTCAGATGAGGAGGCAGCGCTAAACTGGAGGGTCACCCATTGTCTTCCTGGGGCCTCACGACCCAACCCCTATTTCTGGCGTTTCTAGGGGGGTCTCAAAATCTCATTTGAGTCAACGCTGTCTATGAACTCTCTCGGGGCCTACAGTGCAAGCCACAGGCGCTCAATTCAACCAAACTTTCGCCTTCCCGCTGGTAAACAGAGTTCACCTCCCCCAACTGTGGCGAGCAGGTACAAAAAGTGGCCCAAACCTACTCTGACAGCCCCACAGAAGGCCCGAGCCCGCGCTGCGACTAGGAGCGCAGCGGCCGCGCCACACGCCCTCCCGGAGCGCCTGGGACTCAGCCCCGAGAGTGACGCGGCCCGGGTTCCCAGACGCGCCGCCACCGCCCAGCCCACGCCCCCTAAAGTTGCCCTTCTGGTCGAGCCTCGGACGCGCCCGCCGGGCTCCGCGGGTGTGGCCCCCGGGGTGTGGCCAGACGACCTCGGCGAAGCCTTCCCGAAGGGCGGCCCTTCCCACCCGGAAAAGCAGCCCGCGCCGCGCAGAGCCGGGCGCCGCGCAGAGCCGGGCGCGCTCGGGCGGCGGGCGGGCGGGAAGCGGCGGCGCTAGGCGGTGCCCGCGCGGCCAGCTGGCGCCGGGAGGGCGGCCCCGTCGCAGGGTGGCTCTGCCAGTCCCCGCGCGCCGGGCGGCCACACACGTGTCCCGGCGTCACGTCCGCGCGCGCCCCCGGGGCCTACGTCAGCGGCCGCCCGAGAGCCGAGCCGGGCGCCGGGTTCCGCGCCGCGCTCCGGTTCGGGGCCCGCGACGCCGCCGAGAGGAGGGGCCTTGGGGCGCGGAGGGGAGTTCGGAACGCCCGGGGCCGCGGGGGTCGTCTGTGCTGCGCGGCCCCCGCCCGCCCGGCGACCGCCGGCCCCGCCGCCCGGCCCCGGGCGGGCGCGGTGGCGTTGCTCCGGAGCCCACCGCCCGGGCGGCGCGCACCGCCGCGACCCCAGCGGCCCCGCGGTCAGCAGACGCCCGCAGTTCCATGGTGGGTCCGGAGCGCGATGAGCCGCCCGTCCTCCACCGGCCCCGGCGCTAACAAACCCTGCAGCAAACAGCCGCCGCCGCCGCAGCCCCAGCACGCCCCGTCCCCGGCTGCGCCCCCGGCCGCCGCCACCATCTCGGCAGCGGGCCCCGGCTCGTCCGCGGTGCCCGCCGCGGCGGCGGTGATCTCGGGCCCCGGCGGCGGCGGCGGCGGCGGCGGGGCCGGCCCGGTGTCCCCACAGCACCACGAGCTGACCTCGCTCTTCGAGTGCCCGGTCTGTTTTGACTATGTCCTGCCCCCGATCCTGCAGTGCCAGGCCGGGCACCTGGTGTGTAACCAATGCCGCCAGAAGTTGAGCTGCTGCCCGACGTGCAGGGGCGCCCTGACGCCCAGCATCAGGAACCTTGCTATGGAGAAGGTGGCCTCGGCAGTCCTGTTTCCCTGCAAGGTAAGGCCGGGTGCCACCTGCGCACCTCCGCCTGGCGATCTCCCAGAACTCCCGCGGCCTCCGTCCCATGTGCTGGCGCCGAGAGGCTGGTGACACGTCATTTAGTATTTAAAATAAATGTTTACACTTTTCCATCTTCCTCCATACCCTACCTGCCCACTTTGGGAGTAGCTCTGGGCTGACGGTCGCTCGAGCCCTGACCCCAGGCTAATTGTTGTTGGACACACCACAGCTCTCCCTTGCGGAGCCTGTGTGCTCTGCAGATTGTACTCGGGTGGGCCGCACAGATAAAACTTGGAGGGAGAAGCAGACTATGAAGGTTTGAGATGGGAGGAAGCGGGTGAGCTACACGCACCTTTTACCAGCACTCAGTTTGGCAGGCTTGGTACCAGATTTCTCCTGCACCCCGGCACCTGCCATCTATCTGGCCGGCCCTGACTCGTGAGAACCCTCAGGAATAGAGATGAAAAGGGGGAAGGGACAGTTACAGCCTGTTTTCTTTCACTCAGCAACAAGAAAACCCCTGCAAGCCAAGCCTCGTGTAGCCTTCTGAGTACTGGAGAGTTGTGTGTGTGTGTGTTGTTTTTCTAAGTGGGGTGAAAAAACGTTAATCAGAAATTTAACAGGAAAGACACACAGGAGCTGTTGTTACAGTTCTTTAAGTATAAATATACTCATGCAGCTGAATTTAGAATCATAGATGTCAGTGTGTGTAAAGAAGGTTATGTATATGTACACGTAGGCATGTTGGTTTTTGTTTTCCAAAAATGGCTTCTGCCATTCGCTGTTTTAAATTCATATTATCACATATTTTTCTATGGCTGAAACATAGTTCTCCCTTGCTGTATTTTAAGGGGCTGTATAATATTGTGTTGTGTGGTCATATTATAACATCTATTTATCTACCTCTGTCACTTAAAAATCATAAGGCGTGATTTCAGAGATGTACCTGTCTGTATTCATGACAACCTAGAACTATACCATCAAGTTCTTTTTCTAAACAAAAAGTGGAAATAATGTCATTAATATTTTTGAGTTTTTGTGTAAAAATAATGCTCTGCCTCTAGAGCCATTTAGGCTGTCTTGCATTTCTTCTTGGTGCTGCGTATTTTTATAGGGCAAGAGTTTATTTTAAATTAAAAATAATCCATCTGAGAACTGAAGCTTGGGACTCAAGTCAGTATGAGAGTGATTTAATTTGGTCTGTGCCCCACCACAGGTAAGTTTAAAATAGCATATTCAAATAAGAGTTTGAATTCATGTTTGGACTATGGTTTTTCTATCATCCTTAATAAGTTATTCTATTTCCAACCATTCCTCATAATGCTTACAAATCTACCCAGTCTAATCAATAATTGTTTCTCTTCATATATAGATAAACTATTTCTGTAATTTTCTTAGGATCATGAAGAAGGTGGTAGCCTAATGATCAAGAGAAGATTTGGTGATAGTGACATTAGAGTAGATATTTGATTTTGATATTGGAGATGTATTGTGGGGGCTGGGTTACAGTGGGTTGGGGGGTGGTGCCACAGGATTTCTGGGGAGCCATCTTCTAAGTCCTTCACTTTCCCCAAAACCTGCAGTGGGCAGTAGAAGAAATGACTTTAGGTGACTTATAGTTCACAAATAAGCATTTGATAGCAGTCAGTATTCTATAATTTATTTTCAAAAAGCAATCTTCTAAGAGTATTGTTTTGCTCCCAAGAGAAAGTGAAGGAAATAGTTATAACATGCTATTTGAACTGTGAAGTTTCACTTTCAGGATCTAGGATTCTGATTCCTATTGAAGTATATGTTCTTTTTAACATCTAACATGCTAGTGAAGTCTTTTTTGAAGAGTAGTTTTCTTGGAAATCAGTTACTCACCTTTCTCTGCACATCATTGACTTTCCACATCCCTATTCTGTAAGAATGCAGTTGGGCAAAGCTATCACTTTGCAAGCTGAAATTTAACAGGGTCAGCCATTCCTGCACAGACCAGGAACCAAGCTTAGAAAGTAATTTTAGTGTGGTGTCTGTGTGATTCTATAATGCTGGAATATCATGTCTCAACTTTGGTTGACCAATAATCCAAGCTATTGACAGGGGAGCTCAGCCACTTAGTTTGGCAAACCAAACCTGGATCTATATAGAGTCCCAACAAGCAACCAAGATATGTTAGTTGGGGAGGGTGAGAGCAGAAAAGAGTAGTAAGGTCTAGGTCAACTTCAACAGAATAGGTCTTCGTACCTAGCCATGTGGCTTGCACTTGCTGCTGGAAAACAAAGGAACTGCCTTATCACTATCCCTACCTGCTCTTAGAATCTCTGATGGGGTGGCTTGTGCAAGAAAAGCAGCATTGGGTGAAATACCAGAGCCCAGGTCTCAAGAGTTGCTGGAGTTGTTGTTGTTTGTCTGAGAGCATTTCTGGGTCCTTAATTTCTTCTTGTGTTTATGAGGGGGTGGGACTGCTCAACTTCTAAGGCCCCTTAGCGTCCAACGTTCTGTGAAATGAAGGGAGATTATGTGAAATGCTTATTGGTTTCCTTCTGTGTGCCAGCTACTTACTTTGTGTGGGTCAGCTTATATTAGTTTGCCTTTCTTCTTTTTCAGATGAGAGAACTCATGCCTATAGAGAGGTTAAGAGTTAAGTGACTTGTCAAGATCGCACAGCTAATAAGTGGACCAGCCTGTGAACCTGCATCCTTTGTACTACTCACTATGTAGGGATTTTGAATCTGAGCTTATCTCCAAGGCTCCAAATCATAACGCAAGGCTGACACCAGTAACAAAGCCATCTGGCTGGATGAATGCACCAAGTGAGCCTCTGCTGGGAACATCTCCAAAAGACAACAGACATGTTCACTATAAAACTCATTGGCAAGAATTTTATAGGGCATGGAATAGGAATATTGGAGGCAAAATAACCTACTAGCCTAATATTTGGGGGAATTTTATTACATTTCTGCACTGTTCATGCTTCAGTTGGCCCCAACTGGATGTGTTGCCAAATAGCTTCCTTACATAGGTTTGGGGCCACTTAATTAAAGGCTAGAATGCTACCAGCACCTTTGATAGAGGGCACCACATGCATTACTAGCTCGAGTCTCCTTTTTAAAAAAGGATCTTTATCAGAGTATGGCTCTCTTCCTCATGTCGTATTTTTAGTCCATTCTGTGTCTTGTTCCACGCTTGAGAAGTTTGACATCCTGTCCCCCTATCTCAGACCCACCACCTCAGTGGAGTGTGGGTGTAGGAGAAGTGAAGATGTCACCTTTGTGCTCCCACTCAACATTTTTAAAAATACCAGCCAAGTATTTCTCTCCACCACTATGGAAAATGCTAAAACCACTCAAGCCCACTTACGCCATGATACATTTTTTTCCATTTTTCCTTTGTCTTCTCTAAGAGTCTCTAGTAGCATGTCTTTAAATAATTATTGAACTGGAAAGCATCACTCAGCAAATCTTCCCTGCATTCGGATTGCAAGGTGGTATTTTGTTCCTTAAAAAAAAAAAAAAAATGAAGTAAAGTTAGATAACCCAGTTGAAAATTAAAAGCTTCCAGTGTGGACTCATCCAGTCCAATGGCCACAAGTTCTAAATACCAGGAGAGCATCATCAGGCCTGTAGCCTTGGGGTTGGGAGACCTCAGACAGTGGAGCTGCTGGGCAGCTGGGAACACATCCCTCTCCAAAGGCCAACTTTTGCTCTGTGCTGGCTGATTGGCAAGTTTGACCAAGTGTTTGCATCCATGCCCGACCTTTGGAATATTTTTTTTTAAAGAAAAGATAAAAATGTGCATTTTTTAGTGATAAAAATCTTTTCTTTCTTTCTTTCTTTCTTTCTTTCTTTCTTTCTTTCTTTCTTAATTTCTTTCTTTCTTTCTTTCTTTCTTTCTTTCTTTCTTTCTTTCTTTCTTTCTTTCTTTCTCTTTCTTTCTTTTTTTTTTTTTTAACATTGTCCAAACTCAAATTTAAGGATAGCACTTCCATGCCAAACCAGCCATGTCTGCAGACCAAATTCCAACTGCCAGTGGGCAACCTCCTATCTAGTTCTTTTTTAGTAAGTGTTCATTGCACCTTATCATCATGAACTTTGGAACTCAGATAGGTTCCCAAGTGAAGGTGATTTTATAGCACTTTTTTTTTTCATCTTTATTTTGACAAGAGAATACTTCATTAGGAGAACTGCACTGTTGTGCTAGTGACTGTGTTTGGTTTTGTACCAGCCAGTTTATTTCTTTGCACCTAAATGTCTTCATCTCAAAGAGAAGGGGCTGGCCTAAATGATTATGCCAGGGATCTTTTTTCAGAACCCAGTAAACTACAGGGAAGAGAGCACTGTCAGGAGATAGAACAGGGTTCCCATCCTGGCTTCCTGTGACCTTGGTTCAGTCATGTACTTACCTATGCCTGTTTGTTCACCCATTAAAAAGAATGAAAATAACACCTCGCAGGTGGGCTC
Organism: Vespertilio murinus; assembly: GCA_963924515.1. Lineage (NCBI taxonomy): Eukaryota > Metazoa > Chordata > Mammalia > Chiroptera > Vespertilionidae > Vespertilio > Vespertilio murinus. Next base: position 106,843,756 of record OZ004706.1, on the reverse strand, counting down.
ACTGAAATCAGTTAGAAGTGGTACAGAGGGCTTGTGCTTCACCATATCAAATAGGAGAGGACTGGTCCTGGGGGTGTTGCTAGATGAGAGTGATTGATCACCTAGAAATCTGCAGGGATAAGCCACTTTGCCAAAACCATTTCAGAGATCTCCTCTTAACCTAAGAAATCCCCCTGAGACAAAATAATCTCTTTGGAAGCTAACTGCACCTGAGGTCCTCTCTACCGGCTGTGGTAGACCAGGTTGGCTCATAACAACCTGTGCTAGCAGTCCTGGAGCCCACATACTAGTACAGTCAGAGTGAGATTCCAGACTGTAAAGCACAACGTTGAAAATACAGCTTTTTAAGTGTCAAATTAAGAACGGAAGCATTGGAATGTTATGTAGGAGTACTGAAGTTTAATGCTGATTCCACACATAGTTGGCCAAGGATTTTTCCCAGGTTCCATAGCTGGAACTGGAGTAAATCATTATGACTAGTTTAGCACAGAGTGGAAGCCAATCCACAGCAGGTCTGGCCTATGACGTCCCCAGTGTGAGCTGAATTAGATTATCCTGGTCTGCGTTTGAAGCCCATGTATTGTGAAATGTCTTAAGAGACAGACGTGTACATCTGACAAAACTTGTAAACAGTGGCATTTCTCAATAACACCCAAAAGGTCCTCATGCCCTGAAAATGACACATAGTAGGTAACACATTTGCTAAAGTAAGTGGCAGTAGTCAAGCTGTTGGAAAAGTCATGAGGGCACTATCAGACGAAACATTAGAATATGACTGCATTGTGGACATCCTGAAACGGAGACTAAGAAAGCTAAACACTTTTCTTGATCAGATATATCTTTATATTACACCTTGGAGTGTCTGTCCTAAGACTTAAGAAAGATGCTGAAGACTGCAACAGAATTTCATCAGCTTTGCCCCATATGCCCATCTCCATTCACTTCTTAAAAATTATGAAACTGATGTCATTTATCATTCTAGTAAAGATTGTATGTAATGATTTTTATACTCTATAGTGTCTAGAGATAAGTTTTCATCCACCGACATAATAGAGGTGAATGGAAGGCACCCTTGGTGTTAAATGTGTGGGCCTGGGCCGAATTTAAAACTGAATCAACAAAGGCAGTGTCTTTGGGTCACTCCTCCCCCCAGGCTGCCTCTTACTTGGGTGGTTTTGAGATCAGGCCCTACCTACATGAGCCTCCTGGTCCAGATCCCACTGTGGTGGATTGGTGACCCCTTCAAGCCTCATTGGCTTATTGGTGAAAGGGGGTGAGGACCAAACTCGATAATAATATACACCCAGTGCCCAGCACAGCTGCAGCACAGAGTAAACCCTAAGGGGCATGTATAGTTAGAAGCTGATAGAAAGTGGCCAGTGTATGAAGTGAGGCCCAGGCATAAACTATAAAAGGTAAAAAAGGAATCTTTTTTATTTTCTCCCATAGATTTCTCCCACCAAACTTCTCTTCCCTACTCCTGATCATGTAGGGTTTCCCTAGAGCTGGGAAAATTGGCCTTAGCATTGGCTTTTTAGTGATGAATCTTTTTTTTTCTTTCCATTTATTGAATGGTTTTAGAAGGGAAAAGCCTGGTTAGATCAAGCAATGTTTTTTAATGTGTATATTTTTTACACATTATAAAATTTGTTGTTAAAAGTTATCATTATTTTAAGATCTAGAACATAGAAAATAATTCTTATATAATAAAAGGCTAATATGCACCTTGTCCCCTGGGGAGTTCTACCCACCAGGAGTTCAACTCGCTATGATGTCAGATGCTGACCACCAGGGGACGGCATGGAATGAAATCAGCCCTGATCGCCAGCTAGGCCTAGGGACCCTACCTGTGCATGAATATTGTGCACTGGGCCTCTAGTATAATTCCCTATACTACCCCCTGCCTAGAAATAACCACTATTATCATTTTGCATATGTCTTTGCTACTTTACATCAAAGGAGTTTTTTATTTTTTTATTTTTATTTTTTTTATTGCTGCCAGCAAGAGCTTTATTTTTTTTAATTTATTTTTTAATTAAATTATTATCTGTGTACATATATTACCATTGCCCCCCCCTAACATGCCCTCCCCAAGAGTTTTGTGTCCATTGGTTATACTTATATGCATATGTACAAGTCCTTCGGTTGATCTCTTATCTCCCCCATGTTTCCTTCCCTTCCCCGCTATAATTAGACAGTCTGCTTGTTGCTTTACTGTCGCTACATCTATCTTATGGTTCAACAGTTTATAATGTTCTTTATTATCCATAAATGAGTGAGGTCATGTGGTGTTTCTCTTTCATTGACTGGCTTATTTCACTCAGGATGATGTTCTCCAATTCCATCCAGGATGCTGCAAATGATGAGAATTCTTTCTTTTTTATGGCAGCATAGTATTTCATTGTGTAGATGTACCATAGTTTTTTGATCCAATCATCTGCTGATGGACACCTAGGCTGTTTCCAAATCCTAGCTATTGTAAATTGTGCTGCTGTGAACATAGGGGTGCATATATCCTTTCTGATTGGTGTTCCTAATTTCTTGGGATATATTCCTAGTAGTGGGATTACTGGGTCAAATGGGAGTTCCATTTTCAGTTTTTTGAGGAAACTCCATACTGTTCTCCACAGTGGTTGTACCAGTCTGCATTCCCACCAGCAGTGCACGAGGGTTCCTTTTTCTCCACATCCTCGCCAACACATATCGTTTGTTGATTTGTTAATGTTGGCCATTCTGACAGGTGTGAGATGGTATCCCATTGTTGTTTTGATTTGCATCTCTCGGATAAGTAGTGACTTTGAGCAGGTTTTCATGTGCCTCTTGGCTTTCCTTCTGTCTTCTTTTGAGAAGATTCTATTTAGTTCCATTGTCCATTTTTTAATTGGCTCATTTATTTTCCTTTTATTGAGTTGAATAAGCTGTTTGTAGATGTTGGAGATTAAACCTTTATCAGTAATATCATTTGCAAATATGTTCTCCCATACAGTGGGCTTTCTTGTTGTTTTGTTGATGGTTTCTTTTGCTGTGAAAAAACTTGTTATTTTGATGAACTCCCATTTGTTTATTTTCTTTTAGCTTCCATTGCCCTAGGGGCAGTATTAGTGAAGAAGTTCTTTTGGCATATGTCTGAGATTTTGCTGCCTGTGGATGCCTCTAGTATTTTTATGGTTTCCTGTCTTATGTTTAAGTCCTGTATCCATTTGAATTTATTTTTGTGTATGGAGTAAGTTGGTGATCTAGTTTCATTCTTTTGCATGTATCTGTCCAGTTTTTCCAACACCATTTATTGAAGAGACTGTCTTGACTCCATTGTATGCTCGTGCCTCCTTTGTCAAATATTAATTGAGCATATTGATTTGGGTTGATATCTGGATTCTCTATTCTATTCCATTGGTCTATATGTCTGTTCTTGTGCCAGTACCAGGCTGTTTTGAGAACAGTGGCTTTGTAATACAGCTTGAAATCTGGTATTGAGATCCCTCCTACTTTACTCTTCTTTCTCAGGATTGCTGTTGGTATTTGGGGTCTTTTATTGTTCCAAATGAATTTTTGGAGAGTTCTTTCTAGGTCAGTGAAATATGCCTTTGGTATTTTAATGGGGAGTGCATTGAACCTATAAATTGCTTTGGGCAGTATGGACATTTTGATGATGTTGATTCTACCAATCCATGAACATGGTATTTTCTTCCATCTGTTTACATCTTCCTCTATCTCTTTTTTCAGTATTGTGTAGTTTTCCATATATAGGTCTTTTACCTCCTTAGTTAAATTTATTCCCAGATATCTTAATTTTTTTGGTGCTATGGTAAATGGGATTGCTTTTTTGGTCTCTGTTTCTGTAAATTCATTGTTGGTGTACAGAAATGCCATAGATTTCCTGGCGTTAATTTTGTATCCAGCTACATTGCCAAATTCATTTATTAAGTCTGTTAGTTTTTTGGTGGAGTCTTTTTGGTTTTTTATATACAATATCATGTCATCTGCAAATAAGGATAACTTTACTTCTCCTTTTCCCATTTGGATTCCTTTTATTTTCTCTTCTTGTCTAATTGCAATGGCGAGTAATTCCAGTACAATGTCAAACAGGAGTGGTGAGAGTGGGCATCCCTGTCTTGTTCCTGTTCTAAGAGGGAATGGCTTTAGTTTTTGCCCATTGAGTATGATGTTGGCTGTGGGTTTATCATATATAGCTTTTATTATGTTGAGGTATGATCCTTGTACTCCCATCTTGTTGAGAGTTTTTATCAGGAAAGGGTGTTGGATTTTATCAAATGCTTTTTCTGCATCAATTGATATGACCATATGATTTTTATCTTTCAATTTGTTTATGTGATGTATCATGTTTATTGATTTGCAGATATTGTACCATCCTTGCATTCCTGGAATAAATCCTACTTGGTCATGGTGTATGATCTTTCTGATGTGGTGCTGGAGCTGATTTACTAGAATTTTGTTGATGATTTTGGCATCTATGTTCATGAGGGATATTGGCCTGTAATTCTCTTTCATTGTGTTATCTTTATCTGGTTTTGGTATTAGGGTGATGCTGGCTTCATAAAAGGAGTTTGGAAGTGTTCCTTCCTCTTGAATTTTTTGGAATAGTCTGAGGAGGATAGGTTTTAGTTCTTCCTTGAATGTTTGGTAAAACTCTCCTGTGAAGCCATCTGGCCCTGGGCTTTTGTTTGCTGGAAGCTTTTTGATGACTGTTTCAATTTCTTCCCAAGTAAGTGGTCTATTGAGATTTTTAGGTTCTTCCTGATTGAGTTTTGGAAGGTTGTATTTTTCTAGGAATATGTCCATTTCTTCCAGGTTGTGCAGTTTGTTGGAATAGAGTTGCTCATAGTATTTTGTAACAATCCTTTGTATTTCAGTGGGGTCTGTTGTTATTTCACCTCTTTCATTTCTGATTTTGTTTATTTGGGTCCTCTCTCTTTGTTTCTTGGTTAGCCTGGCTAGAGGTTCATCAATCTTGTTTATCCTTTCAAAGAACCAGCTCTTGGTTTTGTTGATCTTATATATTGTTTCTTTGGTCTCTATGTCGTTTATCTCCGCTCTGATTTTTATTATTTCTTTCTTCCTGCTTACACTGGGCTTTTCTTGTTGCTCTTTTTCTAACTCTTTGAGTTTTAGAATTAGATAATTTGTTACCTTTTTTTCTTGTTTTTTGCAATATGCTTGTAGAGCTATGAACTTCCCTCTCAAGACTGCTTTTGCTGTGTCCCATAGATTTTGGATTGTTGTGTTTTCATTGTCATTTGTTGCCAGGATGTTTTTAATTTCTTCCTTGATTTCTCTGGTAACCCAGTCCTTGTTTAATAGCATTCTGTTTAGTCTCCATGTGTTTGATTTCTTTGGATTATTTTTATTGTACTTAATTTCCAGTTTCATGCCACTATGATCCGAAAAGTTGCTTGATATTATTTCTATCTTCTTGAATTTGAAGAGACTTTGCCTATGTCCCAACATGTGGTCGGTCTATCTTTGAAAATGACCCATGTGCACCTAAGAAGAATGTATATTCTGTGGCTTTGGGGTGGAATGTCCTGAAGATGTCGATTAATTCCATCTGGTCTAGTGAGTCATTTAGGATTTATATTTCTTTGATGATTTTTTGTTTAGGTGATTTGTCCAAAAGTGACAGTGGGGTATTAAAATCTCCTACTATGATTGTATTACAATCGATCTCTCACTTAATGTCCTCCCAGCAGTTTTTTTTAGGTATTTGGGAGCTCCCACATTGGGTGCATATATGTTTACCAGGGTTATTTCTTCTTGTTGGATTGCTCCCTTAAGGATAATGAAGTGGCCTTCATTATCTCTTTTTATGTCCTTCACTTTGAGATCTAATTTGTCAGATAGAAGTATTGCTACCCCAGCTTTTTTTTCATTTCCATTTGCCTGGAATACCTTTTTCCATCCCTTCATCCTGTCTGTGTGCATCTTTTTTTCTGAAGTGAGTTTCTTATAGACAGCATATATATGGGTCTTGCTTTCTTATCCAATCTGTTACCCTATGTCTTTTTATTGGAGCATTTAAGCCATTTACACTTAAAGTTATTATTGATAGGTAGGTATTTGATGCCATTTTTATTCTATACCACTGTGTTCCTTCTTTGCTTTCTATTTCTTTATTTTTACAGTAAACCCTTTAGCATTTCTTGCATTGCTGGTTTGGTGGAGATAAATTCCTTTAGTCTTTTTTTTGGTCTGTGAAGCTCCTGATTTCACTTTCAATTTTGATTGATAGCCTTGCTGGGTACAGTATTCTTGGATTCAGACCCTTCCTTTGCATGACTTTGTATATTTCATCCCATTCCCTTCTGGCCTGATGAGTTTCTGTGGAGAAATCAGTTGCTAGTCTGATGGGGGTTCCTTTATATGTAACTTTCTGTCTCTCTCTGGCTGCTTTTAAGATTCTTGCTTTGTCGTTGGTATTTTGCAATTTAATTAGAATATGCCTAGGTGTTGGTCTTTTCGGATTCATTTTGCTTGGGACTCTGCAACCTTCTTTTATTTGTGTGGGTTTTTTCTTCTCTATCTCAGGAAAGTTTTCTGTCATTATATCTTGAAACAGTTTTTCTATGCCTTCCTCTGTTTCCTTTCCTTCTGGAACCCCTATTATTCTAATATTGTTTTGTTTTGTAATGTCCCAAAGTTCCCGTAGGCTCTCTTCCTGCTTTTTAATTTCTTTTTCTAGAAGCTGCTCTAATTGGGTATTTTTTTTCCATCTTGTCTTCTAGCTCACTGATTCGGTCCTCTGCTTCATTTAGCCTACTTTTGATGCTTTCTATTGAGTTCTTTACAGTAGCTATGTCATTTGTCATTTCTTCTTGGTTCTTCTTCATTTCCTCTTGGGTCTTATTCATATTGTCAAATTTGTCTTCCATTCTTTTTAGCCATCCTATGATCATTACTCTGAATTCTTACTCTGGTAGGTTGCTTGCCTCTAACTCGTTTTCTTCCTTTTCTGGTGATGCCTGCTTTTCTTTCATTTGTGGGCTGTTTTCTCTCTCTCTCTCTCTCTCTCTCTCTCTCTCTCTCTCTCTCTCCCATGGTCTCTCTTTTCAGGATGTCTGGCTATGTAGATCTATCTCCTCTGCATTGATTTAAAGGCACAAAATACAACACAACCAGGTACAACACACAAGGCACTGAACAGAAATGTATTTGCAGTGTTAATAACCTTCAATAAAGGTGACCACTAGGGAAAGGCAAATTAGGGGATAGGAGAGAAAGAAGAAGAGTAAAGAGTGAAGAGGGGGGAAGAAAAATAAAAAGATAGGAAAAAAGAAAGAATGAAAAAAAAGGAGTGTCCAGATGAAATTGGGAAGCAGGGAGAGAGAGAGAGAGAGAGAGAGAGAGAGAGAGAGAGAGACTAAGAGAGAAAGGGGGAACAAACTGTATATATGGGAAGATAATTTCAGTAGAGCAACCACTAACCCCAGCAAATGCTGGCAACAGTACCTGGCAAATAATACAAACTACAACACCCACAATATCCAGCAAAGTAAAAAAAAAAAAAAAAAACACACACACACACAAGAAACAAACAAAACCAAAGCAAATACAAAAATACCAAGCAACAACATCAACTAAAGATTAAGCAAAATAATCTCACTAAAAGCATAAAAATACAACATAATCAATATTCACACAAACAGCATCAAAAGGACAGAGGAAAACAATTTTGTTTTTGCTAGTTAATACAGCTCAGAGAGGGGTGTGTATGCACTTGGCCCAGTGGATTGGAAATTAGCTATATAAGTAGGGTAGAAATTTTAGCAGTGGGGAGACAGAAAGAGTAGGGAAAATCTAAAGCAGGAATGGGTTAAGATAAACAGGATAGCATAAGCGGAAAGGTTAGGAAGAGAGTGATGTTGTAAAGGTCTTGTTAAGATAGGGTTAAAAGAAAAATGAATATAGAATGAAGAACACTAATTCCAATGTAAAATAAAGAGACAATAAATTGGCACTTTAAAAAAATAGAAATAAATAAAAAGGAAACAAAAAAGTTAAAATAGCAATAGTAAAATGCTGATTGAACCTAAAAATGTAATAATTAAAAAGGTAAAATCAAAAGAAGAAAAAAGGAAACAATTCATTTCTTAAGTAAAAGATGCAAAAAATGAAAATAAAACAAAAAATAATTTTTAAAAATTAGCAAAAAAATGTGCAGTTGTGAAGGCCATTCACTTCCTCCGTTATTCTGTTTGGCATACCTGTTTCAGTCCAGATAATATTGCAGTTTCCTGCGTTCCTCTGCACCTCGGTGTTGTAAGCTAGTCCTTAATTTTAAGATGTTGATTTCTTAGTTTCTTGGTTTTTGATTAAATAAAACTAATAATAAACACAGTCAATTTGTACTCCAGCCCTTAGGTGGCAGTGTTTCTGGATTTATGTTTGTGTTTTTGTTTTTTTGCTGTTGTTGTTGTTTTTGGCTATTCTAGCCTTTTTCTATGGGATTCAATACCGATTTTGCCTCGGAGCTGAATCGCAGCTGGTCTCTCCCCGGCTCTGCTTCCCAGCTTCCAGAAAAGCAGTTTCCCCCTGCAGCCTCTCAGGGCCAGCCAATCCGGGTGGCCTCTCCTTTGTAATCAGAAGCAAAGGGTTGCAGGGGAGCCAGCCTTGGTGTGCAATGGGCCAGTCTGCGCGCACTTACATACAGATTGTATACCTTTGCAACTATGTTCTCCCTCCGTGTCTGATCAGAATGGGTTGCTCTCTGGAGAACCCTACAGTTGGCAACCTTGAGGACCCCGTCCACTCTCTTGGGTCACGCCAGACCCAATAGCGGAGGGCTTTTGTGGACACAGATTTGCGTGTTCCCAGCATTCGATTTCAGCGCGCAGTCCCAGCACAGACCCAGCGCGCGAGCTTTTGTCTCTGCTACTGCCGCTGCTGGGACACAGACACCCACTTATCCCTGGTAAAATCCAAACTTTCTGTGAAATCCGAGTGTCCGCATCGATCAGGGGCCCACAGCTGCTCAGTGATCTCCAAAGTTGTGGCTTTTTCAGATCTCAGATACGATCCCCAGTTGCAGCTCTAATGCGGATGTGAGAGGCAGCACTTACAAATGTTTATCTATCCTGCCATTTTGGACCTCCGGAGTTTTTTATTTTTAAAAAAACGGGTAAAATGGAGATTCCATGCACTATTTCATAACCTATTTTATATCTAACACATTGTGGCTGCTTCTCCACATTGATATTAAAGGTCATGCCTCATGGCTGCATAGCAGTGCAGTTTTATAGCAGTACTAGAGTTACTTATCTCTTATTGGTCATCATTGTTTTCTTACTGTGGTTTTTATTTTTTAAATATATTTTATTGATTTTTTTTTTTTACTGAGAGGAAGGGAGAGGGAGAAAGTCAGAAACACTGATGAGAGAGAAACATCAATCTGCTGCCTCCTGCACACTCCCCAACCAAAGTACATGCCCTTGACCTAATCGAAACTGGGACCCTTGAGTCCGAGGGCCGATGCTCTATCCACTGAACCAAACCGGTTAGGGCCTTACTGTAGTTTTTTGTTTTTTTTTTAAAGCACTGCTATAACTGAATCCTTGTGTATAATAAAATAACAATTTCCTAATGACTTATTCCTAGAAGTTGAGGAGTAGGCCAAAGGGTATGTGCAGAAATGAAAAGCTTTGCTATCAGAGCCAGGTTGCCTTCTCACTCGCAGTCATTGACCATGGCCCATTTTTCTCCAGCATCACCAACACTGGGTGTTAGCCTTTGGTTTTTCTTAATGCAGCTGCCTATGTTTTCTCTCCGATACAATTTGGGCCAAAGGTGGCTCCTCCAGATTACCCATAATGTTTCTTCGTACCAACCCAACTCCTGCAGACCCAACTCCTGCCCTTCTTACAGCCTATCTGCCTAGCCAGCTGTCCCTCTCCTGCCAGGTCCTTATGAAACTGAGTCTGACAAAGCGATAGGGCCCTTCTGAAGTGGTAGAAGTACAGGAGTCTGAAGATGCCCTGCAGTGGGTAGTGTCAGGCCTGCATTTTGAAGGATGAGCGGCAATCTGCCCACAAAGAAGGGAAGGATGGAAGATCTGATGAGCTATGTGGGAAGGCCAGTGGAGTCGTATTGCTTTCATGTTATCTTCCTAATTACTTTTACAGGAAATAGGACACAGTTAATATTCCCCTCCAAGAATCGTGCCCAATGTCACAGTTTGTAAGTTTGGGAAGAGAAATTCTAGTCAGAGTCTTGTAATTTACACATCCAATGCCCTGCTATAATCTCCTGCCTTTTCTGCTGCTGGCTCTACCTTGCTGGGAAACAATAATTCCCTCCCATTCCAGAGTCATGCAGTGGATTTTAGAGAGAGATGGCAGTAGTACCAGAATGGCCCTCTAGTTAGGGTCACCAAGTAAAATATAGGATGCCCAGTTTGAGTTTCAGATTTTTTTTAAAATAAGTTTTCGATGTAAGTATACCGAAATGTTGCCTAGGACATACTGGGCATTTTGTATTTTTATTTGCTAAATGGCAACCCTACTGCTTAACTCTGCTGGTGAATTTGATTTCTCTAATTGTGAGATAAAGACTGCTGAGGGGTGTAACACTGCTTGATAAGCTGCTGGGCAGTTAACACGATTATGCAGGTGGGAGCCTGGCAGAGCAGAGGAGGGCATATTGGAAAGGGGTGTGCAGGGTAGTGGTAGGATGGCACAGAGCCTTTAACTGCAGCTCTTATCTGAAGGTGCTTTTGTTTGCTTGAACATAGATTAAGAAGGGACCTTACAGAACTGGTTCTCCCAAGACAGTGTGTGGTTGCCTGCTAACTCTGGTCAGATGAGAAACATACTTGGTCAAAAGTCAGCTTTTGTTTAAAGTGTCTGAGATTAAAAATAGACTCCTGCCAGCCCAGGGAGTCTTTGTAAGGCGAAATGCACTCCCCCTTTTCTCCCAAAGCAGGATGTTCTCAGATTACTGTGATAAAATTACCTCAAAGTCTTCCACCAAGATACCTTTAGTGAGAAGGCTGTCTGCAGCATGGGGTTTGTTAACTTTCTCAGGCAAAAGAAGTTTTTAACCCAAAATGTAAGTGGGAATTGCCTTCTCCAGAAAATAGTTTGTAAACTTAAATATCTTAGTCCCCTCACTGTTTGACAGTTCTTGGACCTTAGTGGTACCGTCTTCCATTATTATCTGTGAAACCATCACTGTACTATTGATCAGTAAATGCCTTTTTGCACTATCTCATAGTGGAGGTGAGGAATTTACCATTGGATTTAAGTGAAAATTTGCTGAGACTCTTACAGGAAAGGTGCTATGCTAGTCAGATGCAGGTTGAGTATTATAATTAATTCACAAGAAGAGATTTCACTTTCTCCTACTGCCCAAGTCTGAACTCCTTCGCTGTTACTAGTCAGTACATGAGTCATAGGCAGTTTTGTGGATGCATTCAGAGGTGACATGGTAGGCTCAATTCAAGCTCACACAGGACACTGGGTACTTGAGTTCTAATTACAGTGACTCAATCAATAGTTGCAAACACCTTTTGAACAAGAGGAACATACAGCCATCAAAATGATGACAGCACTTTTCCCCCCCAATCTATGTACGATTACAAAAAGTCACAAATAAACACCCCTACTCCGAGTAGTTTATGTAAAAAGAATATACTAGTAAAATGACTTTATCAAAAATTACAAATTCTTGGTGACAAGTCTGGAATAAATATTTTCCTTAAAGATCTCAAGGTCTACTGAAATTTTGTTTTAATTCTTCCCACAGTAAAGATTTTAAAGTGAATTAACATGGTGGGAGAACAATTATCTTCTGGTGATAAACCCAATATTCATTTACCAACAAATAATGGGCAAGTAGAAAGCAATAAATCAGTAAATCAATGAACAAAATTAATAGCCTCATAAATTAACTGGAAAGCCAGCTGTGATCATATATTGGGGGCAGTAAACATTTCTAGTCACAGAGGAGCTAGCTTGAATTGGTAGACATTTTTTTAAAGTGGTAACATTTAAGTTTAACTGCTGGTTGAATTGTAAGTTTTTTCCATGATTTGAGTCTATACTAGGTTCTGCTTACAACTCTCATTTCACTAAGTCCAAAGAATGTTGAGAAGCTAGAGAGACTACAGCCAGTAGGTACCATATTTGCCGGCGTATAAGACGATTTTTTGGCCCTGAAAAATATGCCTCCAAGTGTGGGGTAGTCTTATACGGCGAGTATATAACAAACTCTGTATTTTGAGTGGAAATGTTAGGGGGTCTTCTTATACGCCCAGTCGTCTTATACGCCGGCAAATACAGTATTTTTCAGGGCCAAAAAATCGTCTTATACGCCGGCAAATACGGTAGTCCCTTAGCTATCTGCTTATCATACATAACAAGTTACACTACCAGGAATTCATCCTTTCACTGGAACTCAGATAACTCTCATTCCATTTCTGAGTTCACCTCCTTAGTGCTAAAAGGGGCTTAAGAAAGGGGGGTGGGGGACCGGTACGTTTTAATCCTAGAGCTCCTTTTTCTGATGTAGTGGGGAATCAAAAACCTTGGACCTTGGATCACTGGGGGTGTGGCTGGAAACTGCATGCCAGGGCAACAGACTTGTGCCCACAAACCTTCAGAAAGGACCAAAGGAGCAAGGAAAAGGCTTTGGCTTCTACAGGGGTCAAAGAAGTATTGTTTATTATAACAGTTGATGCCTTCATTGCAAAATTTTATTGGTTCATTCAGATGAGTACCAAAGAGCCTCTAGTAAAGGAAAACTAAATTGCATTTACACATAGATATGTAGTTAAAAATATTTTTCTTTATAAGACAGCACTATTATGATAAAACTTAATTCATTTGACCAATTCTGCAAAAGGAATCTCTATCTTATAAAGAATAAATATACTAACTCTGTCCTCACATTCTTTAACTTTTGTTTATTCTTATATGATTTCAGACTTATTAGTGGCAATAATAATGTCCCCCAAAAAATCCCATATACCCTTTTTCCAGAATCACCAATTGTTTCCTTTTTGCTCTATTTGCTTTTTCATTTGTGCTCACTCTGTTCAAACATATATATATATATATATATTTTTTAACCCTTTGAATGTAAAATGTGGGCATCCTGCCCCTTTGCCCCTAAAGACCTCACTGTATTTCTCCTAAAACATCTTCTTATATAAGTAAGGTAATTACCAGAATCAGGAAATTTGACATGTAGTAGGTACTATTATCTAATCCACTGTATTCAGATTTCATTTGTTGCTCCAACTCTGCCCTTTTGGACAATTTTGTTTTCCCACTTGCATTACATTTAGTTGTCACTGTGCATTTTGTGATCCTTACAGCATAGTTAGATTTAAGAGAAGTGGTTGACTTTTGCTAACTCCAAGACAAGGTCATTTCTTGGATTTAATTCAGAAGTTTAAGAACATGAACAACAAAATATTGATTGTGCTTTGTTTTCCTTGAGACATTCTTATTTGAGGTGTTGACAGATATTTTGCTAATAAAGTTTACTGTTTCCTAGGAGGAAAGCAAGCAGGTGGAGGCAGGGCAGTTGCCTCACAGTCCCCATGGAGGGACATGCTTCTGCCTGAGCTCACAGCATTGCCCCTGTAAAAGACATTGATTGTTGGAGTTCAGCAAATTGTTCTTGAATTGCACAGACTCACAATTAATAGGTTAAATGTCTTGAAACAGTCACAGAATCCATGGACCTTCACCAAGCACCTGGCTAAGAAGGGTGCTTATTGTGTTTATATACTCATTCCATAAACAAATATAATGCGACTGAGTCTATTAGGTAAATAACAGGTGTCCTAGTGTTTGACATGGATCAGTTTATGATGGATCTGGTCCTATCTATACTAATAAAAGGGTGGTATGCTAATTGGACTGGTCTACCCAACATCTTCTGGTTGTCAAGTCCTCCTTCCAAACAAAGCCACGGTGGCAGGGATCAAGGCAGAGGTGGTTAGAGGCAATCAGGCCAGCAGGGGAGGTTGCGTAGGGACAATCAGGCCAGCAGGCAGAGGGGTTAGGGGTGACCAGGCAGGCAGGCACAGTGGTTAGGGGCTATCAGGCAGGCAGGAAGGTGAGCAATTAGGAGCCAATGTTCCTGGATTGTGAGAGGGATATTTGACTGCCGGTGTAGGCCCAATCCCACCAGCAGTTGGACATTCCCCAAGGGGTCCCAGAATGGAGAGGATACAGGCCAGGCTGAGGGACCCTCCTCCTGTGGATGAATTTCATACATTGGGCCTCTAGTCTATATATGTATAAGCCTAAGTGACTGAAGGACCGGTTGACTGGTTGTTGTTATACATACTGACCACCAGGGGGCAGATGCTTGATACAGGAGCTGCCCCCTGGTGGTCAGTGCACTCACACAGCCAACCTCCTGTGGTCAGCCAACCTCCTGCTGTCCCTCCCCCAGACCAACCAGCTGCCTCTCTCTCCGCCCCTCCCTCTATTGACCCCCCATTGCTGGCCAAGTTAGGGGTCCAAATTTGTGTACCAGATCTCTAGTTTGTATATAAAAAGGTTTCTACACCAAAACCCTGCCTAGGTTCATTTAAATACACCCTTCAAACCCATGCCGAGAAAAATAATTAGTTCTGTTTACTGCTTTCTGCAAAGACTTAAACATGAGGCACCAGCCCTAGCCAGCCTGATTCAATGGATAGAGCATTGGCCTGCAGACTGAAAGGTCCCAGGTTTTATTCCAGTCAAGGCACATGCCCAGGTTGTGGGCTCAATCCCCAGTTGCGAGCATGCAGGAGGCAGCCAATCAATGATTCTCTCATCGATGTTTCTATCATCCTTTCTCTTCCCCTCTGAAATAAATATATATATATATATATATATATATATATATATATATATATATATATATTAAAAATATTTTTTTTAAATGAGGTACCAGGCCTTTGCTGACAGGAAACATTTGCACAAAATTTTTGAGCCATTGTAATACAAAAAGTTTATAAAAAGAAATCAGAAATTATATTTCAACATTTGTTTCTCATCCTGCTGGGCCATCCTCCACCACCCTGCATTCTTCATTGCTTGGAGCTTCGGTGTGTGGTTGTGCCTCCCAGCCCCACCCCCAAGAGGTTTACTTAAGCATATTCCCACCTCACCAGCAGATATTTCCCTTTGGAGAAATCTTGTTTATAGCTGAGGACAAGTCCCAGGACCCACAGGCAGCCTCTACAAACCAGCCCAGGTGCTGCTTCTTGGGAACAAGCGAGCGTGCATCCAAGACAAAGGCATCTGAAGGAAAGCAGCCTCCTTTGAACCCACCCCGGTTGGTGGGGCAAGCTCTAGCCAGAGTGGGAAAAGTGAATCCTCTTGCAAGATGCCAAAGAAGGCTGGGAAGGCCTAGTTACTGGTTCCTTATTTGTAGGTGTGCTGCCCCTTCCTTAGGGAGAGGCCTTCCGGGGCTGTTTTTCTCCTGTGCAAACCAAAGAAGTTAATTTTAGAACCTGCTTGTAAAAGCAGTGGATCTCTCCACTCTGGTTTTTGTGCTTGTGGGTTTGAGTGCCGGGGAATCAAGGCAAATGTAAATTAGTTTATTTTTCTCATATTGTTTGACTTCTAAGCACAGGATGGAAAGTTCTGCTCTGATTGTGGCTGCCCAGCCAGGTGTTGTCATTCATTTAAATTAGTGCCTCTCAACTGGGATGATTTTGCCCCCCAGGAGACATTTGGCCATGCCTGGTGACAGTCTGGTTGTCATAACGTGTGGGGGTTGAGGGCCAGTTGCTATTGGCATCTAGTGAGCAGAAGCCAAGGATACTGCTAAAATCCCACAATGTGCAGAGCAGCCCTGTCACAAAGAAGTATCGGTCTAAAATGTTGATAGTGCCACTGTAGAAAAAAAACAAAAATAAACAAGTCAATCAGGTCCCTGCTTCTCATTTAGGTTTTATCCCCGCTGTTTGCTCCACCATCCTGTGCTGGAACCACTCCATCCACAGTCCTTTTGTCTACTTACCACCTCCTCATCCCATCCTCACTTTTAGAGTTGCCCCTGGTCTTTCTCTGCACTGTTGTCTGTATTTCTGCTGTGCTTGAGCTGTTTATTGTTGCAGGGATGGCCCCTCTCCACAGGAAGCATCACAGGGCAGGGTGGGCTCCAGGATAGAGGTTCACGGCCTTTAGAACCCTTGGAATTTGTCAGGAAGCACAGCCCAGGGGCCAGTGCAATTTGGGTTTGCTGCTCAGAGGCATCCAGACAGTTTCCCATACAGTTTCCAGAATTCACGGACCTGAAACCCTCCTTCTTATCCCTGGATTCGAGCCCCTAACGTAGGTAGCAGTAACACAGTAGTGTTTTCCAGAACAATGCCAAGACTATTATAAGTATGAAGTGTGACTGTGGAGTGTGTGTGTGTGTATGAGTGTTTAAAGTTTTCTTAAATTTTTACTTATTGATTTTAGAGAGAGGAAAAGAGGAGAAAAAGAGGGAGGGAAGGAGGAAGAGAGAGAGAGAGCAACACTGATTTGTTGTTCCATTTCTTTATGCATTCATCGATTGATTATTTTATGTGCCCTAACCAGGCGTCCAACCTGAAACCTTGGCTTATTGGGACAACGTGCTAGCCAACTGAGTAAAATATATTTATAAAACAAAACAAAACACTGTTCATAGGAATTTGCTTATTAGGGTCTTATATTTGTTAGGAACACAAAATATTAACATACATGGGTAAATAAACTTGTTTTTCTCCTCTGATTAATTTTTTTAATGCTTTTGAAATTAGTCCATGTTAAAAATATGCATAAGCAGTTCCTATGGGCAAAGTAAATAACAGTGAAATTTCTGCCAATTTCTATTGAAGATTATCATCACCCACTTTAGGTCTGGGAGGAATGAGCTGAATTTCTTTCTCTAAGTTATTCTCCTTTATTAGGGGCATGCAGACTGGCTTCATTGCTTCTGTACTTTCAGTGACTATAGCTTGGGGTCTTGAATGGAGAAGATGCTAATGCCTGTTTGTTGCTAATGATAAATTCAGCAGTAAAAGTTTGAAGTTGACCTACGGTACTTAAAGTTTATAAGGAGCTGAATCCCTATGGCAGGGTAGAGAGAAGCAAAAACAGCTGTGGGACTTTTTTATTTTATTTTATTTTTTTAGCAGCTGGATACAGCATCTTGGAAAATGGCCTGCCCCTGCCCTCATTTGGTGTCTTGTTTGACAGAGTGGGTGGGGAAGTCCAAGTGGGTAAGCCAGACACCTTACCTGCCACTGCTGCTGGAGGGTGCTGAGACATACTTCTAGCTTCACCCAAAAAGGTGTTCAGGCTTCCTCATCCTTTACAAGACAATTGCATAGTACTCTAGGCAAGTGTCTACTGTCTCCATCTGTTAGCTAGGAATGAACATTGTCATTTTTGTGGAAGTTAGGAACAAATATCTGATTCCTTTTCATGTGGTCTTTTCCTATGATAGGTGTGATTATCCAAAAGGAATGTTATCCTGAGCTTAAGGGGAAAAACGGTTTGATTTGTACCCTCTTAAGGCAGTAGTTTAGGAGGTGGACTGGCCAAGTCAGAAAACTCCTCTAGGACAGCATCCACTCCAGGACCCACTGTAGTTCCCCTTTCTCCTGGGCCTGTCGAGGATCTGACATACCTGGTCACAGGAGATGTGCAATTGGACTTGAGAAAGTGGTCGCAGGAGAGCTCAGAGGGCTTTGAGAGGAGTGTGAGGCACTTCTCATTTTAAGCGATCAGCAGTATCCCAAGTTAGTTAAGCAGCTGTCGGATATGATTTCCTCTCACTCAAGAGGTACTTTCAGAGCCCCTCAGGGGAAGATTTTAAAAGATAAAGAAAGTGAGGTAGTATTTCTACCCTGAGTGGTCTCCGGCCTTCTTCTGCCCCAGACTAATCACTGCAGCAGGCAAAAGCATGGAGCCCCACAACCCCACAACCTGCAAGTCACCAGTTTGATCCAGGAAGAAGTGGAAATAGAAGAAGAAGAAGAGGATGAGGAGGAGGGGGATATTTCAATAAGTTGTCTTTAAGATGAAAATCAGTCTGGAGATAACATAATCCTTGTCCAACCCTACCCCTAAGCAATTTAAAATTCTTTTAAAAGGTCTTGAAATTCACAGGGGGAAAAGGGGGGGGACAAGGTTTCCTAGGACAGGCTCAGCAATTTTGTTGCTGTTTCTACTACAGTAAGAGTAGTTGAGCTGTAAGTTTTTTATTTTAGACAGGGGTTGGAATGCAGCACATTCCTGCTGCAGGATCTGCCTTGCTTTTGTGCAGAGTAGTACTGACAATGAATGGGAACTCAGACTTTTACTCAAATCTTCAGCTCATCTCTAGCAAAAATGGTTGAAATAAGAAATTGAGTGGGTTTTTTTTTTTTTTTTGGAGTCTTTAGGGTTTTAATATACAATATCATGTCATCTGTGAATAATGAGTTTTAGTTCTTTTTTTCCAATTCAGATGCCTTTTATTTCTTCTTCTTGTCTGATTGCTATGGCTAGCCCTTCCAATATTTTGTTGAACAGGAGTGATGAGCATGGGCATCCCAAGAAACTAGGTGAAATGCTTTTAGTTTTTGCCCAGGAGTATGATGTTGGCTTTAGGTATGTCCTATAAGGCTTTTCTTATGTTGAAGTATGATCCCTCTATTCCCACTTTGCTGAGTTTTTATCAAGTAAGGGTTTTGGATTTTCTCTAATTCTTTTTCTGCATCAATTGATATGATCATGTGGTTTTTGTCTTGCTATCTGTTAATGTGCTATATCACATTTATTGATTTGTGGATATTGTACCAGCCTTGCATCCCTGGAATAAATCCCACTTGGTCATGGTGTATGATCTTTCTAATGTATGCTGGATCTGATCTGCTAGAATTTTGTTGAGGATTTTAGCATCTATGTTCATCAGGAATATTGGACTGTAATTCTCTTCCTTTGTAGTATCTTTTTTTGGTTTTGGGACTAGGGTAATTCTGGCCTCAGAGAAAGAGCTTGGAAGTATGCCTTTCTCTTGAATTTTTTGGAATAGTTTGAAGAGGATAGGTGTTAGTTCTTCTTTGATTGTTTGGTAAACTCACCTGTGATCTGTTTTTTTTATTATTATCACTGCTCCAATTTCATCAGTATTTAACGGTCTATTCAGGTTTTCTGCTTCTTTCTGATTAAGTTTTGGCTTGTATTTTTCTGAGAATATGTCCATTTGGTCAATCAAGATTATGCAGCTTGTTGAAATAGATTTGTGGCAACTCTATTTTTTACTTTGCATCTCTTTGGGGTCAGTTGTGCTTCACCTCTTCCACTTTTGATTTTGTTTATTCTAGTTCTCTCTCTTTGTTTCTTGGTGAGTCTGGCTAGAGGTTCATCAGTCTTGTTTATCCTTTAAAAGAACCAGCTGTTGGTTTTATTGATCTTTTATATTTTGGTCTCTCTGTCATTTATTTCTATTCTGATCTTTATTATTTCCTTCCTTCTAGGCCTCTGGGCTTTTCTTGTTGCTCTCTTTCTAATTCTTTAAGTTTTAGGGTTAGATAAATTTTTTCTTGTTTTTCTTTTTGTTTTTTGTTTTGTGTGTGTGTGTGTGTGTGTGTGTGTGTGTGTGTGTGTGTGTTTAGGTAAGCCTATAGAACTAAGAACATCCCTCTCAAGACTGCTTTCACTGTGCCCCATAGATTTTGGATTGTTGTGTTTTCATTGTCATTTGTTTCTGAAATGTTTTTTTATTTCCTCTTTTATCTTTTTGGT
Organism: Vespertilio murinus; assembly: GCA_963924515.1. Taxonomy (NCBI): domain Eukaryota; kingdom Metazoa; phylum Chordata; class Mammalia; order Chiroptera; family Vespertilionidae; genus Vespertilio; species Vespertilio murinus. The sequence goes on along the minus strand of OZ004706.1, from coordinate 106,824,032 downwards.
AACCCATTCATTGTTTAATAGCATGCTATTTAGCCTCCATGTGTTTGATTGTTTTTTAGTGTTTTTATTATAGTTGATTTGTAATTTTATGGCATTGTGATCTGAAAAGATAGTTGATATGATTTCAGTCTCTTTGAATTTATAGACTTGTTTTGTGTACTAACATGTAATCTGTCTTTGAAAATGTCCCATGTGCACTTGAGAAGAATGTACATTCTATAGCTTTGGGGTGAAAAGTTCTGAAGATGTCAATTAGTCACATCTGATCTAGTGAGTCATTTAGGATTTCTGTTTCTTTGTTGACCTTTTGTCTAGAAGATTTATCATGATATCAATGGGGTATTAAAATCCTCTGCTATGATTGTATTGCTGTCTGTCTCTCCTTGGATATCTTCCAGTTTTTGTGAGGGTTTTTTTTTTGTTTTTGTTTTGTTTTTTGTTTTTTGTTTTGTTTTGTTGGGTTTTTTTTTGTGTGTGTGTGTGTTGTTTTTTTTTTTGTTTTTTTAATGTATTTGGATGCTCCTATTGGGTGTATATGTGTTTACCAGAATTATGTCCTCTACTTGTATTGACCCCTTTAGTAGTATGAAGTGCCCTTCATTATCTCTTGTTATTACCTTCACTTTGAGGTCTATTTTGTCAGATATAAGTATTGCTATCCCAGCTTTTTTTTTTTTTTTTCCATTTTCATTTGCCTGAAGATTTTTTTCCCATCCTTTTGCTTTCGGTCTGTGTGAGTACTTTGTTCTGAGGTAAGTTTCTTGTAGACAGCATATGGGTCATGTTTTCTTATCCATTCGGCTACCCTAAGTCTTTTGATTAGAGCATTTAATACATTTACATTTAAGGTTATTATTGATATGTATTTGTTTTTATTCTTTATGCCTGTGTTCCTTCTTCCCTTTCTTTCTTCTTTTTACAGCAGCTCCTTTAGCATTTCTTACATCGCTGGCTTAGTGGTAATAAACTCCCTTACCTTTTTTTGTCTGTGAAGCTCCTAATTTCCCCTTCAGTTTTGAATGATAGCCTCACTGGATAGAGTATTCTTAGATTCAGTCCCTTGCTTTTCATCACTTTGTATACTTTATCCCATTCCCTCTGGCCTGATGAGTTTCTGTTGATAAATCAGGTGATAGTCTAATGGGAGATCCCTTGGAGGTAACTTTCTGTCTCTCTCTTGCAACTTTTAAGATTCTTTCTTTTTTTCTTTGTCTTTTATGTTTGCCAGATTAATTACATTGTGTTTTGGTGTCAGTCTTTTTTGGTTCATCTTGACTGGGATTCTCTTAGCTTCTTAGACTTGCCTAGTGTTTTTCTTCCCTGAATCAGGGAAGTTTTCTGTCATTATTTCTTTAGGTTTTCTATTTCTTGCTCAGCTTCCTCTCCTTCTGGCACCCATATTATGTGGATGTTGTTTTGTTTCATGTTGTCCCACAGCTCCCTTAGGCTCTTCTGCTTTTTAACTCCCCCCCCCCCCAGTTGCTGCTCTGCTTGGATGTTTTTTTCTATCTTGTCTTTAAACTTTCTGATTAGGACCTTAGCTTCTTCAAGTCTTCTGTTGAAACCTTCTGTAATTTTCTTTGTTTCTTTTTAAAAATATATATTTTAGTGATTTTTTTTACAGAGAGGAAGGGAGAGGGATAGAGAGCTAGAAACATTGATGAGAGATAAACATCAACCAGCTGCCTCCTGCACACCCCCCACTGGGGATGTGCCCACAACCAATGTACATGCCCCTGACCAGAATCGAACCTGGGACCTTTCAGTCCGCAGGCTGATGCTCTATCCACTGAGCCAAACCTGTTTCAGCCCATGGTATTCTTTATTGCAGCTATGTCATTCTTCATTTCCTCTTGATTCTTATTTGTGTTAGTGAAAATCCCATTCAGCTCCTTATAATTCTCATTTAATTGTATGTATTTGTCATCCAGACTATTTACCGTATTTGCCGGCGTATAAGACGATTTTTTGGCCCTGAAAAATACGTATTTGCCGGCGTATAAGACGACTGGGCGTATAAGACGACCCCCTAACATTTCCACTAAAAATACAGAGTTTGTTATATACTCGCCGTATAAGACTACCCCCCACTTGGAGGCATATTTTTCAGGGCCAAAGGGTCGTCTTATACGCCGGCAAATACGGTAGTATCCTTATTACCATTACTCTGAATTCTTTTTCTGACAAATTACTTGCCTCCATTTCATTTAGTTCCTTTTCTGGCAATTCCTCCTTTTCTTTCCTTTTGGGGATTGTTTCTTTGTCTCCCCATTTTTGTTGTCTCGTTGTATTTGTTTCTATGAAACTGCTATGCCACACATATTTTTGAGGGATGTTCCTATGAAGTAGGTGTTTTGTGGAACCCAGTGGTGCAGTCTCTCAGTTCTCCTGAATTGGGTGTTCTGGGAAAGCCCACTACTTGAGTTATTTGGTGTAGTTGAATCTTGAATATTATTGTCTCAAACTCATTGGGTGGAATTTCCTTACAGGTTGTCTGACTATGTAACTCACACCCAACCTCATCATGCAAGCTGTTGTGCATGTGCTCGGGGGTCATGATGTGGGACTCACTTTGCGGTCCTGGAGCCTACTGCTAGAGTGGCACAACACACTGCAAGGTCCTGTAGCTCACGGGATATGTAGCATGACACACGTAGGTTCCCAGAGCCCATGGCTGGAGAGGTAGGGGTCCCAATGTCTATGGCTGAGGTGACACAACTTTGGGGCTCACTCATCAACTCTCACTCCAGGGGTCCCAGAGACAGCAGGCAGGGTGGCATGACTCTAGCTGGGATAGCATGCACTCTTTGGCTCACTTCAGGGTCCAAGGTGGTATCCAAAGCTAGTCTAGGTTTTGGTGTGGCTGCACCCTTAGGTACAGCTGCTCTCCCCTTCATGATGGTGTGGTTTCTGTGCCAGAGCCTTACAGCTGGGGGAGTGCCTGTGGCTATAGCAGGGGCTCCCTGACCAGGGGCTTGATTTGCCAGCCCCAAGACTCCTGCAAGATCTAACTCACCTTTCACTCACACACACACCACACACCACACATGTCCACACACTCCCCACTCACTCTCTTATTTACTGACTCTCTCCCTCACTCTCGTCCTGCTGGCTGCCATGTGGATTTCTTTTCACCCCAGTATAACTTTTGAAAAATCCCATGGCTCATTGTGTTTCTTTCTGTCCTCACAGTATGCCACCACAGGCTGCTCCCTGACCCTTCACCACACAGAGAAGCCAGAGCATGAAGACATCTGTGAATACCGTCCCTACTCCTGTCCCTGTCCTGGTGCTTCCTGCAAGTGGCAGGGGTCCCTTGAGGCTGTGATGTCCCATCTCATGCACGCCCACAAGAGCATTACCACCCTTCAGGGAGAAGACATTGTCTTTCTAGCTACAGACATTAACCTGCCAGGAGCTGTCGACTGGGTGATGATGCAGTCATGTTTTGGCCATCACTTCATGCTGGTGCTAGAAAAACAAGAGAAGTATGAAGGCCACCAGCAGTTCTTTGCCATAGTACTGCTTATCGGCACCCGCAAGCAGGCCGAGAACTTTGCCTACAGACTGGAGCTGAATGGGAACCGGCGGAGGCTGACCTGGGAGGCCACGCCCCGATCCATCCATGATGGCGTGGCTGCAGCCATCATGAACAGTGACTGCCTGGTTTTTGACACAGCCATAGCACATCTTTTTGCAGATAATGGGAACCTTGGAATCAATGTGACTATTTCAACATGTTGTCCATGATGCAGTGAAATTATTTGGGCATAGTGCTCTATGGTTAATAAAGGATTTTATGGATGTTTTATTCGCTATGTCTTCACAAGTCAAGGTACCCGGTTACCTTGTGTTCTCTTTGAACATCAGCCCAATGGAGTTCATTAAACTGGGGTGAATGCTGTTGGCCTGTTGGGTCTATAACTTGATTATTAAATTTTACTTCCGAAACAGCCCTTGACTGGTTGCTCAGGGTCTCCTGTAGACAGATCAGTAGGTTAGGAACTGGAGTCTTCTTCCTGCCCCCTCCCTAATTGGTCCTCCCAAATTGACAAAGTACAATGACTGTCAGAAGATTGCTTTCATCTTGTGTTTAGCGGGTAGGAGTTGTTTTTAGTGCATTTTAAACTGTTTCTGTTTCTCAAGCTGGAAGGTTAATTAGTATGCGTAGTCACCTGGAGTACACTTAAACATGCACATTGAGAGCCTCTGAATTTAACAATCGCATCAGGTGATTTTTTTCAGCAGTCAAGTTTGAGTATTACTAGGTTAAGTTGTGGGGAAAGGGTCCAGATTTTAAAGGTGCTTTTACAATTGCCCTTAACTGATACTATTTGTCTTTCTACTATTTCATCCCCAACAGCCCATCCCAAATTAAAACTAGAACTATAGGTCCCCAGGAACACATTCCCAAGACTTGGTTTTTCTCTTGTGTTTGGTGTAAATTACCTAGGAAAGTGAGTGCTATGTCCACTGATAGTCCTCACATAATTAGTTTTTGCTCATCACTAATACAGGAGAGCTGTTTACATGAGGAAGGCCTCAGAGACCTTCCATGATCATAGATGGTGGGAAAAACTAGGTCAAAAGAGTGGGAAAAGCTTTATAACCAATGTCATATGCTTAATACTTAAAGGTATGTGTTGGGGGGTGTTGTTTTGATTTTTGCCACATTCACTTTAGTTTTTTAATAAATATTTTCCAAAACTGAATGTTGTACTTTATTCTCCAGATTGAATAAGGGGCATTTATTGTGTGCCTCCTGTGATCAGGGCACTGAGGCTGCACTGTCACCTGGGCTGGGAGCTCTCACCATCACCACAGAAGGAAACAGCCATTTGCCCAAGATCGTAGCTTAAGTCATGGCCACATTAGGGTCCAAACTCACTTCCCTGAACATGGACTGTCGGTGGTGTTACAGGACTTTTCCATGGAGCTGTTATTTGTCTGACAGTGCCAGTGCTTGTGGAAAAAAGAGTATTATTTCTCATGCTTTACAGAATCAGAAGGAGCAGGCGTGGCTAGAGGTGATGTACTGGGCTGGGTTGGAGCCAGGGTGACCCACTCCCTCAGTCCCAACCCTAAACTCTTAAATGAATTCAAAATATTAGCCCTGAATGCTCCATGAGAATTGAAGACTGCTCCAGTGGCATTAGAGTAGCACCAGGTGGGAGTGGTGGCTTTAGAGTTGTTCTTTTTTCAGGTGAGATGCAGGGTTGAGTTTTCAGCCAGGGTAGAGTTCTAGCAATTAAGGCATTAATTGCCAAAGTGACTTACCTTCCAGGATAGTCCTCAACTACAAGTGAAAGCAGTGCCCTGAACAAGAAACGGTGCTTAGCCCATGTTTGGGAAATGAAAAGAAATAACAGCTCTTATCAGCAAGTCAGTCACATTTCAAGCCACTCTCTTGGAAGGATCTTTGGAGGTGAGACTAGGTAGGATCCAGGAGAAGTGGATTTTGGACCCTTGGGAGCAGAGCTGATCCAGGTTGGCTGTCCAGTGCAGGCATGGCACCCAGGGAATGTGTTTTGTGCATAAACTAGCCAAGTTCATCATCATGTTTGGATCTAACCACTTTTGTTATATATGACGGAAGAAATCAAGAGTGGATTAGTGAGTACCAAAGGGTAAAGCTATAATCAAAAGTGGAATCAAGGTATCTCAAAGCATAAAATGTTAGATCTTTAGCCCACAGAGGTGAATTCATGGGCCAGCAGCCATACAGTGTACCGGTGGCAGCATTGAGTCAAAAATTCAGACTTCCTGACTCCAAATTCAAACATGCTTCTCATGTAACAAATGAAAATAAAATCTTAGGCAACAAAACTCTGAACTTTTACTTTCAGAGTTATTTAGGCCCCTTAAATCTCTGTCACTGGAAATCTGTAAACTGAACTTTTACTCTGATTTTTTTTTTAACTAAGCATTTTCTGTTAGAAAACAAAATAAAAAACCCACACCAGTTTTAGGAGGAAGTGAGAACAGCAAAATATATTATATAAACTAAATGTCTATATAGTTCCAATTTCAAATGCAGTTTAAAGCACAGCAATAAAGAGGGATGGGAGATATCTGTAATACTATCAACAATAAAGTAATAAATAATAAAATAAAGCATATCAATAGACATTTGTCATACTCATCACATGGTCCACTTTACATTTTCTTAAAACAATTTTTTTTTATTTCTGCCCCAGTTATACTGAAGATAATATAAGACATTTTTTTTTTGGGGGGGGGGGGGGGACGCTAGCCATCTGAATCTATGCCCGGGAACATATTTTGCTGCACATTCTTGCTAGTATAATTGAGCCCCATCCCTCTTATCTGTAATGCTGGTACAGAGGCCATAAACCATGAACAATACACAAACCCCAGAGAGGGTTGTCAGCACTGGCGTCAAGCCAGGCCTTTGGGTGTAGTCTCACTTCCCCCATCCCAACACATGGGGGGCTGCAAGTCCTGTGAAAGGTCCAGAAGCTTGATCCATATTTGGGGGACAAAGGAACTAAAGGGTATAAAGAGAAAGCTTCGCCCATATTCTCTCACTCGGGCTTTGGAGAACTGACTGCCCTAAGTCACCGTACTAGTACATCTGCAAATAAAGGGTTTCTCCTGGAATCTCTGAGTATTCATTGTGTATTTTCCAGTCGCCTGGTAAATTCTGTAACACTACATTCTAATTTGATAGAAATATGGCTGATCAAGCACACTGGTAGATTCAGTTTCTGCCTTATGATGCCTGAGCCATTCTACGGAAAAAATTACTCAAAATACCTTTGAAAAAATAGTCATTAATTCTGGATGACAGGAACATGAGAATATATTTTATTAGTATTTGCATTGTTCTCTATTTTTAAAGTCTTTAAAAAAAACAATTTTGAAATCAGAGTTCCCAACCTTTCTGTGAAGAGGAACTAGCCTTGGTTTCCCTGAATCCTTACAATTTAAGGGAGTAGGTAAACTGTCCCATGTAAATTATGGGAAACCAGGGAAGAGGTCTTTGAGGCATCACCATCCGGAACTCTACTAAGTAGAACCTGAAACTACCAACAGATTCAAACCAATGGCTGAGTCTGTCTCAGTAGCAGAATCATGCAAATTCCTCACAATACCACCCCACATAAATTGTCCTTTTACCTAACTGCAGGTTTTGGTGAATTGCCAAACGTGACCTTAGGTTTATCAACTGACCACTCTGGTTTCAAGTTTCCTTGAGAAGGCTGAAAAGGGCTAATTCCAATGTAACCCTGATATTTGGGGTTAGTGATCTGAATCTAAGCTTGGGATCTGGGGGCACGGGATAGGCCTCCAGAAGGCACACCCTGCTGATTTTAGCATAATTGAACCCAGACCTCAGCCTAGGACCCAGGCAGCATCTGGAGAAAGTGGACAGACACTTCTGGAACTGTCGACAGAATCGGTAACATAGGGACCCCAGTCAGTCAGGCCCACTTTAGTGAGTGGAAGGGGGAGCTTGTTCACCTCCCCAGAAGTTATAGGATTTCATCAATTAAATTGGTCAGGAATTGGTTTTTAAACTCTGTGTGAATGTCTGTGTTTTTAAACTCTGAGTGAATGTCTGATGAAAGTGTGTGAGTGTGGAGGGAGAGGGCCTGCCCTCTCCTATCCTTTGTGTGGCTCCACGACCGTGGTTACAGAGTCTGAGTGGGCCCCAACCTTCGGTTCCGCAATTTGTCATATGGCATAATGGTGACTCACCCCCATGTGGAGGTGACCAGGCCCAGGGTTTATATATATAGGGCCTGGTGCACCTTAGCTAAGACAAATCTAAACTCCCGAGGAACACAGCCAAGCAGGCATCTGAGTGATGATCTGTGAAAACAGGTCACCCCCTCTCTTGTCTGTCTCTCACCACTGATCATCATGGGGTCGGGACAAAGTAAACCCACTGTTCTCAATTGCACGCTGAAAAATGTTGAAAAGGGTTTCAATGGAGACTATGGTATTAAAATGAACCCCAAAACACTGGGGAAATTCTATGAAGTAGAATGGCCAGCCTTTGGGGTCAGCTGGCCCTCGGAAGGCTCCTTAGATAAGGGACCGGTCGGGGTGGTCTGGAATGTAGTCACAAAAGGTCCTGGACACTCAATCAGATTCCCTACATAGACAGCTTTATGAATTAGAAATTGCTCAAACCTTGCTGCCTTGGGTCCGGTTCTGCGTGTGTAACAAGGAACAGAGTAAAGATTTAGTAGCAGGAATGAAGAGGCAGACAGGGCAGGAGCAGGCTAAGGAAAAGCAGGCAGGAGAGGAGAAAGCAGAAGAAGAGCAGGCAGGAGAAAAGAAACAGGTCCTTAGAAGGGAATCCAACCCCCCTGTTCTGCCAGGATCCCCTGAGAAAGTCCCCCAGGTTTACCACCTCCATATGTGACACAGGCAGCACCAAGTGCTCACTCTGTTGGTCTGGAAACACCACCCACCTCCATCTCCTCAAACAGGCTCTCCAGAGCCAGTTGAGTGGCATTTGTGTTCAGCCGATCAAGAGCCCAAGCCACAACCAGCACGTCAGATGCCTATCCGGGAGATTCGGGATATCCAAGTGCTTGGTGAAGATGGGACCCTGCAGGAGAGAGGGCCAGGCTATTATTATCAGCCCTTTACCACAAGTGACATCCTGAATTGGAAACATCACACCCCAGGTTATCCTGAAAAATCTCAGGCCATGATAGATCTCCTAGAAATGATTTTTCTAGATCCAGAAGCCCACCTGGGTGGACTACAAGCAGCTCCTTTTCATGCTCTTTAACACTGAGGAACGCATGAGAGTAGTATCAGAGGCTCGGAAGTGGTTACAAACCCAGGCCCCGGCAGGAATATTAGATAGAGACAGATGGGCCAAGGAGGCCTTCCCAGATGAGAAATCCAATTGGAACCCGAACTCAGAAGAATGAAGGGTTGGGCTAGAAAGATATTGGTTGGTCTTCCTCCAGAGGGTCAGGGATGGAGCCAAGAAGCCCATTAATATGGCTAAAATCTCTGAGGTTGGGTGGGGAGAGAACCAAGATGGTGGCCTAGGTATGTGACTAAACTGCCTCATACAACAATTTCAAAATAACAACTAAAAGACAGAATTGACATCATCCAAAACCACAGGAAAGCTGGCAGAGCAGGAAATCTACAACTGGAAAGGAGAGAGGCTCACGGATTGGATTAGGAGCTGCAAAGCACTGAGGTAGGGAGACACTCGTGCAGAGAGGAAGGGCAACCAAATGCTGGGCTGGCAGGAGGGGAAAGAAAGCCCTGACTACATTGAACCCCAGTTCCAACTGCACTTAATCCCAGTCCCAGCCGAAACCCCATGGACCCAGGCTCATACGGGTGGAGTCTATACTGTAGAGAAAGGTACACGGAGACTCAAAGACTGAGAGACTCAGGGGAGCTGGAGCCACAGCGCCTGAGTACACGCAGAGAGGTCTGACCGCGGAGGTTGCTGAGGCCTCTCTAAAGCGGAAGGAGTCTGAAGCTCCTAACTGCACTGAATCCAAGTTCCGATTGCCTTTAGCACTGAAACCAATCAGGGTGAGCCCCTGGGGCACCCACGCTCTTACAAGGAGAATCTGGACTGTGAGGCAGAAACTCAGGGGATCCGTGGAAGGCAGAGATCAAGGCACGCGCACAAGGGCAGGGATGACAGGAAGCCAAGACTGGCAGGTCAAGCCTGAGACTCCGCCCCATCCAAGCTGAGCACAGAGGCATTTGCAATTTTGCAAGTCTGATCCTATAAGACTGTCTCCAATACATAAGGTATCCCAGAGTAGACACAGCTGATACTCACATCCAATGAGTATCAGGCCTGGAAGTCAATTCCTCCCAGTGATACCAACAACAATCAAGACTTAACTACAACAAGGCTGTACACACAGTCCATAAAGGGGAACACTAAGAGTGTCTACCTCAGGTAACTGGGGAGACTGATCCACCAAGCCATATAGGACACCAAACACACAGATCCATCCAACTCTGGGAAGCAGCGAAAATGCCGAGACAAGGAAATAGATCTCAAAGGAAAGAGATAGAGCACAGGACTGAATATAGAGTTCAAAACCACAGTTATAAGGTTTTTCAAGAATTTCCTAGAAAAGGCCAATAAAATAAGTGAGACCTTTGGGGATATGAAAAGGGATCAACTGGAAATAAAGAATAGATTGTCTGAAATAAAAAATATTAAACAGTCCTAAAAACAGAATGGAAGATTACAAAAACCAAGTCAAAGATTTGGAACACAAAGAGCCAGAGGACACTCCTTCACAGAAGCAAGAAGAGAAGAGAATCCAGAAAGTTGAAGATAGTGTAAGAAGCCTCTGGGACAACTTCAGACATACCAACATCAGAATTATGGGGGTCCCAGAAGAAGAGAGAGAGCAAGATACTGAAAACCTATTTGAAGAAATAGTGACAGAAAACTTCCCCCACCTGGTGAAAGAAATAGACTTACAAGTCCAGGAAGCACACAGAACCCCAAACATAAGGAATTCAAAGAGGACCACACCAAGACACATCATAATTAAAATGCCAAGGGCAAAAGAAAAAGAGAGAATCTTACAAGCAGCAAGAGAAAAACAGTTAGTTACCTATAAAAGAGCACCCATAGGATTATCAGCTGATTTTTCAACAGAAACTATGCAGGCCAGATGGGAGTGGCAAGAAATACTCAAAGTGATGAGTATCAAGAACCTACAACCAAGATTACTCTACCCAGCAAAATTATCATTCAAAATTGAAGGGCAGATAAAGAGATTCACAGATAAGAAAAAGTTAAAGGAGTTCATCATCGCCAAACCAGTATTATATGAAATGCTTAAAGGTATTCTTTAAGAAGAGAAAGAAGAAGAAAAAAGTAAAGATAAAAATTTTGATCAACAAATACATATATATAAACAAATGAATCTAAAAATCAAGTGAATTAAAAATATGAGAAACTAGTGAATATAATAGAATCAGGGGCAAAGAAAAGGAGTGGTTTGATAATTATAAGGGGGAAAAGGGTGTAGGGATGCAAGAAGAGACTGGACTAAAATCGTACACCTATGGATGAGGACAATGAGGGGGGGAGGTAAGGGCAGAGAGTGAGGTGGGAACTGGGTGTAAGGGAGATATAGGGGGGAGAAAAACAATTGTAATAATCTGAGTAATAAAGATTTATTTTTAAACAATAAATAAATAAATAAAAGAAAAATAATAAAATATAATTTCTGAGGTTTTCCAGAAGCCTGACGAAAGTCCAGAATCTTCCTATGAGAGACTATGTGAGGCATATGAATCTACACTCCCTTTCACCCTGAGGCCCTGGAAAATCACACCATGGTAAATGCCACTTTTGTAGGATAAGCCCAGACTGATATCAGGAGAAAATTAAAGAAACTGGAAGGGTTTCCAGGAAATAATGCCACCAAACTGCTGGAGATAGCCAACAAGGTTTTCATCAACCAAGACAGTGTGGCAAGGAGGGAGGAAGAAAAGAGAATACAAAGGGCCAATATAATAGCAGCAGCTTTTAGAGGCTCAGACTCCCAGACAGATCAGAAAGGGAAGCAAAAATACAGACCAGGGAGAAAAGGAAGAGCGAGTATGAGGCAAGACCAGTGTGCCTATTGTTAGGAGACAGGACAGTGGAAGAATGAATGTCCCAAATTACAAAGTAAGAAAACTGGACCCCCTTTACCACCGAGTCGCTATCAATCAGAGCCACTCGAAGCAGATCTCATTGGGCTAACAATGGCTGATTCTGACTAGGATAGACCTGGCTCTTTTCAGCTGGGCCCCACGAGCCCATGGTCAGATAAAAATTGGGGGCCAGACTGTGGACTTTATGGTTGATACAGAAGCTGGGCACTCAGTAATCACACAGAAAATAGCACCTCTCTCCGGAAAGGAGGTCACCATTAATGGAGTTACTAGGGATCAGACTCTTAGAGCATTCTGCCACCCTCGCCGATTCCAACTTGGTGGCACCAAGTAATTCATGAATTCCTGTACTTGCCAGACTGCCCGGTGCCTCTAATGGGTAGAGACCTTTTAGCTAAAATGGGGACAGAAATCACTTTTGCTCCAAATGGCTCCGCACAGCTTCACCTAGGTAAGGAGACCTCTCCAATGATCCTGTCCTGAGCAGTGCGAAGGGAAGAAGAATGAAAACTTTATACCCCCCAGTCAAAAGCTCACCATTGGAACCTGAATTAGAAAAAGAATTCCCTCCCACTAGTCTGGGCTGAAGGAAATCCTCCAGGACTGGCTAAGGACCACACCCCCGTGCTCATTGACTTAAAGCCTGGGGCACAGCCTGTTAAAATCTGCCAAAATCCAATTCCAAGAGAAGCATGCCTAGGAATCCAGGTCCACTTAGATCGGCTGCTTCAAAGGGGACTTGTTAAACAATGCAGGTCTCCATGGAACACATCACTCTTGCCTGTCAAAAAGCCTGGGACTAATGACTACTGGCCTGTCCAGCATCTACAGGCTGTTAATGAGGCTGTTATAACTGCATTCAGCGCTGCCAAATCCCTACACTCTTCTAGGACTTATCTCATCAGAGGTGGAATGGTTTGCATGTCTAGATCTGAAAAATGCCTTTTTTCTGCCTTCGATTAGTGCCTTCCAGTCAGCCTCTCTTCACTTTCAAATGGGAAAACCCAACTACAGGGACCAAGGAGCAGTTCACCTGGACCAGACTGCAACAAGGGTTCAAAAACTCCCCTACTCTTTTTAGTGGAGCACTAGATCTGTCTAAGGAATCTGATTTATCTAAGTTCCCAGAAGAGGACTTGGGATGTGTTCTACTCCAGTATGTAGACAACCTCCTACGGGCCAGCTCCACAGGAGCTCAGTGCTGGGGTGGAACATGAGCCCTTCTGAGACTATTAACTAGAACAAGTTATCAGGTATCTAAGAAAAAGGCACAGATTTGTCAGAAAGAAGTAAAGTATCTAGGCTTCTGGATCATCCAAGGGAAACAAAGGCTAGGGAGTGAAAGAAAGTAGGCAGTATGTGCCATCCCAGTCCCTCGCACCCAGCAGCAGATTTGGTATTTCCTGGGAGCTGCAGGATTCTGTCAAATTTGCATCATAGGGTTTTCAGGCCTGGCTAAGCCTCTCTATGAAGCTTTAAGAGGAGAAGAGAAGGCACCCACTGACTGGGGTCCCGAAAAGGAGAAAGTCTTTGTCACCATAAAGACAAAGCTTACTGAGGCCCCGGCACTAGGGCTACCAGATGTGACGTGAGACTTCAATCTTTTTGTTCACGAGAACAGTGGGGTAGCCCTATGAGTTCTAACCCAGGAGTTTGGAACCTGGCAAAAACCAGTAGCCTATCTCTTCAAGCAGATTGACCCAGTTGCCTCTGGGTGGCCCCCGTGCCTCAGGGCCCTTGCAGCCACAGCATTATTAGTCAAGGAAGTGGATAAGCTTACTTTAGGACAAAACTTAAAAGTAAAAGTACCTCATGCTGTTGTCACCCTGGTGGAAGCAAGGGGGAAGCACTGACTGACTCATGCTCCAATGACTCAGTATCAAGGACTATTATGTGAGAATCTGTGCATGATTAGAAGCAGTGAGAACACTTAATCCTGCTACTTTTCTTCCCATCGCTGAGGGGGCCCTGCTCTGAGCATGATAGCCTGGAAGTCCTAGAGGAGACCCCTGCAAAACTCAGACTTGGTATTGTTTACTCAGACAGCAACAGCTTCTTATATGAAGGAAAAAGATGAGCTGGATATGCAGTAGTGTCAAACTTTGAGACAATTGAAGCACAGGCCCTGCCTGAAGGATGGTCAGTGCAAAAGGCAGGACTTTGGGCCCTAGTAAGAGCCCTAGAACTCAGTAAGGATAAGTGTGCCAACATCTACACTGGCTCGCACTATGCCTTGGCTACCCTGCATGTCCATGGGGCCATATATAAGGAAAGGGGGCTCTTGACAGCAGGAGGAAAAGAAATAAAAAATGATATTTTTAAGTCTGGGAACCTAAGGAAATAGGCGTCATCCATTGCAAAGGTCAGAAAGGGAAAGACTCGGTGTCAGCAGGAAACCAGAGTGCTGATGCTGCAGCCAAGCTGGCTCCTAAGAACAAGCAGCACCAGCACGGACCATGTTGCCCCCGAATTACCTGAACCTCCAAAATACACTCCTCAGGAAGAGAACTGGGCCCAAAAAGAAGGGGGCTAGAGAACAATGGAAGGCTGGTGGATATTCCCAGACCATAGGGTCTATGTCCCAGAACAGTTGCCCACAAGGTAGTCCTCCAGCAGCATGAACTCATTCATTCAGGAAAGGCTGCCCTAGAAGCTTTGTTGGGCAGATATTACCTTAACTGCCCGTCTACCCTCCTTGTGTGACTCAGTCTCTCAGTGTTGCCTCCTCGGTGCTCAGAACAATGCAAACAGGGTCCTGTGGGACCAATAGAAATTCAGTGCTGCAAGCAAGCTCCTTTTGAGGACTCAGAAGTAGATTTCACAGAAATAGGGCCTAGCAGAGGGAATAAATACCTGCTAGTCTTTGTTTGCATCTTTTCAGAGGCATATCCCACTTGCACTGAAAAGGCAAGATAAGTCACTAAGGCATTGCTGAAGGATATGATATAATTCTGAGGTATGGAATGCCTCTGACCATCGGGTCCAATAATGGCCTAGCCTTTGTAGTAGAAATAGTACAACAGATAGCCAAGGCTTTAGGAATTTAATGGACTCTTCATACAACTTACAGGCCTCAGAGTCCAGGGAAAGTGGAGTGCATGAACTGGACTCTAAAACACACTATGGCTAAGCTATGCCAAGAGACAATCTTACCCTGGACAGATATCTTGACTCTTGTACTCCTGTGGATATGCTGTGCCCCGAGGGCCAGGGTAGGTTTCTCTCCCTTTGAGGAAATTCTATATGGTAGACTCCCTTCCTTAATTTGGCCAAAGGGAGATTTGGGGGAAATAGGGAACTTAGAAACCCAGAAATAACTATAAGAACTTGGAAAAACTGTCTTTGAGGTACACAGATGGGTTACTGACCGACTACCCATCTCTCTAGGAATAGCTGTACATCCTTATAAACCTGGAGACCAGGTTTGGGTAAAGGATTGGAAAAAGGAGCCCCTCAAGCTACCTGGAAGGAACCCTATCCAGTCATATCAACCACCCCCACAGCTCATAAGTTGCAGGACCAAACACCTGGATTCACCACTCCCAGATGAAGGCAGCCCACCAGCGAAGTGACATCC
The DNA here is from genome assembly GCA_963924515.1 of Vespertilio murinus. Lineage (NCBI taxonomy): Eukaryota > Metazoa > Chordata > Mammalia > Chiroptera > Vespertilionidae > Vespertilio > Vespertilio murinus. Next base: position 106,808,806 of record OZ004706.1, on the reverse strand, counting down.
AGTCTGAGTGGAAGGTGACCTCTGACCAGAAACACCCCCTGTGGATCACCCTCAAGAAGACAGCAGACCTGGCCGAGCAACCTGCTCCAAGGAATTCAGGTAACACCCTGCAGAATTCTCCCTAACACTAATCTTTCTTTCTTATCTCTTCCTAACGTAATATGCTCTAGTATTTCTGGATAATCACTGGTTTTTATCTAATAATTCTTATTTTGTCTTTTTATGAGTGCCAACGGAATCCAAGACTAGTACCAGGAGAACTCATCTGTTCTTACTGAGACACATAAGCACCAAAAAATTACTGCTCCCCACACAGCAAGGAAACAAAGGCTTTATCATAAATTGTTGGATTACACCTTATGATGCCATCCTTTGCTTCTTGCTTAGAAACTCACTACCCAAATATGCTAGACCGGGTAGTCCATGAGAAAACCCAATGAAGCCAGATTTTTGTTAGCTATACTTATCAGCCTATGGCATGTTACAACTCTACTACCAAATGCACATGTGTGTGGGGGGAGGGTGGGAGGTTGTATTGAATGGGAAAAAATTATAGGACTTGACACGACCAATATGCAGCTAACTAATGTTGCTCCTATTTGTTTCAACAATATACAGGGCCAACATCCAACAGATGAACTATGCAACTCTACCCCCAATGCTGAAAACACCACCTACCCCTGGTGCCTCCTTCAGGAACATTCTACATGTGTGGGACCACTGCTTACCTCCAAACTGGACAGGAATGCCTTTAAACTTCAGATGGTCCTACAAACCAGAACTCCCTAAAAAGCCCTCTGAGAGGAAGAAACCAGATGCTAATCCCTTGGTCATTGTCCCTTTCCAGCAGGAAGTAGCTAAGAGTGGTCATCACTCCTGTTCACCATAACATCCCGTGGTGTCATTGCTCCGCAAGGCTAAAAGAAGCTTGTGGGACGGGTGTGTGTGTGTGTGTGTGTGTGTGTGTGTGTGTGTGTGTAAGGAATGAGGAGGAATCTGGTCTTGCAAGGTGTGTTAGACCATAAAAACTGTGAACAATGCACTGCTGTGTGTGTGGGGGGGAGGTTCCTTATTGCTGACCCTAGGACAGATCATCAGATATGGCGTGGGGACCCCCAACACCTGGGGGCCTTCCCGTAAGCCCATGAAAGGGGACAGAACCATATCTGCAAGACAAAGACCCTAGAAGGGTATAAAAAGTGAAGCCCTCTGCGTGTTTCTTCACTCTGATTTAGAAATTATTTCCAGAGTTCACTAGTGTTAATAAATAGGGTCGCTCCCTTTTTCTAGGAAGTGTGCTTGGTATTTCTTTGGTCTTCTGAAATAGGAAGACAAAATTATGACCTGGCCTTGCTTTGTTTCTTTTAATCATGGTTTCAGAGTTACCTTTTGTCTTATTCTACTTGGGCTGCTAGAACAAAGTAACATAAACGGGGTGGCTTATACACAACAGAAAGTCAAACCAGCAAACTAGAACCCAAGTTTTTATAGTTTCATAAGGTTTTATCTAAGTTCCAACAAGCATCTGTGTATACACACATAAACACACTCCAGCATCTGCAATAAGAAGTAGCCTTACGGGTCTCCATTGTTAGTAGCCTCTACCCCTACCCCACTCAAAAAAGACTTGCCCAAAGAAGCTGATAGAAGAACAGGAGGTCATCTGGCTGCAGGTTGCCAGAGTATCTCTGAGACCACGGAGAGCTTGTGCGAAAGAAGTTTGCAGTGGCCCAGCTCCCCGCAGCAGCTCCTGGCCTCAGCACCTCTCTATCTCTGTCCACCATTCCACCCAGCTAAGCGGCTCCGGAGGCTTTATTTATTTATTTGTAATATTTTTTAAAAATCCTCACCTGAGGATATGTTTATTGATTTGAGAGAGAAACATCCATTGTTTCCTTCTGTATGTGCCCTAACTGGGAATCCAAATAAACTGAGCCACCGGCCCCTGGGCTCTGGGGCTTTAAATGCCCCAGGTTGCACGCACGCGCTGGCGGTTGCCCAGGGAGACGGACAAACAACAGGGCGCGCCGAGGACCAACCGCACCCCGATTCCGCCATGGCTAACATTCAGCGGCATGGCAGCCTCACGAAGCCCGAGGAGGAAGGCCAGGAAGAGGAGAAGGAAGATGAGGATGAGGATGAGGATGAGGATAAGGATGAGGATGAGGATGAGGATGAGGATGAGGATGAGGATGAGGATGAGGTGATGGGAGGAGAGGAGGAAGAGGAGGTAGAAGTGGAGGAGAAGGCGGAGGCAGGAGTGCAGAAGAGTGTGGAGAGCCACGAGACGCTGGATGAGTACTTGTGGAAAATTATGGACGTCGGTGACGAGGAAGACCTGCCGGAAGCACGCCCGCGCTTAGCCAGCATCGCGAGCCCCAGCCTGAGCTCGTCGACCAGCCAGGCTCTGATGATCAGCCTGCCCGGGAGCCCCGAGGACTCCAGCTCCAACTCGCCCTCCAGCGCCTCCCCCCAGAGAAGTACTGCCCCGCTCGCCCTTCCCTGGAAGCTTCTGGCCCTAGGGGACAGCTGACCCAAAGGCGCCAGAGCCTTCGTCCCCCTGGGTGTCTGATTTCTAAATACAGGCACCACCACCACCACCACCACCACCACCACCACCACCACCACCAGACACTCCTCTATCTCAGTCCCTTCTGTAAAAGGCATTGAAATCCTGGCTGAGCGGGTGTGATGGCTCACAATTTAGGATATAGGTGAACACCCAGTACACAGGAATCTCTCCCCTCTTTCCCCTCTCTCCCCTCTCTCCCCTCTCTCCCTTCTCCTTTCTCTCCCCTCTCTCCCTTCTCTCTACCTCTCTTATTCCCCCCCCCCCCAACCTGGAGAAGGAGTAATGCCTTAAGGGTGCTGTGTAACTAAAAACAGTCCTGCAAAAGGCAACTCCCCTTTCTGTCAAATTTCCTCTTTTTCTCTGCTGAAACCACTCCAGTCACTTTCTTAGAAATGTTTTGTCAGGATAATTCTTTGTTGGGGCGGGAAGAGGGGCAGGCTGTCCTCTGCACTATAGGATGTTTAGCAGCATCCCTAGGCTCTGGCCCTGGCTATGCCATTAGCTCCTACACCACTTTATGACAATCAAAAATGTCTTCCAATGTTGCCAAATGCCTCCTGGATGACAAAATTGTCTTTTTGAGAACCACTGATTTAGAGGCAATGGCTAAAAATTTTAATGTTTCATTCAACAGGTTTGCCTACAGTATTTCAGAGATATAGGAAAAGAATATCTGAAGTAAATTTAGATAGGTAAGATAACGTTTTCATGTTATTTTTGAAGCTGGTTGCATTTACTTTTTGGATAAACATGTCAGGAAGTGGAGTAAAATAACCCAGGACATTTACAACTAATTAATTTTTTAAAAAATTGTTTTTTATAAATCTACACTGTTAAACAATTTGAAAGAGATAGAGACAAGGTCCCTGCCCATTTTCAACTCATCACCTACCTGTAGAGAGGACATGTGCACTTAATGTAACTCAATAACAACTGTATGCATGTGTAAGCACTATGAACATTTTGGACATAAGTCTCTATTGGCTAAATTCAAGAGTGATCAAGGACACTTGTGGAGAAGAATGGAAATTATTATCCTTTTCTTCTCTTTTTCTTTTTCCTGTTGTTGCTATTAGCCTTCGAGTACTTTGTAATAAGAAGACACCAGAGAAATCCTTTTTGAAATATCATAAATCTTCCCTGAAATCTATGCCAAACCTGAGATTACAATCTTGAATTACTATTCACCTAAGTTTTTCTTTTTAATATTTTTATTGATTTTTTACAGAGAGGAAGAGAGAGGGATAGAGAGTTAGAAACATCGATGAGAGAGAATCATTAGCTACCTCTTGCACACCCCCTACTGGAGATGTGCCCGCAAACAAGGTACATGCCCTTGACCAGAATTGAACCGGGACCTTTTAGTCCATAGGCCAACGCTTTTATCCACTGAGCCAAACCGGTTTCGGCTATTCACCTAAGTTTTGCTTTTACAAGCAACTTCTAAATTATTAAGCATAAGGAGAATAGTTCTACTCTATTATATGTTTCCATGTATCCTCTTATTTCAACATTTTAATAAAAGATAATATATGTAGCCAAAACTGGTTTGGCTCAGTGGTAGAGCGTCGGTCTGCAAACTGAAAGGTCCCAGGTTCAATTCCGGTCAAAGGCATGTACATTGGTTGCGGGCACATCCCCAGTAGGGGGTGTGCAAGAGGCAGCTGGTCGACGTTTCTCTCTCATCGACGTTTCTAGCTCTCTCTCTCCCTTCCTCTCTGTAAGAAGATCAATAAAAATATATATTTTAAAAAAATAATATATGTACATGGTTAAAATATTAAAGTATACAATGGTATAAAATTTTATTTTTTAATAAACTTTTATTGATTTCAGAGAGGAATGGAGAAGGAAGAGAATCATTGATCAGCTACCTCCTGCATGCCCCTCACTGGGGACCAAGCCCACAACCCCGGCATGTGCACTAACCTGGAATCAAACAATGACCTCCTGGTTCATAGGTTTGCAATTAACCACTTAACCCCACAAATTTTAAATCTTCATACTCTTCTTCACCACCAACCCACCCCCACTCATCATTATTAATATACTGTTAACTGTGGGGAAGCACGGGACTTGGTCAGAAAGTCAGTAAGGAGGATTCTCTGAAAGGTTAGGGGGGTACCTTTAGGGGGACCTTGCTGAAGGTGGTAGACCCTGCCTTGACTTTTCAAACAAGTCTGAGCTCCCAGGTGCTTTACTGTAATCTTTTTGTTTAATCTTTAGACATCCTTGCTTAAAGGACACTACAGACATATGTCTTCTCAAGGATGTTTACCCTACTGATAATATGTAATACTTAATTTTAATTCAAGCTATTGTTACAATAAAAGCCTGAGGAGACAAGGTAATGGGGCTGTTTGGTTCTGATAGCCAAGTATCCCCTTAGCCCTCTCTTTCACAGAAACATGTATCAGAGTAATCCATTCTCTATTGATCAGGGTCTGCTGATCAGTCCTGGCAGTTAAGTTTGTTTTGCTTTTAGTACACTTTTAAGTAGCATATTTTCATTTCTTGACTTATCAATTTGTGACATAACTAATGACTTATCACCATGAAAGATAAACAAATGTAGCTTAAACTACTTCCCTCCTCTCCATTTTTGGTTGTGACATTATTTTTAATTTTTCTTTTTTTAGGACATTAATATATTTAAATCACTACTTTTTTTAGAGAGAGAGAGAGAATAGAAGGGAGAGAGGAAGCGGGGGAGAGAGAAACATCGATGTGAGAGAGACACAAAGATTGGTTGCCTCCTGCATTCACCTACCTGTGGAGAGGACATAACTTGATCTATAGAGTTGGGGATCAAACCTGCAACCAAGCTGCCTGCCCTTGACCAGGAATCAAACTTGAGATCCTTCTGTGCTAGGGCCAGTGCTTTAACCATTTAGCAACACCAGCCAGGGCTAAACCTGTACTTCCTGACTTGTCAACTTTAGCAGCTATTAACTTATAAAAAATTACACATTAATATACTTCTACTCCCTTCTATCTCTTCTCTCACCCTTACTTTCCCAGTTAACAACAAATTATATAGCAAATTATATTTAAAAATACATATATGATGTGTATATATATATGTGTGTGTATATATATATATATATATATATATATATATATATATGTGTGTGTGTGTGTGTGTGTGTCATATTGTTTTGCCAAGCTTTATTATGTTTGTATTATATTTTGTAATTATAATTAACTCTAGTACTTTGGGTACAAGTTGATTCTAAATATTAAAAACCAATCAACAATACTCAAAATTTCATGCTGACACCCAATAATGTTACTTAGTTTATGCACAGGAAAATAAAATCCTATGTTCACAAAGCTTACCTCTTAAAGATGAACTTTTTAACTCTCAGTTGTTTTTAGTTATCTTAAATTTTTCTGAGTTGTGCTCAATAACCACACTTTCTTGATTCCCATATTGCTTGTTTGCTTTTATTCTTTTTCTTTTTTGCTGAAGAAACTCCTCAGGTAATTATTTCATATAGATCTCAGGGGAATTTCTGAGTCCTTGCCTGTCTTGAAATTTCTTCATTTTACCTCATACTTTATTAATCATATAACCTGGCATAAAACAATAGATTTAAAACCACTTCCCCTTGTGCTCTGAATATATTGATTGCTTTATTGCATTCTACTATCTGATATTGTTGATCATGACTCTCAAACCCTTCTGATACTTGCTTATTTCCTCCCTTCACTACATCTGTTCTTTCCATCCTGCAGGTATCTGGAGGATGGCTATTAGGCCTTCTGGATATCTAAGATTTTAGGTGTTTACATGCTATTGTGCAGTCCTTGTACAGATTTTATTTCAGGATTCATGTTTGTAGCTTCTAAGAACCAGATCTTGTACTCTACTGCTGTGGGGTCTTTTTGAATGTCTTTCGGGTATGCTTACAACATACTAAAGTTCTTTGTTTTTTGTATTGCTTCTTTTTTCTTTCAGAATCAGTTGTTCTGGTTTATTTCTCTTGTTCCTTCTTCTTCCATGCTACTGATTGTCCTTAAGTGGCTGATAAACCTTGGTTTCCTAATGACTAGTAGCTAAAATGGAGTCTTACAGCTGAGTGGTTCTGGTGTGTGTGTGTGTGTGTGTGTGTTTGTATTTTAACTTTTTATTCATTGACTAGAGCAGAGGTGGGCAAACTGTTTGACTCGAGGGTCACAATGGGTTCTTAAACTGGACCGGAGGTCCGGAACAAAAGCAACCTGACCATGTTGGCACTCTCATCTTGGGCTGCTGGTGAAGGAGAAGAGGGGAGAGAGAGCAAGAGAACCCTCAGCTGTTTCAGCTCCGTGGGCTGGATAGAACAGTCGAACGGGCCGGATCTGGCCCACGGCTTGACTAGAGGCACAGCATATGAAATTGATGCATGGGTAGGGTCCCTAGGCCTGGCCTGTGATCAGGGCTGATCTTTCCCAGCTGCTGGCAGTTGACCCCACCCTCCCCCCACCACACCCTGTCACCAAAGCTGGTCGCCTTCTGTGTGTGGGGCAACTGGCGGGGAGATTGGGATCCCACTTGCTCACACCCATCTTCACATGGCACTGCCCACTGCTAACCATCCAATGTTCCTGTTCCTCATTGGGCCATTGGAGCCTGCTGGCCAGAGGGAAAGGACCAAGAGGTTGGCTGTTCCCACCTGCTCACCGGCCCTGCCCCCACCACTGGTGGCCCTGTATGTGTGGGGTAACCATCAGGGAGATAGGGGCCGCACTTGCTGGCACCCACTTTGGCCTGATGCAACCCACCCCCGGTTCCTCGTTCCCGATTGGGTGATCACAGCCTGCTGGCCAGGGGGAGGGAGTGAGAGGTTGGCTGGAAGGCCCTGATTGGGGCCTGTGGGCTGGGAACAGCTCCTTCATTGAGTGTCTGCTTCCTGGTGGTCAGTGCATGTCATAGCGACTGGTCATTTCTGTGGTCTGGTCTATTTGCATATTATGCTTTTATGTAAAGAGATTTTTAGAGAAAGAAAGAGAATCATTGATTTGCAGTTCCACCTATTTATGCATTAATTGGCTGATTTCTATACATGCTCTGGTGGGGAATCAAACCTATAAGCCTGGCACATCTAGGCAATGCTCCAACCAACTGAATTACCCTGCCAGGGCCCGAGTAATTCTCTTTTCTGACAGGGTATGCAGAGGGGAGTTTTGACTGTGAGTTCTATGTAGGTGAGTATTGTATGTCAGAGCCGGCTTCTGGGGAGTGTCAGCAGGGAGCAGGCAAGGTTGGCAACCCTACTATTGCTAGGCTAGAGTTAGAATGAGGACACTGAACTGTGTGGCTGCAGTTCTCTCTAGATAGAATGTGCCTTCCCTTACCAATGAATGTGCCTTCCCTTTCAAGAACCTCTTACTGTGCTCTGCTGCTCTTTCAGACCTAAATCCCTCAGGCTGGCTGCTCAATTTTCTAGAAAGCAGTTCTTTTGGCTACATCTGAAATAAAAGCAACTCCTGCCAAATGCTCTGTACAAGGAGAGAGAAGGAATCTGCCTGTAAGCTCTTCTAAGTTCACTCCTTGAACTTGAATGACAGGTCCCATGTCTGCATTTTGTTGAGTCTGAGCTAGGAGCTCCTTGAAAATTCCCTTCAGAACAAAACTCTCTTGTCTTGAGCTGTGGTGTTTTCTGTTCTGTTTTTCCATCAAACTGAGGCCACTTTCTTTTATAAAAGAACTTCTTCAATACTGTCTCCTGATGACAGCTTTCTTGTTTTCCAGGGCTATTTCTTGTTTGATCTTAACTGGTTTAGTATATCAGAAAGGAAGGGCAAAAATGGGTGCTCAGACGCCCTCTTGACCTGGACTCTCTACATGGGAAACTCTTTCCCAGATCAAGTCTTAATTTTCTTTCATAAATCTTGTTGAGAAAATGCTTCTTTCATATTTTCAAAGCATTCTCTGGTGAATTTGGTGAAGTGTGTTCTTAAGGAAATCTGGCCTAAGAAAGCCATTAAAATACCACCAATATTGGCTTAAGTTCTATGTTCAGTGGCCCTATTATTATTCAGATTGAAAATGAGGCAAACTTTGGGAGCAGGTAAATGTAGGTTTGGGAGCCAGACAGGTCTGGGCCCCCACCTGTCTCTGCCATAGATAATTTCTGAGAGGTTCCCTATAGCCTCAATTGCCTTGCCTGTAGAAAGGGACACTAACACCTGCCTTGATTTTTTTTTTTGCAAAGATAAATAATGTGAGAAAGCAAATACTATGTATGTACTGCTACAAAGTAATTTCTTAGAAAATGTTGATTTTGTTATTATCCTTGGTCATCTGCCATCTTGGCACAGGATTTCAGAAACAATCTTTGGTGTTGGTTTAATGAAAACAAAGAGACCTAAATAAATAATACACTGTTTTTGTTAACTATTGCATTTGTGGGGGAGAGGGATCCAAACTTTAAATGTTGTCTAGGGATTTCTCTTCAATGTGCCTGAACTATTGGTCCCTATAACTTTTTTCTCTAGGAGGTTAGATAAACAGATAGCTTCAGCCATTGAAAGGTGTAGTCATTTCAGAATTAAAACACCTCCCTGCTACAATATTCAATAAACAAAGCATCAAAACAGGAAGGTGGAGACACAGGAAAGCAGAGAAACATGGAAAAAAGGACAATTCTCAAAAAAGAAAGAACCAAGATGGTGGCCTAGATAAGCACCCAAGCTGCCGCCTCGCACAACAATTTCAAAACAACAATTAAAATCAGAACAGACATCATCCAAAAACACAGAAAAGCTGTCAGAGTGGGAAATCTACAACCAGAAAGAAGGAGAGAGGCTCACGGATCAGATTGGGAGCCGCAATGCATTGAGGTAGGTTGACGTGCCCACAGAGAGGAAGTGTGGCCAAATGCCTGGCTGGCTGGAAAGGAAAAGAAGTCCCCGATTACACTGAACCCTTTCTGACTGCACTGAATTCCAACCCCAGCTGAAACCCCGTGGAACCAGGCTCATACAGGTCAGGACTGTAGAGAAAGGCCTGGAGACTCAGAGACTGGGAGATTGGGGGAGCCGGGAGTCACAGCTGGCAGGGTCTATAGTTGTGCATGATTGAGTGAGTGCAGAGAGGTCTGACCTCGAAGATTGCCGCAGCCTCTCCATAGTGGAAGGAGTCAGAAGCTCCAAACTACAGAGACCCAACCCAATTCCAGGTGAGCCCCTGGGGCACCACACTCTTGCATGGGGAATCAGGATGGTCAGGCTGAAATTCAGGGGAGCGCACAAGGGCAGGGATGACAGGAAGCCAAGACTGTCAGCTCAGCCCTGAGACTCCGCCCCATCCAAGCTGAGCACAGAGGCGTTTGCAATTTTGCAAGTCTGATCCTATAAGACTGTCTCCAATACATAAGGTATCCCAGAGTAGACACAGCTGATACTCACATCCAATGAGTATCAGGCCTGGAAGTCAATTCCTCCCAGTGATACCAACAACAATCAAGACTTAACTACAACAAGGCTGTACACACAGCCCATAAAGGGGAGCACCAAGAGTGTCTACCTCAGATAACTGGGGAGACTGATCCACCAAGCCATATAGGACACCAAACACACAGATCCATCCAACTCTGGGAAGCAGCGAAAATGCCGAGACAAGGAAATAGATCTCAAAAAAAAGAGATGGAGAACAAAATACTGGATATAGAGTTCAAAACCACAGTTATAAGGTTTTTCAAGAATTTCCTCGAAAAGGCCGATAAAATAAATGAGACCTTTGAGGATATGAAAAGGGATCAACTAGAAATAAAGAATACATTGTCTGAAATAAAAAATATTATACAGAATCCTAAAAAACAGAATGGAAAATTGCAAGAATCAAGTCAAATATTTAGAACACAAAGAGCCAGAGGACACTCCTTCACAGAAGCAAGAAGAGAAGAGAATCCAGAAAGTTGAAGATAGTGTAAGAAACCTTTGGGACAACTTCAAGCAAACCAACATCAGAATTATGGGGGTCCCAAAATAAGAGAGAGAGCAAGATACTGAAAGAATACTGGAAGAAATAGTGACAGAAAACTTCTCCCACCTGGTGAAAGAAATAGACTTACAAGTCCAGGAAGCACACAGAACCCCAAAACAAAAGGAATCCAAAGAGGACCACACCAAGACACATCATAATTAAAATTCCAAGAGCAAAAGACAAAGAGAGAATATTAAAAGCAGCAAGAGAAAAGCAGGTAGTTACCTATAAAGGAGCATCCATAAGATTGTCAGCTGATTTCTCAATAGAAACCATGCAGACCAGATGGGAATGGCAAGAAACATTCAAGGTGATGGGTAGCAAGAACCTACAGTCAAAATTACTCTACCTAGCAAAGCTATCACTCAGAATCAAAGGCCAGATAAAGAACTTCATAAGTTAAAAAAAAAAAAAAAAACTAAAGAAGTTCATCACCGCCAAACCAGAATTATATGAATTGCTGAAAGGGATTCTTTAGGAAGAGGAAGAAGATAAAGATAAAAATTATGAACAACAAATACGTAACTATCAACAAGTGAATCTAAAAACCAAGGGAATTAAAAAATCTGCCAAAACTGGTTTGGCTCAGTGGATAGAGCATTGGTCTGCAGACTGAAAGGTCCCAGTTTCGATTCTGGTCAAGGGCACGTACATTGGTTGCAGGCACATCCCCAGTAGGGGTGTGCAGGAGGCAGCTGGTCGATGTTTCTCTCTCATCAACGTTTCCAGCTCTCTATCCTTCTCCATTCCTCTCTGTGAAAAATCAATAAAAATATATTTTTTAAAAATCTGATGAACAATATTAACTGGTGAATATAATAGAATCAGAGGTATGGAAGGGGAGTGGACTGACGATTCTCAGGGAAAAGGGGAGTGGGGGATTCGGAAAGAGACTGAACAAAAACTGCACCTATGGATGAGGACAGTGGGGGGGGTAGGGAAAGGGCAGAGGGTGGAATGGAAACCTGGTGGAGGGGAGCAATAGAGGGAGGGGGAGAGAAACATTTGTAATAATCTGAACAATAAAAAATTTTTTTAAAGAAAGGACAGTTCTGAAATTGACTAAATTTTTGGGAAAATTTTGTTTGATAATTTTGGAAGAAGCCCAAAATTATTACAAGAAAATGAAATTTAAAGGAACTTGAAAAACAAGTTATCATGTACTTTTTACCAGTAACAGTCATTTTAACTAGTAAAAGTCAATAAATTCCTGCTTTTCTATCATGTCAATGATAACTCAAGTATCTAATTAAACTACTTATAGAAAGAATGCAAATTTTTAAAAATTACAATGCATTTAGCTTCAGCCTTCTAAAAATAATTCTCATTTAAATTCAAGCACATTCACCATCACTGCCACCACCACTAGCAGCACACATTCACAGAATGGTAATAATTTAGTCCCTGAGGGAGGTAATATGGCATTGGGAGCCTACAGGATTTAGAAAGGTGTACTTGCTAAAGAACAGATACCATGCAAAGACACTATGCCTAACTTTATAGGAGAGATAAAAATGTAAGAAAATAATTCAAAGAAAATATAATTCAGAATCTTCTATGTACACTTGTTATTTGGCTATTGAATGTACTATATTTAGAACTGATAACAACTATATAGGTATATCAAAAAATAATGTTTTATCTAAATTTCAGGTCGGGTCATTATTATTTATATCCAGGAATCCCAACATCAGTCCAAACAGAACGAAGTTGGCTAAAAGACACATCCAGAAAAAGGAAGCCTAGTGAGTAGTTTGATTTTTTAGCTTTTGCTGGGTGATGGGATAGCACATTGGGAAGAGCAATATAGGCAATTGGTAAGTCCAGGTTTGAACCCCAGCCCCAGCACTAACATTGTGAGGACTGGACAAGCTGCTTCACCTCATTCAATCTCAGTTTCCTCACATGCTGGCAATAATACTGCTATTGTTATGTAGATCAAAATGAGGTTAAATGTTTAAATTCCTTGGCACTTAGTCTTTAAGAAACAGTGGTGTTATTGGTAAACCCCCTGTTGGGCTCAGGCTGCCTGTCACTATGTCCAATAACCAAGGCAGGGTTGAATCATATAAGGCATTTATTGAGAAAGCCAGCCAACCAAGAAAACAGGATGCTTACAAGCATTCACATCCAGTAGTACACAAGGTGCAGGGAACAGGATTATAAAGGGGAAGGGGCTAGAGCAATGATTTCCCAACGTGAGGCACACACCCAAATTGCTCAGGGGGGCATTTGATTTTTAAGGAGGGCAATTCAAAAATAAATTATTAACAGTTACTTTTTTGCATTTCTTATGGCTCTAGGGGCCCCATATACAGTATATAAATATATATTGTCACATATTTATGCATTTCAGTTCTCATATGTTTTGAACTTTACTTGCTATTTTTTTCATCATTTCATATTATATTTTTAAACAGTTTCTTAATGATTTCTTCCTCAGTACTTCAACTGTTCTTTCATTCTTTTATTTTTCTCTTTCATGGATGCCATGTTCTTTGGAAACTTGTTTAGACCAAGTTAATAGCCTTTTAAGCTTCCTCCACATGGATAGGAGCTCACTTTTTAATAATCCTGTATAAGAGCCTAATATGCAAATTGTCCCCTCGGGTGGTCATTTGACCACGATACCGGATTCGACTGCTCACTATGATGTGTGCTGACCACCAGGGGGCGGCATGGAACATGGCGGGCATTTGTGACGTGGCACTGGTAGTGGGTATTCAGATGCCAGGTGCCTGCGAGGAGCCTGCCCCACACTTGCACAGCCTCCTGGGTGAGCTGGGCCACAGCAGCAGGGACCCTAGGGGCCGGTGAACTCCCTGTGGGTTCATGCCTGGCTTCCTTGCAGCACCACTGGGTGGTCCAGAGGCCCATGCTGTGCTCTGGCCGCAGTATCTGGCTGCACTCATCACATCCCCATGTGGAGACTCAAGCACCATGACTCAGGCAGAGGGGTCCACATGGGGGCCTAGAGGTCCAGGTGTTGCCCAGGGCCCAGAGCTCAGTTGGGACCTGCCCTTCCATGCCAGACACTCGCACTTCAATTGTCAACCAGGCCTAGGGACTGCACCTATGCATGAATTTTGTGCACCAGGCCTCTAGTAAAAATTACTTAAAACCGGGGGGATAGGGGGTGGCAGGGGGCAATCAGGATTTTAGAGATACTTAGATGGATCTAAAAAAAGGTTGGGAACCACTGGGCTAGAGTGAGGCTGGGAACAGAATGCAGCTACATGCAGCCCTGAAGGTCTGTAAGCAACAGCTATTGTCTTTAGTTACCAGGTGATGAGATGATGTTTTGACTCCTGGTAGGTCTGTCTGACCCTGCTTATTGGTTCTGCTTACTGGATTCACAGTTGAGTCATCTCCTCAATCACTCACATAGACCTTGAAAAGGAAACTTACGAGAAATTTAACTCCCTATTCACATAAGTATATATGTTCTAAGATTTAAAATAATATTATTATTTTTCAGATTAATTCAGGTGCTCTATCTACCAGATATAAGTTCCCCTATCAGTAGTGTTTCTGTTCCCAGCAAGTAATAATGTGCCATTATATTTTGACACATATATTTATTTTTATTGTAGAACATATGAATACTGTTGTTTAAGTGTCAAACCATTAAATATATAATGTAAAAATTAAAATTTTAAATTATCCTAATATACTCCTCAGAATTAATCTTTTTGCCCAGCTGGTGTGGCTCAGTGGTTGAGCACTGACCTAGGAACCAAGAAATCCCAATTCCAGTCCCAGTCAGAACACATGCCTGGGTTATAGGCTTGCTTCCCAGTAGGGGTGTGCAGAAGGCAGCCTATCAATGAATCTCTCTCATCATTGACATTTCTCTCTCCTTCTTCCTTACTCTCTAAAATCAATAAAAATACATTTTTTAAAAGAGTAATCTTTATGAATAGTCTTTCCTTTCAAGTTTTACATTTGTTTTGTGTTATATCACTTATTCATTAGGTGCTTTTTGAGCGCCTATCATATGCCAAAGCACCTATCATAGGCCCAACCCTGTTCCCGGGAAACAAAAGTGAACAAAACAAGCAAAATCCCTGTCTCAGTGATCTTCTATTAGTGTGTGTGTGTGTGTGTGTGTGTGTGTGTGTGTGTGTGTGTGTGTATGTCGGGGGGGGAGGGTGTGGAGGTAATGGTGAGATAAATAATAAAATAAGTGAATATATAATATATTAGGTAAGTGCTAAGGAGAAAAATCAAGCAGATAAAGGGATGGAAAATGTTGGGCAGGAAGGATGCAAGCTTATACAGTGTGTTCAGGGAAATCTTCGCTGAGAAGCTGAAATATTTGCTCAAAGACCTAAACACACACACACACACACACACACACACACACACACACACACTAAAATAGGTGAGAACATGAGCCATCATGATCTCTGGGGGAAGAGTGTTCTAGGCACAGAAAACAGGAAGTGCCTCCTAGAACAAAGAGGCATCCTGTGTGGTTGCAGTGGAAAAAGTAAGGAGGAGAATCTTAGTGAACAAGGTCAAAGAGATAAAGTCTCTTCTTTAAATTTTTTTACTGAACAGTATGTCGTGCAAATTTTTTTCAGTGGGAATGAAGTGGGAAATCACTGGAGGGTTTGCACAAAAGAGTGACACAACCTATCGTAAAAATATTTTTAAAATGTTGATTATTGTCAAATAATCTCTGTGGTCCATGCAATTTTGATTGGATTTTTCATTGGAATTTGACAAGTTGATCCTATGATCTGGGTTGGCAGTGTTAAAAGATAAATTGAGGCATTTTCAAATGTTTAAGTGTTTATTTGAACAAATGTTCATCCAGATTGTGCAGCATAGACCAGGAGTTTAGGAACCCTCCATTGACAAGAGCTATGGGAGAGGTTTTTATAGAGGAGACACAGGAGCAAAGCAAGGAAATTATTTTATTGGTTACAGAGATAGTGCTTACACTATTTGGGGAAGCCTAATTGGCTGTTTGTGATTGGCTGTTCTTAACCCTGAGGCATTTTCAGGAATTGACTCTGGTTTAGGTTTCAGCTTGCTTACTTCAGACAAGACACCACAGCCACTTCTAATTTCTCCTTTGATTAGTGTACCTGTCCTTTTTTTAAAATGAATCTTCTTTTGTAGGTTTTTTTTGTTTTTGGTTTTTTTTTCAAGAGGACTCACATGCAGCTCTTATAAGTTTATTCCTAGGTACTTTTTAGTCTTTTTATCAATGTAACAATTGGCATTTTTTCCTATTATATTTTCTAATTGTTTATGTCACTGCATTGGAAAACTGTTTATTTCTGTGTGTTAATCTTCTATCCCTGACCTTCTTATTAATTCTATCAGTTTGTCACTTGAAAGCCTATTAGACAATTATATTTCCTGTGAATAACAGCAATTTTGTTTCTTCTTTAATATTTTTTACTAAACAGTAAGTATGTTGTGCACATCTTCCCATGTTAGGGAAGATTGCTCTAATCCTCTGAATGACTGCACAGTATTCATATATGTACAGTTATTGTGACTTATGTAACAAATCTGATTGCTATGTATTTCAAGGTTGGTTAGGTTTGGTTTGGTTCCTTGAGTTCTTCCCAACAGCAAATAATGCCTTAATGAAAATCTTTGTGCATTGATGCTTTTATACAGCAGATTCTTGAATAATGTCATTTCATTATAATGTTGATGATATTAAATTTTTATTGTTGAAAGTATTACA
This sequence comes from Vespertilio murinus, assembly GCA_963924515.1. Taxonomy (NCBI): domain Eukaryota; kingdom Metazoa; phylum Chordata; class Mammalia; order Chiroptera; family Vespertilionidae; genus Vespertilio; species Vespertilio murinus. The sequence goes on along the minus strand of OZ004706.1, from coordinate 106,792,552 downwards.
TATGTATGAACTTATTGCTTGTATATCAATAGCCAATGGTAAAATCAATTTTGTTATAGATCATTTCACTTAAAGTCACAGATCCTGTTGATGACTTAAATTAGGACTTATACTGTACCAGTGTTTGTAATTCTATTGGACAAAAAGCCTAAAATATATTTAAAATTATTTCAGATGTTCCACATAAAAAGTGTGTTACCTCTGAAGCCTATTCTTTCTCCAGCAGCAGTCCTTGCCATCTCTAGCTCTGCAGGGTGCTTCCTCCCATTACCACTGAGCTATTATAGATTGTTCTGATTGGTTTCTCATCAGTGCAATACTGTGTGCTTAAACTTCTAGATTTACTCCATGTTATTGTTGTGTTGGTGGCTGCTTTTCCCATTGCCAGTACTGCCCTGGAGTAAGTGGAAGAAATGATACTGGTGGATTTGTTCATTGTGTTAAACTTGAACCCCCTCACTCAGCACATGTCTTCCTGAAAAATCTTTTATAGAATAGCAGACATCAAGTAGACAGAATAATAACTTAAGAGATGTAGAAAATAACAGTGTCTGCAAAATCCTATATAATAAAAGCCTAACATGCTAAGTGTCTAGTCATCCATTCAACCTATCAAAGTGTAATATGCTAATGATATTCTAAGACCGCTCAACCATTCACTATGATATACACTGACCACCAGGGGGCAAATGCTCCAACCAGTAGATTATCTTGCTGCTGGAGTCCAGCTGATCAGGACTGAGCAAGATGAGCCAAACATGCCCTGGAGCCCTCCTGTGTCCCTCCATGGCCCTGATCATGCACTGGTGGGATCTCTTGGCCTGGCCTGTGTCCTCTCACAATCCAGAACTCCTTGGGGAGTGCCAGAAAGCCAGTTTCAGCCCTATCCTATTCAACGCAGGAGCTGCCCCCTGGTGGTGAGTGCACTCCCACAGGGGGAGTGCCACTCAGCCAGAAACTGGGCTCACCGCTGGCAAGTGCAGTGGCAGTGGCCGGAGCCTCTCCTGCCTCTGCAGCAGTGATAAGGATGTCTGACGGCCCCAGGGAGCAGGCCTAAGCCATCAGTCAGACATCCCCCAAGGACGCCCAGACTGCAAGAGGGTGTAGGCTGGGCTGAAGGACTCACTCTCCCGCCCAATCCCCAGTAAATGAATCTTGTTGAAGTAGTCATTCTGGCAGGTGTTAGGTGAGTTTGTATATCTCTAATGATCAGTAATTTTGAGCATTTTTATATGGTTTTTAGCCATCTATGTGTCCACTTTGGAGAAGTGTCTATTTAAGGTCCTTTGCCCATTTTTAAATTCAGTTGTTTGTCTTCCTTTTGTTAAGTTGTATGGAGTTCCTTATATATTTTGGATATTAATTCTTTAGCAGATGTATCATTACCAAATATATTCTCTCATATAGTGGGCTCCCTTTTCATTTTGTCGATTGTTTTGCTGTGCAGAAGCTTTTTATTTTGATGTAGTCCCATTTGTTTATTTTCTCCTTTGTTTCCTTTGCCCTAGGAGATGGATACCCAAATATATTGCTATGATAGCTGTCTAGAATTTTGCTGCCTGTTTTCTATAGGATGTTTATGGTTTCATTTTTTACATTTAAGTTTTGGATTCATTTTGAATTTATTCTTTTATATGGTGTGAGTTGGTGGTCTAATTTCTTTTTTTCTTTCTTTTTTCTTTTTTGCATTTATCTGTCCAATTCTTCCAACACCATTTATAGAAGAGACTGCCTTGACTCCATTGTATGTTCTTGCCTCCTTTGTCAAATATTAATTGGGCGTACTGGCTTGGGTTGATATCTACAGTCTTTCTTCTGTTCCATCTATATGCTTGTTCTTGTGCCAGAATCAGGCTGTTTTGATTACCGTGGCTTTGTAATAAACTTGATATCTGATACTGTGATTCCTCCAACTTTGTTCTTCTTTCTCAAGATTGCTATGGTTATTCAGGGTCTTTTTGGTTCCATATAAATTTTTGGAGTATTTGTTCTAGATCTGTAAAATATGCCATTGGTAATTTAATAGTGATTTCATAGAATCTACATTTTGTTTTGGGTACTATTGGCATTTTAATTATGTTAATTCCATCAACCTATGAACACAGTATATTCTTCCACTTATTTATATCTTCCTCTTTTTTCATTGTCCTGTAGTTTTCTTTTTTTAAAAAATTATTAATTTTTTACAGAGAGGAAGGAAGAGGTATAGAGAGTTAGAAACATCGATGAGAGAGAAACATCGATCAGCTGCCTTCTGCACACCCCCTACTGGGGATGTGCCCACAACCAAGATACATGCCCTTGACCGGAATTGAACCTGGGACCCTCCAGTCCATAGGCCAACTCTCTATCCACTGAACCAACCAGTTTTGGCTGTCCTGTAGTTTTTTGAGTATAATTCTTTCATCTCCTTGGTTAGGACTTCCAGTACTATCCTATATAATAAATAGGTAATATTCACATTGACCCTCACGCCTTCATGTCACAAGATGGCCACCTCCACATTGTCACAAGATGGCCAGCAGGGGAGGGCAGTTGGGGTGATCGGGCAGTAGGGGAGCAAGTTAGGTATCAATAATGTTGGCAGGGGAATGTTTCGATGTTAATCAGGCCAGCAGGGGAGTGGTTAGGGGGCTATCAGCCTGACAAGCAGAGTGATTAGGGGCAATCAGGCAGCCAGACAGGTGAGTGGCTAGGAACCAGCAGTCCCAGATTGTGAGAGGGATATCTCCTGAGTGGGTCCCAGATTAGAGAAGGTACAGGCTGGGCTGAGGGACACGAATTTCATACATTGGGCCTCTAGTGTTGAATAAAAGTCATTGAAAGCAACATCTTGTCTTGTTCCTGTTCTTAGAGGAAATGGATTTAGTTTTTGCTTATTGAATATGATGTTGGCTGTATATTTGTCATATATGGCCTTATTATGTGGAGGTATGATCCCCATATTCCCACTTTGCTGAGCGTTTTTATTATAAAAAATGAGTGTTGGATTTTGTTGAATGCTTTTTCTACATCTATTGATATGATCATGTAATTTTTGTATTTTAATTTGTTTATGTGATGTATCATTTTATTGATTTGCAAATATTGTACCAGACTTGCATCCCTGGAATAAATCCCACTTAGTCATGGTGTATGATCTTTTTTAGTATATTGCTGGTTCCAATTTGCTAATATTTTCTTGAGGATTTTAGCATCTATGTTCATCAAGGATATTGGCCTATAATTCTCTTTCTTTATAGTGTCTTTATCTGGTTTTGGAATTAGAATAATGCTAGCCTCATAAAATGAGCTTGGAAATGTCCCTTCCTCTTGTATTTTTTGCAATAGCTTGAGGATGATAGATGTTAGTTGTTCTTTGAATGTTTGGTAAAACTCCCCTGTGAAGCCACGTGGACCATGGCTTTTGTTAGCTGGAAGTTTTTTGTTTTTGTTTTTTTATTGTTGCTTCAATTTCATCAGTTGTTATTGGCCTATTTAGGTTTTCTAATTCTTCCTGATTCCATTTTGGAACATTGTATTTTTTTTTTAGGAATTTGTCTATTAATCCACATTGTCCAACTTGTAAGCATATTGTTGTTCATAGTATTTTCTTACAATTCTTTGTATTTCTGTGCTATCAGTAGTTACTTTACTGCTTTCATTTCTGATTTTATTTATTTGGGTGTTCTCTCTTTGTTTCTTGATGAGTCTAGCTAAAGGTTCATTAGTCTTGTTTATCTTTTCAAAGAACTAGCTCTTGGTTCCATTGATTTTTGTATTGTATTTTTTAGCCTATGTCTCATTTATTTCTAATCGTTATTGTTTATTTACTTGTACTTACTCTGGGCTTTTCTTGTTATTCTCTTTAAGTTATAGGGCTAAATAGCTTATTGATAATTTTTACTTATTTATTTATTTATTTGTTTGTTTGTTTGTTTATTTATTTTATGTAGACCTGTAGTGCTATTGAGCTTCCTTCTCATGACTGCTTTTCCTGGGTCCCAGAGATTTGGTGTTGTGTATTCATTGTCATTTGTTTCCAGGAAGTTTTTTTATTTCTTGCTTGATCTTATTCGTAACCCATTCATTGTTTAATAACATGCTATTTAGCCTCCATGTGTTTGAATGTTTTGGGGTGTTTTTACTGAAGTTGATTTATAATTTCATGCTATTGTGATATGAGAAGATGCTTGATATGATTTTAGTCTTCTTGAACTTGTAGAGACTTGTTTTGTGTCCTAACATATGGTCTATCTTTGAAAATGATCCATGTGCACTTAAGAAGAATATATATTCTGCAGCTTTGAGGTGAAACATTCTATAACGTTCAACTCAATTAAATCCATCTGATCCAGTGTGTCCTTTAGAGTCACTGTTTCCTTAACTTTTTGTCTGGAAGGTCTATCCAGTGATGTCAAAAGGGTGTTAAAATTCCTTTCTATGACTGTATTGTTGTCAATCTCTCCCTTAAAAGCCTCTAATTTTTTTCTATATATTTAGGTGCTCCTACATTGGCTACATGTACTAGTATGTTTACCAAGGTTATATCCTCTTTATATAACCAATCCCTTTAGTATTATGTAGTGACCATTATTTTCTATTGTAATACCCTTCGCTGTAAAGTCTATTTTGTCAGATATGAGTACTACTATCACAGTTTTTCTTTTTGTTTCAATTTGCATGGAAAATATTTTCTATTCCTTCACTCTCATCCTGTCTGAGTCTTTTGATGAGGTAGGTCTCTTGTAGACAGCGTATAATTGTGTCATATTTTTTATCCATTCAGCTACCCTATGTCTTTTTATTGGAACATTTAAACTATTTACATTTAATGTTGTTATTGATAGGAACTTATTTTTCATTTTATTTTTTCATTCCTAGGTTTCTCTCTATATATAGTCGCCTTCTCCTTACAACAGTCCCTTTAGCATTTTTTTTGTTGTTGCAGTGTTGGTTTGGTAGCAATAAAGTTCTTTAGACTTTTTTGCAGGGAAAGGAGGGTCTGGGAAGCTCTTTATTTCAGCATCTATTTTGAATTATAGCCTTGCTGGATATAGTAATCTTAACTTCAGATTCTTGCTTTTCATTACCTTGAGTACTTCATGCCATTCCCTTCTGGCCTGTAGAGTTTCTGATGAGAAATCAGCTGACAGCCTTATGGGAGATCCCTTGTAGTTAACAAATTGCATTTCTCTTGCTGCTTTTAAGGTTCTCTCTTTGTCTTTAGTTTGGGGCATTTTAATTAAGATGTGTCTTGGCATGGGATTGCTTGGGATTCTCTGTTTCTCCTGAACTTGTGTAACCTTCACCAGATTAGTGGAATTTTCTACCATTATTTCTACAAACATGTTCTCTATCCATTGCTCTATTTCCTTTCCTTCTGGCACACCTAGTAAGCAAATATTGTTATGTTTCTTGTCTCACAGCTGCCTTAAACTGCCCTCCTGTTTTTTAATTGTGGTGTATGTTTTTTTCCTTTTTGGTTCTCTGATTGAATGATTTTTTTATTTCTACACTGTCTTCTAATTCACTGATCTGATCCTTGGCTTCTCCTAATCTGCTGTGTATTCCTTCCACTATGTTCTTTATTAGTGCTATGTCATTCTTCATAGTTAATACATATTTTCTCATGCCATTGAACATCTTTACCATCGTTATGTCATTACTCTATGTCTCATATAATTTCTTTTTTAAAATTTATTTTATTTTTTAAATTTAATAAATCTTTATTGCTCAGATTATTACAATTATTTCTCCTTTTCCCCCCTATAGCTCCCTTCCACCTGGTTCCCACCTCACCCTCTGTCCTTACCTCTCCGTCACACACATTGTCCTCATCCATAGGTCTACGATTTTAGTCCAGTTGCTTCCTGCACCCCTACACCTTTGCTCCCTGATAATTATCAATCCACTCCCTTTCTTTGCCCCTGATTCTATGATATTCACCAGTTTATTTTGTTCCTCAGATTTTTAATTCACTTGATTTTTAGATTCACTTGTTGATATATATGTATTTGTTGATCATAATTTTTATCTTTACTTTTTCCTTCTTGCTCTTCTTAAAGAATTCCTTTCAGCATTTCATATAATACTGGTTTGGTGGTGATGAACTCCTTTAGCTTTTTCTTATCTGTGAAGCTCTTTATCTGCCTTTCAATTCTGAATGCTAACTTTGCTGGGTAGAGTAAATCTTGGTTGTAGGTTCTTGCTATTCATCACTTTGATTATTTCTTGCCACTCCCGTCTGGCCTTCAGAGTTTCTGTTGAGAAATCAGCTGATAATCGTATAGGTGCTCCCTTATAGGTAACTAACTGTTTTTCTCTTGCTGCTTGTAAGATTCTCTCTTTTTCTTTTGCCCTTGGCATTTTAATTATGATGTGTCTTGGGATGGTCCTCCTTGGATTCCTTATGTTTGGGGTTCTGTGTGCTTCCTGGACTTGTAAGTCTATTTCTTTCACCAGGTGGAGAGGTTTTCAGTCATTATTTCTTCAGACAGGTTTTCAGTATCTTGCTGTCTCTCTTCTTTTGGGACCCCCATAATTCTGATGTTGGTACGCTTAAAGTTGTCCCAGAGGCTCCTTACACTTTCTGGATTCTCTTCTCTTCTTGCCTCTTTGTATTCCAAAACTTTGACTTGATTCTTGCGTTCCTCTAATCTGCTGTTGAGTCTCTGTATATATTTTTATTTCAGTCTGTTATGGCTGGCAGGATCCTGTCGGGGCAGTGCTCCAGCCCAGGGGAGGAATAAAGGCTGGGTCCACGGCAGAGAATGTAGCATGATGTGCTTTATGTTAGTCATAAAGCTGACTATCTGCAATCCCCAACCCCCAGGTATGTCCTGTTCCAAGTAATCGCAAGGCAGCACAAACAGAAACCGATAAAACTGAAAATAAGACCCCCGCCCCAGGTATTGTGCAAACTTTTAATGATGTTACTGTACTAGTGGAATTTTTCATAGCTCATAGTGTGATAGGTTATCATGACCCTAGGACAGGCAAAGAGCTCTGCCTAGGCAGCTATGCCTCCCCCCACCGTTGCAAAACAACTGCCAGCTAGCCTAAGCCAAGGTCTCAAAACAAACTCCTCAAAGAATAAAAGCAGGCTTTCCTGTGTGCTCGGGGCTCTCTCTTTCTTTTTCTTACTGCTGTGACAGTAGGGGGAGAGCCGGGATTCGAATTTGTTAATAAAGGCATAAATTTTGATATGGCGTCTTGGTGGTCTTCTCTTAGGGTCTCTCCATAACAAGTCAGTCTATGTTTAATTTCTAGTTGGTCCCTTTCCATATCCTTGAGCATCTCATTAAATTTATCGGCCTTTTCTAGGAAATTCTTGAAAAACCTTGTAACCGTGCTTTTGAACTCTATATCCAGTCTTTTGTTGTCCTCCATTTCTTTCACTTGAGATTTGTTTCCTTGACTCCTCATTTTCCCTGCTTCCCTGAGTTAGTAGGGTGGCTTTGTGTGTTTGTTGTCTTACATGGCCTGGTGACTCAGCCTCCCCAGTTACCTGAGGTAGACACTCTTGGTGATTCCCTTTGTGGACTGTGTGTACAGCCTTATTGTAGTTAAGTCTTAATTGTTGTTGATATCACTGAGAGGAATTGACCTTCAGGCCAATTGGATGTATTAGCTGTGTCTACTCTGGGATACCTTCTGTATTGGAGACAGTCTTATAGAATCAGACTTGCAAAATTGCAAAAGCCTCTGAGTTCAGCTTGAATAGGTCAGAGTCCCAGGGCTGAACCAACAGTCTTGGCTTCCCATCAGTCATGCTCTTGTGTGCACACCTCAGACCCCTGCCTTTCACGGATCCCCTGAGTTTTGGCCTGACAGTCCAGATTCCCCTTGTAAGAGTATGGGTGCCCCAGGGGCTCGCCCAGAACTGGGTTTCAGTGCAATCAAGAGCTTTTAACTCCTTCCACTATGAAGAGGCTGCAGCAACCTCCACAGTCAGACCTCTCTATGTACACTCAATAGTGCGCGCCTCTAGACATTTCCCCTCTGTGGCTCCTAGTTCCCCCGCATCTCCCAGTCTCTGAGTCTCTGGGTGCCTTTCTCTACAGTCCAGACTCCACCCTTATGAGCCTGGGTCCATGGAGTTTTGGCCAGGGTTGGGGTTCAGTGCACTTAGAACTGTGGTTCAATGAAGTCAGGGGCCTCCTTTCCCCTCTTGCTAGCTAGTCATTCGGTTGCCCTTCCTCTCTGTGTGCATGTCTCCCTACCTCAGCATTCTGTGGCTCCCCTGATCTGTGAGCCTCTCTCCTTCTTTCTGGTTGTAGATTTCCCATTCAGCCAGTTTTCCTGTGATTTTGGGTGATGTCTGTTCTGTCTTTTAGTCGTTGTTTTGAAATTGTTGTGCAAGGCAGCAGTTTAGGTTCTTACTTAGGCCACCATCTTGGTTTTTTCTCTAAATGATGCATTTTTCTTATATAATGTCTTATCTCCATTTCATTTATCTCTCCTTCTGGAGAATTCTCTTGTTCTTTCATTTGGAGGTGTTTTGTTTTGTTTTGTTTTGTTTTGTTTTGTTTTGTTTGTTGTTATTGTTTTGTCTCCCCATTTTGGCTAACTGTTTGGATTTGTGTTTGTATATTAGGTAGATCTGATATAACTTCCAATCTCTAGTGCAGGACAATTTCAGACATTGTTTGTGACTGGTCCTGAGTACCCTGTTTGGAACTACCATCAATCCACAACTTGAGGCTCCCTATACTGCGGTGGGTGCCTTTGGAAAGGACCAAGATGTGCACTTAGTTCTGCTTTTCCTAGCCCTGGGCCCAGAAGATAAGGCAAAGACTCAAAGCCTCCAGAGATTCTCATCTACCTGCAGTCTTATTGTTTTCACCCTTGATTAACCTCAGGCTATCAACCACAGGGTCTGGGAAAGGTCTTCCAACAGGGTAGAGCAACTGCTTTCCCCCAAGCAAAAACTGCCTGAGTAGCAAATGTATGTGGGATAAAGATGTCTTCTCCTATGTGAAGGAGTGACTCGGCACAGGAATCCAGGGTGGCTGCCCTCCAAGCTCCAAACCTAGATCCCTTACTCTTGGACTCTCTTCATACAGCTCCAGTCCACTTTGCCTCCCTCTGTCAGAGCCCAAGGTGAGTGGCTGCACAAAAACATTTTGCATTGGCCCTTTAATAGGGTGCCTGCATTTCCAGCCATCTCTCCCTGGCAGACAGCAACCCTGCTGCTTTTCACAGACAGAAGTTATGTGAGCTTCTTTATCAGTTTTGGTGCTCTGGGGGTGGGGGAGCCAACTTGGGATTTAGAACCCAGAGTTCTCAGTTAGAACCTCCCCCCTCCCCTGGCTGAGGTATCCCTCTGGGACTTCAGCTGAGGTCTGTGGGAGCCCAGCCAGCCCTTTCATGCCTCTTCATTTTCTACCAGTCTCTATGTACTCTTCACTTTCCATCTTTGGTTATCATGGTTGTCTCCAGCTAGTCATCTCAATTGATTTTTCTGGGTGGTTCTTCCATATTTTAGTTTTATTTCCAGTATGGCCCTACGAGAGTGTCAGTGTAGCTTCCATTTAGTCCACTGCCATTTTGGAAAATCTGGGGCAGACAACATTTATAAAAGTGAGGCATTGGAGTGGTGGATTTTCTCTCTTTGTTCCTTATTGCTGATAAAATGTTATTTAGCCTGGCCTGGGTATGGCTCAGTGGTTTAGTGTCCATGGAGAACCAAAAGGCCACTGGATCTATTTCGGCAAGACATATAACTGGATCGTGGGCTTGATCCCCAGTAGGGGGTGTGCAGGAGGCAGATAATTGATGATGCTTCTTTCTCATCATTGATGCTTCTATCTCTCCCTCTTCCTTCCTCTCTCTCTAAAAAATAAAATTTAAAAAATGTTATTTAGAAAAAAGCCGAAAAAAAGAGAGACAAACACAATAAGGGTATATATTTTTCAAAGAAATATATATTAGAGGCCTGGTGCACAAAATTTTTGCATGGGGGGGGGGTCGCCTCAGCCCAGCCTGAAACCTCTTGCAATCCAGGGGACGTCCAATTTAGGCCCAATCCCAGGAACATCCATCTCATAATCTGGAACCACTGGCTCCTAACTACTCTACTGCCTACCTGCCTGCCTGCCTGACCACCCCTAACCACTCTGCCTGCCTGCCTGATTGCCCCTAACCACTGACCTGCCTGCTAATCACCTTTAACTGTTCACCTGCCTGCCTGATCGCCCCTAACTGCCTCTGCTTCAGTCCCCACCACTGAGGCTTTGTCCAGAAGTATGTCCAAAAGGTTATTCAGCTGTCCAGTCTCATTAGCATAACACACACACACACACACACACACACACACACACACACACAGATACTAGAGGCCAAGTGCACAAATTCATGCATGGGTGGGGTCCCTAGGCCTAGCTAGTTCTTGGGGTTGATCATAGTGTTGGAGGTTTGCTGGCTGGGAGGAGGGGGCATCGGAGGTTGGCTGTGGGAGTGCACTGACCACCAGGGGGCAGCTCCTATATTGAGCATCTGCCATATATATATATATATATATATATATATATATATATATATATATATATGCCTGGTGCATGAAACTCATGCACGAAGGGTGGGGTTGTCCCTCAGCCCAGCCTGCACCATCTCGCAAATTGAGACCCCTTGGGTAGGGTCCCTACGCCTGGCCAGTGATCAGGATCTATCAGGGCTTTCCTTCCCCCAGTTGCTGGAAGCTGGCCCTGCCCCTGCTGCTGCCACTGTTTGCCACCTGTGTGGCACTGCACACCCTCCCTGCCACCTGTCACCTCCTCCTGCAGGTGACAGGTGTGGGATGCAATCACTTGGCTAGCCTGGGCCTCCCTCTGTGGGGTGATCAATCATGAGGCCCCCAGATTGATCACCCTGCAGAGGGAGGTCCTTCCTAACTGCTGCAGCACCACCAGCCAGGTGGCCTGGGCCTCCCTCTGCAGGGTGATCAATCATGGGGCTCCAAAATCAATGGCTTTACAGAGGGATGTCCTGCCTACCTGGCCAGGGCTCCATGATTTATTGCCACACAGAAGGTGGCTTGGGCCTCCCGCTTTGGGGTGATCACAGAGTCCTCACCCCCATCAATCGCCCCACTGACCAGCGGCTTAGGCCTCCTTCTTTAGGATGATCGATCACGGAAACCCCCATCAATCACCTCACAGAAGGAGGGCCCCCTCTGCAGGGCAATTGTGGGATGATGCCATGGCCCCTGGACCAATCACATCACATGTGCCTTGGCTGGCCTGGCACCAGTGTATGTCATAGTATGGTCTTCTGGAAGGTCATCCAGATTATTGTTCTCCCATTCAGTGGTTCGGTCGATTTGCATATTATATATACATACTAGGGGCCTGGTGCACAAAATTTGTGCACTGGGGAGGGGTTTTCCTCAGCCCAGCCTGCCCCCTCTCAAATACTGGGAACCCTCAGGGAGTGTCCTACTGACAGTTTAGGCCCACTCTCCTTTGTGGGAGGCAACCAGGCTGATCAGGGAAAGGCACCAGCCCCATCACCCCGCTGCTGGAGCCACTGCCAGTCACCACAGCCACCAAGGTGTTTTCATCAACACAAACTCCAGTCCCTTCACCTTCTCTCTCTTTTTTTTTTTTTAACCCTCACTTGAGGATATGTTTCCATTGACTTTTAGAGAATGTGGAAGAGAAAGGGAAAGACAGAGAGAAACATCAAAGTGAGAGGAACACTTTTATTGGTTGCTTCCTGCATGAGCTCTGACCTGGGCTCCAGCCAGGGAGAAGCCTACAACTTAGGTACATGCTCTTGATCAGAATTGAACCCGAACCCTGTGGTTGGCAAACCTAGGCATTATCCACTGAGCTAAACTGGCTAGGGCAGTTTATAACATTTCTTAGCCCTCCAGCAGCTTACCTTCATTCTCCCCTCCCCCGCCCCTCCCAGGAGTGTGGTGGAAAAACCCTAGATCACCTTTTTAGATTCTTATACCCAAGTTACTAAGAATATTACCAGTGGCATACAGGGAGCTTAGCCAATAAGTGGTCAGAAAATGTGTTTCTTCTATAGTTCACACCCATCTCCCCCAATATCCAGCTCTGAACCTGCCAAGGCCTAAAATCTCCTGTCCTTGGCAGGGACCCCCAGCTGGCTCAATCGCCAGGCTCTGCCCCCAGCCAAGGCTGAAAGCCTCTGTTTGAGGCCCGGGCCCTGGGCAGGGACCCCCAACTGGCTCCAATAACTCGCAGGGACCCCCATATGGCTCAATTGCCTGGCTCCACACATAGCCAAGACCTCAAGCCTCTAGTCAAAGTTTGGGCTCTGGGCAGGGACCCCCAGCAGGCTCCAATCACTGCAGGGGACCCCAGCTGGCTCAGATCGCCCAGCTCCGATAGCCCAGCTCCAACCATGGCCAAGACCAGCAAGGGCAGGCAGAAAGCTTGGCTTCCTCCATTGCAAGGGAAACCTAAGCCTCCTCCTTCTCTCAGTGGCCGGCAGCCATCTTTGTTGGGTGTATTTGCATATTCGCTCCTGATTGGCTGGTGGGTGTGGCTTGTGGGTGTAGCAGAGGTGCAGTCAATTTGCATATTACTCTTTTATTATATAGGATTATATATTACTAGAGGCCCAGTGCACAAATTTGTGCACAGGTGGGGTTCCTCAGTCTGGCTGGCAGTCAAGGCTATTGAGGCCATCTCACCCAATCCCTATTGGGGCTGATGGAGGCCAGTTGGCTGGGAGGAAGGACTACGGGAGGTTGGCTGACCATGTGAGGTTGGCTGTGGGAGCGCATTCCTACTGTTGAGTGTCTGCCCCCTGGTGGTCAGGGAGCATTACAACTATTGTCTGGTTGTAACAGTCGCTTAGGCTTTTATATATATAGATTGACTTCAGGGAGGAAGAGAGAGAGATAGAAACATCAATGATGAGAGAGAATCATTGATCTGCTGCTTCCTGCATGCCCCACACTGGGTACTGAGCCTGGGCATATGGCCTGAATGGGAATTGAATCATGACCTCCTGGTTCATAGGTCAATGCTCAACCACTGACCCACACTGACTGGGCGCATGTTTTCTTTTATATTAAACTTCTCTCCTATTGTTTCAGGATTAATGACAAATATATATTCTTTTGACAGGGAAGAAAAAACGCTCTATAAAGAAGGAAACTGAACCTGAAAATATAGCTTCTATGTTAAGAGGTGAATGGATATTTGGCATCATCCCCTGTGTGGCAAAGGCAAACTGCTATTAGGGAACCTACTTAACTTGAATGGTTCTCATGCTCTTTAGAAAAGCTCTCCCCTTAATAATATATGCAATAAGGTGGTGAAAATGGAGGGTTTCAGGGTATTTAAATGGTGTGTGTGTGTGTGGGGGGGTGCATTTGCATGTGTGTGTGTGTGTATGAGTGCATGTGTGTGTGTGGGGGGGGTGTGTAATGGCCTAGGATCTCCAAACTAGAGAAAATGGGATACGGTGCACAAAGACTTTAAACTTTCCTTCTAAATCTATCCTTTTCTCTTCAGAAAAATGGGTAATTAATCCAGAAGAGCTAAAACTAAATATTTTATGTGAGTTGGAGGTAAGAAATATTTCAGTCCAACTAGTAAATCATGCTCATGGTAAATCGATCATTCATCTTCATTTTTTCTTTCTGTGTCTCCCTTTAAAATTTAGTTTGAGGAAGACTTTATAACATTGTTTGAGCCTTCTCTGAGAACATTACCGAGTGTCGGGCCACCATCCTTTCTGGCATTCAAACAGGAGTATTCCACTTCAGGCACTGACTTCAAGGTGATTTTCATCTTTTCTTTGTTTACTCTAATAAGTGAAATGAAAAGGCACATGATGATTTGCACAAAAGACAGTGAACGTACTTTTAAAAAAACATAGGCAGAGATCCCATTTACTTGAAATAGCATTTGGACAGGATAGCTATGGTAGTTTTCTAGGGTTACTGCCAAAAGGGGCCACAGACTAGGTGCCTTAAAATGACAAACACGTGTTGTCTCCAGTTAGAAGTCCAAGTCAGTAAGTGAAGCATGCAGGAGAGTAGCCTTTCTTGCCTCTTCCAGGCTCCTGATTGTAGTTGTCAGTTCTTATGCTTGGCTGACAGTGCCATCACTTCAGTTTCTGTCTTAGTTTCCCTGGAGGTCTGGGGGTCTGTGTCCAAGTGTTTCTCTTCTCCAAGGACACTAGTCATGTTAGATTAGGGCCCACCCTAATGGCCTCATCTAAACTTGATGACATCTGCAAAGACCCTATTTCTAGATAAGGCCACATTCACAGGTTCCAGGAGTTACAACTTCAGTGCCTTTGGGAGGACACAATTCAACCTATAAGAGTGGCCATAATGCCTGAAAACATATAAAAGATTTGGATTTGCCATATTTGATCATGTTAAGTGACCAATGCCTGTGCTGATGGGCAAAGAAAAGGTCATCTTAGTAATTCCAACAGGATGGCACAGCACCCGCTTCGCCTGGTGGAATGATTATTTCCAAACTTGGGTGTTAAGGACATGTGGAGAGAGCTGCACAGCCCCTACCTGGCAACCCCTTTGATTACTTCTTCTGGATGCATTAAGGTGCAGGCTTATTCACTGAAAACAAGATACCAATCATGTGAGACAGCCTGTGGCCAGTGCACTGAAGGAATTGGTGGGAAATCTGTGTGGATGCTCTGAGGTGGTGTTCATTGCTGATTTGTGCAGCACATTGAACTGTGCAATTCTGGTGAGGGGCAACACATTGAATATATCATGTCATTTAATATCCACCAACATTTACTGTTTATATTTAGCCCAGGTTTAGTCACCCTATAGACTCTTCAAATTGAAATTCTTTATTCAGACATAACATCTTCCTTCTTCTGAACCACAAAGGCTCGTATCCAGGGAAATTTCTCAAGCTTTCTTCCCCCTGACACCTAGAGATGTGCCTGAACATTAGGAAGTCCTTTCTTCCAGGGAACTGTCCTTGCACTAGCACCTGGGCAGGGATGGCTCTTTGGACAGACTTCCAGGTTCTCTAGTTCAGGAGCAGAGCAACTGGCTTTCCAACTTTTCCCTCCTCTTTAAATGCAGATTACAATCCCACTCATGGTCTTTTGAAGCATCTCCACCTTGCTTCACTCCAGGTAAAGGGATAAAGGGACCTCAGGCTGAGGAGTTCACTACCAAGACCCTTGAATGCAACAGGTTGCAGATGTCCTGGCATTGTCAAGCACTCCTGACCTGCTCCATCATCTGGTAGCCATCCTGGATTTACTCCACCATTTCTCTATTACAAGCCTTTACCACCCCCACTCACCCACTAAGTTCTCTGCTTTCAGCTACATTATTGTGTCATTTTAATGGCTAGAGGTATTGAACTGTATTCCAGGGTGGTGAATCCTTGACTGTATTGGCCACCTCAGGTACATTTTGGCCCCACCCATCATGGCCATCTTGCCAATCCCAGAGAATGGTTTCTATGGCAAATACAAATGCCTTGTGGCATTCATGACCTGTGAGCCATAATCTCTGTCTTTTCCTGAGACCTGTGCTGAGGCTTGCCTGCTTGCCATCATGACCTCAGATCACGAACATACCATAATGTATTAACTCCTCACGGAGCCACCTGAACTCCTAACTCTAGATCTCCTTCTTGCTTCCCCTACTTTCTCCTTCCTCCTCCAAAATTACCTTCATAGCCAAGACAGGAGAATTCAGAACCCCAATCTTGGCTTCCCCTTGAAAAAGGACTCTAATTTAGAATGGTGATCATTATGAATGGTGACCTGCATAAGTAATGTCAAGATTTTTTTTACCTGGCACTTCTTGAAGGAGTTTATGGCATTCAAAATCTTAAACCATTGCCTACAACTTGATATATTTTATCTCCTGTCTCTTGCATCTACTTACACACTGTATATCCTTCTCCCCAACAAGAGATTATGATGTCAACAGTCATTTCTGAAACTTTGTTCTTACACTAAGGAGCCATCCAAAGGATGAACACAGCCCCTGATGGGCTCAGTTGTACTCTGGTGAACTGCAGCAGAGAGAGGCACTCAACACCACTTCAGCATCCTCAGTCCTCACCAACTCATTAACAGAAGTGATGTCTCATTCTGGAATATATAGGTCTTGCTGGCTGGGTATCTTTTAGTATATAATCTCAGGCTCTTGGAAGTTTCCTGCCAACAATTTCTGGGATACTTCAGGGTGTCTGACAGGAGCTCTCAAGTATGTTTGCACAGCTCCATATTCCTGCTGTCCTAACAAGCACTCACTGGCCTGCCCAGAACCCTGGCTCCTGATGATGCTTGTGGGCAGGTCTTCATTTTTCCCTCTCTCAAGGGAGAAGAGGAAGAGATATTTCTGACCTGTGAATTTTGTGGGAGTAATCTAAGAACATTTCTTTCTGCTATGGATATTTATTCTGACAACAGTATCTCTGAATCAACAAAACAGGTAAGTTCTAAAGCAGATTTACTGAGAAAATAGTATTATTTTAAATACCATTTTAAAATATATGTAGCATTTTCTCTTTGCATTGCCATTCTTTAAAATTATGTGATAACAGTCAGGGAAACACAAATCATAAACACAATTGGATACCATTCCATAACCACTAGGGTGGTATTAATAAAATGACAGACAATAACAAATGCTGGCAAGGATTTAGAGAAACTGGAACCCTCATATGCTATTGAAGAGGAGTATAAAATGGTGCAGCTGTGCTGGGGGAAAGTTGGGTACTTCCTCAAAAAGTTACACATACAATTACCATATAATATACATATCCATTCCTAGGTACATACCCAAGAAAATTGACAATACATGTTCACACAAAAACTTGTACACAAATGTTCACAGCAGCATGATTTATAACAGCCAAAAGGTGAAAATAATTCAATGCCCTTCAACTGATGAAATGGCAAATAAATGTGGTGTATTCATAAAGTCAAATATTATTCAGTTATAAGAATTGAAGTACTGGGGGTCGGAGGAGAACCGAGATGGTGGCCTAGATTAGCACCTAAGCTGCAAACTCGCACAACAATTTCAAAACAACAACTAAAATCAGAACAGACATCATCCAAAAACACAGGAAAGCTGTCAGAGTGGGAAATCTACAAACAGAAAGAAGGAGAGAGGCTCACGAATAAGATTGGGAGCTGCAAACTGCTGAGGGATACTAACAACAATCAAGACTTAACTACAACAAGGCTGTACATACAGTCCATAAAGGGGAGCACCAAGAGTGTCTACCTCAGGTAACTGGGGAGACTGATCCACCAAGCCATATAGGACACCAAACACACAAAGCCATCCAACCAACTCGGGAAGCAGCAAAAATGCCGAGACAGGGAAATAGATCTCAAATGAAAGGGATGGAGAACAAAAGACTGGATATAAAGTTCAAAACCATGATTATAAGGTTTTTCAAGAATTTCCTAGAAAAGGCCAATAAAATAAATGAGACCTTTGAGGATATGTAAAAGGATCAACTAGAAATAAAGAATTTATTGTCTGAAATAAAAAATATATATTATATAGCATCCTAAAAACAGAATAGAAGATTGCAAGAATCAAGTCAGAGATTTGGAGCATAAAGAGCCAGAGGACACTCCTCCACAGAAGCAAGAAGAGAAGAGAATCCAGAAAGTTGAAGATAGTGTAAGAAACCTCTGGAACAACTTCAAGCAAACCAACATCAAAATTATGGGGGTCCCTTGCCGAAACCAGTTTGGCTCAGTGGTAGAGCATCGGTCTGCGGACTGAGAGGTCCCGGATTCGATTCCGGCCAAGGGCATGTACATTGGTTGCGGGCACATCCCCGATAGGGGGTGTGCAAGAGGCAGCTGGTCGATGTTTCTCTCTCATCGATGTTTCTAGTTCTCTATCTCTCTCCCTTCCTCTCTGTAAAATATCAATAAAAAATATATTTAAAAAAATTATGGGGGGATTCCAGAAGAAGAGAGAGAGCAAGATACCGAAAGCCTATTGGAAGAAATAGTGACAGATAACTTCCCCACCTGGTGAAAGAAATAGACTTACAGGTCCAGGAAGCACACAGAACCCCAAAACAAAAGGAATCCAAAGAGGACCACACCAAGACACATCATAATTAAAATTCCAAGAGCAAAAGACAAAGAGAGAATATTAAAAGCAGCAAGACAAAAGCAGGTAGTTACCTATAAAGGAGCACCCATATGATTGTCAGCTGATTTCTCAACAGAAACCATGCAGGCCAGACGGGAATGACAAGAAATATTCAAGGTGATGAATAGCAAGAACCTACTAAAATTACTCTACCTAGCAAAGCTAACACTCAGAATTGAAGGCCAGATAAAGAGCTTCACAAATAAAAAAAAGCTAAAGGAGTTCATCACCGCCAAACCAGAATTATATGAATTGCTGAAGGGGGTTCTTTAGAAAGAGGAAGAAAATAAAGATAAAAATTATGAACAACAAATACGTAACTATCAACAAGTGAATCTAAAAACCAAGGGAATTAAAAAATCTGATGAACAATATTAACTAGTGAATATAATAGAATCAGAGGTATGGAAGGGGAGTGGACTGATGATTCTTGGGGAAAGGGGATGTGGGGGGCGGGAAGAGACTGAACATAAACTGCACCTATGGATGAGGACAATGGGGGATGGGGAAAGGGCAGAGGGTGGGATGGAAACTTGCTGGAGAGGAGCAATGGAGGGGGAAAAAATGAGAACATTTGTAATAATGTGAACAATAAAGATTTATTTTTTAAAAATTGAACCCACCCAATCAGTGTGGCTCAGTGGTTGAGCATCAACCTATGAACCAGGTCACAGTTTGAGTCCTTGTCAGGGCACACACCTGGAGAGCCAGCTTGGTCCCCAGTCACATGTGGAAGGGGAGTGGACTGATGATTCTCGGGGAAATGGGGAGTGTGAGGTCGAGAAGAGACTGAACATAAACTGTTCACCTATGGATGAGGACAATGGAGGATGGGGAAAGAGCAGAGGGTGGAATGGAGACCTGGTGGAGGGGAGCAATGGAGGGGGAAAAAGAGGAACATTTGTAATAATCTGAACAATAAAAATTTATTTAAAACATTTTTAAAAAAGAATTGAAGTACTAATACATACTACTACATAGATGGACCTTGAAAACATTATGCTTAGTGAAAGAAGCCATACACAAAGTAACGCATATTGTATGATCCCATGTATATGAATTGTACAGAACAGGCAATAATTGAAACAGAAAGTAGATTAGTGGTTGCTAGGGACTGAGCGGAGAGGAGGATAGGGAATGAGTGCCAATGGGTACAGGTTTCATGTACTACAATTGATGGTGGTGATGGTTACACAACTCTGGATACACTAAAAACCATTGATTTGCACACTTTAAATGGGTCAATTGTATGGTATATGAAATATATCTCAATAAAAATTTTTACCAAAAACTGTTATTGTAGATTATTATTCAAACCCCATTAGGCATTTTTGGTTTTTACCCCCTCTAATTATCTTTACCCAGAACTAAAGAGAATAAAATGACCTCTTTGTTTTTAGACCTTCTGTTGTAGTGCTTTCCAAAATCTGGTTGATTACATCTATGAGGAAAAACAGAAAATCCGAAGCACTAAAGAGGAATTCATCTGTATCAACCCTCATAAAGCCCATGGCACTGAGATGGAGAAATTCAGAGCAAAGGAAAAGGTCCCGAGGAGGTAAAATCGAGCTTTGGATATTGAAACTCAGATAAGTCCACTTAGAGAGCTCTTTATAAAACAAACCTGGTTTTTCAAAATACATAATTTTGAAGATATATTCCCAGTGAAGAGATAAAATTGGCCAAACAAATCTATTACAAAACCTGGTGGATGTTATGATATCCAGGAGCTCCCAGAATGGAGATCCATGTGCTTTGATTAAATAACTAGACTCACAAGTAATAACAGATAAAAATTACAAGGGGTGACATTGAAACAGTTATAATTTTCATATACTTTTTACAGCCTGAAACATTAAATTTATGGGGTTTTGTTTTGTTTTGTTTTATTTTGTTTTTTAGAAAACGGGAGCGACAAAAACCCAAACATTGGGCACTAAAAACAGCAACTGAACGTAGTGCTAGTTTCTCTGGAGAAGGTGAGCTCATCAATGCTTATGTTATAGATCAATTATACATCAGAAAGCTCATATGTTTGACCAAGAGCTAAAATGGGCATATTTTTAAAATTTTATTAATCCTCACCCGAGGATATGTTTCCACTGACTTTTTTTTAAGAGATAGTGGAAAGGAAGGGGAGGGACACGGAGAGATAAACATTGATGTGAAACACATCAATTGGTTTGCCTCCTGCATATGTCCTGACTAAGGCCAGGGATTGAGCCTACAACCAAGGTAGGTGCCCTTAAGTCCACAGGCTGATGCTCTATCCACTGAGCCAAATTGTCCAGGGAAAAACTGGCATATTTAAAAAACACTTTTTAAAGTTTTCATTTCAGTCTATGCATTAGTCAAAATGGCTAAGAAAAGCTAGTTTCAAACCATCTAGCTTTTGAAGTTTTTAGTCTTCATCTAGTTATTATTGATTGAAATGAATTAGCAACATCTATGGTAGAATAGAGCATGTTACAGATAACTGCAGAGAGTTTTTGGGTTCAGTGTCTTTTGTTTTATTAAGCACATATTCCATTTTGTTTTCAAGCTGGGGTATTGTAAATCTATCAAAAATAAATCCGATTTCTTTCTTCATAGGTTCCATTAGTCACCTGGAAAATATAGTTAAAGAGCTGGGACTGTTGAAGGAGCACTGATGTTAGAATCACAAGCTCTGAATTTATGTCCTTGCTTTTCTACTTAGAGGCTGCCTGCTTTAGGGTAAATTACTTAATCTTTCTGAGCATTAGGCTCCTCCTCTACCACTCAGTACTATGGAGAAGATACTTAGAGACAATATATTTCTGTTTCTTAAACTAAATATCTAGTATAAAGTTCTTGATACTCAACTGTTTTCTACTAGGTTTAAGATAAGAAAATTGCACTTAATTAAAATGAACATTTTTCTGTGTTTATTTATTTATTTGTTTGTTTGTTTGTTTGTTTAACTTCCCTCATTGACCTCTCCCCAACCACCACCCCCCACCCCACCAGCACATACCCTCACCCCCCTAGTGTCTGTGTCCATTGGTTAGACTTATATGCATGCACACAAGTCCTTTGGTTGATCTCTTTCCCTTATGCCCACCGTCCCCTACCTTACCTCTGAGGTTTGAACATCTGATCAATGCTTCTCTGTCTCTGGATCTGTTTTTGTTCATCAGATTATGTTGTTCATTATAATCCACAAATAAGAGAGATAATGTGATATTTATCTTTCTCTGACTGACTTATTTCACTTAGCATAATGCTCTCCAGGACCATCCATGCTATTGCAAATGCTAAGAGTGTCTTCTTTTTTACTGCAGTGTAGTATTCCATTGTGTAAATGTAACAGTTTTCTAATCCACTCATCTGCTGATGGACACTTAGGCTGTTTCCAAATCTTAGCTATGGTAAATTGTGCTGCTATAAACATAGAGGTGCATATATTCTTTCTGATTGGCATATCTGATTTCTTGGGATATATTCCTAGAAGTGGGATCACTGGTTCAAATGGGAGTTTCATTTTTAGTTTTTTGAGGAAACTCCATACTGTTCTCCAAAGTGGCTGTACCAGTCTGCATTCCCACTAGCAGTGCAGGAGGGATACTTTTTCTCCACATGCTCGCCAGCACTTGTCTTTTGTCAATTTATTGATGATAGCCATTCTGACAGGTATGAGATGGTATTTCATTGTCATTTGATTTGCATCTCTCGGATTATTAATGACTTTAAGCATGTTTTTATATGTCTGTTGGCCTTCTGTCTGTCCACTTTTGAAAAGTGTTGATTTAAGTCCTTTGCCTATTTTTTTCTGGTTTCTTTCTTTTTTAACTTAATAAATATTTATTGTTCAAATTATTACAATCATTTCTCCTTTTTCCCCCCATAGCTCCCCTCCACCCAGTTCCCACCCCATCCTCTACCCTTACCTCCCTACCACTGTCCTCATCCATAGGAGTACGATTTTAGTCCAGTCTCTTCTTGCACCCCCTGATAATTATCAATCCACTCCCTTTCTTTGCCCCTGATTCTATTATATTCACTAGTTTATTCTGTTCCTCAGATTTTTAATTGGTTTTTTTTAGGTTCACTTGTTGATAGATATGTATTTGTTGTTCATAATTTTTATCTTTACTTTTTTCTTCTTCCTCTTCTTAAATGTTCTTTCAACATTTCATATAATACTGGTTTGGTGGTGATGAACTCCTTTATCTTTTTCTTATCTATGCTCTTTATCTGGCCTTTGATTCTGAGTGATAGATTTGCTGGGTAGAGTATTTTTGGCTGTGGGTTCTTGCTATCCATCCACTTGAATATTTCTTGCCATTCCCGTCTGACCTGCATGGTTTCTGTTGAGAAATCAGCTGACAATCGGATAGATGCTCCCTTGTAGGTAACTAACTGTTTTTCTCTTGCTGCTTTTAATATTCTCTCTTTGTCTTTTGCCCTTGACACTTTAATATAGTCTTGGTGTGGTCCTCTTTGGATTCCTTTCATTTGGACTTCTGTGCACTTCCTGTACTTGTAAGTGTATTTCTTTCACCAGGTGGAGAAATTTTCAGTCATTATTTCTTCAAATAGGTTTTCAGTATCTTGCTCTCTCTCTTCTTCTGGCACCCCCCATAATTCTGATGTTGGTACTCTTGAAGTTGTCCCAGAGGCTCCTTACATTATCTTCAACTTTTGGATTCTTTTTTCTTTTTGCTTTCTCGATTATTTTTTTGTTTCTTTATATTTCAAGTCTTTGACTTGATTCTTGTGTTCCTCTAGTCTGCTGTTGGGTCTCTGTATAATATTTTTTATTTCAGTCAGTGTATGTTTAATTTCTAGTTGGTCATTTTCCATATCCTTGAGGGTCTCATTAAATTTATCGACCTTTTTAAGGAAATTCTTAAAAAACCTTATAATCATGGTTTTGAACTCTATATCCAGTCTTTTATTCTCCTCCGTTTCTTTCATTTGTGGTCTATTTCTTTGACTTTGCATTTTCTCTGCTTCTCTGAGTTGGTAGGTGGCTTTGTGTGCTTGGTGTCTTATATGGCCTGGGGTGGGTCAGCCTCCCCAGTTACCTGAGGTAGACACTCTTGGTGCTCACCTTTGTGGACTGTGTGTACAGCCTTGTTGTAATTAAGTCTTGATTGTTGTTGGTATCACTGAGAGGAATTGACTTCCATGTATCAGCTATGTCTACTCTGGGATACCTTTTGTATTGGAGACAGTTTTATAGGATCAGACTTGCAAAATTGCAAAAGCCTCTGTGCTCAGCTTGGATGGGGCAGAGTCTCAGGGCTGAGCAGACAGTCTTGCTTCCCATCAGCCCTGCCCTTGGGTACACGCCTCTGACCTCTGCCTTCCACAGATCCCCTGAGTTTTGGCCTGACAGTACAGATTCCCCTGTAAGAGCATGGGTCCCCCAGGGGCTCGCCCAGAACTGAGTTTCAGTGCAGTCAGAATTGGGATTCAGTGAAGTCAGGACCTTCTGACTCCTTCTGCTTTGAAAAGCCTGAGGCAACCTCCGCAGTCAGACCTCTCTGCACACACTCATGCACATGCATGCATCCATACCCCTGCCCACTGCGGCTCCCCTGAGTCTCTGAGTTTCCATGTGCCTTTTTCTGCAGTCCAGACTCCACCCATATGAGCCTGGGTCCATGGGGTATTGGCCAATATGTTCTGCCATGCAGTGGGCTTTCTTATTGTTTTCTTGATGGTTTCTTTTGCTGTGAAGAAGTCTTTTATTTTGATGTATTCCCATTTGTTTATTCCCCCCTTAGTTTCCATTGTCCTAAGAGCTGTATTGGTAAAGATACTGGTACAACATATGTCTGATATTTTGTTCCCTTTGGATTCTTCTAATATTTTTATGGTATCCCATCTTATGTTTAAGTCCTTATCCATTTTGAGTTTATCTTTGTGTATAATGTTAGTTAGTGGTCTAACTTCATTTATTTGCATGCATCTGTCCAATTTTTCCAATACCATTTATTGAATAGACTGTCTTGACTCCATTGTTTGTTCTTGCCTCCTTTGTCAAATATTAATTGAGCATAATCGCTTGGGTCAATTTCTGAATTCTGTGTTTAGTTCTATTGGTCTATATGTCTGTTCTTGTGCCAGTATCAAGCAATCTCACCTGGCCCTCCCTCTCCATGCGCCAGGATTACGCCAGTGCCTTTTCGCGAGCACAGTTCTTTGTACCTTTACAGTTTCTGAGGGTCAGCGCACCTTCTCTCTCCTTCCCAGATGGGAGAGCCTCCTCTCAGCTAGCCGTCCGGTGCTTCAGAGAAATACCTCCCTTGTTTTCCAGTTCTAAATTCAAATTTGTTATGGTAGGCTGCATTTGAGTGTCTACCCTATGCCACCATGTTGGTTTCTCCCTATTTCTTCTTGTTGTTTGATTGCTATGGCTAATACTTCTAGTACTAGGTCAAACAGGAGTGGTGAGAGTGCACAACCGTGTTTTGTTCCTGTTATAAGGGGAAATGGTTTTAGTTTTTGCCCATTGGGTATGATGTTGACTGTAGGTTGGTCATATAAGGCTTTTATTATGTTGAGGTATGATCCCTCTATTCAAACTTTATGATACTCTTTATGATAACTGCTGAGAGTTTTTATCATAAAGGGTATTGAATTGTGTGAAATGCTTTTCTGCATTAGTTGATATGATTATATGATTTTTATCTCTCAATTTTTATGTGATGTATCACATTTATTGATTTGCAGATATTGTGTCAGCCTTGCATTCCTGAAATAAATCCCATTTGGTTATGATGTATGATCTTTCCAATGTAATACTGGATCTGATTTGCTAGAATTTTGAGGATTTTAGCATCTATGCTCATCAAGGATATTGGCCTGTAGTTCTCTCTCTCTTCCCCCCCCCCCCCTTTTTTTTTTGGTGTCTTTATCTGATTTTAGAATTAGGGTAATACTGTTTTCATAGCCAGAGCTTGGAAGTGTGCCTTCCTCTTGAATTTTTTAAAATAATCTGAGGAGAATAGGTTTTAGTTCTTCTTTAAATGTTTGGTAAAACACCCCTATGAAGCAGTTTGGCCCCAGGCTTTTGTTTGTGGAAGCTTTTCTGATGACTTCTTCAATTTCCTCGATAGTTATCCACCTATTAAGATTATTTTATTCTTCCTGGTTGAGTTTTGGAAGGCCATAGTTTTCTAGAAATATGTCAATTTTTTTCTAGATTGACCAGTTTGTTGAAATTGAGTTGTTCATAGTTGTTTTTGTTTTGTTTTTTACAATCCTTTGAGTTTTGGTGGGGTTTGTTGTTATTTTGCCTTTTTCATTTCTGATTTTGTTTATTTGGGTGCGCTCTCTTTCTTGATGTGCCTGTCTAAAGGTTCATCAATCTTGTTTATCCTTTCAAAGAACCAGTTCATGGTTTCATTGATCTTAAATTTTGTTGTGTGGGGTTTTTTGTTTTGCTTTGTTTGTTTTTATTTGTTTGTTTTATTTTGTTTGTTTGTTTTGGTCTCTATGTCATTTATTTCCACTGCAATCTTTATTTCCTTCCTTCTGCTAACTCTGGGCTCTTCTTGCTCTTTTAATAATTCTTAAAGTTGTAGAGTTATTTCTCTTGTTTATTAGAGGTAGGCCTGTTTTGCTATAAAGTCCTTCTCAGGACTGCTTTCATGTGTCCTGTATTTTGGATTGTTTTGTTTACATTGTCATTTGTTTCCAGGCTGTTTTTTTATTTTATTTCTTATTGTATCTCTTTTGTAATGCAATCACTGTTTAATAGCATGCTATTTAGCCTCCAACTGTTTGAATTTTGTGATTGTTTTTATTGTAGTTTATCGTAAATATTATGTCATTATAATCTGAGAAGATGCTTAATGTGATTTCAATCTTGTTGAATTTGAATACACTTTGCCTGTGTCCCAATATGTGGTCTATTTTTTAAAATGTACCATGTACACTAGAGAAGAACGTATATTCTGTAGCTTCAGGATGAAATATTCTGAAGATGTCGATTAAGCCCATCTGATCTAGTGAGTCATTTAGG